>WOVY01016166.1:0-708185 GCA_013436015.1 Rhipicephalus annulatus
AAAGGAAAAAGTGTCATTCACACTCATTGGTGTCTACATATCACCATCCGGACGATTTGAACAAGACCCGACTACGAGACATAATGACAACAAACTACGGGCCCGTGGGTTATAACTGGAGACTTCAACGCACATCACTTAATCTGGGGGGTAGTTAGACGATCAACGCTTAAAGGAAGAAACCTCGTGTCATTCGCTTCCAAGCATGACCTATGTTTCTTAAATGATGGCAGTCCTACATACCTGCGGGGCCTTACGTACAGGCAGTTGCCTCGATTTGACTCTGGTATCCAGAAACTTCCGGTCGTAAGTGCACTGGTTTTCAGACATCGAAACGCATGGGGAGTGACCACTTCCAACTTATATGCGAATAAGGGGTCTTACTAACTCCTTTCCTAAGACCACAATATGAAGAATTGATTGGTTCAAGTTTCAGCGACTCATGGAAAATACATGCCGTGAAGACCCTGACCAGAACTTGGAGGATGTCATCAAAGAGGCAATGAGGGAAGCTTCCTGTCTCCTCCCGTTCACCGGCAAGCGTTCAGATTTCGACGTTGAACTGGAAAAACTGTGCGCGCTTCGCCGAAGGGCGGAAAGAAGATACAGGCGGACGAAAGCAATATGCGACTTGAGGCTGGCACGACGCATACAGAAAAAAGTCCAACGACGTTTAGACAAACTTGCACAGGAACGCTGGAAATCATTCTGCGAATCATTGGATCCCCGAAAGCCGTTGTCCCGCATCTGGAGCACTATTCGTGGCCTGCGCTCGGCTCCCCAACAAAGACATCCTTTCATGGCTTTAGCCCTACATTCAGGCCACACCCAACTTGAAGTGGCAAATGAGTTTTGTACGCGAATCGCCGGTGTGTCCGCCTTGTCTGCTGGCACCATTAGGAGTGTTATCCCTGAACCCCGCATCTACGAAATGGACAATCTTTTCACTATAGAAGAACTTGACGCATCTTTGGCGGCTTCCCGACGATCATCTTCACCAGGACCCGATGGCATCACCTACGCCGCTCTAGCCAACCTTCAACAGGAGGCAAGGGGACAGTTGTTAAGCTATTACAACCTCTCATGGCTGGCGGGCAATGTTCCCCAGGATTGGAAGATAAGTAGACTTGTGCCACTACTCAAAGCAGGAAAGTCACCATTTGATTTGACATCATTTCGCCCTGTTGCCCTCGCAAGTTGCGTAGGAAAAGTCATGGAAAGGATGATACTTACACGCCTAGAATGGTACCTTGAGCGGTACAACGTATACCCAAACTGCATGACGGGTTTTCGGCGAGGTAGATCATCTCTTGACAACGTGATTGATCTCACAACATTTATCCAGCAACAGAAGAGCCTCAAGCGCATACCACTGGCACTCTTCCTCGACGTCAAAGGGGCTTATGATAACGTAACACATAAAGCCATCCTAGACTCGTTGGAAGCTGTTGAAATCGGTGGTCGGATGTTCCAATGGATCCAGGATTATTTGACAAGAAGGTCCTTTTTTGTACAAACCTCAGATGGACCTACCACCAATTACTATATCTCCCGTGGCGTCCCTCAGGGCGCCGTATTAAGTCCCACTTTATTTAACCTCGTGATGGTAGGACTTCGTGAAATTTTGCCAAGTACCATCCTCATATCCATATATGCTGACGATATTTGTCTATGGACTTCGGCTGTAACTCGTCTACAAGTACGTGCAAGAGTCCAGCAGGCTGCCACCTTGACATGCTCATATCTCCGCAAGCAAGGTCTTTCCGTCTCTACGGAGAAATGTGCATTGGTTGCGTTTACCCGCAGAGCTATGACACAATACCCCGTTACCATCAATGGACAAAATATTCCATACCAGAAGAACCATCGCTTCCTGGGTGTGATCATTGACCGGGACCTTTCGTGGAGTGCCCACTGCAATTACCTGAAGAGAAGGCTAACTTCCATTGTCCATATAATGCGGTTCCTCTGCGGAAAATCTTGGGGCGCATCTATAAGGTCAATGATGCAGCTATACAGAGCACTGTTTCTGGGATTTTTGCGCTACAGCTTGCCGTTACTGGCAAGTACGTGCAAGACGAACATCCGCACTCTCGAAAGTCTACAAGGACAAGCACTACGCGTGTGCTTAGGATTGCCGCGATGCACCTCAACCTACGGGGCAATTATGATCGCAAGAGAGCATCCAATTCGAACATACATCACCACTGACAATTTGAGAGCCCACATAAGACACCTCTGCCGAGTTCCTGGTCACCATGTTGCAGTGTTGCCACTTCAAAGACCACACGCGATCTTTTCAAAGATTATTTCTGCCCATAGAGAATGCCTCCCTTTTGGCTTCACTCCCGCAACAAGACCAGCGTCACCCCCGTGGTGCCTACAACAACCACAGGTGTGCCTCACTATTCCGGGAATAACGAACAAGAGCCATCATTCAACAGTGGTTCTACGACAGGTGACATTGTCGCTACTCAACGAAAAATACGGCCAGAGGACCCACATTTACACCGATGGATCGGTCTCGGCTGACAGCTCCACAGGTGCTGTTGTCATCCCGGCGTACCAGGTCACTATAAAGCTCAAACTGTCGCATAGGACAACATCCACAGCAGCGGAGCTTGCCGCCTTACGTGCTGCTATACTTTATATTGCGGAGGCCCGACCTCAAAAATGGGCTGTGTTCTGTGACTCCAAGGCATCCCTTCAGAGCTTGCAATCAGCTTTACGACAGCGGGAGCACCAACAACTAGTGAATGAAATAAGAGAAGTGATTCACGAAGTTTTATCGAAAGGACATGACTTGGTGTTCCAGTGGTTACCGGGACATTGTGGTATTGTCGGTAATGACCTTGCTGATAATGCTGCCCGATCCGCCCACGCGGACGCCCAGACAACCCCAATTCCATTGTCGAGAACCGACGCTGCAAGGGGCCTTCACTCGTTCGCTAACACCATGTCGGAAACTTGGCTGAGTGACCCCAGTGTCAGGAACCGCCGCCTACACAAATTGGACCCATCGAGAAAGCTTCAAGTTCCATCGGACCTCTCCCGCCAGGATGCAACTTTACTGTGCCGCCTGTGGTTAGGAGTAGCTTTTACAAAGGCGTACTCCTTTCGCATAGGAATGGCGGATAGCTGCCGATGTGAATCGTGCGACACTGACGAGACAATAGAACATCTACTGTGTTCATGTGAACGTTTTGCGAGCGAACGCAATTTGCTACGCGAAACGTTGGAGACACTAGACAGTAGACATTTTTCCGAAGAGAAGATACTTGGCTCATGGCTCTACGCGTCGCTGGCCAGCAAAGCGACGCGGGCACTGCTAAGTTTTCTGAAGACGACCGGACTACGCGACCGCTTATAAGCGTGCAATGGACAAGGTCCCACCAACATACACGTTGCCCTTCACTTCTCTCTCTCTTCTCCTTTAATCCCCTCACCCCTTCCCCCAGTGCAGGGTAGCAAACCGGACGTGCGTCTGGTTGACCTCCCTGCCTTTCATTTCTTCCCTTCCTCCTCCTCCTCCTTGTCACGTGCTTTTCGAAAAGAAAGACAATGACAGTTGTGCATGTGCCATGAAGTACAACGAAATGGATGAAAAAGAAGAACTCTCTTGCACGTTCTATTAAAAGAACCTACCTGCTTCTGGCGTCTAAGTTTCAGCTGCAAGACCTCTGTTTCGACGTCGTGACACTGGTGGAGGTGCTGGAGCCTACAACCTGATGCAGGACAGTCTTGCTCGGACCCGTTCACCTAGTCCAGAGACTCAACCCCTCGTCACGACTCCAGTGCATCGATTCAGTCGGCGCCTACTAGGCCTAAGTCCAGAGTCCACACCTGTTCCGCCTCTTTCCAGCATGGCAGCTCCTACGACATCCACGGTTATCCCGCCATCGCAGACCACTCTTCCCTCGCAGGTAACTCTTGAACATCCTCGCGTTCCTGAAGTTTTCCGTGGGGAAGAGTGCGAGGATGTCGAGGACTGGCTCGAACAGTTCCAACGGGTCGCTGTGTCCAACCACTGGAGCGAACAGCACAAACTTGGCCGTGCATATTTCGCACTGGAAGATAGCGCTCGCACGTGGTATGAGAACCGCGAGGCTACATTCCAATCTTGGGAAGACTTCCGTCGAAAGCTCCTCGCTACATTTTTGAACTCGGACCGACGGGATTGCGCACAGCAAGTGATTGAGGCACGTGTGCAAAAACCCAATGAAACAGCCGCCATGTACGCAGAGGGTATGATCCGTCTGTTTCGACGAGCTGACCCTGACATGCCCGAGTGGAAGAAGGTGCGTCACCTAATGCAGGGTGTTAAGAAACAAGTGTTTGCGGGCCTCGTACGAAATCCACCTACAACTGTAGGTGAATTCATAAGAGAGGCGACAGTCATCGAGCGCGCACTGCAACAACGACGCCGACACTTTGACCGCCTGCAGAACCACACGGCAGTAATTGCTGCAGCTCAGAACACTGCCGTATGCGAAAGTTCCTTGCGACAAATGATTAGGAAAATACTGCGTGAGGAACTTCGGGCCCTCTGCGTTCCCCCTGCCCAACCGCCAGTCGCATCTGTTGCCGAAATCGTCCGCCAGGAGTTGAGGCAAGCCATTACACCACCCGCGCCAAATCCTGAGCCACATCCAGCGAGCTACGCTGATGTGGTCCGTCGTCCTCCACCGACATTTGTGGCGACGCCCTTCCAGCCACGACGCACTGCCGTACCTTGGTGGCAACGAGATTCTACGAGACGACCACCAGTTCGCCGAACTGACTTGTGGCGCATGGCCGACCGTCGACCTATTTGCTACCGCTGCGGAGAACCTGGTCACATTGCCCGCTATTGCCGTCACGGCGATTCTGTGTTCGGGAACTTTTCTCGTCCCGCTTGTTTCCGCTCCGAAGACCGTCGTGCCCATGATGCCGATCAACTATCGCCTGCTCAAGCAACCCCACCACGTCGCTGGCGATCTCCATCACCTGCGCGTCACCGGGACTTCCCTCAGAGCTACGCGGACGTCACCAGAGGCCGTTCGCCTAGCCCGCGCCGGGGAAACTAGCTGATGCGACCTCGGGGGGCAAGGTTGCCAATCGTCGACACACTGAAAAGCTCCCCCAGTCATCGCAAGAAGGTATGACGACAACGACGATGAATACGACGACGAATAATAATGCTGATGAAGTTGTACGTGCCGATCTGAGCGTTCTCATTGACGGACATCACGTTACAGCACTGGTCGACACTGGCGCCGACTTCTCAATCATGCGACAAGAGCTCGCCGACCGCCTCAGAAAGGTCAAGACACCGTGGACAGGGCCGCACATAAGGAGTGCTGGTGGTCAGCTGATGACACCCACGGGTAAATGCACCACTAGACTTCGCATCGGAGATTCTAGCTTCGTGGCCACTTTCGTCCTGTTGCCAGACTGCTGTAAAGAGTTAATTTTGGGCGTGGATTTTCTTCAAGATCATGGCGCTGTTATCAACATCCCTCAACGTTTGGTGACGTTTTGCGCTCATCGTTATGCCGACCACAGCAGTGAAGAACCGCGCGGCCGTTTGCGAATAGCCGACGATGTGACACTCCCACCGAGATCCTGCTGCCTTGTGTCGGTGTCTAGTGGGTGTCCTTGCTATAAAGATGTGATAGCGGAGCACATAGTCACTCTTTTGTTCACGCAAGGCATTTCCATCACGAGGGGCGTCCTGGCGCTTACTGGTGGACAGGCAGAAGTGCTCCTCACAAACTTCAGCAACGAGCGCCGTCAAATCCAGAAGGGTACCGCAATTGCCTACTACGACGATGTAGACCAAGCCGGGGATTGTTTTACCTTGCAACCAGATGACGCGACTGTCCCCGCCTCGACAACTTTGTCGGTGGACATCTGCTCTACGCTACCGCCCTCTGATAGGAAGCGCCTGTTTGAACTTATACACCAATTCGAAGACTGCTTTTCGCGTACGTCAAAGGTACAGCAAACACTATTGACCAAGCACCGCATCATTACTGAAGACAACACGCGACCGATTCGGCAAAACCCCTGCCGTGTGTCTCCGAAAGAGCGCGAGGAGATTCAGAAGCAAGTACATAAGATGCTCGCGGATGACGTCACACAACCTTCGAAAAGTCCGTTGGCGTCACCCGTGGTTTTGGTCAAGAAAAAAGACGGCAGCTTGCGCTTCTGTATTGATTATCGCAAGTTGAACCAAGTCACAAAGAAAGACGTCTATCCACTGCCCCGCATAGACGATTCACTCGATCGGCTGCGTCATGCGCGCTATTTCTCTTCAATGGACCTCCGAAGCGGCTACTGGCAGATAGAAGTCGACGAGAGAGATCGTGAAAAAACGGCCTTCGTGACGCCCGATGGTCTATACGAATTTAAGGTGCTTCCTTTTGGTCTGTGCTCGGCGCCAGCCACTTTTCAGCGTCTCATGGACACCGTACTATCAGGCCTGAAGTGGCAAACATGCTTGGTCTATCTGGACGATGTTATTGTATTCTCAGCAACATTCGAGGAACATCTCAGCCGTTTATTCACCGTCCTCCAAACCATACGTTCGGCCGGCCTTACTTTAAAACCGGAAAAATGTCATTTTGGTTTTAACGAACTCAGCTTCCTAGGTTACGTCGTCAGTCACGAGGGTGTTCGACCTGACCCGGCCAAAATAGACGCCGTAGCGCAATTTCCTGCACCATGCGACAAAAAGGCCGTGAGACGCTTTTTGGGGTTGTGTGCCTATTACCGGCGATTTATTGAGGACTTTTCGTCTATTGCGGCGCCATTGACACGACTCACACGTGAGGACATCCCCTTTTTTTGGGGTGAACAGCAAATGGCGTTCAATGAACTACGACAAGGCCTGCAGACACCTCCAGTCCTCGCGCACTTCGACCAGGAAGCCCCTACAGCACTTCACACTGACGCCAGCAATGTAGGTCTGGGTGCCGTTCTTGTGCAGTGGCAAGACGGCTGTGAAAGAGTAATAGCCTACGCCAGCAGAACTCTCTCTCGCACGGAGGAGAACTACTCGACTACCGAGAAGGAGTGTCTCGCCGTGGTGTGGGCGGTCATCAAATTTCGTCCATATTTGTACGGCCGCTCCTTCAAGGTTGTTAGCGACCATCACTCTTTGTGCTGGCTCACCAACCTTAAAGATCCATCTGGCCGTTTGGCGCGCTGGAGCCTAAGACTTCAAGAGTTCGACATGACCATCGTCTATAAATCTGGGAAGCGGCACACCTTCGCCGACTGTCTCTCACGGTCGCCAGTGGAGACTGTCGCTCGTGATGACGAAAACATCGACGCGGCATTCTTGGGAGTCGTCAACACGGCCACTACTGCACAGGAGCAGCGCAGTGACCCCGAGCTGTTACCACTCATTAAATATTTAGAAGGACGACGTAAGGACGTGCCGCGGTTATTTGCCAGAAGACTGCCCTCTTTTTGCTTGCGAAACGATGCTCTTTATAAGAAAAACTTCTCACCAACCGGCAACCCGCACTTGCTCGTCGTGCCTGCCTCTCTTCGAAAGAAATAATGGAAGCGTGCCATGATGAAGCAACTTCTGGTCATCTAGGCTACACCCGAACATTGTGCCGACTGCGATGCAAGTACAACTGGCAAAAGTTACCCGCTGATGTTAACCATCACGTGCGAACTTGCACCGACTGCCAAAGACGCAAAGCACCTCCTAGCAAGCCAGTCGGTCTTTTACATCCAGTCCTAGCACCAGCGAAGCCGTTCACCCAGATTGGAATGGATTTCCTGGGCCCCTTTCCAACTTCCACAACAGGTAACAGATGGATAATCGTGGCCACCGATTACCTCTCCCGTTATGCGGAGACTAAAGCTATGCAGCGCGGCACAGCAGCAGAGGCCGCTCAGTTCTTCATCAATAATATAGTCCTTCGGCATGGCGCTCCGACAGCAATGATCACAGACAGAGGACCTGCCTTCACCGCAGAACTTTTGGAGTCGGTTCTGAGACTCAGCGGTACAGCTCACCGGAGAACAACTGCTTACCATCCGCAGACAAACGGACTGACAGAGCGCCTCAATAGGACCCTCACAGACATGATCAGCATGTACGTTGACACTGAACATAAAAACTGGGATCAGATATTGCCGTACGTGACCTTTGCCTATAATACCGCTCGAAAGAAACCACTGGAATGACGCCGTTCAGTCTGACCTATGGTCGCGAAGTCACGAGAACGTTGGACGCCATGTTGCCGCATGAGTGTGACGACATCCATGTGGACGCCGAAAAGTTCACTCAGCGCGCCGAGGAAGCCAGACAGCTCGCGCGTGCGCGCATCTGTCATCAACAGCATCAAGATGCACAACGGTACGACCCCCGACATAAGTTTATTAGCTACACACCAGGCGACAAGGTCTGGGTCTGGATTCCGATACGTCGACGTGGACTGTCAGAAAAACTGCTAAGACGATACTTTGGCCCATACAGCGTCACGCGACGCTTGAACGACGTGAACTATGAAGTTGTTCCCGACACTGACTGTAGTTCTAAGCGTCGAAATCATTTACCCGAAGTCGTACACGTCGTGCGTATGAAACCGTATTTATCCAGTTGACGCGACCACTTCATACGCCTGGTAGAGCGCCTAGTTTGCGCATCGGGACGATGCCTCTTTCGGAGGGAGGCAAATGTCACGTGCTTTTCGAAAAGAAAGACAATGACAGTTGTGCATGTGCCATGAAGTACAACGAAATGGATGAAAAAGAAGAACTCTCTTGCGCGTTCTATTAAAAGAACCTACCTGCTTCTGGCGTCTCAGTTTTAGCCGCAAGACCTCTGTTTCGACGTCGTGACAATATAAATTAAAAAAAGTATATAGAACGCATCTGAAACGTATTCGCTAGGAAATCAGATGGGCACCCTTTGCACGCTGCACGGAAAGCTGAGATTGTCATATTAGGCAATAATGTTGCAAACGCTGTTCAAACGATGTGTAATACTTTTTTAGCAAGGAGCTGTTGTACCCTAAGCAAAAAATTTTAAACATTTTTTTATGGCTAGAGTTTGCAAATTCCCAACACTGAAACGATTGACATGCTCTTGGTCCTCCACTCGTTTATTCGCTACATTGATTTGTGTGTGTGTGTTTGTTTGTGTTTGTGTGTGTGCTGCACTATTTTTCTTGAATCCCACTAAACAGCCTTTTAATTTTAACGCAGACTGATGCCATTATCCCGTTCTCGTTTTCGCAGTTTTGCCCAAGCCAACATGGAGCTAAGTATGTGCAGTGCGAATAATCATGTAATTGGGTTGCATTAATTTGTAGTGACACCGCAAACAGGGCTGACATGACGCGGCTTCTCTCAGAAAGCACGAAAGATCAATTGAATGACATGACTGCACATTTTCGACTCTTTGATCGTGCTCTGCCTTTTCTTTATCTTCTGCCAAACTGCCTACCGGAAAGTATAAAGAAGGGCCTTCTGTGGTGAGCGAATTCAGCGACTCGCATCTCAAGAACGAAAAGCAAATAGCGAGAACGCGGTTGGAGCCCTCCTCGATCGTGCATCGTGGACGGGTCATGCGAGGCACGCTCCCATTCATGCGCATTCTGCGCCTGCTGGTATTCCGCATTCGAATAGTCCTCGTTCGGCCCAGCATCCGGGTGAATGGAAGAGAGGCACTGAGCTCTATGGCGTGACAAATGGGCTGAGAGCTTCGTGCCCGATGAAAACGATGACGAGACGATGAAAGAAAGTATTCAGGAATGAATGAAAAAAAAAGTGAGCAGGCTGAAAGAAGTTGCCCTTTTAAGAAAAAAAGCGCAATAAGTTTACGTGCAGGGCATGGCATATTTGTTACTTCGAGCTTAGCTATGTAACACCCAAGCAGCCAAGCTGCCACTGCGGTTCTGGCAAGATATAACCAGTTTTTTGTGCAAACAGAGTTCTACAACATATCTTTTTTTTATTTGCTTAGAATAACATATATCTGTTCCACAAGGCTTTCAATTCTCTAGCACTCCCTTACGTAACCGTACAGTAACTATAGCCTTCGGTAATTTCTTTTTTCTTCTAGTAATTAGTTAAAATGAGCGGGATCTTTGAGAAGACTTTGCCTCCTTGTTAGAAACAAATGAGTTCAAAGAAAAACGAAACCAAGGAAATCACATAGAAGACGCTAACTGTTGCGTTCAAATGTAGTGACTATTTTGACGCAATTCGAAATAAATTAAAGCGTACACCAAAAATCACCTATAGCTGTCCATGGCTTCCAAATCCACAGCCATTTAATAACGCGTTTTATGCTCCATCTATTAAGCTACGACGGAAAGCGCTTCCCCATCCACTTCGTTGTGTATTTTTGTACGCGTGAATTAATCCCCAGTATACTGTTAGCTAGCGCCACTCCAAGTCAAAGTGCCCGACGTTTCACGCTCACTACCTTGGTTTCTTTTGGGCGCTCAAGGTTTTGATCAATCAACGCCCTTATTCATCATCGCTATCGTCAACACCATATCTATACTTCCTTTATTATCTTATTTCCTTACCTAGTACTGAGTAGCAGGCCAGAAAACTTATTCAGGTCTAGCTCTCAGCTTTGCTCTCCTAATAAACCTTTCTCTCTCTTCGGCTACATTTAGCTTGAGTAATGGCACATTTAGCTTGAGTAATGGAGAGAGTTGGGTTCTTTTCCGCAACAGTAGCCTTTTTGCGTTATCTTCCTTGTCGTTCACCTATTTGATAAAAGCGAATCATGCGTCTACTAATGCAATACCCTGGGTTTTTGCTGTGCGTGAAAAGACGCTAGCAGAAGAAGAAACGTGGAGTTATACACTTAAAGAAAAAAATTCTATTCATTTTGCTTAGTTTTGAGTGGTCACGACATTGTTAAATAGTGAGAAAGGGACAGAAGGCAGGAAGCCACGATGCTGAGAGTCTGTATATTTATTGTCCAAGGAGCACATATGCGAAGTCTTCAGGAGACGGTCGTAAACTGCTGTTGAAAGGAACAGACAGGAAAATAAATAAATACACGCCTTCAACATCTTACGTTAGGTTTAGTATAAGTGCTTGGGAACAAAAAAAGTTTGATAAACGGGTCTCCATAAACTTCACTTAAGATAACGCCACGGGTGAGAAGTGTAGATGCGACAACTTTAGCAGCTCATAAAAAAGACTTGGGTCGGTCCCGGGCGAGCACCGAAGAGATAAGCCAACCAGTTTTACGTAAAGCGTCCACATCTACGTAGTGAGATATATTTCATGGCTAGGCCATACAGATGTGCGTTATGAAATCCAGAAGTATAAACAGAATGAAGCAATACGAGCATGAGTACGAATGAGCAATACCACACACACACACACACGCACACACACAAAAACTGAGACCTTTTAACCCTTTACGATTTCTTATCATAAACTTATAGAAGCTGAGAGACCACTGCTTTTTTAAAAAAGCGTTCTTAATATAAATATTGAGTCTTTTTTTAAACGTGCAGCCATATCGAAATTTGAAGGAGGGTGATGGAGTGACATCGCAAAAGGTGAGGTGGGCATAGAAAGATTAGTGGGCCGGTGAGTAAGGCACGCATTTTATCCCTCCTCGGAAAAGATGTTAAACCAGTGGCATGCCTACGGACCCTATGACCAATTCAATCAAGAAGACGCAAGTGAATAAAAATGGCGCAATTAATCAATATCAAGGCACATTTCCATGCCTAGGTATATTGTTGGCGTGTAGCAATACGCCCTACGTACAACGAACATGGCTTTTCTGCCAACCGTGCCTTTCTCCCTTCTTTCCCCCTAATAAATAAATAAATAATATAAATAAATACATAAATAAATAAATAAATAAATAAATAAATAAATAGAATTATTTGGCCTCATGAACAGGATCGACTATCTGGCGCCTAGGTACGTGCCAACTTCGTTTGCGAACAATACCACTAAAGAAAATGTCGCAGGGGAAATAGTCTGGTAACATAGGATATATGTCGAGTGGATGCATCAAGCCACCACAAAAAACAAATGAAGAAACATCTTGAGCTTGCGACACGCAGAGATCAAGGCGTGTAAAATGCGGTCGGTCTACAGCAGTCACTCTCGGTTTCCGGTCTTTCCGGTCTGCGGAACCGCGCGATATGAGCATCTTTGCAGGAGCCAGCTTGGATCATGGGCTTATTTATGTGCTGCGTCTCGCTTCGCCGTGCAGGAAACAAGCAAGGTGTTCCGCACTTAATTTAAGGCATTACACAAGGTTTTCTGTCAGCCTGATAAACATTGGAAGGGTTTTATAGTTTACAATGTAAGATATTTCGCTACGTACCACTGCGGGAAGTAACAACAGCATGTCACGAACATGCTGACAGTGTGCTGTCATGATGTTACGCTTTCGCTCACAACGCACAAAAACGCTTCTTGAGCATCGTGTAAACAACCACGCCACACAAACGAAGCCGCGTCGTTTTCCGCTTCTGGATATCAACGTGGAAGAGCTTGTCCTTATGACCAAAAGTTGAGCTCTCGCGTGGGCGCCTGTCGCGCGCTCCATAAGCGAAAATTATGGCGCGAGATTGGCATGTCAGTTCTGCAGCGCTCTCGCAAAGAGTTTCGCTGTGTTTACGCAATCGCAAGTGTTGCCCCAGAGCACCGATAAAACGTCACAACCTCATAGCTGCGCGAACCAATATGCGACATTTTTTGTACGGCTTACTTTCAATTGTCCTGTTCTTAAGGAAAGAAAACAGAGATGTGGATGCTGCAGTGCCAGCCATGGTGAAAAAAATTGTGAAGGTTGCAAAACAAAGAGCTCTTTCGCATCATAGATGTTTGTGTACGCGTGGAAACTGTAGATTTACAAGTATAAAGATCTATGCCGTTTTTCAACCAAGCTCCTTATAATTAAGGTATAGCGCGAAGATTGTACCGCTAATGGTCTTGAATGGGAGTACTCCGAAGTAGAGTTACTGCGCATGCTCCCCTTGCGGAGCAGTGTGCATATAGAGTAACTGCGCTTTAAAGACGAAGATATTTTCTGCGCAAGAAGTCGCAATAACGAAATGCATATAAGTATATATATAATGTAAAAAGGCTGACTGCGCTGCCTTCTTCCTTTCTAACTGTTTGTGTTATAGAGCTAAGGTTAGATTACCTAACCGAGTACCATATATCAACATAAATGAGTGCCATTTCGATATATATAGCGGAGTACCGTACTGATAAGTCAAGAGGCTACGCATTTTATTAAACAGAAATTCTTAGTGCTTTTGTGCGCTCGCAATAGCAGTTTCTGCGTTAGATTTGCTACTTCAACAAGGTGCTTGATTGAGCTGTTTGGTGCTACATGGTAGAAGAAGAAGGTGCTTAACAGCGCAAACGACAGGAGGAGATAGAACAGACGAGAACAGAGTGCTCTGTTCTCGTCTCTTCTATGATTGATTGATATGTGGCGTTTAACGTCCCAAAACCACCATATGATTATGAGAGACGCCGTAGTGGAGGACTCCGGAAATTTCGACCACCTGGAGTTCCTTAACGTGCACCCAAATCTGAGCACACGGGCCTACAACATTTCCGCCTCCATCGGAAATGCAGCCGCCGCAGCTGGGATACGATCCCGCGACCTGCGGGTCAGCAGCCGAGTACCTTAGCCACTATAGACCACCGCGGCGGGGCTCATCTATTCTATTCCCTCCTGTCGTTTGCGCTGTTAAGCACATTCTTGCTGCTTCACTGGCGCTCAGCATAATAACGTATTTATGGACCTGTGAACTGTAACGCTGGCGTGTTTCTCAGCTGGTCTTAGCATTCTGTATCTGAATATCTTCTCTTAGTATTTCACTGAGCAACACGATTTGGCAAGGAGATGCACTCGAACAAAACCACAATTTTTCTTATTTTTTCTCATTATTATTATTATTATTATTATTATTATTATTATTATTATTATTATTATTATAACTTTTATCGCCATAACTACTGTTGAAATGACCTATGGCACATTCACAGACGTTGATTTCCCGGTGGCACGGTTGAGTTGTCGAACCATAAGCGAAGCCAGGGTGCCGTTCGGGAAGGCGACACGCGTGGGGCCCGATTGTTCTACAACTATCTAGTTTTGAGAGTGACGATCACTAGTCCTGCAAGTTTGTTCTGGGTTTGTGTTCTGAAATGCACCTCAGAAAAAAAAGCACACAGTGCTACCTGAAAACGAATATAAAATGATAAATGGTCGAGCCTAACGGAAGTGTGTATATGTGTTTAAAAAAGGAAAGATAACGAGATAGTTATAAAGAGCGAGAGAAGCAGCCAGAACAAGCACATTCTGGCAAGGTGAGCGAAGCATGGTTGTGTCCACTTCGATCGCAATAATGGCTGACCTGGATGACACTGGAATACGTCGTAAACTTGCAATTCCCTTTAATTCACTGCTTAGTACGTTACCTCGCTTCGCTCGGTAAGAAGGAATCTTGCTTGCGGTAGCAGAGCGCTCAATTGGCGATTCTGTGTGGGTTGGGAATTGGACGCAATCGAGTCAACTAAGCGCCGGTCCGCGCCTAACGCACTTGCCAGTATACGACGCTCGCTATGTTCGATAAGATTAGGCGAGATTAGATTTTGTCCCTTCCGACTTTCCTGCCGCTTCGTTCTCTTTATACAGCACCAATTAGAGAAGAACGAAGGAAAATCGATTTTCAAGGTAAATCGATTACTGTGTCAAGCCCTTTGATGAGCAGCCCTTAATCGTACTTAGGACTGTATGGCTTGGTAACCTAACGAAGGCAGAGAAGACTTTTCTGCTGATCAGGTTATGAGAAAACGCTGTAGGAAATAGGTTAAAAGAACGGAAGGAAATTGTAGGGCGTCTTAGTAAATACCAGGATGAGTGTACGAAAGCTTTAAGAACGAAATACCCTTGTATTTTCGACGGGCTTTGCAACATTTCTCTAAATAATGATCAAATAGCCTGTATATAATTGTTTATTGACTGAGAAACTTAATATCACAATTATTCTTTGGAATCTGGCAAATACAAGTGAAGATATAACAATTTTGTTACAACGAGCGCCCTGAAAGTTACACCAGAGTGATAAAAAAAGGGTAAGAGGTACACCATCGAGTGTCATGGCTCCAAGCCCTTTCTCATTTTTCTCTTAAAGCCGAGTCTTTCTTACAATACTTCTATGCAAAAATTTTGTTCCGTTGGTCTTTCTAATTGTCCGTCCATCCCATGATTCAACCCCCCGGACAAAGTCTAAGCACTTGCTGAACAACCAGCATTGCATCTTCAAGTGGGGGCTGCTTTCATACTTGTGAATATTGTCGATCAAAAAGCAAATATGACGCATATCATAGGCGCAACATCAATACGTAAGCATTAGGTGGGGCGTTCCTTTAATATAAAAAGTACATAGATACGTAATTCTAAAGACCCTAGTGTTCCTTGCATGGACCTGAAAATGCCACGCTATTCACAGATGTGCACATGGGATGAATGGAAGGCGCTGATGTCTAGTCTAGCTCGGCCTTCATAGACGACTCATCCGGAAAGCTGAACGGATGGCTCGCGCCAGTAGGGCCTTGGTATAGGGACACCACCCAGTCGGACACACTATGATGCTCACCCTTGTGTTGCTTATGAGACACAGACGTTCTATAGCCTGTCTGGTCTCTGTACATAATATAGTTATTACTAGTACTACTATTACTACTGCTAATACTATGCTACTACTGCTGCTTCTACTACTGCTAATGTACTATCTATACATACAATTAAAAACAAGAGACGCCAATGACGACAAAGGGGTCACAACTTGTATACTTGCATATTTGGACCACTAATACACGTGCTGTATAGTCCATAAGCTTCGTTTGCGCACGGTCAGTAAAAACTCTAACAAATGCAAATCACCCGTGGGCCACGAATCTAGTGGCTGTGGTATGTAGTGTAATGCACGTGCAATCTTTGCTTCTTCCTTGCATATTTATATAGATCATTAGGAGTCTGTGAGCAAGATTTCGGTTCAAGCATTTTGGGGCTTAATTATGGGGACAGGATACGCTTATCTCAGATCACCAAAGTAAGGCAGTGGACCATGCGAAAGAGGGTTTTCGTTGTTAAGACTCTCGTATGAGCATTGATAACAGCCAAATGTCTGTGGACACTATTCTGCCAAGTGCCCGAGAGAAGACATTGCAACAGAAGACGACAAAAGCTCTGTTGAAATTCCTACGCGACACCGACTTGAACAAGCGACTGTAACAGCAATGTCACGCACCGCGAAAGACAAGACTGGACTAGGACTGAGTGTGCGCGCGTGTGCTGCCGAATGTGCTGTTTCTATCTTCCCTCTCTGCTCTCTTTCATCTCCCCCATCCCTCTCCCATGCGCAGGGTAGCAAACCGGTTGCCTACAGGCTGGTTAACCTCCCTGCCTTTCTTTCCCCTCTATTTTCCTTCCTTCCTTTTCCTTCCTCGTATGAGCAACGTTGATCATTGGTCGTATGTGAACAGAACGAGAATCAAAGGAAGTTGGGTGAGCTTGTCTCTTTTTTAAGACCAAATATTCATGTGCGCCTGGTAAAAAAAGAACACAGAGGTGATAAGGAGAGACAGGGAGACAGAGAAGACATGACTAAAATAAAACATTTAGAAACACGCAGGGCGTGTAACAACGACAAAAATCTAGAACACATGGCAGTGCTGCCATGTGTTCCCTTTCCCTTCATGTGACATTGCTGTGTGTTTCATAATGCTTCACAAACAAAAATCCAAGTTTGCACTATTTTAAAGAAAAAGACACACTAAAACCCTAAGAGAGAACAGGTGTATGAACGCCTACGCTGTCGCGAGGCACGCATTCAACTACTTTGACATTGTGTTGTGATCGGCCTCCATGTCCTGGCGCCACTTGGACGCGTGGGTTGGTTTCGGCTAGACCACCTCGATTTGGTCAGGCTTTGCAGCGCTCCCTCAGGCATCCTAATTCAGGCGACAATGCAGCAGTCATACAGCAAATTCTTCAAGGCCGTCGGCTGACCTAGCCGAAAACCCTTTGGCCATGCCCGACCGGCGGGTTGCTCAGAAAGAGCTTTTCGGAGTCAGAGCTGGGGTCACCTATGCGCTGCTTGGTTCGTCAAACTACACCAGACAATGAGCCGAGCATCTGGAATCTCTTTGGAGGACGTGTCCCGCGTATCTTGGTGCTCTCACGTGTTAGTTTTCGGCACACCGAGGCCCTAACAGCACCGATGCCACATCAATGTGTCATCTCTGTGCGTAGGACTCCATGTCATTAGTGTGTGCTGTGCCGTGCCGTGTGATCCCTCGCTGGATTCCATGCCGACTGGTTGTGCCCTCGCGATCTTCGACGTCAGCGTAGCTCTGGCCGACTGGGCTCGCCCAACGTCATCTCCTGCCGCCGACGACCTCCGACGACAGTGTAGCTCTGACCGACTGGACTTGCTCTACGCCATCTACTGACGCCGACAAGAGCTCTCGCAAGTTGTGCCCCGTCCTCGAACTCCTGTGACCGTGTTTCCATCTTCCCTATCTCTCATATCCCCTCGATATATCGTCGCTGTCTGGCTTACCTCATGCCTCTTTCTCTCTCTGTACACCTTTATTCTTATCCTTTAATCCCTCCTCATCCCCATTCCTTGTGAGCTACTGTTGAGGTGTCGCTCGCTGAAGCAGACACTTACGGGGCTTACTTTTTTGTTCCTTTCTATCCTAGAACCACTTTGTGTGTGTGATAGCTTTGTGCTTGGTGCCGCGGTTCTCCCTCACCCTAGGACGAATTGGGCGTGCCTCTTCCCTCTTTCCTAGGTTGTGAAGGAGGTGGTGTTTGACTTTCCCTCTTCGGGGGCGGAGATAAAGACGACAGTTTCATTGAAGTGTCTTGGACTCAATTGTTTTCCCCTGCATGAGACCCTAGGAAGACCCAGGCTTTAAAACGCGAGCACAATACGCTGTGAGGATGCTTCTGTCATATTCTTATAGTATCACGCTACCTTCAACATGTAAACTAGTGTAAATAAACGTTCTTGTTACCAGCTCTGGCTCCTCTGCTCGTCTTCGCCTTGAGCCTTGGATGGTTCTGGTCTCGGACAAATCCCCCTTGTCGCAACAGATCGCATTGTACATTGTATGATCGCATGGTACGTACTTCGCGTTGAATGCGATGCAGGTCGTAGTCACGAATTGTGCGTTTTACTGTGCGTGAATAGGTCGTAAAGGTGAAATATAAAGTGCAGACAGGGGGACATCGGGAGAAAATGAGAGAGGGCTGCGACTTATACTCACTTTTATTACATCGTGGTTGCCAAACATTTCAGGAAGATACGATGAGTGCACGAGGAGAGACAAAAATCATCGATCACAGCGAGCTCTCGTCTGGAATTGAGAAACGAAGGGGAGCCTGCCTAAGAAATGACATGCCGAGCGAAGAATCCGATAAGCATCTCGAAAGGCGTGGGAGTCCCTGGAAGAGTCAACAGGGCGTAACGGCTATGACGGTGCAGTTTGTCGCAGCTCCAAGGCATGCTGTGCATGTACCTCTTTATTTTATGCAATCATTTCTCATTCCGCCTTGCCTACTGTATCGCATTAGCTCGTGCAGTTACGCTGAAAGCTAGAAGACAATTTTAAATAGACACGAAAATTCCCTCTTCATTCTTATCAGCCCAAAAAAGTACGTTGGAGTTACTTCTGTCTAATGGCTTCACCGCGCATCAATGAGGAGTGTGCTCACATTGCTTCCACAGTTAGTTGAATATCGGGAACTTGATATATCTTACGCAACGCACATTTTTCAGCAGAAGAGGAGAAAACGAGGGGTGTGGTTTCAGCGCGTGCGACATCTGATAGCAACGAAGTGCTCGATTAAAATCGGATGCTTCTACAACGAATGCTTCTTAGATGAAATATCCTTTGTAGCCTGCCTATAATTTTTCATTGTGATAGAAGTTACATAGACATTGTGTGTAAACTGCGCCGTCACGGTAATGTCCCGAACATGTATATGTATATATAAACAAAAGTCGAAAAGAAAAATAAATCAGAAGAAAAGTGCCAACGGGATTCGAATCTGTGACCGTTCCCTTCACAGCCGGCCGCGTTCGACCACTGCGATTGGACGCCACGCACAAGAGGACAAGATGAATATATTTCAATACACAACAAACACAACAAAACAAATGCTACAAGGCGTGATGTCCCTTGACTCTGTTATGTGTCGCTCGTTCTTCGGAGTGCTAACCGAGAGCATTTACCGCAGGTGCTATGCAGATTTCGGAGGCGCTTTGGCGTCTTCAGTACCGCTTGCGAGGTGGTGTGAATGGTGCACTTTCAGTACGGAGCCTCGGAGCCGACGCGCACATGAAGGCTCTCTAGCTTTCAGGCAACGCTTATGTTTCACCTGCTCTTGAGACGCGATCTAAAATGTAGCTTTTCTGTACCATTCGCGATTTGCAAGGTTGGGTAACCTATAATTCAAACGCCACACATCACAGGAGGGGTTTTAGAGAGTTCCTGCCACGACGCAGTGTCATCGACGTGTCAGTGTTCAAGAGAAAGGCAGTGGCACAGCAGACACAAGCAGCCCGCTGATCAAGCAGAAAGAAGTACCGACTGTGACAGTCTGTTCGCGTTCGTTGTGTTCATACTTCTGCGTTCTTTTCAACGATTCTTCTTTGCGTTTGAGCAGCATGGTGCGTGTGTCGAGCTGTTACAGTTGATTATCGTGCTCGTTTTGTGGGATCTTCTTTTCGTGCGGCCTTTGTACATGAGCGACGCTCCACAAGTATCGGTTGCGTCCCGTTTACAGTGTGACATGCCTGTTTGTTGCTATCACAATCAACACCACAGCGGTAAACTGTGATTTTTTTACAGCGAATGCTGCGTATGACTAGTAGAAGCAAAAATTCGTTCAGCATCGATGTCACGAGCGGTCTAAATTGGCTGTGCTATCAGTAACGTCATTGGAAGGGTTGTCCTTAAGAATGCGTGCCACTGGCTGGGTTGTGAGTGACGTCATCTCTTTCGTTACAGCCGGGGTGCCGAGCGAATGGGCAACCGTTTCAACTGAGACCTTCCACATGGGTAAGCCACAAACAACTCTAGAAGAGCGTTGACAGTAGAAATGTGAGATAGCTCGCATTTGCCTGGTTGATATTGCAGTCCTGGCACAGAACAATCCCTGGAGCCTGAGTGAAGGCAGCGACTGCGTATGGGTGACCTAGCAGCCTTCCAAGCCACGCTAAATCACGAACGGGAATGCAAGCGCCAGTGGCGGGCAAATACTGCAAACCATGCCACTAAGTTAACTCGCGATGTCAAACGTTTGCAACAACACTGCGCCAAGCAAGCGCCGTTGTGGGTACGACAGCGTCAACGTGATGATTGCGATGCGGAAGCGTGATCGCCTGGCCGAGCGCTCGCTTTCCGCGGGAATTTCCCCAGAGGCACCTTGGCTTCGGCTGGGAAGCCTGTGACCACCCATGTTTTGAGAGCAACCACTGTGATTAACGGATTGCCAAGCGCTCATTTAACTCCTACTTCTCACTCTATCCTTTTTAATCCTTCCTCATCGCCTTCCCTCATGAGCCATTGCTGAAGTGTCGCACTCTGATGCAGACAGTTATGTGGCTCACTTTTATCTTCTTTTCTCTCATTTAAGAATCACTTCCCCTATTATGAGCGTGATCTTGCGAGGCGCAATGTGTAGTATGTGAAATAATTAAGCTGGTAAATACGAGCCAACATATTTATTTTTTGTTTATTTAAAATTCCTTACAGGCCCTTTACAGGGCATTGAGTAAGGGGGGTAATTGGTGAAGTTTTACAGATCACACAAAATTAATTCACGCGTTACAAAGCGTATGTCCAATGTATATGTCCAACCTCATTTAGAAACATGAACATGTAACCAATAATTGTGAAAGGCTTCAGTGCAGCATCGGCTTGATCCCACTGCTGAAAACCAGGCCCGCACGTTCCCGCTTTCGCTGATTAATCATTTCTACGGGGTGCTTGGAAAGTGATTTTGCAGAGAAGTTCTTTCATAAGAAAGCTCGATTAGCGTAGAGTACTTACTGTTTACTATATTATTTTGCCACTCCTGCATATGTTTAAGTCGTATGAGGAGGCGTAGATGTTCATGAGTGTGTTTGTACGAGTGTGTGTGTATATGCACATATTGCAATCGTGCACGTAACCACCTGGTTACATCACTGTTGAGAAGCGACTACGACATAAAGCGAAATCAGTTGTTCCTAAGACTATTGGGCCGGAAGTGCGAAAGAAAAAGTGTTCCGATGCTACGTCTGCCGAATGACAGCCACTCTTAAGTTCAATGGCACAACGTTGTATATTAAAGTTTTCCGGGTCGTGAAAACAGTTGCACTATATAGCCTTTCCTACAGGTGAAACGAGCAAACAAAAGCAAAAGAAAGTTTCTTGTTTATTTATTTAACACTATTTATTTTGTGAGTATGCGTGTGCGTGCGTGTGTTTGTGTGTGAGAAGCGGTTATGTGATTATCAGTTTATATGTCGTTATCATAGAAGAGTCTCTGTAGTTGCATTCTGAGCGAATAGGCAAAATAAAATCTCCAGCTCCTCATTAAAATGTTTCTTTGTAACACAGTAGCAACAGAATATGGCATCATGCAGGTACCCCTCAGAAAAGTCCTTCACACAAAATTTCCGAGGTGTGATGCCGACATACTTAAGCTTCAGCTTATGCATTCTTTATATCCCACACACGAGTACTGCGTTGCCCCCTACTTTATTGGGGTTACTGATAACTAAACTGCAACTTATTCCGGAGCGCTTACTTACTCCGTGCTGATGTAAACCTCCGCATGCACTTCAGCAGGCGTCTATTCTGATAAGAAAAGCCTTGAGTGCGCCAAATTGGCTACATGCTTGAAGATTTTGCTTCTTTGATCTAAATACAGCCTTCAAAAATGAGAGAAACAAAACTACTTTTTAAGTCGTAACTATGCACTTGATTGGCTGTGGCTGCGTTAGAATAAAGCAATTTAAGTAAATCATATACGGAAGGTGGTGGAGGAAACATTTCTTGTCTAACACAATGACAAGTATGTTCAGAAGTTAACGGGCGTATTCGGAGAATTATGTCTTCCCATGTTGAGCATAAACGATTATCTATTTTCTGTCCAGCTGCCAGATTTACTACTATACAGCCTGATGCTCAATAAATAATAAAAATAAACTAAATATAAATATTTATATAGCGCTAGTCATCCGAACAGTATACATTGTCACTTCCACCTGCTGCGTTTCCATTTCACCATCGTAGTTTTTATTCCTTAGTTTTTTGCCAGGAAGATAACAAAGTATATGCTTCTATTTACCCTGAAGTCAAAAATCCACACAATATTATTATCATGCACTTTCCACTATTTCTGGCACATTACAGATTAACGATGTGAATGTGTGCAACCTGAGTAACAACAAAAGCTTAAAGCACGTTCTTGGCAGGCAGTAAAACAAAATCAAGTCTCGTCCTTATCGAGCTTGTGCAGGCGTAGTTCCTTGAATACACTGAGCGCTAGTTTTTTGTATTCACGTACTTTGTTTCACGATGTCCGGAGCCTTGTATTTTGTTCCCACAAAAAAGGTGAACACAAAAGAAAGGTTCTTGCGCATTGTTCACTAGACAGCCGCTTGTTCTTTATTTCGCCCATTCGGTTATCTGATAATTCTATTCTAGCAACTGAACCACAGCGGCTCCTTGAGCGCTGTGTTCACAGTATTTGTCAGAAGGAAGTATTCTGTAGAAGGATTGTATTAGTAATTAAATCATTGTTTGAAATAAATAAGCTTAAGGAGAGGTTTGTGGCTTAGTATGGCTCCGGCTACTCCTTTTATATTGCGTAATCATTTGCATTATGGCGTATATTTAATAAGCATGATGCAATGCAAAGTTTACGCGTGAAAATGAAACACTTTGAAAACATAAGTTTTAACAGGAACAACATATATATAACAGAAAAAAAAGCTCTCGAACATTGCTTTCTAGAAACAGGTATTGTTTGGGCTATAGTGCGTGCAATGTGTATGTAGCTTGTGCTGCGCCCCCTGTTTGTGCGCATTCTGGAAGCGTATATATTTGGGTGGCGTGAGGAAAATAAACGAGTTGATAGTCTGGTGCCTTATCCTGTCTCCTTCTTTTTTTCCCCTTGCTAGTATCAGTTGAGTTACAAATATTTTATTAAGCTATGCACCAACTCACTCAACGTCATGCTCTGCTGATTCATTAATACATAAATTAAAAGACGTAGGACTAATACAAACTGTAAGTGTGAACTAACAACATATACTGTGTTTCATGCAATTGTTTCTCTCTCTCTCTCTCTCTATATATATATATATATATATATATATATATATATATATATATATATATATATATATATATATATATACAGTGTTGCCATCGCTGAGCGTCAGACATCCGCTAAAAGCAATGAGAAATCCGCCAGATTCCGCTAGATTCTAAAAAATATCCGCTAAATTTCCCACTAGGGCCTGTTTTATTAAAAAAAACCCTGCAATTTCGTATGATACATACCTTTATCATTTCTAAAAGCTCCCCAAAACTACGAGAGCTGAAATAACATATAAAATAGTCTTTCAAGGAGTCTAACTAGAACACTTGAGGCTTCAGTGCTGCGGTGGTCGTCATTGGTGAACCTCATCACAGATGAGGCTAAAGCTTATTAATGTTCGCACTGATGAAAAAAAAAAAACTCACAGGTCAACGAAAAACGCATCGAGGTCTTTGTCGCCGCTGTTGTCGTCTGACACCCTCTCCACAGGACCGCTGGTACTTGTTGAGGGACTAGACAGGTGACTTGATTGCGCATACATTGGAGATGTCCCGATTGCACTAGCAACTTCCGCGGGGAGTTCGTAATCAAAACAACTTTTCTGGTGTCGCTTCAACCCGCATTTGTTGTTTCCGGCTTCAGCTTGTTCCCCAGCTTGGATTTTACTATGTTAAGCTGACTAAATGTCTACTTCGGCATTTGAATGCGGCAGCACGAGCATCGACATGGCAAATCCGGGCAGCTCAACGACTGGGTTTTCGCTGCAGGCGTCCTTACAGGAGTGAACTTCACACCAGAGGGCGCGCAGAGTCCACAGATTGGTGCATCGCAGCTCGTCCGTTATTTATTTCTTAAAAAGCGATCGCCGCTTTGAAACCTCACGGATTTGTTTGTCTGAGATAGGCGGAGCAAGTGAACAGGAGCCTCTGAAGTTAAAACAATTTCCGCATTTTTAGAGAACACGGAAATGGTTTCTTGCAGGGCGATTTTGAATCGGTCCACTGCGTGAGGTATCCGCCAGAAACCCGCTATGTACAAGACTGGCCCGTCAGAAAATCCACTAGCCGCTAGACGGATTTTTTTGCCGTCAAAATGAAATAAAATCCGCCAGACTTAGCGGGGAATCCGCTAAATTGGCATCACTGTATATATATATATATATATATATATATATATATATATATATATATATATATATATATATATATATATATATATTATACTCCAACATTCCGGATGTAGACGGAATAGCGGCAGTCGCCAGATCCTATGAAGTAGCATCGCTGGATAATCTTATCGACAGCAGCACATCGGCACTATTGCTCAGACTCATTTTAGAGCTAAATAACTTTCAATTTGAAGGGCAACACTATGTCCAAGTTAGCAGCACGTCAATGGGTACGCGTATCGAACCCAACTACGCCAATATATTCATAGGCAAGCTTGAAAGTGAATTTTCGCAAACCCACGCTCTGAAATCGTTGTATTATAAACGTTACATCGATGAAATTTTTCCTATTTGACCGCATGATGAACAGGAGTTCCTTTCTTTCATATTTGACTTTAATGATGCCCATTCATCAACATAATTTTCTCATATCTATTCCACATCTACGCTTAGTTTTCTTGATGTCAGCATTTCGGCTGTAAGTGGGTATCTATCCACTGCTCACTATAGGAAGCCTACAGACCGGCAACAGTATTTGCACTTGGACAGTAGCCGTGCACGTGAAACATTGCAAAACTAGCATCCCTTACAGTAAGGCCTTACGCTTGAAAAGAATCTGCTCAGAGCAATCAGAGTTTTGAAAAATTGTAGAACAGTAAAGGATTCTCTAGTAAAACAAAAATATCCGCCGCAATTAATTGATGACGCAATAAAACGTGCCGGCATGCATAATCGTACAACGCTGTTGTGCGCTGCTATAAACTCGACTCTCTCACCGCTGACAAACTTAGTCCTTGCCTATACCGCGTCAGTACCACGTGTTTCGAATGTGCTGAGAAAGCACCAGAATATTCTGATGCAAAGTGAACGCTTAAGAACCATTTTCACCGAACCACCTAAAGCAGGGTATCGCAAAGCTAAAAATATTCGAGACATACTCTCATCATCATCGTCGTCAAAAACAGACAGTCCTGACACGATCGGGTGCCGTCCTTGCCGAAAACCGCGATGCATAGTATGCCGGTACATGCGCACATGCCAAAAAGTCACCAGTACCGGTTCCAACGTTTCCTTAATAATTAAAGGCAATCTTGACTGCGACTCTAAGAACGTGATATACATGATAGAATGTTTGCTATGTGAAATACAATCCATTGGTCAAACAGAATGGCCTGCTAGACTGCGTTTTAACAACCGTGAATCTCATACTAACAGCTTGCCTCACTTGCCCATTTCAAGACACCTGCACCTCCCTGACCATTCTTTTGAAAACCTACAGGTCACATTACTCGAATCTGGTTTCCGCGCAAATTATGCTAGAGAAGCCCGTGAATCATTCCTTATATATAAGTTCGACGCCGTCGCGTCTGGTCTAAATGAAAACGTAGGAAAACTAAGTTGCCTATCTGTATAACACGTATCACCCTGTCCATCTGTTCTCTACCTTGCTCAGCAAGTTGCGCTACATTGTCTGTATCTGTTGATTACGTAGCAGCTTCATAACGTCTTTTATATAGGTCTTTCTGTTTTTTCTTTGTTATTATTTTAATATTTATTTCTTTTTTTCACCTTGCTATTACCGATCGGACTCTTCATGCTATGCGCTTTATCTTTTATGTGTTTTATCTGTTATTTTTAAACAACGTGCTCGCCACGTGCTCGCGCATGGAAACCATATCTTTTTACACGTGTATCATGTGCCCGTCAAATCCTGTGACTTGCATTTATATATGCCCATATATATCCTTTTATGTCAGTTTTCGTACTCTTATCTTATTGATAATCACATGTATATAGACAGCACTCATGCCACACACTGTAGTCTGATGAAGGCCGGACCCGCGGCCAAAACGTCAATAAAATCACTTCGTACGTGCATCTTCTTCATGCGGATAATCTTACCCGCACCCAGCATCACTTTGATTGATGATTGTGATGATTGATATGTGGGGTTTAACGTCCCAAAACCACTATATGATTATGAGAGACGCCGTAGTGGAGGGCTCCGAAAATTTCGTCCACCTGGGGTTCTTTAACGTGCACCCAAATCTGAGCACACGGGCCTACAACATTTCCGCCTCCATCGGAAATGCAGCCGCCGCAGCCGGGATTTGAACCCGCGACCTGTGGGTCAGCAGCCGAGCCAGCATCACTTTACATCACTTTATATATATATATATATATATATATATATATATATATATATATATATATATATATATATATGTTCCGTGCCTTTTTATATCCTGTCGAGACAGGAGGGGAGGGGTCAAATGAGAAAGAGAGAGAGAAAAAAAAAGAAGGAAGGAAGAAACAGCGAAACGGGAGGACAAACAATAAATAAAATATAGAAAATCTAGGAGAAGAAGCAAGACCGACATGGCGTAATTAGAAAGGGGCAGCATTTCAACAGAGTAGGGCAGAGGTAGATGAGGAGTGTCATCATTGTCAACAATACCTCCCCCGCACCCACACTTCCCCAAGTATTGTTGACAATGATGACACTCCTCATCTACCTCTGCCCTACTCTGTTGAAATGCTGCCCCTTTCTAATTACGCCATGTCGGTCTTGCTTCTTCTCCTAGATTTTCTATATTTTATTTATTGTTTGTCCTCCCGTTTCGCTGTTTCTTCCTTCCTTCTTTTTTTTTTCTCTCTCTCTTTCTCATTTGACCCCTCCCCTCCTGTCTCGACAGGATATAAAAAGGCACGGAACATGTGTAGATAGTATTATGCCTTGAAAAAGACAGGGTTCCTGTCGAAACGTCGGCACAATAAACAGTTGTTATGTGAAAGCGCATCTACTTTCATATTTATAACCTTGCGGCAACCGAAGTTATTCTTCTGCATATAAGCCTTATAATATATATATATATATATATATATATATTAAATAAAACCTATTTTAAAAACTTCTGCTGAATTTATTGTTTTAGGACTCCTATTTCTCTGGCCTCTGTTGAGCACCTACCCCATGTACCTATAAAATTTTGTTTCTTTATTTGCCCTCCTTTACAGAGCGGCTAGAACACACACAGCACAAACACCCGGTGGCCATTATGACTCTCCCAGAATAAGGACGACGTCCTCGTATACCTTTGGTCACTGGTGCTTGTATATTTTTTTTTCTCATTCGCACACACCGTTCACCGCTTTGAAGTACTTCTATCTCCTCAGCCTCGGATAGCTCTTGGATGAAGTTCGTTCTCTCCAACGCTTTTTCTGTCCTTCGAAACGCAAGAATGGTTCAAAATAATGAGGGCGCGTGGAGACGACTATGCTCTTCTCAGCGCTCTAGCTCAGAGAACATTCCAACCATGCTTTTATAGGTGAATACGTCTTATACGTGAATGTCGTATGTTAGCCTATATGACAAACGCGTGATATGGAAGTAGTACGTGTTTTTTGTACGTTCAGGCGCACTCAATATGACTTGAAACACGGCATCGTGTGGCCTCAAGAGTTCAAAAGGTTGCGCATGGCTTCAACTTGTTTTTATTTCAGCAACTAACTATGATTGCCCCGCCGCAGTGGTCTAGTGGATAAGGAACTCGGCTGCTAGCCCGCCGGTCATGCGATTGAATCCCGGATGCGGCGGCTACATTTTAGATGGAGGCGGAAGTAGTATAGGCCCATGTGCTCACATTTGGGTGCATGTTAAAAAACCCTATAGGTGGTGTAAGTTTTCGGAGTCTTTCACTACGGCGCCTCTTATAATCATATGGTGGTTTAGAGAATTTAAACCGCACATATCAATCAATCTAACATTTTCTTAACTTGAAATTACACGCAAATGAGAGAAAGGGGTTTAGTAATGGGAGTAAGTGATTGTGCAAGCCATGCGCAATCCTTGAACTTGTGTGACCACGCGCTTTTGTGTAGTAGGTCATATTGAGCGTAACTGTGCCTGCGTGCTACACAGAGGCTGCTTGCAGTAGAATATCTGTATGGCGCAACGAACGTTGGCTTTGCATTTGCAGCAACATGAAGCCAAGCCTGAGACGACAAGTAAGCCATGCTTTAAAATGACCCACAAGTTGTTGTCATCTGTAACAAGCACGGGTAATCGATACGTCATATTGACGGCGATAGCCAGGAATGATTATTTTCTAGGAGTGGCTTATTGGGCGAGTTGGTTGAGAGTCAGAGTAGAATTTAGCGCCAAAAACAAGTTTTTTTCCTCATGAATAGCATTCATATGGAGTTTCTTTCTTCGTCCTTCTTTATCGCGCTAAATTATGGTATGATTATTTCGACGTTCTTTCTTCGAGGCCGTGCATTTACAGAAGGCGAGGGGAGCATTGACAGGAAGGACTTGGTGAGCAGGAGTTTACCGAGAAACGGGGAGACACGCACAAACGTTGGCTTGATGCATCGTTTCCTGAGTGCCCACTGATCTCCACTAGGGTGCTGGATGGCGCTTCGAGCTCTCCGGCGTGCGGCCGCCGGAAGTTCGAGCGCTCGTCCCGGAAGTCGGACAAATGGCCGCCGTTCCAGCATAGCGCGTGCTACGTATGGGCTGGTTTCGCGCGCATTCCGCTAAAAATGCCTGCTTGTTGCGTCGTCAACTGCACCAGCAGACCAGAGAAGTCGGTTGGGAAGACGTTCCACTTGTAAGTATTACAATATTCTGTGCGACGTGCGTGATACGCAGCGAAACGCAAACGTCATATCAGTGTCGTTGTTAAGCTGTGGCTCTTGTTACGCAGGTTCCCACGCTCTAAGCCGGATTTATACCGGTGTTGGGTGGTAAACTTAAGAAGGGACAAATGGACTCCATCACCAGGTAGCAGACTCTGCAGTGACCACTTTACTGACAACTGTTTTGACAGAACGGGCGCACGAACTCGGCTACAGCCTGACGCCGTGCCCACCTTGTTTTCTTTCCCGAAGCACCTGGAAAAGGTATAGTGCGACATCTCGGCATTTTGGTATAGCGGCCCGGAAAAAAAAAAGCATACTGTTCGGCCATCGCAGTTCGCTCGTTTAGCGTTCGTATAACTACCCCTACAGTTTATGTTACGTTTATTAGACACTGAAATCGCCTGAATGGGCGCTACCTTCTTTCGTAGTTCATCTGCTGAGTCCCTTTAAAAATGGCGCCCTACAAATTAGCTCGGAGCACAATAAAATCTACATGTAGCTGTGAGAAGCTGTGGTTGAGGAATTGTTTGGCAGACTTACTCTGAAAACCATGTACTGTAAGCAATGAAACGGAATTGGAAAAACATGTCCATTACGTTACAAAGCGCGAGGTCTTGAATTTTAAGTGCCCAATTTTTTCTTTCAATTTCTGAAATGCTCCTATCTGCGTTATATATCTCCGTGGTGCTATGATAGCTGTCTAAGATGCTAGTGGTATAATTCAGAAACTGCTAGACTGCTATAATATGCTTGACGCCAGCATATTTTTTTACATACAGCATTTTGCACTCGCAGTAATAAATAAGCATAACTGTGAATGAAACACGGCTGTTTCAGAGGACTGCTGAGAGAAACCGCCTAAGCAGAGAACTGCCATTGTGGATGTGACCCCAGTGGAACAGCCAAACGACAACACTCCAACCACGGTGCAAGAGAACTCAGCCCATGCAAGTTGCCTTTTTTGTACTACGCTGCCCGAGTGCAGCTACTTGGTCCGTCCTCGGTTGAATGTAACTAGTCCGATGTTAGTCAGGCCACTTTCTTGCAATCTCGTGGTAACCAACACGATAACTTTGTATACATTATGCACACCAGGATAGCATCCAATTCGAATCAAGTTAGTAGTCCTGGTATGTTCTGTAGTCATAGCAGAACATTGGTTTTATTCATGGCTGCAGCACCAGTTTTTCCTAATCCAGGGAAAATATTGAAATTCCTGTCTGATGTGGCATTTCTCAAGTGCACCGGTAAATGAAGGGGACAAAGTTAATTTCTAAACTCCCCTGTGCACCTGGTTGCTTATTTTCTGCGTTAAACCACGTAAGCTACGAGCCTGCTTTACAAAGACTGTCATATGATGAGTGGTTTTTGTGAAAGGTGTCTTTTTCAACAGCTTTAGCTTTCACTGTTTTGTTTTCAGGTCGCCGAGAACAGCTATGCAGTCCTTGACATGCCAAAAACACTGAAGAGGAAACTGGATGCTTGCACAGATTCAGCGGCTACAGTGAAAAGAAAGCTGAAGCTCAGCCTTGAACGAGAACGTCGGTTAAGAAGGAAGGTCAGCTCATTTAATGAAATAATTGATGACCTCAAGCACAAGCAGCTCATTTCAGAAGATGCCTCGGCAATGCTTGAAAGGTGCTTCACGGGGATCCCCTTGGAAGTTACGAAACGGTTGCTCAAGCAAACATCCAGTGAAGGCGACAAGTCGTCTGTTAAGTTAAGCCGAGACAAATATTCTCCCGCACTGCGTGCATTTGCACTCACGCTACAGTTTTACTCGACAAAGGCATATAACTATGTCAGAGAAACATTTCAATGTTCCTTGCCACATCCATCGACTATAACTAAATGGTATAGCTCCATTAACGGAGAACCTGGATTCACAAGCGAAGCAATCAACGCCATCCGAGCAAAAGCCAATGAGGCTAAGAAGAACAACAAACAGCTTCTCTGCAACCTTGTTGTTGATGAAATGGCCATTAGAAAGCACCTTTAATGGGACGGCAAAAACTTTCGAGGCTACGTGGATATTGGCAATGAAGTGGACGATGACAGTAACGCAGTTGCGTCTGAAGCCCTTGTTTTCATGCTCGTATCTCTGGACTCCCACTGGAAGGTACCGTGTGGCTATTTTTTGATCAATGGTCTTTCAGGAAAAGAGCGTGCGAACATTGTGAAGCTCTGTCTGACAAAGTTGCATGAGACAGGAGTGCACGTGACATCATTGACATGTGATGATCTCCGTTGTAACTTTACAATGTTCAAAGACCTGGGGCCTTCCGTTGAAGATGCATCAGCGATGTCAACATCATTCCCTCACCCTGTAACACAAGAAAAGGTGTACTGCCTTTTAGACGCATGTCGCATGGTCAAGTTAGTTAGAAATGCTCTTTCTGCTCTTGGGTGCCTCAGGGACGCATCAGGTGCATCGGTGAGCTGGGAATACATTGTCCAGCTACAAGAACTTCAAGAAAAAGAAGGCCTGCATGCAGCAACAAAACTACGTGCTGCACACATTCAGTGGCAGAAACAGAAGATGAAAGTCAACCTTGCTGTCCAGACTTTAAGCACTAGTGTGGCTGACGCCATAGATTTTTGTCGTGAAGACTTGCAACTCCCACAGTTCAAAAATTCAGAAGGAACTGTGAAATTTATTCGAATGTTCGATAAACTGTTTGATTTCCTCAATTCACGCAACCCAGTGGTCAATGGTTTCAAAGCGCCGCTCCGACCTAGCAACAAGGGAACCTGGATGAACTTCTTCGAAGAAGTCAAGGAGTACATTCGGGGGCTGACTGACGGATCAGGTGTTCCCATTTTCAGGACGCCCAGAAGAACTCCATTTCTAGGATTTCTGGTGACCATTGAAAGTGTCATCGGTCTGGCATCCGCGCTCCTCCTCTCGGACAATGCTCCACTCCGTTACTTTCTTACTTACAAGCTTTCACAAGACCACATTGAACTGTTCTTTGCCGCTGTGCGTTCTAAAGGGGGCTGGAATAACAATCCCACAGTCTCACAATTTGTGGTGGCATACAAGCGACTTGTCACACACAACCAGGTGAAGGGTGGGTGAGGGAACTGTGAGTCTCTTGACAATACGCGCATACTGTACGTGAGCAGTCAGTTTTGCTCCAACGATGAGCTCGACATGGCCACAGCAAAGCGAAGCGACACACAAGACCTCATGCAAGGCATAGACCTACCCGACGAGAGCGAGCTGGATGTCATAGTTGAGGATCTCCCTGCACTGTCTCCGTACCTTGGAAACGTCGTTGGTTACATCGCAGGGTTTGTTTGCCGAATGGTCAAACGTAAAATACCTTGCGCAGTATGCTACTCGGCCACCATTGCCGAGACATGTGGTTCGGCACTCCTGAACAGAAAAAACCGTGGAGGTCTTTCCGAGCCGTCGTCATCGACAACGTACATCTGTCAGCTGACTGAAAAAGCTGTTTGACTGCAGGAGAAGGTTCACGACGGAGGCCTTCCAAAAAAGAATGCAGCTGGCACTGTGACAGCCAAGGTTATGGCAGAACTTTCGGGAGTGCTGAGCACGAACAAGCTCTATCCGGAACTGCATGGCCATATGTTCGAATCAGCAGTTGACTCCAACCACTTTGTGCGTCTTGTTAAATGTGTCATCGGCTGCTACGTGAAGATCAGGATGCACCATGCCGCGAAGCAAGCTACTGCAAAGATAACAGGACCAAACATCCGCAAGCGACTTGCAAAGTTGATTATTTTCAGTCACCAGTGAAGTGACGTGACGTGGCATTTCTTAAGTGCTTCAAGCGACTTGCAGAGTTGATTATTTTCAGTCACCAGTGAAGTGACGTGACGTGTCAGTTCTTAAGTGCTTCGAGCGACTTGCAGAGTTGATTATTTTCAGTCACCAGTGAAGTGACGTGACGTGTCAGTTCTTAAGTGCTTCGAGCGACTTGCAGAGTTGATTATTTTCAGTCACCAGTGAAGTGACGTGACGTGGCAGTTCTTAAGTGCTTCAAGCGACTTGCAGAGTTGATTATTTTCAGTCACCAGTGAAGTGACGTGACGTGGCAGTTCTTAAGTGCTTCGAGTACAATAAACACGTGAAATCCATCTTTGTACATGTATGCCTGTTTTGTTTTCAATGGCGAGGCAGGAAGCATACCTAAATATTAACCTGCATGCACTATTGCCAACCATCTCCAGACACTGCATTGTCAGTAACAAGGACACGTGCACAAACGTTCTGAGTAAAAGAGTTTTTCGTACAATTGCAGGCCTCTCAATTCGAATGAAGCAGTTCCACGCGTCCTCCTTTATCATTCTTTAAGGGTTACACTAAAATGTCCAATTGAAGCCGTAACCACTAGGCAAATCTAAATCTGGATAGACCAGTTTGCATTAGGCACTGCGTGTGCGCAATGGGTGGGTGTCCCTGAAAACTAGCAATAAATGTGTTCATAAGCTAGAAATTTTCGTTCAAGAGAAAGGGCGATACCTTTTGTCAGGCAATGATGAGAAAGCGCGTTTTAAAAGAATTTACTTTGACCTGCTGGTTACACACATATGCTTGAATTCATATTGTAAAGGGTTCCGATGTACTAACCTTCAAAGGTAAAACAGGAGCAAGCTGTGCACAGCCATTTCAGGATTTTTTTTTTTTTGGCCGGCACGTAGCAAACATCAAATCGGTTATTCTGTTTCAGGCAGCTTCAGTGGGCAGCTTCCTCTGCGTTGTTATCGAACTCGCTTAGCTAGTTGATTTTCCGATAATCCAAGGCCTTTCACGGCTGTTGATTTATTGTTTTCGACTAATACAAGCCCCTTCATGACTGTTAATTTACTATAAGACGTGCATCCTAACACGAATCATAAAGTCCACTCGCCAGCATAAATCCCGTTCGAGCTGCGTCGTCTCCTCTCGAACCGATACCTAAGTGACATTTTCGTTCTCCTTCGCAATTATAAACTGCTTCATATTAACGTCGCATGTTTCGGTATAGCATAAGTTGTGATCTGAACGCGATGTGTATCACCAAAATGCAATTAAGTGAGAACAAAATGCAAAATGCGTCAATGGGAACGCTGATCAGCGGTTGAGAAGCATAGCAGACGCTCAACTTCCGGGACGAGCCATTGAACTTCCGGTGGCCGTGCGCGCGCCAGGCCGCGACAGCGGCGAAGCGCCATCCAGCAACTCTAGTGGAGATCAGTGTGAGTGCCCATATTTTGAGACGCCTGCACAAGACGTGTCTGCCAATAATGATGCCGAATGACACACGCGTCCCTCATTACACACACGTCAGTCAACCTTCGCCGATGTAATGAGTCAGCTTGTTCAACGAGATTACAGCTGCTAAGGGGTTTCGAGGAACGTGACGAGAACTCGAGTGATGAAGAATGCCGGCATTAACTAATCCCCCTGTTCATATTTTGATAATCTCCTTTTTCGTAAAGTGTAACCCCTTTTTTTAGCTTATGGGAGACGTTTAGGTTTGTACTAGAATGATCCGTGAACAATTAGATGTCACTTATTCTATCAAGGTATGTTTTCAGGATGTGACGTATCAGATCAATAATGTTCGATGAATGAGAACTATGTCGAGTGACTGTGGAAGTAACAGCTTGATATATGCCGAATGTTAGGCACTTGTTTAAGAAATTTCTGTCACTGTTTGTTTCATTGTCGCTACTATAGATAAGACTAATTGCAAGGTAATTAAAATCACCAAAGACCAATATGCTAGCATGACTCTAAACGGACGTTACATGATAAAGAGCGTCATGGAAATGTTCAACGAATGGCACATATGAGTCGGGTGGCCGATAGCAGGTTCCTATTACGATAGGGATATAGATGGCGTATTGCAGACGAAAAAATAAAAAAATATATTTCATAGATTCTTGAAACTGACATAAGAATGCGATTAAGGTCACAGTGAGTGGCGATAACGCGCCTCCCCCTCATTTTTTTTCAGACTCTCGACTAAATGCGTCGAAGTGAAGGTCACAAGGCAGAACCCCAGAATCATCGATGAAAGGTTGGAGCCATGTTTCAGTTAGTACCAAGAGATGAGAATTGAATGATTCTAGCACGCTGCACAATTTTTAACGCTTGGGCAATATATTCCTAATGTTAGTACATATAATAGACAGGCCGTTGTCTACACAGGAACTGGCTTGTTCTTTCAATTGCTATCATTTTTTTTTCTCGAATAACTTCGTTTCTGGCATAGTAAAATATATAGGTATCCTTACCTGCAGTCAGCCTATTGAGTCGCAACTTTGATTCAAAAGGCTCCAACTTTTTTTTTAATTCAGTCAGCTGTTTACGGGCCACACAGGTGTTAGCAAAGAAATCCTCTCTAACATTAATCCAAGGATTTGTGTATTTGCTGCTAGCTCGAAGAATTCCGTGAATAGAAGTTTACTGTCCGTGAAAACACAAAAACAAAAAGTGTGTATTGACGTACTGTGGGCAATTCTATTGTCTTGTGTGTGCTATAGACTCATCATTTGGCTTCCAGCCGTAGTGGTCTAGGGGTCATGGCGCTCGAATACTGACCAGCACGTCGCGGGATCGAATCGAAGCCACAGCGGCTGCACTTTCGATGGAGGCGAAAATGCTCGAGGACTGTGCAATTATGTTTTAGAGCAAGGTAAAGAATTATAGGTTGCTTAAAAATTCCAGAGCTCTCCACTACAGCGTCTTTTACATTAATATCGTGGTATTGAGACGGTAAATCCCATCAGTGCTTATTATAATTATCGTAGCTGTTATTTTCATTGTACTACAGTATTGTGATAAACAGACTCGTATTTCAGAATAATACGCCGTGTAATAAATTTCGCACTTCCCGAGGAAACCTTATTTTATTACTAGGCCCACTTCTGGCTGTAAAAAACACTGTGCTGTGTGTGTACACGCACTCCCAGGAGGGCTTTCCAAATAAAATCTCAAGCTTCAGGTTGCGAAACCATGATGTCATTATTAAATGTGATTTCAGAATATATATGACCCCAAGTTTTCTTTTTTACCTGCGCCTTATGCGATACGAGTACGCTAACGCGTTTTCATATTGAGTCAATGAAAATGCGACCGCCACCCCGGGAAGGCAGTCGGAGACCTTTGACACAGCAGAAAAGCATGTTGATTTTCGTTCCTTACGGTTGCAGCTGGATTTTTAATTAAGCGTTCGCTCTAGAATAACGGACACCTGTTGGTAGAATGCGCAAGACATCTAGTAGGTTACTCAACGATTTACGCATTACAGAGAAACTATTCGAAGAGTTGGTACGATATCTAGTTAATTTCCATCTTTTGATCCACTATTGTCGCCACACTTTACGTGCATTACCAAGCGAACTGTCTGACATTTTAAGGAGAGCACAGCCTGCTTGGCCAGGAGAGCAAAAATGCTAAATTATATGGTTTTATGGACTAATGAGATTACCCGCCTAGAGGTGAAAATACTTTTATCTGTCTTGATTACATTTTTGTCTATTTCTCTGCCTCTTTTCCTCTATATTGGTGAGCTATGCAGAAAAGTGGCCCAATGAATTGTGTTCACCCGCATGGCTAAGCTTCCTCGAATATTCACGCAACTGCTGAAGTACATGCTCGTGGAAAAGACCACACATCTACTCCAGGAGCACGCTGTACACCGGTACCGCAAGTTTCGAATATGCTCGTTCGTGTGCGATGAGAAACAGCGTCGTATCGATTTCAGGCGGATGCTAGGAAACTCATAACACACTGCTGTCGACACACAAGCTTTTCGCAGTTTAGGGGCGCTAGAAAAAAGGCGCGAAAGCGGGCTTGTTCAGACTGATCCAATATAGGCACTCTCTTTCGCACGCGCATTTCAGTGTCGCAGAGCATATGCCAGGCACTTGTCGAGCCAACCGCCGCGTATATGCAATGCGGTGCACTCTCCCTAAAAGAAAGACCAAGACTTTGCTGTTTTTGTGCACTTCACGAACTTATCAGTAGGCTTTTCCAAACATTCTGTTCGAATTCTTTACCTTTTCTTCAATTCAGCGTCGACGTGCATGGCATACGCTTGAGAATCTCGAATTACGCTTGCTATGCGAATTTTCTGAGGCTGTGTTGCCTAATTTTTTCTTCATCGAACCTTCGAATGCATTCGTCAAGAGAAAAGAGCACTTAATGATTGCAGCTTTGCGCGCTGCATTTGGCAACTTGTAACAATTTTAAGTGCTGATTTTGTTGATAACGTTCTGAGACCTATAGATGATTTTACAGAAAACATATGGGCACTGCTACATTAGGTTACAAAACGAATGATTTCAGCCCGAAAGTGATTCTTACCAGGTCCCACCAAAACTTTCATGACGTATTTCCGTCACGGAAATGAGGCAGCAAAATGTTAACGATCAGATGAGAAAGAAATAAGTTCCGCTGACATTGCAGGATGATAACCCAAGACCTCTCGGTCTACGATAGCTGGCAGGCGCTCAACCATCTGCGCTCGTTTCACAGTAATTCTGGCGTCGGTGTCGGCGTCTTTGGTTGTGAGAAAAAAATTATCATCGATGTGTGACCGAAAAATTGAAAACGATGCAAATGGAATAAAAAAATACAGCAGATACCACGTACCTGGAAATCACCACTTTTGCGAAGCACGCGGAGGAAAGATGACCGTGTAGCATTTTTTTTTATTGAGTGACACGCCATGAAATGACCCTAAATGTATGTACAAATGTTGCACGCATAGACATATGTGCAAGAGTTGCAGATATTTAAATAGACAGTTGTTTGCACTTGCGCAACGATGCTACCTGGAACATGCGTATTAGCAACACCAGAAGCTGATATGAAGCGCGCACGCTCATGAGGATTCTGGCCCTGGGCACTGCTACATAAATCAATTTCAGCGTATGGCAACTAACCACAATTTACTTTAACTCGACGTGGTGGCTGTATCAAACGAGTAAATATGTATTGTTTATAAAACTGGGTGGGCAGCACTGCAACCACTATTGACGTTTCACGAAGATTAGCGTCTACTTGAAAAGTAGTTCCGTAGCTCTGAGGTAAAATGCTTCACTGCCACGCAAAATGTTTGGGTTCGATTCCAGCTGGGATACTGACATATATTCTTTGCGTTCGTCGGGTCAGCGCGACCAATGTCGGGTATTTCTTAACGCTCACGCGTTAAAATTGCCAATGTGTGTTCTTGTCGTTCCTGGGTACATACTAAGTGTCAATCGCCTGTGGCACATACCCGCATACAATCAACACATACTCGCCCATGCGTATGTGCCACTATCTGGCAGCAAGTGTTTGACGACGTGCGCTACGGGATTATGACATTATTATGTCTTCACCAGTGAGTCATATTCATCTAACCATCTTACCATCCCATGCTAATCTTGGTTCACACCAAGTTAAGGGGATGACCACGAGGGCACCCAAACGTAAGTGGCTAGATAGATAGATATGCTCAAAGTCGCCGAAGTTCGCTAAGAAATGCTTCGCATTTAAAATACAGAACTCCTGGGGCAGAGTGGGCACCAAACTCGGGTCGTTCGCGTGGCAAGCGGATATTCTAACACGCAGTCGCACTCTTTTACCAGCCAAACGTCAAGTATAAACGTCTAGTCGCGTTTTGTTCCATTAAAATCCTCAATGCAATTTCACAGTTGTCGATGAGGTTGGTAATATATAATACACGTTCGAAAGCGCAGCACTACCGAGACAGTACACACTGACACAGAGAACAACGTCAATAACACTCACAATTTAATCAAATAAAAGTATTGCGGTATAACATGATGGAACTTGTGGATATATTGTGCCACTGCGTAAGACGGTTCATCGTCGTCAACAAGACAATTGTGTCATTTTTGTTGTCACGAGTAGTTAGCGGCTTCCCCGATGCCAAAAAAAAAAAACTCAGAGAGATGGGGGTGCCGGGGCTGGTTCTCTCTCATTACGTAAGAACATTGTGGGGTAGCAGTATTGTGCACCGTATTCTTCCTTAGCTCTTGCATTTTTGCCCAGTTGACATAGAAGAGACCAATGTACCACTATAGACCATGCATTTACTTTCTGAAAAATCCTGTGAAAAACTTGTCAGTGTTCTATAGATCAACAAACTTGTCACCGAGCTTGTTTGAAAACATGGACACTCCACAATAATACAGCATGCACCTGGCCAATACGGGACAAAGCTCCGCTAGCTCAGCATCACTGGTACCATGGTACCATGCTTGGCTGCCGATTTGAAGGTGACGGGTTCGATACCGACCATGACGGTTGCATTTACATGATGGCGAGATGATAGAGGCCCATGTTTTCTGCTATAATAGTGCACCTTAAAGAACAGTGCATTGTCTAAATCATCAAAGCCTTGCGCTATGGCCGGTTTTTTCATCATATCGTGCTTTTGGCATGCGAAAACTTACGTGTTATCGTTGAAGCTCTATTGAAATGCTGACACGTATGGTATGGCACTAGCTCGGGTCCTGTATGGCCTTTAACGACGTATATCTGTATATGAAAAACGTGAGAATCCAGATACACCATGCAGACGTTAGCCACTGTGTCTGAAGTTAGTTCAGTTCAGTTCAATTCAGCTCAATTAACTTCTTCTTAAACGTCCCATTTCTGGGTAGTTGAAGGAGGCTTTTTTTTAGCTTATATTGGATGTTGGAAGTACCGTTTGCGTAGATAAAAGTTGTGAAACGCTATGGTTCGGGGAGGAGTTATATTCAACAATAAACAATGCCGCATGATTTGAAACTCAGTATTGGCCTTCTTAATCATGACAATGTCTACCGAGGCATTGCACGAACGTGTGAACTGACAGGTCGAAGGTCAAATTCAACTATGATGACTAATTGGCTACAGTACTCAAAGGAGCAGAAGAGCAACACGAAGAAATTGTCCAGAAGCCCTAGTCAACTGGATCCCACGTGACGTCATATAACCAACAGTAAAAAACTCTGCAGTAAGTAGCCACACTGACCTATTACACCCTCCTTATACGGCTTTTACAACATTGCTTTTTCTTCACAAACAGCTGTGATTCTTCATCACACGTTGGTATCAATTATGTTTTTCATGCACTGCTCTCCGTTATGCTCCTTCCCATTAGGAAAAAAAAAATAGGGGACCCTAAAGGTTTGCCTTTAGGAGTTGAACGCAATAGCGATAATGTGTTCCAAGTGCGTACTTCGAACACTTCATGCATAAAACCTTTTCAAACTTGCTATGCACTCATTACGTTCCCTTAAGGATACAGAAACATGTGTGCTTTTTTGTAGTCGGTGACCAGCTTTAAAGCTTTAAAGCACGAAGTCATTATAATAATCACATGTTCTACGCCCACTGGCAATGGGCACTTGTACCACGCATTTTCACTGCAAGATGTCATGTTGCATTGTGAACCATGTACAGAGGGCCCGTGTGTTTGTAAACCATGAAAGCTACTTCCACTGCATATCCAAGCAGAGAAAGCACTTTTCATTGCGTTTACAATCAGACGTGTGACCGTTTTGCAGATCATCCACTTGGCACGCATAAGAGCCCTGTTCGATCCGCGCAGAAACCCAAACGACCCTGATACGGGCCTCACTCTTACCCAGTTTTTATCACTTATTTTATTTGCATAGTTCTGGATTTTTTCGGTCATGCATAATATCATGACTTTTCGCTGACAACCAGTGACGAAGACGTCGGAATTACTCCAAAATGAGCTTTTTAACGCTACTGCGTTAACATAAATCTCATACGCGCGCGTAGATGTGCGCCACGGAGCCCTACGTTCTATGTCTCAATATCTCCCCTAAGCTATCCCCTTGCCCACAAGCCTTCCCCACACGGTGGGTCATCAGCGACGGAATCCTTCAGCGCTATTCAGGAACGCGCCATAAAAGAGAGGTAATATAGGCACGCATAGGGGAGACGCCAAGCACCATTTTGAGATAGACAAAGTGCCGGGACATTGGTTTCAGCAACGCATAATAGCACACGATTTGGGCCCCTTGTGTTTTGAATCCTTCTTTTTCCCCCGAGCCAACTCAACACATGCAGCTGCGAGTACCAAGCAGACGCTTTCGTCTTGTGGATGGGTTGAACGACCAGTCGCACTTTTTCGGCGAAGACGTTCACCCCATTGTGTTCGGAAACAATAGGGGAAAAGAGTGTTTCCTCTGCTCCCTTCGTTCACGCCACAACCTCGACGTAATCGAAACGCGTCTGCTACGCATGCAATCCAGCTGCGCTTTTCTCGCTACTCATCGCCAGTGGCATAAACCAGAGAGCCTTCTGTGAACACAAAAATCCCAATCTAAAACGGAAAAAAAGTAGGCACTTAAAAGCTTATATTTCCCGAATAACGTTTCGTATATCAGTTCGGGACAAATGAAAACAAGGTTAAGGCAAGAGAAAGCTGTGCGAACTTTAAACAAATTGCCTTTTTTCTTCGGGTGTTATAGAAGTTGTTGCATTCCGTATGACTTACACGCGGGTTTACCAACGACAGCGCGCCTCGTATAGAAAAAGTCGGGCTGCCACATTCAGAAGTGTGTGTTTATGCACGCCTAAAATAAAGCAAATATATTAAAAGGCTCACGTAATACCGCAAAAAAGTTGTGCGCCAGTAAGCTCTTCATTCTGTATGGGTACTTCCAGAAGCTGTTGTCAGTAAGTTAAACAAAATGCCAGTGACGCAACTATAACTCCCAGTGGCAAACTGCTCTTTCGTACCTCTAAAAAGGCCCAGAAAACAATTTTTTCCAAAGTGTGGCTTCCGATAAGCACTGTGCATATGACGAACAAAACAATAATTACATTCGGTGATGTGAAAAGAATGTGTTATAAGAAAGTGATGCACTTCGAAATTCTTGTACTAAATCTATACTTAGTCGTCCCGTGAAACGTAAAATAAGGTTTAATAAACTACGCGATACTTTCTGGGCTGACAATTACAACTATATTTGAATAGCAATAGTGCCTACACCAAACTTAGTATCCTAAGCTGCATCAAAGTGTTTGGTGGAGGTGTTACTTCTCTATAGTTTAAAAGTTCGGCAAAGACGCAGAAATTAATAAAAGAGATGCTGACGGAAAGGTAACTTTTTAACGTTACGACACGTACGTCTTGCTATGGTGGCATTTTCCAAGAAAACAACCAGAGCTTTCAATGTTTTCGCAAAACCTGATCGTGAAAAATTAGTAAAAGGTAATGTAATAAACGATGGTCCTCTTACGAGACTGGTACCCAGCGTTTTGCCACTTTATAAACAACCTATATATACGAAGCGATTAGAAAAGCTCGTACAACAAAATATAACCTAAAGGTAAAAAAAAAATGCTGAGTGGCATCCTCCAAGCATGAAATCGAAATTTACGAAAATTCAGCAGATCCCACGTACCATAGAATCTACGCTATGCAAACCATGCGGAGGGAAGGTCACCATGTTGTAATTTTTTTACTGAGCCAAACGTCATTAAATGACGCTGAATATATGTTTAAATGTTGCACGCACAGTCATAGGTTGAAGAGTTGCTTATGCTTACATAAGCAGTTGTTTACGCTTGCGCAACGATGCCCACAAGACCTCGAGTATTAGCAACACCAGATGCGTTAAGTTGATATGAAGCATTCATGCTCGCGAGGATGGTAGCTCAAGACGATGCTACATAAATTAGCTTCAGCGCCTGGCACCCAGCTATAATTGACGTTAACGCGACATGACGGCTGTATCAAAAGAGTACATATCTAATGTTCATAAAATCGAATAGCCAGCACTGCAACCCCAATTTACGTTTCATGAACACCGTCTATTTGAAAAGTAGTTTCGAGACCTGGCGTCCCTCGGTGGTAGAATGCTTGTTTGCCACGCAGGGTGCTTGGGTACGATTTCTGTTGGGTCTACGACATTTATTCTTTGTATTCGTAGGGTGAACGCTGCTGATGTCAGGTTCTTAACTCTGGCGCGTTCAAATTGTCCATGTTTGTTCTCGCCGTTCATTGGTAGATACTAAGTGTTAATAATGCACCAGTGGCGCATACCCGCATACCACGACGGGATTGTCACATTATTCGTGTCTTGACTAGCACGACATATTCGTCAAATCATCCTACGTCCCCATACTAATTTTGGTTCACGCCAATTTAAGAAGGTAATCACGAGAACAGCCAAAGCCAGGTAAGCGAATAGATAGATAGATAGATAGATAGATAGATAGATAGATAGATAGATAGATAGATAGATAGATAGATAGATAGATAGATAGATAGATAGATAGATAGATAGATAGATAGATAGATAGATAGATAGATAGATAGATAAAGATACTTGGAGTACGCGCTTGCAGAACATAAAAAAAATGCTTCGCATTTAAAACGTCGTCTTTTGCGCTAACGTGCTTCGTTCGTAATGTCAGAGTCGTTATAGAGTCAGCAGTGTGCAGAATTCACGAGAAAAAGACTAATAAAAATTGGCAGACCCTTATGCTTCGCCTTTAGGAGCTGAACGCGATAGCGAAATCTGGCCCCTAGTGCACCCTTAAACCGCTACGTGCATACTTATTCATATGTTTTGTTACATACACACGCACGCACACAAACACGCACACAGTAGATTGGACCAGCGCGTGCTATTATCGCCGAACGGGCTCGTTTTCGTCGTGACACCTGTCGAAGAAATGCGTTAAAGCGGCCCTAAAGCTCTTTGTTAAGTAGCAATGGAATGAATTCACTAGAAGAGCTTATTGCCTCACAAATTCAACACCGCAAAAATTTCATGAATCCGTCCAGTGCGAGTGGAGTTACAAAGATTTGTCTCACGCTGCAATTGCATTATCTCTTCTCTCGTCCCGACGAAAGCGCTGGAAGCTAAGCAGAGAGGGGTGGCAGGGCAAAGAAACTACCGCAACTCTTGACCTTTAGCACTTTTTTTTAAGGGGCGAAGCTCTTTATAGCGGCACCCATTCAACTCTTGTGGTCGTGTTAGAAGCACAAAACACCTACCAGGTAGTAGTCGTCGTGTGTAACTAGTCTTACATTTTGACCTCCAAGGTGGTACCGGTGAGAGATTTCTTCTGTGCGTTGTTGAACAATAAAAAAATTCGCAGCGTACGCGTTAACTAAAAGCCGAATTCTCCTGTCTCTCAGTTCATATATTAGCAGCCATTGGCATGTACATTGAGCACTATCTGACAAGAAAGGATTGCTATGTTATACTCGCTGGGCATAACCTCTTTGGTTTTAGAAAGGTTTAGCGAGCGTTAGGCCGCAGTGCCATGAATACAGTGAACGTGTATATACCATAAACTCGAGGTGGTTAAAGGTGGGAAGTAGACACGAAGCGCAAGCCGTAAGAAAGTGTGCGTATGCCACCTCTCGTTTAGTCCTTGGAATTTCCGCTGGATAGCGGTGCATATACGGAATATGAAAAGATGCGAGATGATGGTACTTTGAGTGTTCAATAGATGGACGAACGGACACACAGACAGATGCATGGACGGACTCACGGATGGCTGCACTGACGGATGCACGCATGGATGGACGCAGGGGTGGATGCATGGACGAACGCAGGGACGGACGCACAGATGGACGTGCGGACGCACGAACAGACGCACGCACGGAATGGGCGAATGGACGCACGGACGGTCACACAGACGGACGCATGGACGGACGGAAGCATGAACGAATGGACGGACGGATGCTTCGCCCCACTCTCCATCATTGAATCCGTGAAATGCTGCCATTTTTTTTTCTTCGAATGCGCGGCTTTTCAGTGTGATCGCGCGCGCATGCGTGGACAAGTAGCAGCGTCCAGCGGCTATCTCGGTGACTTGATTTTTCGGTCACAGACGCACAGACAATTTCTCGCTCACAACCAACGGGGCTGACGCCGACGGCGGGTTTTATACGATACGAGCTCTTTCACGTTATCGCGTTAATAATGCGTTCTTACAACATCAGCTTTTATTGAACTCCGATACGGCGAAGCACATAGGCTCCAAATTATGCTGACAATTATATAGGCCCAGGTATAACAATGGCGAATATGCAGTATTTCGCAAGAATATTATGTTGCCCTGTGCACTTCAATACCAACCCCTCTACCACGCAACGTTTTGCTCCTACATACCTCGGCTTTACCGCTCAAGTATTCCCCGACTTCTATATCACAGAGGAGCCCACTTTGTCCCATCGAAACGATCCGGAAAATTCAAATACAAGACAAACTCTTTTTCTTTGTATACGCAATGAAGTTGAGGATGTAGCAACAACAATGTTGTAAAACATTCTCTTCGTCCGCTCTAATACGAAGCAAAAAGAACAAATAAAAATTGCCCGCAGCTTCCCTCGGGGGAACACTGAGGAGGATGCGGAGCATATTATTGGTTAACGGGGTATTAAAGTGAGACTTACTTGGGTCGATGGCTAAATTGGTTAACGTGGTTGTGAAATGGGGTGTTAAATTGCGACTTACTTGGGTCAATGGCTAAATTGGTTAACGTGGTTGTAGGAGGGGGTGTTAAATGAGTGAACACGTACACACGTATGCGAAAGAACGGCGCTGGTCGAAGGGACGTCGATCATTGTGTTTGTGGATTCGTTGGAATTCATTTCACCGCGACCTTGGACGTCGACGCGCCGTACAAACCAACCGACGAGCGGCAACTGAGCGAGCGAGCGCCGACCTTGAGTATATATACAGCGCGACGGCGCATGCACTGTCAGCTGTTGAATGTTCTCGAAGGAGAAGCGCGCGCGCGGCACAGATGGCGACAGCGCGACGGCGCATGCGCTGTCAGCTGTCGAATGTTCTCGAAGGAGAAGCGCGCGCGGCACAGATGGTGGGCGACGGCGCGACGGCGCATGCGCGCGCGTCAGCTGTCGAATGTTCGAGAAGCGGTGCGGACGGCGCGGACGGCGCGGACGGCGCACTACAAGGCGCGAGTATAAGATGCTTCCGCATCTAATAATAAAAAAATGAACAAGCTACAATTATCGCTTGTTCGAGTTATGTTATTCAGTTACGGATTTTCCAGTCAGTGTAAATTCACTAGGTATTTTTATCCGCAACGCCATCGTAGGCCAAGTACATCTCGCCTCACTCTCTCGAGGTCGTTTTAGAAGGTTGTGTTGAAGACCCATATTTTACTTCATAATTTTTTTCAAACGCGGGTCGTCTGATATGTTTACCCTTAGGTAACTGGAAGTTCGATGTACTATAACCCGTTCTGCAAAGAAACTACATCGACTAAACGTAATATGTCGCTTTTCGCATAAATAGTGGTTGTTTGCGTTTTACCCTACTTAGCCATGCAGTTTCAATAATTACAATAATTGCCATTGTTTTATATTCCAACCCATAGCATACGAGGGACACTGTAGTGGAGGGCTCCAATTATTTCGACCACCTCGGGGTTTTGAACGGGCACCATATGAAAGCAAATGTACCTACGTGGCAGGGATTCGATCCCGCGGCTTTATGGACAGCCATCACGCACCATAACCACCAGTCCACTGCGGTGGGTAATAACATGTGTCCCAACTTTTCTTGTTTTCCAGCACGCCCAGCATGTAACGGAAACGTAAATAATATGTTTTTACACTCAACAAACCATTATTTGAGATTCAGTGCTCCTTTTGTATTTTTGTTTGTCGCTCGTGTGTGCCACGCTGCTCGTTCAACCAAATATGCCAGCTTACCAACTCACTAAACTCGCTCACTAAATTTGGAGACGTAATGTTTGCTTTTCGTCTTTCAGGTATATAATGATAAAAATTAGCTCTTCTTCACCTTCAGTAGAGACCTTCCGGTCTCTTTCTTGCATGTTAACCTGATGAAAGTACAGTGAACAATGCACTTGAGCTCACGCAAAAAAAATAAAACGTTGACAATAGCGTCGTAACTTATTAAGGAAAGTGAAATTCAGTTACAGAAAGAAATGTGTGACAGTGACTGATGCAGCAATCTCGGATGCGGAAAAAGTTGATGCAGCACTGCAGCAAGAAAAGAGAAAAAAATCAAGAAGGAAAAGAGAGAGAGAGAGAGCGTGGAGTGTACACTTGCACTGCCCTTTACTTCGGCTTAGGTGAGTGAGGGAAAAAAGAAACGGAAAAGAAAGCAACGCTTGTAAGATTACCTGACGTAAAATAATAAGTGGCCCTATCCTACAGCGTACACAAGCGCTTCGCAAACGAAAAGAGATACATGCCACCGGGTCATATTCCGCAGTGCTTGCGCTGAACCAAAGGATCTTGACAAACACGAGTGGTTAGCGCAGTAAGCCCGCAGGGCTTCCTCTCTGACATTCGTTGCTCTGTACACACGGGGAAGAAAAAGCGTGGTTCAAGCGGCCGTACGGTACGGCCTCAGTTTGCAACTATCCTTCTTTCCCTTTTCTTGTCTTCTTCCCGCAGGCGCAGTCTACCGCGGCAAACTGCAGGGCGATGTTGTATGGGTATAGTTCACGAACTTCTAATGTAACTCTACACCCATGGGATGTTTACTCTCGCGGTTACCTTTTGGCGTCCCTCTCTCGAGCTGCACTCGTTTCACCGTCAGGACGGCTAATGGGGAACGACCATGGAATGCCAGCTAGAAGTGCTAGTATTGTGAAAGAGGCGTCTGAAAACTATGAAGTCATGCCACCTCATCACTGTTCTGCTATTTCACTGACGAAAGCGAAGAGACCCGAAGTACCTTGCTTACGACACTGCGACACCGTCCTATGCACGCAGTCATTAACTCGAAATAGTATGCCCGTCAGAGCTTAACGCAGTAATCGTACTATTGCTTCATACCTGTAAAGCTGTATTGAAGCACTCACTTGTGAGGTCGGTGACATGAAGAAAAGATCAAGTTGGGCAACAGCATTTTTAAAGAGTCAAACTTTTATTAGTTTTGGTTTTGTCAAATTATGCAGGCAGTAATAAGAGAAGGGAAGAGGGGAGACAGACCAAAATCGGGGAGTCCGTGTTCTATCCAGAAAAGGGGGGCGGGACGCGAAGCTTGGCTTCTGCGTGTTTGATGAACTACTCTTTCTTCTTTCTTTCTTTCTTTCTTTCTTTCTTTCTTTCTTTCTTTCTTTCTTTCTTTCTTTCTTTCTTTCTTTTTTTCATTCTTTCTACGAGGCCAGGAACAGACTATATGGTTGTTCAGTATATGTGAGGTTTTACATCGAAATATTCAGACAATAAATACTTAACACGAAAGTGTTTTATGCTGAAGCCCAGCAAGGCTTCAGTGACACATTTCCGTCACCGAAATGCTGTCCGATAAGTACTTACCAATCACATGGCAAAGAACAACTTGAAGAAAAAAAATGGCAGCATATCCACGGGGTGAATGATGGAGAGTGGGGCGAAGCATCCGTCCATTCATTCGTTCTTGCTTCCGTCCGTCCATGCGCCTGTCTGTGTGACCGTCCGTGCGTCTGCACGTCCATCCGTGCGTCCGTCCCGGTCTCTGCGTCAGTCCGTGCAGCCATCCCTGCGTCCGTCTATGCATCTGTGTGTGTGTCCGTTCGTCCATCTAGTCAACACTCCAAGTACCACCATCTTGCATATTTTCATCATATATGCGTTCGTCTTTGTGACCATCCGTCCATCCATCCGCTCGTCCATGCGTGCGTCTGTTCGTGCGTCCATTCCTACGTTCTTGCATGCATTCGCCCCTGCGTCCGTCCATGCGTCCATCCGTCCGTGCAGTCATCCGTGCGTCCGTCCATGCATCTGTCTTTGTGTCCGTTCGTCCATGTAGTCAACACTCCAAGTACCGCCATCTCGCATCTTTTTTTTATATTCCGCATGTAGAAACACCGCCATCCAGCGGACATTCCAAGGACTAAACGAGAGGTGGCCCACGCACACTTTCTTACGGCTTGCGCTTCGGGTCTACTTCCCACCTTTAACCACCCCGAGTTCATGGTATATACTAGTTCACTGTATTCATGGCACTGCGGCCCAACGCTCACTAAACTTTTCTAAAACCAAGGAGGTTACGCCCAGCGAGTATAACCTAGCAACACTTTTTTGTGAGATAGTGTTCAATGTAAATGCCAATGGCTGCTAATTGGTAATGAGAGACAGGAGAATTCGGCTTTTCATTGACGCGCACGCTGCGAATTTTTTATTGTTAAACAACGCACAGGAGAAATCTCCCACCGGCACCACTTTGCAGGTCAAAGCGTAAGACTGGTTATGCACTACGACTACGAAGAGGGACGAATGGGTGCCGCTTTAAGGAGCTTCGCCCATAAAAATCCATCAACGGAAGTCCAATCTTCCGACACCTTAGTCCACGACAACAGATGCCGAGCCGAGCACACTATCCACAACGCTACAGTCACACCCACTGGAGGCTTTACAAACGCGCGTTTTGTATCTCACACTTTCATCTCACAGTGCTCTTTGTCGGCTTGTTGGCGTCGCTATCCAGGAGCGTTAAAGTGATATATCGTGACTATGCCATACACTATTCGCTTTCGAATGCGTTGTTGCTACACGTTCGACCTATTTGGTGCGTTCCCAATAGCCGACTTTAGCCCAAGCCTCGGCCTCGGTCTTGACATCCATCAGTAGTAATCGTACGACGCGCACCTGCCTCACCTGGCAGTAGCACCGCGTTACAATTGCGGCCGGGCTATGGATAGTAGGCAGGACACGCGTTGCACTTTACTCTAGCACGGCCACGATTTTGAATAACTCGACGTGTCACTGATTGGCCATCTCCATTCAATTGCCGCGTCCATACAGCGACATTCTTCTGGTTGTCACACCACCTTCTCTCATTACACCCTCATAGTTAAGTGCTGCAGCTACCACAAAGGTTTTTTTTAATCGTTGATCACGAACATTAATTCTCGGGATGATGTGCCACCAAGTTTCGACGTCAGTGCATCGCGCGTTAAACGATGGCGTAACTGGCAAACACCAATAAACATTGTTCATGCTCGCTTTCATCAGTTTAGAGGAAACATTCAACTACTTCTGCAAAGAGATGTTTTATTTTCCTGTTTTAGCGATTCCCATGATGGTGGGATCAGTCGTGTTTTTCAGGGGAATACAAAACCGAGATGCATTGGTACGACAAAACCTGGTTTCGTCGCGTCACGAGGACTTCCGTGCGTCCTTTGACTTGCAGAGTTCACCATGGCTTCAAATTTACACGACAGTTTCTTCTTTCATAGAAACGTTACCACAACGGATGCAAGTTTGTTATCGCTGCGGCAGCACGAAGTAGGTTCTCTTTTGTTAAACGCATACTTAGAAATATGCACGTTCGAACAGCCTCGTCAAACATCGATACATCTGTTAACAACCTAGTTCACCTGTCAGGCTGCGCTTGCTTCCCATCTATGCCATGTACTACACAGAGAGGGGGAGAAGAAAGGGTTTGAAAGAAACGCGAACCGCGCGGCGCAGTGTTTTCATAGCTTTCATACCTTGGAGGCAATAAAGATTCTATAGGGGCCCTTCATTGTGTATCGTATATTATGTACCTTCATCGTGTATTTTGATAGTATCATCGACGACTATCGTCTTTTTTTTATCATCTAGCATACAACTACTCGAAAAGAAATGTGGTACAGCAAAAAATGTGGACGCCGCTATTTTTGCGTTTATTTCAGTCAGGCGGTACGCTATCAGAAGAGGTCCTCTAGTAACACGCTTGCTCAGGAGGCACTCGAAGCCCGAAAAAAACAAAAACATTAGTGAGCCCGAAAATTGCAACCAAAAGCACACTGGCTCGATATCATCGCTGCTTTCTTCTTTACCATATAAACTAAAGAAAAATTTATTTGATAATGCGAACCGTGCAATGCAATGTAAAGTAAGCAGAGATTTGTTAGTGAAGTGTTATCGAGAAACTATGCGTTGCTAAGAGTACTAAATAGGATACGGGCAGAGTCATTGCACACAACTGCTGAAACACGCTTCGTTAGGCAGCGCCTGGGTGTTCAATGACATTTTGATACAAGCGTATTCTGAAGTGACTTATGCTCGCTGGTGAAGTCACATTGGCTGTGCTTTCTAAATAAGATTACGCACTATAGACGGGCCATGAAAGGCATGTCCACTCTTTCTCGCACGCGTGCTAAGGCGCAGTGGAGTGGCGGGCATCAATTTTCGCGTCACTCTTTCTCAGCCTTACATTGAAATTAATCGCTCTCGTGCGCCGCTCTCTGAGCAGCGATTAAGGATCCATTACAACAGTTCCTACTGCCTGTGAGGTCTGCGGTTGGTTCTTCGTAGCTCTGAACAGGAATAAAGAGTCCCTCGAACAGCGACTACACTTGCTTCACTCAATCTGTCAAAAGAGCCTTATACGAAACAGGGCTGCTTTTAAAGCGGCGTTTCTTTGCGCACGCGAACGCGACATTCAATTCATCAAGTTAGTGTGGTTCAGGATTAGACTCGGTTTCCTACCTTGATCGAGCAAACTGTCGAAGGAACGGAAATTAACAAGTCTTGCGAAATTTATTAGACATCAACAGAAGTGCACATAACAGGAAGCGCAGCAGCTGTCATCTATGAAAAGAAGAGCCTAAATGACATTGATATGGGATCAGAAAGTAAAGACTAGTAGTGCAGCTGTACATGTGTAATATACTCTGCCTGCCAATGTATGATGGAGGCACAACATTGCGCTATAACTGGAATTGAACACGAGTTTTTGTGTTGTTATAAGGTGTCACAAACATCGAGCATTCTCGACAGCACGCCCTCTCATCGAAAGAAGGGCGTTTTTCATTTTGGAAAAAGACATCCGGCAACTAACGACTCAGCAGCACCATCACCGCGTCTTCACTACACTTCAAGCGAGGTGGCACGTATGTGTTCGGGGAAAATGACCTCGAGGGGAGGCGTATACGTCCCGAAAAAGTTTGACTGCTTCGGCAGTTGACGTTCAACGAGCGAGATTCGCGGTCGTCGGTGGCGCGAGTCTTGCGTAGGTATCGAGCCTAAAGTGTCCCGCGCAACGTATTGAGGCGGCTGCGACACCGGACACTCTCGTCGTCTGGCGAGACCATCAGCGGCACCTCGTCAACTCTCTCACGTGAACCACAAGCTGTACTGGTCCGTATAAAACTTTTCTTGTGATTTTTTTACGACTGTTCATTTATTACTCCCAGCTTTTAAATAATTCCTTAGTGTGCGCTGTGTCACACGAGAAGGTGAGATTCGAGAGTCCTTCCTTTCTTGTAATTCTTCATTGTATTTCTTTTACTTTCCGCTATGTTGTTTTATTAACATACCACGGTGTGTATATTTGTATACTCGCAATGTTCTTTTAGAGCATACTTTGTCTTGCAGCTGTTCTTTTCATCGCGTGTATTTGAGTTTTTCCCCTTTGTAGATTTTTGTACGCTCTTATATGCCCCTGTTTTAATTAAATTGCTCTTTATTTTTAATCAATTGTCCCCGTCAAAGCGAATGTATGTGTGTGATATGTGAACAATTATGACGTCACATATTGACATCGGCACACGACATAGTCGCATGATCTAAGGTGGGCTGATCCCCCCCTGCGGGAACTGCAACGCCACGGGAACTTGAGAAAGCTTAGTTGCTTTGACTCTGATCACAAAGGCCGTTACAAGTTATTCCGTATACAAGTTATGTAGGCCTATACCTAACCGTACTTTTCTGTATATGGCAATCTGGTGTAATTACTCAGATGTCATGTATCAACTATTGCACTGAACTTGCTTATCCGGCAAACTTGTATCATTGAGCGCACAATGACAGATTTTTGTTGTCTTAATAATGAACACTCTTGCGAAATTACTTGTTCCCGGGATGTGAAAAAGTGTCTGTTTATTGCCAATACTGAATGCGATCTGCTGCGCCTACCACGTGCGCGAACCTTGGTGCGCTCGATGCCACCTCAGTGTTCTTTTTCGCGTTAGTATGGCACACTCCAAGTTGCTCCGTTCCGAGCAAGTTTGCAACAGACACATTTGAAGCTGCAAAAATCACATCCCACTAGTTGGGCCACACAGCTGAGATAAAAAAAATAATGGTGTCCTTATAATCATTGACTCAGGTGTCTGGTAATGCCACTCACATGTCACCTTTCCTTTGCGATTGGGTATTCCTTAGAATAAATTAGTGTTTAGTCGTGCCGTCGAAGCAGATCTCAGAGGCCGCATTAAAAGAAAGGCATAGTTCAGATATGCTCCACCAGGTACCACGAGGATCCCAGATTCTTTCAGGAAAACCATCTGCTGTTTCAATGAGCTAGTGGAATTCAATTTTATTATTTATAGTCAGAGTTATTTGACCCTTAAGCAAAATTATGTTCCCGTTCCCGCATCTGATGCATATAAACAACTGTAAATAAGAAAATGAGCGAGTTGATTTAAATTCACACCAAAGCCCAGCACGAGCAATATACAGCACGAGGACACAGCGGGAGGACACACAGGAGAAGCGTTTGTTATGTATGTTCTTTAATGTGTTTAATTTTTCTCACGCTACGATATTACTCTTAACTTGAACCAGAACAATCAATGTCGTGCCAGATTTGTAATATGCAATTCTCTAAATGTTAAAAAAATGAGAAGCAAACGCTCAGACAGAAGTTCTTGAAGAAAGAATAAGAGTTATTCGGTGCTCGTGCCAATAAAAGTTTAAATGTTTGCTAAACTGAAGCGGACGTCACATGACGACGACACTAAATGCTCGCCCCTGTTTTTTTTTCATATGAAATACGTTCCCCGGTTTGGATGACTAGACTGAGGACGACTGGGAGCCCCCGATGTTCCCCTATGGAAGATCGCTCGGACCAAGCGTCTTTCAGGTATTGCACATCTGGCTCTATTTATCGTGAAGTGATATAAGTCGGAATCCATATATAGTATTTTACAAGAGTATTGGTGATTTCACTTAAAAAAACGTCTTTGTTTGCTCGAAGATCTCCAACATTTTAATTTGAAATCTTTGGGATAAAAGACGACGCACTGCTTTACCGGAACCGTAAAAGCTCCATTATTATGCAGAGCACGCACGTTTGTTCTTCGTAAAACGAGGCTAAATAGTGAGCAATGTTTTTATCTCGCGAAACAATAGGGGTAAATATGAGGCATGTCCGGAAGTTTCTGTTGTAAGAGAGTCCTGCATAGCCCCTATCGTGTCCGATAATTGAGCATTTTGACAGTAGATAATTTGTTCCTCTTAGAAATAACAAGCGTGCGGTGACAAAGTTAATAGGATTCTACTGTAACAAAAAATATTATTTACCATGGAACCATATAATTGCGCTGAGATGCTTGATACACAAAGTCGTTGAACTCTTCTCAGAAAAACTCTTTTCGGAAGATTATAACGGAGAAGACTGTAAATAGTAGTCTCCAAAATGTGAGGTCTGAAATGAGTTTGGCAACCCAGACGTGTAATGTTTGGAGTCTTTTCTTCCAAAGCTTTAAACTCACTCATTCCGTGAATTCGCAATGAAGTCCTCCAAGTGTGTAGATTGATGTCCCAGATTGTAATTTGTACTGAGCCGGTGATATGTTGTTCACAAAACAATTAAAAGAACATAAATTTAGGAAAACTACGTGGGTATACGCGTGCATTTTGTAGTAGGCAAACTTCGTCACGTAAAAGGTAATCATAATTAATTAGATCCATGAACTAAACGATGATGATGATAGGGCGAAGAAGTGTGCATAGGATAATAAATCGTAAACTTCAATTGCGTTCTGGTTAACAGCCCTTTATTTTGTTCTCGTTAGCCTCTTGTTTAGTCATATGCTTTGATTAATGGGTAGTGTTTTTATGATCTTATGTGCTATGTTGTTCACACAACAATGAAAGAGAACGTAAATTTGAATGAAACTGCGTGGGTAGGCATGCATTTCGTGGTAGGCAAACTTTGCTATGTAAAAAGTAACCGAAAATAACCAGATTCATGAAATCTGTAGACGCTTTCTAGACGGTGTTGCGCACAGATGCTTCGCACCTGCAATTGCACTATAGGGACCACAGCGAGGCGAACCTTAACAACGGCCGGACATTGTGTGTCCATAAGTTGCTTCGCTACTAAAACGATTCTGAAGGCAAACTGATGAGGCGCGTAGCTAAGTGATTATCAGACAACTGTTTGACAACTTCAATCAGTTATTTCTTGTTGGCTTAATAAGCACTTTGCACTCAATGTGAAGAAAAATAGTGAGCTTAAGCCATTCGAGACCATTCTAATGTCAAAACGATGTGAGAGTAAAGCCCTCATCGATAGAACGAGCAGCGGGCTGACTGTATGTAATATAACACCCTAGAGATTTCTTTACCTACGTGCGTTTTTTAAATACTTACGCTTATTCAAACTATACTGCCTACATCGCAACACTGAGATATTGATACACTATATAAAAAGAATGCAGAATCTTTGTGGGTGGTTGCTGAAGGGTGCGTCTCTAGTGATTGGAGTCCTTAGTGCAAGGCTTTGCTCACATCTCACATGTGCAGATACGCCATGCTCCTTTTTATAGAGAGGTCTGTTTGCTATTGAGCTGACGTTATACCTAAGTAATGGCTTCAAGTAATTTCCTATAGACAACACTACAATTACTGTTAGTATTTAGACCGGGCCTTCAGGTGTGCCTTCAGTATATGTGCAACCACGAGAAATAGACAAAGATAGTGTTGATTAGAAACGCTGTCTGCCATAAAAAGTACATGTTTGATGTGAGATAGTTGTTACATAGTGCTAAGATATATTCTGAAAAGGATGATATTAAAACGGGCCACAGCCACCATCTGTTCCTTCTGTTGCGACTCCGGGTCCTGCGGGTCTCAGTTTGGTAGCGGGCCCCCGTCATAGGACCCATCGTCCAATGAGTCAGATGATGCGCTCGTGAGAACAACAATTTATTTACGTGGTTAGTAACTGAGAATTCGAAAGGAGGTGATCATGTGATCAAGTATGAACTAGAACTCAAGAACTGTAGAACTGAAAGTACACAAAAGGCCTCCCGCTTATATAGCGCTGCGTTGCCAACCCTGAGTGTATTATCTGCGGCTTCAGCCAATACGGCGCTCGATGGTCTAGGTGCTCTACCCACGAAGGCGGGGAAATACAACACACGATACACGCGGAAAGAGAACAGTCTACATGATGCCCAAATATGGTCACGAATGCACTGCACCAACGTTTTGCACACGTCACCAAGATTTTGCGCATGTCTGATGATCCTGGATGACCTTGGTTTCGAAGAACTCTTCCAACAAGTAGGGTGAGGTTCGAAAGACCGGCTCCTGGTACACTTGCCAAACTTGCCTGACTGCGTTCGGGTGGGACAATGTAGTGATCTGACAGCTTATTGTCAAGACATGCCCCTCCATTTAGCCGATCCTATGGAGAGGGAGGGAAGGAGGAGTGGTCAAATAATCTCTCCTCTTCGAATCGCTGTGCGTGCTCCCGCAAGGGCTGCAGAAAATAGTGCTCTTTTCCTTTACTTCAATCACACATTTAATCCCTCGTCGTTTGCTAGAAGTTAGGCTTAACTGCGAATTTCCGCGACATCGGTTCTCCCCGAACCAGCTTTGCTTCTCCTCACAAGGTGCAGCCGCGACCGGTTTGGGCTTTAGCTTTCAGCCCAAACTGAATATACCACGCTGGGTCTCGTCTCTTCAGATCCACGGTCACCTTGAAAGTGGCCAAGTTGCTTTCTTGTTTCGCAGGAAAGCCTTGAATGGAGTCGAGTTCCCAATGACCTTTCTTTGCTCGTGCGTTTTCTTAGCTCCAAACCAGTCCTGGGACGCCTGGTTCACGTTTTGCTGAAAGGAAATCAACCCGTCTGGACGACACATCCTTGCTTGGAATGCGTCGGAATATTTTCGTCCAGTTCGCAATGGCCAAAAGACTTCAATAATGATGACGGTCATACCCATAACACTACCCAATCATTACAAGCATTTCCCTATACTTGTTGAGGATGCTTCTTCTTTCAGCGAGTTAGTAGCGCGGCAAAGTAGCATTGCCGTTGCACTAAAGTGACGCGTTGGTCAATGTGCTATTGTTCTACCTGGATTTCTAGTCAAGAAGGCAATAAAATAAAATGCTTCATGGCGTTGTGGCTAGTGCCATGCACTGAGAATGGAGAGGTCACTCGTTCGATTCAACGCGACAGTTATTGCATGTTGGGTTTTGTCTTTGCAATGTTTAAAATGTTTTAACGTCACTTCCGTGACGGAAGTACGTCAGAGGAGCTGTGGCGGACACTGGCACAAAACGCTTTCGTAATAAAAGGACGGGAGATTGTCGAGGCAAACACTCCGCACACTGACCAAAATTTTATGTCTGAAAAACTTTACGGCCTAACCACCTCCCGCCAAACGCTTACGCGTACATGCACACCATTGGCAAACGGCAATACCATGGCCTCACGCTTACTCGCTGATTTACGCTTACTCGCTGATTTTGACCACTGTAAGTGCTGATTAGCATTGAATAGCGTTCTGTAATGTTCAGCAGACGAATATTATTGATTATTCTTGCCATGTAATCTTACGTGAATGTGATTCTCAGATAATAATCACTAATGTTACCGATGATTAGCAAGTTTCTGCTAAATATTGACCAATGGTAACATTGGTAAATTTCGGCGACATATTTCAAACTGATTAGCTCGTGCACTGGCTGACTATTCGAAGATGTCGGTTAACATTGCTTAAATAGCTGTAAGCGTACTAGCCCATGGTGCTAGACCATGGTGCTGATCCTTCTATATCCGCTGTTAAAATGCATTCATTGTCTCTATTCAATGCACAGACAGCAACATCACTTGGTTTTTTCTTTGTTTTTTTTTCTTCTTTTAGTTGACACCTAGTTCTATGGTATGGGCAGGTATTTACTTTACCTTTGTGGTGAAGTACTACGCACATCGGTTGGACAGACGCTGCCTTTCCACGAACTCCCGCGAAAAACCACACCGATAACCAGATTATCATGTCGATTCTAGTGCTCGCGCATGGAATGTTCGAGTTCGGGCGAAACCCAGCAGCAGACATGGGGCGGCCTTTCTCCAAGTCTTCGACGAATAAATTTTCTGTCGTTTCACTGGATTTCGCCATTTGATTTTGCCGCCACTCGCCATAGCTTCAACACACGCTTCGTAGGTCTCCTTAGAAGCAGTCTGACACGCCACAAAGCTCGCAATAAATAGTCGAGAGGTCTCTCCTTCTTTTTTTTTACTCGAAGCAGAGAAGCATCAGCACAATGGAGTGCGTCTTTAACAAATGCCCGCGGAAAGAGAAGAAAAAAAAGGGGGGGGGGGGATCGTCAGACAGAAGACACTCGAGAATTCGACAGAGTATTTGGCTTTTAGAAAGCTTAGTGGTATGGAATGAACAAAAATATAATAAAGTGAAAGAAGAGAATTCTGGGTGGTTAGAGGATTGATGATGCTCTAGTGAAAGGAAAACAGACAGTTGTTGGAGCGAAAGTCACAGAGACACAGAAAAGCTGGTCCAATTGCGTTTCCCGCATGGATGAGTTTAGCCGAAAGACTCGATGGTTCCCCGCATAAAACACATCTCGAGTTGCCTAAATAATTCTGTGTTGAAAACGGTATAAAGGGCCATGAAGAGAATAAAAAGATCCTTTTATGCTCTGAACGAACGGGCGCTGGACATTCGTAAACAATTCTGAGCCACAATTGTGGTATAGGAATGTTTACTATGGGAAAAGCTTCAAGCTAGTTGAAACAGAATTGGCTAGACAGACTTGACCAGCTTCGTAACGCGGCGACCCAGCTGTTCAGCTGAAACAAAGGATTTTATTTGAAGTTTTGTAACCGGCTGTGGAGTTGAGTTAGAAAACACACGTGCGAGTAGGCCCATACAGTCGGGAGAACGTTTTTTTTTAAAGTTGAAAAAACTATATTAGGGTGTTTTTTTTTTCAAGTTGAAAAAAATGCCCTGGTATAATGTGTCCGGCTTTCTTTTTGGAGCAAAAACAATAAATAAATAAACAGCCTTGATCTTCTAGATGCCGAAGGCGACAATAGCGTATAAACACATCTTGATATGCTCTCTGATTTAGGTCCTTTAGACGCTGTGGGAAACTCAGCCACTTGTTATACAGTTGAGAGAGAGAGAAATAACATTTATTTATACATACTGCGTGTAGGAAGTCCCAGGGCTCGCAGGGCGCGGATGTTTCCTATCTTAAGGTTACGGCTATTAGAGTCCGATAATCTCAGAGCCTCGAGGATGTTGTGCTCCGACTAGGCGACAGTTACTCGGGTGCCTCCTCGCCCGTTAGATGGGTCGTCGGCTCCTTTTCTCTGTCGCTTCACCAAAGCCTCCTCAAGCCACTGGATGACCCTTTATACAGTTGAGTGTCGGGTAATAAATGTTCCATTTTGAAGCCGTTTGAAACGAAGTCCTATAGGAAACCTGAGACCGGGCGTGTTTCAATACAACTATGTAATGCAGGAAACTAGCGATTAGCGTAATGAATCACCGAGTTTGTTTAGTTTTTTGTATAACTGCATAAAATCAAATTTTTCCAAGTGAGTCAGTGTAACGGGAGCTCGAAGACCAAACTGATAACGAAAACGGCGTAAAACGTAGCTGCAGCATCAGAATTCTCCTACTTCCAGCATTTGATGTGAACGACTCTATGCATGTGTGAAGAGCTTTAGGAGCATGCTTGCACTGGTATAGCGCATTACAGCAAACAAAAAATGGCAGCATATCCACGGGGCGAAGCATCCGTCCGTCCATTTGTTCTTGCTTCCGTCCGTCCATGCGTGCATCTGTGTGACCATCCGTGCGAGTGTCTGTTCGTGCGTCCGCACGTCCATCCGTGCGTCCGTCCCTGCGTTCGTCCATGCATCCGCCCCTGCGTCCGTCCATGCGTCTATCCGTCTGTGCAGCCATTCATGCGTCCGTTCATGCATCTGTCTGTGTGTCCGTTTGTCTATCTAGTCAACACTCCAAGTACCACAATCTCGCATATTTTCATCTTGTATTCCGCATATAGAAGCACCGCCATCCAGCGGACATTCCAAGGACTAAATGAGAGGTGGCACACGCACACTTTCTTACGGCTTACGCGTCGTGTCCACTTCCAACCTTTAACCACCTCGAGTTCATGGTATATACTAGTTCACTGTATTCGTGGCACTGCGGCCCAACGCTCGTTAAACCTTTCTAAAACCAAGGAGGTTACGGCCAGCGAGCATAACGTAGCAACCATTTCTTGTCAGATAATGCTCAATTATACATGCCAATGGCTGCTAATTGGGAATGAGAGACAGGAAAATTCGGCGTTTAGCTAACGCGCACGCTGCGAATTTTTTATTGTTCAACAACGCACAGGAGAAATCTCCCACAGACACCACCTTGCAGGTCAAAACGTAAAACTGGTTACGCACTAAGATGAGGGACGTACGGGTGCCGCTTTAAGGAGCTTCGCCCCAAATAAATGGCACTGCAGACTTACACACGAGGAAAAGTCTGGTCAGTCATTTCTTCTTCACCGTAATGCGCTGTATAGACCACTTCAAGTATGCCGAACCAACTCACCCAATCTCGAACACTTTAGGACCTTGCGCTGTTCTCCTTAATCTGCATCATCGGCGCTTTGAAACACGTTTCTCAAACTTGTCACAAAAGATGGCTTTACTGATCGCGAAACAATTAAGAAGCAATTAATCATTGTTAGAGGCAGAAGTATATATTTAGTAAATGGCAATTCCTAGGGAGATCTCGTGTGCTCGCCGCCTGCTCCCTAGTAACTCCTCGCTCGCTTTGTTCCATTGTTGTTTCTCATTTTTGGGGGCATTTCGTGTACATGGGGTACAATGTACTTTTAAAGTTATCCCCTTGCTTTTCTATAACCGTAAAAAAAAATGCAGATGAGTCAAGACAATATAAGGAAATTACAGAGATAATAATTCCCACGCCAGCGATGTGATTGCTACCGCGGGCACGGCAAAAAAGAAAATGATGCATATAGTTGGTGGATGGCAGCCTCATCAGTTTCTTTTCTACACCTTCGGTATCATGGGTATTCATAGTGTTCTTGTCGTCGAGATCACTCTTGCTGTCGTAGTTGTTTCTCGATACGTCGGTAAGCATCCTGTCGATGAAAGAGGCAGCACCACAACGTCACAGAAACACAGCCGGGACATATTCGTGAAAAAAATGAACAAATAAGTACAAGAACGAAACAGAAAGTACGAAACATTTGGCTAATTCTGGAGCAGCTTCATTGCAACTATTAACGGCACTGCATACAAGATGCTGCTACAATATACGCATCGCAATAGCATCATACGCATGCTCGCTGTACACGATGTCAGAATGCGCTTAGCGGGGTATTTTGGTAGGTTGTGGAGAACAGTCTGGCATACATGTAGTGGCTGCTAGATTCGGGAAAGCAATGTAGCACGTGTGTACTCGCGTGCCTTGAAAGCGTGCATGTCGTACCACGAATTGCAGATTTGCGCTTACCCGTACGTTCGTCGTGAATGGGCGATTGCGTTCGATCTAGGTAGATCCAGCTGGTAGTAGCCTATCAGAAATTAACTGCACTGAGTCGGAAAGACCCTATGAGGGAGAAAGAGCCGCGCACGAACAAAATATCCCAGAGGACAGCGTGCAGAGCAGCATTCTTTCTATTATTCTATCTCTCTCTCTTCCCACCAACCCGTAAACCGTTACTCTCGTCAAACACATTTTTTCTGCCACTTCAACAAAGCTTACATGTAAAGACGAAAAACGAATTCTTGCTGATTTGCAGCCTATGAACTTTTCGTTCCTGCCGTCTTTCGCCCACTGTGGAAACAGTAACTTCATTGCAGATTGTTATATGTACTCCCAGGCGCATAATAAAGCATACCTATGAAGTTTCCTTTATATCTGCTATAGTTTTAATTCTTGCGTATACTTAAGACCAAAAAAACGGTAATGGAACTGAAGCTCGGCAGGCGGAAGCCCTCCTTCGGGCGAACTATACGGTGTCTTACTCCGCCTAGATAATCACAGGAAAGTCACCGTAGCTTCCAACTGTGCACATTCGCAGGCATCTGTATGGGCGTGTGCAGTGACTCTCCAGGGCTCATGAATATTTTGGCGCGTTATCGTTGATGGGCTTGGTGTATTCAAGCGTGAAGCGAGACCGTCGTGGCTCTCCCTATACGATGCTTTTCTGTGCAAATGGCTGCTACTGAAAGCAGCGGAACGACTCTTTTGTTTTTGTTTTTCTTCTTGCTGAAGATGGTTTCCCTATACGTTCCTTTAGAATTGCACCTGAAGCTCTGTAGCTGGTGCTGACTAGGCAGCAAGAGGCAGGTCGCGCACGTCTTGTCGAATTGAAGGTTTCAATTTCGGTGCTGTAGCGAGCCGATCCCTCTCCGAGGGGCGGTATAGCTAACATTTCCTCCCATTGCCTCGACAAATAACCACGGTTCCCCGTCCGGGATAGTACTTTCTCAATGGATCTTCTCCCTACATCACTCTACGCGCTTCTTATATTGACTATGCCTGAGGGAAATGCTTTTATATGTACCCTCTAGTGCCATCTTCCTGCCTTCCTACTGTGTGTGCATGTGTATGTGTGTATTTGTATGTATACGTGTATGTGTGTGCGTGTGTGCATGTGTGTGCGCTGCGTGCACACACACATCCTTTTCTCTTACGAAGTACCCGAAGTCTTCCTGTGCGCCAAGTGCTCGAAGGAGCTTTTTCCTGCGTATGCCCCTTTAATAGGAATCGCATTAGCAGACCAACGTTTGGCGTAGAGAAATACGTGAATGTTAGCACAAGAGCGAACTATGTTTGAATTCTCAATCCTTTAATGCGAGACTGCTGCTATGAATTGCAAATATGTCGCTGCATTTTAGCATTTTGCATCATACTAATAACCAAAACTCTTCCTATCACAATGTCTTTATACTTCAATAAATTAAGAACTGTCACTCCACAGTTTTTACGTTTTATCTAAGTAGAAACTTTGCACTATAGGTCGGCTGGAGAGTTCACGTTATTAGTATAAAAGTCCACCCAGCCAGATATATCTGTCGAACATGTTCACCTTTAAAGTGTTGAGAAGAAATGCAAAGATACAGTGCACACCGTGCTTTCTATTTAGTTTTTCGCGATACACCCAAGTGATACGCTGAACCTTCCGTGTAAGAACCAACAGTGAATTAGACGTTTTTTATTGATGACATTGCTAAAGGTTTGCTGACGTGTACATTAACTTTGGGTTAACGGAACATTTAATTAATTTCTATTCAGTCCAGCACAGCCGCCAAGTGTGCTTACCCAATACAGGGCGTCATTGCTGGCTTCAGGATGACTCTGGTAATATACGCTCTTTAATGTCGTTCTTTCTGTGGAGATCCAATGCCACTTCTTAATACCTGCTGCATTCGTTTTCTTACAATCCCACACAGCTTGTATAATATAATAGTGCTCCTGTTGTAATAAATAATTTGTCTTATGCTCTTGGGACGTTCCTTTGTTGTCGATGCTACGACAAAATGATAAACGTTGCCATAGAAATAGAGCGTGCAGAGCGCCACTCTCAACCGCGTTATTTAGTGCAAGCTTGCCGTAGCACTGCCGCGTTAGATCAATAAAAATTAGGGCCGCACGTAGCTCTCGCTCAATTTGTTTCACTTATCTTCATTTTTTTTTGCTTTTTTTCACTGAAATTCATTAGTGGGCCTCCTAAGTAATTTCAATATCGCTAGCTTCTTTTTTTTTCGTTGAGTTCTCGCGCCCACTGGTTCGAATTTGTTTACAATGTGACGCGGAAGCATTTGTTTTCATTGCCATGAGGTCCCGTCTTTTATAAGATGAGACGAGGCACGGCTGTTGTATATTTATAGTGGGCATACATAATTGACTTCCTTTTTAGATAGGTATACGAAGTATTAATTATAATTGCAGATGACACGCATTTCGAGCGGCGCGCTTATGCATTAACAATAATACTCAGCACTGAGAAGGCTTATGTCGACCTCTAAAATATATTTAATGCAATAAATACCGATCATAAACATATCGAATGTAAGAAGATTCACAATTAGTAATCCATCATTTTTACAAAAATATGTATCCAGCAGATATGTTATGAAGTTAAAATAAATGAAAGTAATTATACGCATTGGATTAAAAAACAAAACGGAAGTTAACTAGGATTTTAGTGATGCCTCTTTTAGAAACAATTAATGATGATTTTTTCTGCATACAAAACGAAAGAACAAAACTGAAGGGGAAGATACATGCTCCAAATTTTCCTTCGACCAACACACACACGCACGCAAACGCACACACAAAGTAAGTAATTTTTAGACAGAACAATAATTTTCTTATATTGATTCAGTCAATACGGTCCTGATACATGAACTTGAAAGCAAATTTAAGAACCAAGCACAGTAAAATAAAAGGCAAATGCAAAAAACAACTTATAAGCATAGTATTCTGAATAATCTTCTCGATGTTGTTCGTGCCACACACATTGTAACCGATCGCAGCAATATTGGAAGCTGCTTTGAACATCAAAGTGTATCCCGTTTCTGTGTATGATTTGTGCATAGTGTTTAATGCATCATTTTACAATCAAAAACAAACATTAAGCGATAGATGTGAGAACTCGGATATACGATGAAATAAGTAGGCAAACATTAATTTTATAGTAACTGAAAAATAAAGGGGTCTATGGTGTTGTGAGAATATGGTTGATAACAAGAATAAACTTTACGATCACTTGCACGATTCAGAAGCGATTGAGCGCCAATGTATGCAAGTGACTGGTGTCAGCATGCCGGTTTTCTTGCTGCTTCTTCTTCTTTAAATTCAGAAATATGAAAACAGGTTTCAAGCAGGGTTTCTTTCCTAATGCATTGTGGAGTTTGACTTTGCAGCAGAAGAGGGGTACGAAGGGAGGGTCGGAGCATTGGAGGAGGAAAAAAAAAAACGTCGGAGTTTTGCTGCCAGGGCGAAGCAATGAATGCCATAACAACAACTTGGAATATACGTGTTTAAACGGCAAGCGGATATAAATGTGCAGGCGCGCTGCTCACGCACAAATGACACTCGAAAGCAACACACACTTTACGAGAGCAAACTAAAAACATTCACAGCTCTACACGTAACGTCCTATTTGAACAAAAACGACTCACAAAACGTAATCACAGGTACAGATGAGTGCAAACTAATAAGTGCCCCATTTTTACTTCGTTGAGCATGAAAAATGTGCTTTTTTTTCGCAAACGGGGCCTGTGTAGCGAGCGAAGTGACCATTGTGGGCCCGGCAACTACAACGCAGTCGCTCCCGTGAAAGCCGAAGGTGCACGATTCTACCTCACCAAAGGATAAGCGCGCGCACACAAGCATATTTCCCCTCCACGGGGTAAAGTGTACGCGTGAAAAATTAGCGCGCATCGGTGCATCGCGACAAGCTGGGCGCCGAGCGCGCTTATTTCCCTATCTCGCTGGTAATGCTGTAAACACTCTGATATTTCCCTCGAGCTCGCCATCGGTATCGGTAAGTGGTAGATACAAAATATTTGCAGATCCCACGTACAGTGGGAATCGATGATACACGATGCACGAATGAGGAAGGTTGAAATGCCACTTCAAAATCAGCACAATGTTACGAGGCGGACGTGAATTAAGCCGTATATGACTTCCATATCATGATTACCATGTTTAAACATGTCAATTACCTTTGTCGTCTATTCACGTCACGTGACACCAAATTTGGTATCTGTGGAACTAGCGAAACGGCCGCGAGCATGCTATGAACGTAGCATATAGTCATGTATTACATGACACGCATGCAATGATTATCATGCTTGGAGATGTCATTTACGCTCGTCGTTCATTCAGGTCACGTAATACCAAATTTGGTCATTGTGAGGCTAGCGACACGGCCGCGAGCGCATCATGACCGTGGTATCTCGTTCACCTCAGTCTTTTTACTTACGTCCTACATCTGCAGACGAAGTCTTTCAAATCATGTCATCTCTTAAAACCAAAGGGCCAGGCTTAGATTCCATTCACCCGTCTAAGATAAAGCTCGTGGCACGTGAACTGTCTCCTATTTTAGCTGAAATAATTAACAAATTGTTCAAAGCAGGTGCATTTCCTGATGCTTTAAAGGTAGGAAAGATAACACCTGTTTTCAAAAAGGGCGATCGTTTGTCAACTAATAATTACCGTCCGATTTGTGTACTTCCTTTCTTTAGCAAAGTAATCGAAAAGCTTTTTTTACTTACGTTTGATGTGCTATCTGCTTAAATTTAACCTACTCTCTCCCCACCAATTTGGTTTTCGACCTGGCTACTCGACAGAGCTCGCCTTGCTCAGCTTTACTGACCGAATTAAACGAGCCATAGACGATGGATTACTCACTGGGGCAGTTTTTATTGACCTCACGAAGGCTTTCGACACAATTAACCACCGGATCCTTCTGTGTAAACTCGAATCTTTCGGAATTGTGGGTCCCGCTTTGCAGTTCATTCGCAATTACTTAACAAATCGCTCACAGGTAGTTTATGTCAATAACATTGCGTCATCTGCTAAGCCAGTTACCATGGGCGTCCCTCAAGGTTCAATCTTAGGCCCTCTTCTATTCCTACTTTTTATTAACGACCTACCTAGTCCCCTTAACCATACTAACTGTCTTCTTTACGCCGATGACACTACTATTTTTACATCCCAGAAAACAACTGCTGAACTTGAAAGTAGCTTAAACTCCGATCTCTGTAATATTTATCAATGGTGTGTTAACAATCATCTTTATATGAATCCCTCTAAAACTACATTTGTGGTGTTTTCATCCGCACAGAACACATTTCCCTCACCAGTTTCCGTATCTCTTAACAACCATATTATTTCCGTATCGGATCATGTGAAGTTCTTAGGCGTAATACTAGACAAGCATTTGAAATATAACTATCATGTACTCTCAATATTAAAAAAAGCTTCTTTTGGCATTCATGTTCTCATTAAAGCCCGCCCTTATTTTCAGTCACGCATTATTTTATCATTATACTATGCATATATTCATAGCCATCTTTCCTATTGCATTTCATCCTGGGGTAATACATATGCCAGTCACCTGGAGCCCCTTCTACATCTTCAGAAACGGGCACTACGTCTGATCGCCTTCGCTCCATTTCAATCGCCTTCTACGCCACTCTTTATTTATTTTTCCGTGCTTCCAATTAATCTTTTATTCACTCTAAAGTTAGCTATATTGATGTACCGCCTCATTTATCATGGTTTATGTGTTTCAGGGCTATCCACACAACATCTTGTCAATACTAATAACACCAGGTTTTCAGCCTGTCACAATTTTCTTCTCCCTAAAGTGCGTAGTAATTATGAAAAACTAACTCTTAAATTTAAAGGTGTATCCGTATGGAACAACATACCACTTGAAATAAAGTTATTTCCCACATTCTATTCGTTTCGCAAAATGTTTAAAGAGTACCTAATCACAAAACGTGTTTTCTAAACTCTGCCGTCGGGCCTTACTCCTAATTTTAGTATTTCTTTTACTCACTATACCATTTGCTGTTACACAGAACTTTTCTTGCCTTGTTGTTATGAAATTTTAACCATTCTTTGTTTAATTCGTACAAAGTGTTTTTCACTGCTTGCTGCATTGTTATCGCACTTGACTTATTCTCTAACGGAGGTCCCCCCGACAGTTTTCTAACTTCGGGACCTCCTCTGTACTGTAGAATTTTATTCATGTAAATGTATGTATTCCTGAAATAAAGTTTGAATTGATTTTGATTTTGTATATGTTGTCATGTTCTGGCATACGACACGCGTGTCATGATTATTATGTTTACACCAGTCATATACCTTCGTCACCCATTAACGTGACGTAATACCGAATTTGGTATGTGAGAAGCCAGCGAAACAGTCGTGAGTGCATCACGAGTGCGGAATGTAGTCATATTGTTACATGACACGCGTGTTATGATTATCATGTTTGAACGGGTCATTTACATTTGCCTTCCGTTCGCGTCACGTAATACAAAATTTGGTACATGTGAAGCTAGCGAAACGGCCGTGAGGGCATCATGAGCTGGCATGTAGTCGTGTTCTAAGTTAACACGCATGTCATGACTAACATGTTTGCGCCAGTCATATACCTTCGTCATGCATTAACAACCCACAATACCAACTTTGGTATATGTGATGCTAGCAAAACGACCGCGAGTGCATCATGAGCGTGGCGTGTAGTCATGACTCATGACTTTCATGTCATGCAAGTCATGATTTGCACATTAGGTATGTCACTTGTATTCGCCATGCAGTCACGTCATACCATTCCAGTTTTGCAACAAGTCAGTAATCTGAACGAAACCACTGGAAAAGCAGCAAAACCATCAAATGTAAATGATGAGATTGATGCCATACATGTCATGATTTTCATTTATGACTAGTCAATCATGCTCAACATATTGTCATGATATGACATACCAATGTTGCTATTATTACCATTATGGAAACAGTCAGGAGAGCAAATAGTCGTAGCTGAATAGACATATAGATAGATAGATAGATAGATAGATAGATAGATAGATAGATAGATAGATAGATAGATAGATAGATAGATAGATAGATAGATAGATAGATAGATAGATAGATAGATAGATAGATAGATAGATAGATAGATAGATAGATAGATAGATAGATAGATACGCTCAAAGTCACCGCATTTAATCAGCTTGGCGTTTGAAGGTCGAAGGAGGTGCTATTTCGTGGCTCAGTCACTAACGCCAGGCGCACCCAAGCAAGAGGTTCGACGTTCGATTCCGCGCGCCAGAGTCTTCTTCTGTACTATTTTTTCTTGCGTTTTTATCAACATAGATACGTGTACATATATGGCAAATAACGGCAAATAGTCGTAGCTGAATAGACAAATAGATAGATAGATAGATAGATAGATAGATAGATAGATAGATAGATAGATAGATAGATAGATAGATAGATAGATAGATAGATAGATAGATAGATAGATAGATAGATAGATAGATAGATAGATACGCTCAAAGTCACCGCATTTAATCAGCTTGGCGTTTGATGGTCGAAGGAGGTGCTATTTCATGGCTCAGTCGCTAACGCCAGGCGCACCCAAGCAAGAGGTTCGACGTTCGATTCCACGCGCTAGAGTTTTCTTCTGTACTATTTTTTTCTTGCGTTTTTATAACCATAGATACGTATACATATATGGCAAATAACGGCAAATAGTCGTAGCTGAATAGACAAATAGATAGATAGATAGATAGATAGATAGATAGATAGATAGATAGATAGATAGATAGATAGATAGATAGATAGATAGATAGATAGATAGATAGATAGATAGATACGCTCAAAGTCACCGCATTTAATCAGCTTGGCGTTTGATGGTCGAAGGAGGTGCTATTTCATGGCTCAGTCGCTAACGCCAGGCGCACCCAAGCAAGAGGTTCGACGTTCGATTCCGCGCGCTAGAGTTTTCTTCTGTACTATTTTTTTCTTGCGTTTTCATCAACATAGATACGTATACATATATGGCAAATAACGGCAGCAAAAACCTGCTGGTGGTTCTTTTAGTTGCTATCGCAATAAAATGGCTCGAAAGGCTCGAACACATAAAAGCAAAATACATAAAAGCAGCTGTTTGTAAGTGTTCATATTGCTACCACCTAACACATTTTCGTTTTCGGCGTTCTGCCTTATTCTTGATGTGTTTTTTCTTACAACTAGAAAGCGAGCTTTGCAAAGATTGTGCTTTGCCTGAAAGAGTTTTTATGCCTTTCAATTAGTTTTTAATATAGCTATTGATGTGTACTTTATAGTACCGACTTACAAACGCGCATGCATTTTTCACGAATTAAAAAATGCGTGATTGATGTAGGCCACATTATTCCTTGTTTATGATAATAGGCTCTCTACAAACGTAATCAGAAATATACTAAAGCTCATGATGGCTGCATAAAGACGAAGAATAAGAATATGTAAGCCTACAATCTTGTTTTTGTGCTGATACTGTAGCAGTGAAGCTACAACGTACAGAAAGCGGTTGTATTATCGACAAAATTTCTTTGTTGCCGTAATGATCTTCCCAGTCGAAAATACTCTGAAGGACCTCTCAGGAGCATCTGTAAGGGACCAGTCAACAGGCTAACAGTAAGACGGTAAGCTGGGCCAGTTGGTTGGGATCCATCGTGAACTTGCTAACAGCGCAACACCAGAAACACAGGACAAGAAAGGAGCAAAAGAGAAAAGAAAAGATGGTGCCGTCTTTTGTTTTCTCTTTTGCTCCTTTCCTGTCCCGTGTTTCTAGTGTTGCGCTGTTAACGAAGTTTACGATGGACCAACAGACTCACACTTGTATTTACACCCCCCCCCCCAGGGAAGCCTCCATTTTCAAAAAAAAAATATATTACCGCGTTACTTTCCTACGCGTGATCAATCCTCCTTTCACACGCAGTGACGCAATGTCACCGATAGGCGACTTGACGTAGATCGCCGCTTATAGATTAATCTAAACCAGTCACGACGAAGGACTACGACTTTTCTTCCCTGTGAGGAAGAAGGGTGGAGATGCCGCGCGAAAATTTGTAACCGGCTTTAACCAATGATCTAATCGCAGTAAATTTTTTAACATAGGACATATTTGCATAGTTTTTTTATTGGTATGATATATAAAGAGATGTTGACGCACAAATATGGTGCCGGCTACTCCTTAGCCCTTGAATGAAACATGAACACGTATCTTAAAGTAAAACATACAAAGGAGTGCATAGAAAATAGAACACTCGGGCACAGATATGCAAAGATACACTTATACACACATATCACAACAAAATTGTAAATGTTCGAAAGTCAAAGAATTAAGTCTCTGATAATGTCCCTCGTTAATATTCGGTCCAACCAGCACAAACTATTCAGCCCAACCAGCACAAAACAGCAAAGCATGCGCCTGGTCCTTATGAATATGTATTCGCTCATGTGTACATAATAGTCGACACGTCATTCACTTCAGTACACACATATGATGGGGGTCAAGCGATACTGCACATAATAAGTACATGTGCTATACAAATGAAGAGAGAGAGAGAGAGAAAGATAAATAGAGAGGAAAGGCAGGGAGGTTAACCAAGCTTGGCTCGGTTGGCTACCCTACACTTGGGGTGGGGGAAAGGGGAATAATAGAACGAAAAGAGACAGAAAAGAAGAGGAGTAAGAAAGAGAAGCATAAATAGTCAGCTCGAAACTACACAGCACGGCCTCGCACAGTTCTTTCACAAGCGGTCGTGAAGTTTGGTGTTCCTTAAAAAGTACAAGAGGGCTTTCGTGGCTTTGCGCGTATGGGAAGCCGTCGGCCAAGGTCGCAGGATCTTCTCTTCTGTAAGCGGCCGTGAATCCAGCTGACAGAGCTTGGCTTCCATAATACGTCGTTCGGTCTGGTATGCTGGGCAATGACATAGAATGTGCTCAAGCGTTTCCTCGCCGGCGCAGATGTTGCATGCCGAATTACTCGCCATTCCAAGGAGACGAGAGTACGAATTCGTAAACGCCACGCCCAACCTCATGCGACACAGTAAAGTTTCAGCGCATCGTGGGAACCCGGATGGCAAACGAAGTTGCAAGTTTGGGTCGATCGAATACAGGTGCGTGTTGGAGAAACCCTGCGTATTCCATTGTAGGAGAGATATACGGCGAGCAAGTGATTGTAGCAGCCTTGCAGCGTCCGTTCTCAAGAGTGGTATGGGCGTGCGCTGGTCTTGGTCATGAGCCGATCGAGCAGCTTCATCTGCGCGGTCATTGCCAACGATTCCGCAATGACTCGGCAACCACTGAAATACAATATCGTGACCTTCCGCGAGCGCTTCGTGGTAGTCGTGCCTTATCTGATATACTGATTGTTCATGTAGCCCGTGCTGCAGAACAAACCGTAGTGACTGTAAGGCTGACCTGGAGTCGCAAAAGATGGCCCATTGGTTAGGTTCCTGGTGAAGAATGTACTTTACTGCACCTTGAAGTTCTGCGAGCTCTGCTGCTGTCGACGTCGTGGTGTGAGAAAACTTGTACTGAAGCAACACATTTTCAGATGGAACAACCACTGCTCCTGTGGAGCTGTTGGAATTAGTGGAGCCATCGGTGTAAACATGTATGCGGCCGAAGTACCGTTCGTCCAACAGACGCAAAGTCAGTCGCTTCAGGGCTAGCGTTGACATGCGTGCCTTCTTAAAGATTCCAGGAACTGATAAGCGCACGTCAGGTTGACGAAGACTCCATGGCGCAGTTGCTGGATGCATGGCAAGTTTGAAGCCAGGCGGTAGTATGTCCTGATGTTTTGTCACGATACCGCAGTACGAAGAATGAGGCCTCCGAGCTGTCAAACACGCTAAATGATGTGACGGTAGCCGTGATAAATGCCGAATGTGCGCTCTCAGCGTCTCGACAATGATGTGCGTCGTGACCGGTTGTTCTTGTGCAATAACAATAGTTGACACTGTCGATGAGCATCTTGGAAGGCCAAGGCATGTCCGAAGTGCTTGGGCTTGTACGCTTTGCAGTGCACGGATGTTAGTCTTGCACGTGTTGGACAGGACCGGAAGGCTGTACCGGAGAGTTCCAAGAAAGAGGGCTGTATAAAGCTGCAACATGGAGTGCACGGATGGGCCCCATGATTTTCCGGCGACGAACTTGAATGCATTCTCAATGCCAATGAGCTTTTTCTTCAGGTATGTGACATGCGGGCTCCAGGTTAGGTCACGATCTACGATGACGCCTAAGAATCTATGAGTGCTCTTATATGGGATTGATTTGCCATCGATGCACAATGAGTAGAAAGACATCGGTTTGCGTGTAAACGCACCGCTGCGCATTTTTCTGTGGCGATAGTCAAACCTTGCTGGCGAAGGTATGTCGATGTCATTGTTGCCGCTTTCTGTAATCTTGCGCGCACTTGAGGTCGTGTCACGCCGGACGCCCAAATGCAGATATCGTCAGCGTAGAGAGATACATAAGCCGTCTGTGGCAGCCTTTCGGTGAGCCCCACGAGAACCAGGTTGAAAAGTGTAGGACTCAAAACACCGCCTTGTGGCACCCCACAACTTGTGAAATACTTATTCATAGGCCCATCTTCAGTTAAAACGAACATAGATCTCTTTGTGAGGTAGCTTCTTACCCATCGAAAGACACGACCTCCAAGTTCAGCTACTCCAAGAGCATTGAGAACAGCCTCGTGGGTCACGTTGTCATAGGCACCCTTTACGTCTAAGAACAGAGCTACCGACAGCCGCTTCTGAGCTTTCTGATGCTGAACAGAGGTCACCAAGTCAATAACACTATCAACTGAGGACCGACCTCGTCGAAAGCCAGCCATAGCATCAGGATAGATGTTATAATGTTCCAGGTACCATTCCACGCGTGTAAGCAGCATCCTCTCCATGACCTTGCCAACGCAGCTTGCTAGTGCTATAGGCCGGTATGATGCCAAATCGAATGGAGACTTTCCGGGCTTCAGCAAAGGCACCAGGCGACTACACTTCCACTCATCAGGCAACATTCCATCATGCCAAGACTTATTGAAAATGTCCAGGAGACAGCGCTGTGCCTTCGGGCCTAGGTGACGTAGGGCAGTATAGGTCACTCCATCCGGACCTGGGGACGATGAGCGTCTGCATGTGTTCAATGCCGCATGAAGTTCTTCCATGGTGAACGCAACCTCCATTTGCTGATCTCGTGCGACTGGAACATCCTGTGGCATTAGATCGATCGGTATAGAGATGTCGCCGGCGATCTTTGCACAAAATTCCCCAGAAACATCAAGCTGTGAGCGACGTTGATGTAGCGCCAGAGCGGCGAAGGGGTGACGTTGTTGCGGATGCGAGTGAATACCTCGAAGAGTCCTCCATACGGGAGACAAGGGCTTTCGAGGGTCTAGTGAGTCACAAAAATTCTTCCACCGTTGTTCATGAAGTTTGTGCATTCGACGCTGGATTTTTTTCTGAATGCGTCTGGATTCTCTGAGGTCAGAGATAGATTTCGTGCGTCTGTATCGTCTTTCGGCACGTCGGCGGACCGCTCTAAGTTGTTCCAACTCTTGGTCGAGTGCCGTGCGTCTCGATTCTTTCGAACATATCTTCGTGGAAGTCTCCATTGCACAACTAATCACTTCTTCAACGGATTCCGGTGGTCCGTGCATGCACTTGCTCTCCACTGATATCTGAAACTCTTCCCAGTCAATAAGTCTTGAATGTCCAGGGGAAGGAGAATCGTCCAAACCTCTGACTGTCACGTACGTGGGGATATGGTCGCTGCCACGTGTTTCAATATCTGTGAACCATTGGACTTTCGTGACAATGCTATGCGACACTAATGTCAAGTCCAGGCAACTGCTGTAAGTTACTCCTCAGAGATAAGTAGGGCTGCCGTCATTCAGCACCTGAAGCCCGTGCTCTGATGCGAGATCAACTAGGTCCGTGCCTTTTCGATTTGTCCTGATGCTTCCCCACAATGGATGATGGGCGTTGAAGTCACCCATCAATATCCAAGGCGCTGGAGTCGTTGCAAATATACCATTCAAGATTTGTTGATCTAGTCGACCTGACGGCGCTATATATGCGCCTATCAGTGTAAACGACAACTTCTTCTTTTTAACATATAGACACACGTAGTGATTTCCATTGTGAGAATCTACTCTTTGGAGAACGTAAGTGAGTTCTTTACGGATGTACACAGCAACTTGACTTCGCTCAATGCACGTTGAAGAAACGAACGATTCATAGCCCGACAGACGAGGTATTTTCGAAAAATGCGGTTCACAAATGATGATGATGGGAAACTTATTTTCGAAAATGAATTGTCGGAACTCAGGCATTCTTGACTGTAGACCTCTTGCGTTCCACTGAATTATGGAAGCACGCTTGACTTTTTCTCGGAAAGGCTGATGCGGTCTATGGTGCGCCATCTTGTTACTGAAGTCCGGCAAGAACTGGTTCTAGTGTGTCCAAGATTTGCAGCGCGCATTTAGCGGCAGGGATCTGTAGACTATCCAATAGAGTACGAATAACACTCATGAACGACCTCAGTACAGAAAAGACTTGTACCTCTTGGGCGGACAGACTGCCTGCTGGGGGCATATTCGTTGTTGACTGTCGATATTGCGGTTCCGTAGACACGTGTACCCGCGGTAAAGTGGGCCAGTCAGAGCCGGATGTTCTCTGTAGCGCCACAGTGTCTTCCGGTACCTCTGGACGTACCCCACCTGGTGGCGGGGGCGGGGGAGGTCTCTGTGGTCGTGGCGGCGGTGGTGGTGGCGGTGGCGGCGTTAGTGAAGGCACCTTCGGCACAGGACTGCTTTTTCTTTTCTTCGAGCACCGCCGTCGACGGGAACGCCGTCGTTGAACAACCGTTACCGCTTCCTTTCGTGAGGATCCGTCTTTAACCATTTGTCTCAGAATGCTCCTCTCTTTCTTCAGTACTGGGCAGTCTTTGGACGAGGTCTCATGGTTGCCGTTGCAGTTGCTGCATTTTAGGAGAGTTGCTTGGCAAGCCTCTGCTTTGTGAGGTCCGGCACAACGTGGGCATGCTTGCTTGTTGTTGCACACAGCACTAACATGACCCAGTTTTAGACAGTTGTGGCACTGTAGTGGTCTTGGGATGTATGGTCGGACAACGTGACGAAAATGACCAACTTTTACATGTGATGGGATGCAATCACCTTTGAAGGTCACCTTGATGCAACGGGATTTGCCAAGCCGGCATACTTGCAATATGTCCGTTGCCCCAGTAGCTGGCTTTATCAGAACAGGAAGGTCTGCGTTCGGTATGGAAACATCAACGTCATAAATGACGCCTGTCGTCGTGTCACTATCCTGCGGAATGTAAGTTCTGAGATAGATGCCTCCAAGCTCAGTGACAGTTCGCAGGGTATGTAGCGCAGCCGGGTGCTCAACGTCTATGGCCAAGATATTCTTCCGTGGGTTGAGTCTAATATCCTTTATCTCCTTAGGCACGATAGCTTCGATACGCGCTAATATCACTTGCCTGTTCATGTTCTTCAGGTTGATCGAAGAGTCGACAGGAACAAAAAGTATGGTATGGCGTTCAGAACTGCACGCCGCCTTCACGGTAGAGACGCTAGCTGGCGAAGACGCGCCGACCATTCTTCTTTTAGCTTTACGCTTCACTGCAGGGATGAAATCTTTGTCGCTGTCTTCACTACTCGCCGTGTACAGTTCAGTGCTGTCACTGGTGCTGTCGTCCTCCCGGCTGTTGCGCTTCCTTGAGGTTGACGTCGAAGGTGACGCCAAGTCCGGATTGCGTACGGTGGGGCCTGGATCCATCGCTGCCCGCAGGAGAGCGATGATCCTCGGATAAAACGTAAATTCACACAAAAAACACCAAACGAAATAGGCAGCGTTCGGTAGAAATACACTTCGTCGTCGTCCTCCATACAAATTAAATTTTGTTATTTCTTAGTACTTGTCAGCGATTCCGCTGTCTTCTAAAAAACGTGTTAATGATTTTAAAGCGTGCGACTGTAGAACTCCAGTTGGCCACGGGCCCAAAAGTTTCTTCATGCTAAACGGTCTGCGGTCTAATGCCAACAGTTCCGATTTAAGATGGCGTCTCGGCGTGTATTGATGTGGACAGTCTATGAGAAAGTGACATACGTCTTCATCTATAAATCCGCATTCACATTCGGGAGTTTCAGCTCTGCCAATTCTGTGCAAAAATGTTTTGTGTATGCGGTGCCAAGCCTTAATCGGTGAATTAGAGTTTCTATACTTCTATCTAATACCGGCGTAATTTTGAATTCAATAAATGGATCGATGTGGTATAAATCACAGCTCTTTGTACTTTGGTCAAACCAAGCAGTTTTGCTCATTCTGAAAGTTGTAGTCTTTATAATACTACGCAATTCATTTTTCGAAATTGGTAAAGAAACAGTAACGTCACATAGTTCTCGTTACAAAAACTTTTTGGGACCGGGGGTTGTTTGCTGGCCTTTTAAGGATTTCAAAGGCATCTATTCAAACGTAGACCAATGCCGCTATAGGGAAGGAAAGAATAGAAGAGAAAGGCAACGCCGATGGCAGTCACATTAATCAGTCTGAAACACTGCGGTGCTACACTAGACTAGGTAAAAGGATGGGGCACTTTTGAAAATAGAGATAGAGAGAAAAGAGAGATGGACCAACACGCGTGTACAAATTCACATACGCCACAGTTACGACGTCTCCTTCGGTCTATAACCCCAGGTGCATGTCATGCCTCGTCTAAAACCTTGCAAAAAATCAAAAGAATGCACCAACACGTTCAAGAACTGTTTAAATGAAAAAAAAATCTTTCGTTACATGAGATGCACGTGCTACACAGTTCGAGCGAAGTGATTAAGAAAACTCTCCTAGCACTTATGAAAGAAGCATGAAAACAGAAGATAAATCCACATAAATAAACGTCGTGCTCGGAAAGAGAGCCCATGTTCATTGGGAAACAAATTTGATTAGCGTGAAGCAACCGAGACACTTATGGTCATTGCCGAGGCGCTTTAATTGGGAACTTAGGAAGTCGAAACACGAGTTTGCGAGATATGTTTTCCGCAGGAAAAAGTGAATTGAAATTAAGAAATAGTAGTATTGGAAACAAGTTTCTCCGAGAAATCTCAATATGATACTTTCTAGAGCAGGTAATACAGGAAAGAGAAGAGTTGCGCTGGAAAGAAATTCGATTATTCGGGTACAGAAGGTATCTGCCTGGGCTTTGTATCCGCTTGAATGTGTGGTTCGCACACCATTGTACTTTGTAATTCAAATGACCACGAACGAATTGAGTTTTCGTCTTATTCCAGGGTGACTTTCGTTTGTACGTACTGTGGTTGATATTGATGGAAAGCGCCACCGGACCTCTACTGGAAGGGCAACCGAGGCAACATTGGAGTCTCTTGCGCAAGCGGGAGCCTCCCAGACCGCCACAGGAAATCCCACCCTCCTCGAGCCTTCCCCACCTTCTTCCGGTCACGCAACCCGTCCGACCCGTCCTCCGGAGAGAGCGGCCTCTCCGGTGTCTGATGGGGTGGTTTGTTTACCTCCCACCTCCTCGCCACAACAACAGCACTCTCCTCCACTCTCCCGCTCAAAGGAGAGCACGGGCGCGTCGTCTGCTACGGCCGCAGCTCCTCCGAACTCCGCCGCTAGCACCGCGCCACACCCTCCTTCTGCTTTCGGCCCCATGCGCCCGCTGACGGTGGACGCCTCTACCGAAGCAGATTATGAAGAGGCCCGACGCAAGCATCAGCAGAAAAACGGATTTCCGTGCCAGGCATCAACAGCTACAAATGCCCCTTCCAGTAGGCAGCCAGCCAGTGCAGCTCCCCCAAGCAAGGGAAAGGGGCCCCGCCAGAAACCAGGTCGCCGCCAGCACCAACTCGATATTATCGAACACCTGGTCGCGAATGAGCCCCGTCGCACCTCTGCCACCATCCTCTACCGCCCCAAGGGCAGGAAGAACAACTTCCTCTCCCTCAGCCGCGACGCAATTGCAGCACAGCTCTCGAAGGTGCCCGGCACGAAGCGTGTGCGCATTAACTTCAGCGGCAACGTTGTTGCGGTTGACACCACACCCGGAGCTGACACCTCCGCTCTCCTGGCAGTGGAAAGCATCGGGAAAGCGGCTGTCAACGCCAAGACCGCCAACAAAGGAACCTGTACCGGCGTACTTCACGGCGTTGACGCGGCTTTTGACGAGGAGGTCCTCAAAAACAACATAGAGAGCTCTGCTCCCATCCTCTCTTGTGCCCGTACCGGACGCAATGTCCTTCTCCGATTTGTGGGTAACGCACCGCCACCTGAGGTGGCGTTATTTAAGCAGACCCGCCCTGTACGTTGTCGTCGTCGCCGCCCTCTCCAGTGCGCTGGCTGTGGCGCTTTCGGACACACTCATGCGACGTGCACCAGCTCCCCACGCTGTTCGCGCTGTGGCGGCGACCACGCCCGCGCCGACTGCGTTGCACCCGGCCCCAAGTGCCTACACTGCGGCGGCCCACATCCCGCCACCGAGCCCCGATGCCCTCGCTGGCAACACGAGAGGAAGGTGCTAGAAATCATGGCCTCTGCGGACCCGCCCCTCTCTCGTCGTGAGGCCGAGAGGAACCTTAAGAGCGAGGGAAAAGCCGTGCCTGCTCGAGCACCGTGCACTGGTATTTCCTCGGTAGTGCAACCGGGCCGGACGTACAGCGCGGTTGTTTCGCCCCCGGCCGCCGAACCCTCGGCCCCCGACTGCGAGGTGCAAAAGGACATGGTGATTAGTGCCCTGGCCGCTGCCGTGCAGGCCCTCATCGGGACAATACCGCAATCCGGCCCTGTGTTCGAGCTGTGCAACGCGGCCCTGGCCGCCCACGCTGCCCTCAATCAACATGGCTAGCGGCAAGGTGTTTCGGCCGCGGATTCTTCAATGGAACGTTCGTTCTCTCCGCTGCCGTCACGCCGAGCTGTCTACCCAACTCCTCCGACGCGAGTACGACGTCTTGCTGCTGCAGGAAACCTACGCTCGCGTCGGAACACTCAACCTACCTGGTTTTGTCGGCTATCACAGCACCACGCAGTGCGAACTTGAAGAGTGTAGCGCAGTCCGGTGCAGCACTCCCTCGCATCCTCCCGGCACGTCGCGGGCTTCGGTTTATGTGCGCGCCGACCTCCCTCACGCTGCAGTGGACATCGAGGACATTCTCTGTGACACCCTCGAGGCCGTCGCCCTGACTGTGCGCATCGGGAGCACGGACACCAGTGTCGCGAGCGTGTACGTGCGCACATCGAACTACTCGGCACGCTGGGACACCCAATTCGTGTGCCGCCTCGCAGACCGCCTAAATCGCGACGCGGTCATCGGTGGCGACTTTAACTCTCACCACACCTCGTGGGGCAGTGGCGTGACGAACCACCGTGGGCGCGACCTTCTCGATGCCGTGCAAAAGGCCGGACTGCTCGTTATAAACACGGGTAGCTGTACTCTCGCGCGCCGTGGTGTGTCCGACAGTGCCATCGACCTGACTCTCGTGGGTGGTACGTGTAAATATGAGTGGCAACGTGCACCGGACTCTCAGGGCTCCGACCACTACCCCATCGTGGTCACACCCCCCTCAGCTTACATCAGGTACACTCGGACCTACAGTGTTGTGAAGTGGACTCGCTTCAGAGAACTGTGTGCTAGAGTGCCAGTCTCTGCAGACTTCTTCACCGCGCTGGCCGAGTGTCACGACGCAGCTACCACCCACTGCACCGTGCCTGCGGGCACCCCCGCACCAGACATCAGCCTCCTCAACCTTCGCGCCGCGCGTCGCAGGGCGCAGATTGTGGCGGTGCGCTCGCAGAAGGCGGAACATTGGCGTGCCTATAACTGTATTGACGCGGTGTGCCGCAGGCACGCCAGACGCCGTCGCAACCAGAGCTGGGGGAGCCTCTGCTCGTCACTAGATGACCCTCAGAACCACGCCCAAGCCTGGCGCATTTTCGCTGCCGTTCTTCGCACCAGAGAGCCTCGCTGCCCGGTTCTCTGTGTTGCTGTTGCAATGAAGATCGCCACGCAGGAATTGGCTGAGCTGCTGGCAGACAAGTTTGCCCCTCCTGCTTGCCCACAGCCTCCACAGGGACTACCACCTGTGCCTGCACTCAACAGGCCTGAGCTGTTCGCTCCCGAGCGGTACTTTCCCACCGAGGGCATTCTGCTAGAGATCCGCGCATTGTGCACGGAGGAGTTTACTCTCAGCGAGCTGACCGCAGTGCTCAACAACCGCACGAAGCGGTCTGCCCCGGGAGTGGACGGCCTCACCTACCAGGTGCTGCGCAACATTGACCCCTCCACGCGGCCCCGGTTGCTGGAGGCCTACAACGAAGTGTGGCGCACAAGTCAGGTGCCTCCTGGCTGGAAAGAGGCGCTCGTGGTGCCCATCCTGAAGCCACGGAAGCCGGCCACGGAGCTTTCATCCTACCGGCCAGTGTCACTTACCTCGGCCGCAGGGAAAGTCATGGAAGCCATGGCATTGCGACGCCTTCGCTGGATTGCCACCGCAACCAACGCATTCCCTCCCGAACAGAGCGGATTTCGCCCAAGGCGCTGTACGTTCGACTCACTGGCCGACGTGATCGCCACCCTCGAGGAGGCCAAGTACCGCGGCGATTACGGCATCCTCGTGCTGCTCGACGTGAGAAGTGCGTTTGACTGTTTGCCCCACGCATCGATTTTGGACGCACTTCGTGACCTCGGTGTGTGCGGGCGGATGTTTGACTACCTGGAGAGCTTCTTGGGCGACCGCACTCTTCGCGTTCGTGTTGGCTCCACAATCAGCGGTCCCCACTCCGTCACCGCAGGCGTACCCCAGGGCAGCATATTGAGCCCTTTTCTGTTCAATCTGGCTCTTGCCAAGCTGCCCGACTACATCCCGTGCAACACGGCGTGTGAAGTGCATGTGGCGATTTACGCCGATGACATTGCGCTGTTTGCCTGCGGCCCCGGTCGCCACCGGGCAGCCCTTCTCGAGTCCCTCCAGGTGGCCATCGACGCGGTTGACGCATTCCTGAACGGGGTTGGACTGGCGCTCGCCGCCTCCAAGACGGAGGCACTGCTCGTCCACCCGCGAGCGTCGACACGCCGCTCCACGCCTCGGCTCTCACTCCGGGGCCTCCCCATCGAGTGGAGCACGAAGGTGCGCTACTTGGGGGTGACCATAGACCACCGGCTCAGCTGGCGACCGGCCGTCAACGATCTGCGGACGAGCAACCGCAAGGTACTCGGCGCCGCACGCAGTCTCCTCGCGCGAGGTCACGGCTGCACCCCTGCCCTTGCCCTGCGAGTCTACAACGCAGTCGCATCGGCACGCGTGATCTACACTGCAGCAGTGGCTTCGTTGAGTGCTTGCCAGCTAGCTGCCTTGGACGCGGACCATCGCAACGCCGTGCGGGAGTACTACGGACTTCCCCAAACCTCCCAGGTGGGCCCCACGCTCGCCGAAGCGGGGGAAACTCCCATCTCCCTGCGGGTGACCCAGCGGACACTAAATCATGTACTGCGGCTGAAAACCACAAGGCAGGGGCAGCTCCTTGTGAACAGGCTATATGCTCTACCTCACTCATCCATGGGGCAGCGGGCGAGTGAGCTCTTGACGGTTGTGCCAGACATGCAGTACCCCAGCTGGCTGGCTATCCCACCCTACCGCCACACCCCTCTGGTGATCACCAAGACCATTGGCGGCATCAAAGCGAAGGCGCGCACCCCGCTGGCAGCGATGCAACAGGAGTGCTCCGCCCTCCTTCACGAACAGCTGAACGGCCGGCTGCTTGTTTACGTCGACGGGTCAGTGCTTCGCGACGGCTCCGCGGCCGCCGCCTGCGTTGTGCCATCAGTCGGCGCGGTTCTCAAGTGCCGCCTCCCCTCCCTCGCCTCCTCCACTGTGGCGGAACTCGCCGCTATAAATTTGGCAGCCGATTTCCTGAGTGAGCGGGCACCCATGAGCGCTGCAGCCATCATCTGCGACTCCCGGGCGGCCTTGGCCGCGATCTCGCGCGAGGAAGACGGCAGCCTCCTTGCGCAGAGAGTTGCCCGGAAGCTACACGCCGTGCAGCAAACGGGCTGCGACCTTTCGCTGCACTGGGTGCCTTCGCACATCGGAATACCCGGCAACGAGGCGGCCGACTGTGCCGCGAGGGATGCGCACGACCCCGACACCGGCGTCACCAACTTCGTGTGCTCCGCGGATGCCGGCCGTCTCCTCACCGCCCGCTACGTGCGCGAGCGTCATCCCGACCCTCGCGTAGCAGCTGGAAAGCCGCCGCGGCGGCTCCCTCTCAAGGGACTCCCAAGACGAGACCGCGGTTTCCTTCTCCGTCTCCGCACCGGAGACAACTACACCGCCGAGCGAAAACATCGGCACTCCGGGCGTGGCAGTCCATACTGCATGGACTGCGGCGACCTGGAGACTCTGGACCACCTTTTGCTTCATTGCCCGGCTGGTGACGCGAGCAGACAGGTGATGCTCGCAACGTACGGAGCTCTCGGCCTGCCTCGGACAACAACTGAGCACCTCTTGTTCCCGAACAGCGGCCGCGCGCATATCAAGCGTGCCCTTTCAGCGCTGCTCGACTTTGTAGACGGAAGCGGACTGCGTGAGCGAATTTAGAGAATTCGCGCCCCGAGATTTTGGTAGACGATCTGTGCGTCCCCCCCTTCCTTTGCTCGCTCTCTCCTTTCTCTTTCCTCTCTTCGCTCAAGTCTATTATCCCCCATTCCCCTTCCCATGTGAACCACTGCTGAGGTGTCGCACTTAGCTGCAGACAGTTGCGGGGTTCACTTTTCTTTTCTTTTCCAATTTTTAAGAACCACTTCCCCCCCCCCCCCCGGACTTACTGCGCATATTAAACCTCTCCTGCTAAAACAACACCATGAAAGCAAAGTGGAGCCGATGGTGATTTATAAGTGTACACCACACGTTTTGTATCGACAAACTTGATCGTGTCTCTAATAATGAAATCGTTGTCTTACTACTATTATTACTATTATCTGCAAATGCGATAAAGGGGAAATATTTAACGAAGATAACAATAGTAAGCAAAAAGGAAAAATGGGAATTTGAGGCTTTGGTTTTTGGGCAGCGATCAGCGAAACAGCGAAATAAAGAAAGGTGCGCGAAGTAGGTTCGATACTAGTGGGGAGAGGGTGTGAGCAGTTATTACGAAAGTACAGTGGTTGCTAACGTCTTAAAATGCTGGGCCAAGTAGCGCAAAAGTCTGCCACATGCATTATTTACAGGGCCTGTGACAGCGCTGCATTGAATTGACTAAGCACAACTATGAACACAAGTCGCTCGGTTGAACGAAATTAGATGAAGTGTGCAAGGGCCACTGCTTTTACGTACGACATACTGTGTTTACTGATATTATGTCTCGCCTACCAGTTTCCTTTTGTCAGTGATAGATTCAGTTATACGTCGTGGAAATTAGCAGCTGTACCAGGATCTTAGAAACGCCAAACTGACGGCTATTGGTACTTCAAAATCAATGAATGACATATTGTGATCTCTGTGAAGACTATTAAAACTTCGCAATAATTGATTATTTACGTGCAGCAGCCCTCTCAACTGTATTGTACAAAGACCACAAAACGGCAAAAAAAAGAAACAAACACCTTTCTGTCTGAGCTGCGTGCGTAACAGTACTCACCTCTTTGCAGTCGGACATTGAACAGACGACATGCTAGCGATGTGATCGATTTTGGTTATATAAAGCCCACGACTGTGGCGGAAATACGGCACGTAGACTGTCCAAATTTCGCTTGTGCGAATAGTGTAATTAGGTTAGAAAAAAATGGTGATTTTGTTCGAAAAATTTCTAATTGAATTCGAATACTACATATACCATATTTTAAGAAAAACGGGCATACAAGTCATGACCTAACTAATCTGCCCCTTATATATAAAAAATTGGCACAAGGCCTCTGAGAGACTTTTTTTCTTTTTTTTTCAAACACAGTGGGAACAACTTTGAATAGTAGCAAAATTTGTGTTTAGGAAAAACACGTGTGATAACCTGTAAAATATGTTACATACGTTTTCAAATTTACTATACGTCAAGCGTATAAGCCTCTATAACCACATTTTAAACTTGAAGGCTGATGAATTGATGTGAGGATGGGATGTTAATTTAACCTTCAAGGGAATAATCGTGGTAAACGCATTTTTTAGTAGGTGTTTTCACAGATTAGCAGTTCTTTACTGCTGTGAAACGATCTTATACAAAAAAGTTACATTCAGATTGATGCACTTATACAAGTGCATTCATGGCTTAGGACCCCTCTACTGCAATATAACCACACCTACAGGTGTGGTTATACAGGGGGTGTACAGGGGTTGTATACCGGCTTATCTCTATTTGCTTACCTCAAACACTTGGAAATATTTTGTAACTTAAATTCGGATCGAAGCGAATTCAAATACTGTTATATTCTTTAGCATTTTCGAAGCATTCGAATATTTGCACAAGCCTAGCCTGTATCATTGTTGCAGCAATAAAAAAAACAATGACATAACAAGAAAAAAAAAGAGAAATGCGCATGGCACTTCGCGTGAGGTTATACACAGCAGAGTCATAAATAAAGCATGCAACAGCACGAAACATGAATCCAAGAGTTGCAGGCTGTGTATGGCCGTTTTGTATCCCTAGGGCGTAGGCAGGGAAACCCGCATGGTTTGCAGGCTTCGCTGCAAAAGATTGAACGATTCGTGACACGCCTTTGCACAAATGCACGCTAGGGTTGAAACATTGATTGGATGTTCAAATGATTGTTTCGCGTTTGTTCAAACTTTGTTGCATTGTTTCATTTTACGCCGTTAAAAAAATTGCCGCCCGTAAACATTTATCATATGCCAATTTCGGGACGAAGACACGCGCCGGTGCCGAGGAAAGCATGCAAAATATTAAAATTACCTGAAGTAGCACAAACAAAAAATGATAAACTTTTTCCGTTGTGTGCAAGACGTCGTTTTCTTGTTCACAAGTCCATCTGAAAGAACTTCCGGAGCTGCTACTACATGCAATCGTACACAAACTTATAGCGTTGCATTTGTCAAGCGTCTTCGAGGCGGGAAGAGAAAACTGTGGGAGATGGCACTCGAGAGATTTGTAAAAACAAACAAACAAAAAGAATGTTGCTCCCTACAAGCGCCATAATTTGTCGACTTTACGCGCGGCCTTGTTTCGAGCAATCATGTGGTGCACTCACAAAATCTGTGCTGTGAGTGGAATGAAGGATGACACGACTCACGCGGTTTCGCGATGGAGACCAAATTCACTGCGCGCTCCAGTCGTCTATAGCGGAAGTTCTAGGTCACACAACGCGTATGCTGTCGAGTATATAGTTGTCGGTTTCGATTTCTCTGTCCGTACATCACCCGAACAATATGACTGTTCGCTGCACGAAGAACGTTGCACCTTGTGCATCTGAAACATTGTGTACATTTGCTACAATTACGAGGATAGAATTTTTTTTTCGTTCCCGAGTGCAGATTGTGATCTGTAATTGCGACACAATTGCAGATCGAAGTATGCACTCGGGACAATATTTTCTACTTGCTGCCGTGAAAGCTGTGTGGTATGATGGTAGGTAAAAGTTTGGAATTCCTGCCTCGAAGGCCGCGAGGAAACATACCGAAATGTATTATACTTCATGTACTCAATTTGTGTGCTCGGGTGAGAGGAAACATGGAGGGAACTTGATAACTATTATTGGCATATGATAAGAGGCCAGGCCGTAATGGTAACTTGCCGAATGGTTTTGAATACGCGGTGTTACGATATACGAGGTATTTAAATTCGGCTACGTAACGCAATTGCACACCCACTGCGTATCCAGTCATTCATGATTCGCTGTCGAATTCTGTTGAACTGTGCACGGTTGTTCCTGCGTCAGTGACATGATCCGATGAACTAACTCGTCCAAGAACTGAAGCTTTCTGACTCGGCTGTCGCAAAACACGGGACAGCAGCGGCAACACCAAGCGGGCGAACGTGTAGAGAGCGCGTCATGCCGAGTTCGGGTTCACACCACCGATTTCGGCGGAGCAACATTTTTCGTTCCTCGGAGTCACTCCTACCCTAAATCCATTCTGACTCTCACCATCACTCGGCCATAGGAACACGCTTGCTCCAAAAGGAGCAAGAAAACTTGCCCCCCCCCCCCCATTCACTATTGGAATCCAACATAATACTCTACGAACCCCCATGAACCCTGTGGGACGTTGCAAGACGTTATGCATAAAAACATTAGATGAGGCCCGACTACCCAATGCAGTTCCTGACCCGGTATTGTGTTATGAAGCACCACATACACACAAAGAAAATGACGCGTAAAGCGCGACAAAGCAAGGCAAACAATTTTTTGTCCCCATTTTTATTGCATGTGGCGATATATGGTGCAGGCCAGCGTTGTTACGGTGATTGCGAAATGCGCTAGTTTCTGTGCCCGCAGAGGTTCTTAAGTGTCCCTAGGGACGTTTCCCTATAATACACCGAGAAAGAACCGCTAGCATCGGTTGTGCCAAGTAATATGCGTCAACCTTTTATTATTATACTGTGTTTCGAAGCTATACCTGGGCCAACACAGGGACGAATCACGTCTATTAGGCATTCCTATCGCCTGTATTCACCTGTCTAGCCGCATAAACTACCTTACGCAAGACGTACTTTGCCTTTGGGGGTTCCGACCTGGCAGATAAATATATGTTCCATGGCGCAATATGTATTCTTACGCTCCCGACGTCATTTCCGTAAGAAATAGCGATAACGTTAGAGCTACGACCATTCTGTTTTTTTCCCTCTGAATAAAGGGAGTCTTCATGTTGTAAGCAGACAGTTACGTCACTCTCACACCGACCCAGGCCTTTGATGGGGCTTTGGAGGGTTTTATGAGGTGGATGTAGACTCCGGAATAAGGTAAAGATAATTTATAAAAAATTTTTTCTATAGTTTCGCAGCTATACGGCCTCACGTTGGTTATAATGCGTGAACCAGTGGTGCACATATTTTCACGTTGTGACTTTATCCCAGTCTGTATGCTGCAATCTGCATTTGAAAGGCTGAATGCAATGTTTTGGCACACAGGTAATCTACGGGAAATGTATATTTGCTTTTCGGTTAACCAGCCTGCCTTTCTCTATACCATATTTCTCTCTCTCTCTCTCTCTCTCTTGCTTGCTTTCACCTTCGCAGCGCGGAATTGCAAAGCGTCTAAGAAAGTTACATTTTGAATATTATTTAGAGCTTTAAGATTGTTGAATATCAAAAAAAATGTTGGAGGAAAGTGCTCATGGAAACATCATGTCGTGCGAAGTCATTCCGCTCTTTCAAAATAAATCGTAAGGGCGCCTTCCTACTTGGCCTCGAAGAGAGCGAAAGCGGCGAAACTCGCCGGAAAGTGGCTCGTTTTACCGCCAAAGTGGCCGGAAAACCACACCGCATGGCCGGCGCGCGAAAATCGGTCTGGGACACATTTTACCGGCACGCGAAAGCGGATCCGGTTTCCGCTGCATGGCTTTGGCTGCACTAGGTCAAACCACATGATCTAAACAGCCGGCCGCAGACGCAACATGATGCCAAGGCGTCGGCGGTGACTCGCATCGGCTCAAATAGCAAACTACCCATGCAGCACGACGAAGCTTGACGGCCTCAACGAGAACGCGTTTATTGAGAGCCTGGTTTCGATAACGATCACCGAGAACTCTGGAACTACATGGAGAAAAAGAAAAAACTTTATCATATCTATATACAGAAAGTATGTGGGTGGTGGCCCGGTGCGACCTCCCCTAACGAACACTAGGTGGGCTCCTCATTAGAGAAGCCCATTGGCGTCCAAAGTGACCCGGGCTCGGTTGACCAGGGCCTTCTGGCTCACCAGGTCGGAGCAGCCAAGCAGGGCCCCCTCCCATTTATCCCGGGTGGGGTTCTGTTTTGGGGTGAGGCGAGGGGTTGACTGGCTTGCCCACATCATGTGGAAGATGTCTGAAGACTTCTCCGCAGAGTGCGGGCATTTTCCTGTACAGGCAGGATCGAGATATTTAAAAACTGCTGGGCACAGCAGTGTTTTGGTGTAAAGGCAGAGGAGTAAGCGCTCCACCGCCTTTGTATCGCCCTTAAAGGGTTTAGAATAAATTCAATGACCGAATCGGTAGAATTCAGTAATTTCTCGAAATGTTAAGGCTGGATTGGGTTCTAGATTCATTTCGGAAGGGTCAGAAGGCATTACCCGGTGAGTGAGCGCGCGAGTGGCGGCGTCAGCCGTTTTATAGCCCTTCGAGGTCCATGTGAGATGGAACCCATATGATCCTTCGGGACGCGGGGGCCCCGACATAATTGCTGTTTTTTAAGATGCGGTATGCCAGGTGTAGGACATACCCGGGTCGAATATTTCGGCAGGCCCCTCTCGAGTCTGTAATGATGACGCGCGAGTCCAGGTCTGCGGCAGCTAGGGCGACGGCAACTTCCTCCGCATATGTTATGTCCTGCGCTTTGGATGTGAGGCCATTCACCGCGACATTTTGGTGGACGCCTGCAGCCAATTAACACCCCCCATGGTGAGGGCCAGAGGCGTCCACGTAAAATATGCCGTGTTTGTTCCCATTGTGGCGAGCTAGTGCCTCCGCCCACGCAAGGCGCCTGCCACTGTGATCGTCACGTGTCATGTTGGCCGGAAGAGGGTGCACATGCAGGGCGTATCTCCAGACTTCAGAAACGCGTATGCGCTCCTCCGCCTCTGTTTGATGGCGGATGTGTAGTCAGGCTAATAGGCGGCGACCCGATGGAGTCTTTGAAAGTCTCGTGTATTTATTGGTCAAGTGTGCCTCCCGGAGCTCTGCAAAAGTTTTTACCATCCCCAGGCCCATAAGGCGCTGGTTGGATGTGGTTATTGGGAGATCGAGGGAACGCTTGTACATCTTCCAGAGAATCACCTCAAAGGCGTTTTCATCGAACTTGCGCAGGTAGAGGTAAGGAGCCGAGTAGAGGGCTCGACTGGTTACGAATGCATGCGCCAGCCGCAAGCCATCTCTGCAACGTAAACCCCGGCGCTTGTTGGAAACCCGGAGGACCATACAACCCATCTGGTCCACCACTTTACACAGTTTTGTCAATGTTCTATCAACTCGACGATGTTTGTGAATAAACATATCCAGTACTCTGATCACATCGTGTTCTGGGATGGGTCCACTTTGCAAAGACAGTTCAGTTTGGTAGTGCACTTTGGCGGGGAGCGAATGTGCACAAATTCCGATTTGGTCTGGGAGAGTTGAAAGCCGCAGCGGCGGGCGTAGGTATCCACGGTCTCCACCGCTTGCTGCAGGTTCACTTTTATGTCTCCTACTGATCCATGTTTAGCCCATATGGTAATGTCGTCGGTATAAAGTTCGTATTGTATGCCTAAAACACTCTCCAACTGAGCCGGTAGGTTCATCATAGCCAGATTAAGCAGTAGGGGTGAGAGGACCACGCGTGGTAACCTGTTTTGTGGATCGGGGCCAGATTGGTGAACTAGAGGGAGCAGCAGTATCAAATCGGCATGACTCAACGTGTTTCGCATTCATGTACAGCCAGCTGAATCCGCCGCCATCACTGCTGGTGCGTGCGCTCATGTCGTTTCTGCTGGCTTATCACCCGAAACAACGTTTGCAAAGGGGCGAGCTGTTTCTTTTCAGAACTTTGCGTGAATAACTAAACTTTGATGCGATATTTAGTAGAAACTAGACAAAATCAAATTAATTTTCAAGGTAGTGACGGCAGCTTTGGTGTCAGGGGTAGCACCTATGTGAAAATTTTCGAAGCACGCTGTCGTGGTTTTCTGGCCGCTCTGGCATTTTCAATTTCGCTTCACTTCTCAAGATAGGAGGAAACTAGATGGTTCAAACTCACAAATTGAAGTTTTGCTATTACGCGTCTATTTCAGGAACCACTTGCGTATATATTGCTTACATGTACAAATTGGTAAGGGAATGCTCGACGCATATATTGAATAACATACACTCACTGTGGCAAGGTTCCTGAAATTTTCTTTGTTACTAGAGCGCATGGATGATAGGTGGGTTCAACGGCAGATATACTCTCTAAATGGAGACACTTCACGGCTTGCTTGCGAGGCATAGTCGACCAGATAAAGCAGCTGCAGATTTAACGAAGTGACGAACTGGTCCGTTGACGGCAGCATTTATCTTTCTGTATGAAGACAATACTTCCAATACGAAAAAAAAACTTTTTTTCTTAACCAATTGTGCTGCTAAAGCTTCCGGCAATTTGCCACTATTTCAAAATGATTTCGCTTGCCGACAAATATAAGTCAATGGTGGGGAGATCAACCATTGCATTATGCTTCTAGCCTTGACTTCATATTCATCCTTGAATTAACCGAGTAAAGCACTAACGCCACCGCTTGATTGAAAATGGTTCAGCAGTTCTCACGGGACGACGCCGCCTAGCGCTCATATGCCGGGAACTAATTGATTGATATGCGGAGTTTAACGTCCCAAAACCACCATATGATTAGGAGAGACACCGAAGTGGAGGGCTCCGGAAATTTCGACCACCTGGAGTTCTTTAACGTGCACCCAAATCTGAGTACACGGGCCTACAACATTTCCGCCTCCATCGGAAATGCAGCCGCCGCAGCCGGGATTCAAACCCGCGACCTGCGGGTCAGCAGCCGAGTACCTTAGCCACTAGACCGCCGCGGCAGGGCTGCCGGGAACTATCCTGCCTGAAGGTGCAGTCACCGCGGAAAAAGACTAGCACAAATGAGTAGTCGCCTTGGTGACAAGATTGCAACACGGGGCACTGTTGCTCACGAGCACGCTGATATCGGCATTGCAATTAAAGCACATTCCATCTTCTCGAAGCAGGGGTGGCCGGAGAAAAGCGCTAAACGAAGAACGTTTTCGGGGAAACTGCGGTACTTTTTCAGTTGCTCGCAACTCCAGGTGTGGCCTACCGATAAGCAATAAACAAGCGTTTCTTTACGATGATGGCTTTCAGATGGGCCAACAGCAAGACCGGTTGCTTTGCACTGGTTCGACTGCCACCCCTGCTTCAGAAAATGGAGTGCTTGACAATATCACTATCGGCCTACCAGTCCCTTTGCGTGGCGACTGTGCAGAGACATTCTTTAGCCATGGTGGAGTGGCCACAGGAAAGACGTTCTGGAATACGGGGACAAGGTGCATGCTTCATAGCCATCCGAAGACTGGTTATTTGCACCATGTTCGACGTGCAACAGTTAGTCACAGAGTTCAGATTTGACCCGTCGCGCCGGTTGCTATAGCAACGCGAGATAAGGACTCACTTCCATCTTGCCTTATAATGCCGATATGCGGGGGGCGCTGTTGTGCCGGCTTTATCTGGTTGATCGCTCCTCGCGAGCACGATGCTAGCGAGTCTACTCGCCCGCTTACCTAATTGTGTTAACTCCGCGCCAGGGTCGGAGCAGAGCAAGGACAGCGGGGAAACAGTGTATCTTCTTCCAATTAGCACTTTGTTTGGTGGTTTTCCTGGTGAGATATGTGGTTACGCGTCAAAACGTTTTTTCACTGAACGTTCAACGAGTGGCAAAAAGACTATGTTGTTTTCGAACACTACTGCAAGTGCGGGGTTTTAGAGCTCTCAGCGACATGACTTAAGCAGCAGCGTGATACCGCGTGGGACGAAACGCCTCTTGTGAAGGCTCTCTTGCGCATCGCGTCAGACTGGGTGAGTACAGCCTTTCCAACTTCATTTAGTTAAGTACGTGAAGAGCCGTCGCACGACACATAAGCCACCTAAGAGTGCGAAAGCTAAACCTCATTATACGAATTGTACATCCGCGAGTGCTCGTGGTTCTCTAACATCCGTGCATTAGGCTGGCTACTGAGCAAAACCATGCGTAGGCTTTCCTACATTTAATACTAGAATGAACTGCGGCGCTCAGATAATTGAGCCGTCGCAGTAGTGATGAATGGGTGATGTGTTTTTTGTTAAGTCTTCTTGCTCGTGGCTACGAACGTTCCAATGGGCTTGCTTATATGTTTTTTATCTTCAGTAACGTGAGTGAGTTTAAAGGGGGCTTTTTCGTTTTGCAGCAAAGGCACAGATTGAACAAACGCCTCCTCTATTTAATCAATGCCAGCCACATGCGCCCACTCCCGCTGTTCACCACCCTCTCTTCTAGCCCAGTTCCCACTCTCTCCCATCACCTAGCTCTCGGGAGGGCTTTGCGGTGGTGGGGGACAGTAGCCCCTCAGTCATTGCATGATGACGGAAGTCACACGAAGTAATTTTTTGTTCAGTTGTGTACAGATCCGTGGGGCAGCGTCTTCCATTCCTCGGGTTCACAATATTGACAGGTACGCTGGCTCAGTGAAGTATACGTTGTTTTGAGATAGCGTGTCGCCGTTGGTGGCGCTTTGCGGACAACCAATGGGGAAGCGTCGCTGCAACGTATCGGCGTGCGCTCCTCTGTGGCGCGGCGGCGGCATTGTCTCGAGCTAGAAAGAAGCAGCATGAAAGAGAAAATCTTACAGACGTATGAGATTGGTGTGAAAAACACGTCTATCGCATCTTCGGGGAAAAGCGCTCGAACGCACGTGTGACGCGAGCAGCGCGACCCCCCATAACCGCGTGTTTGCATTGAAATAAAGACGTTGGCTGAACAATGGTTGGGCATCGTTCGCTCGCGTTTACTAACGTTGTTTGCGAAGCCAACATGTGTCGTTCGTATCAATCCTGCATGTAGTTTCTGACGACAGCGTTTGCTTGTAATGTTCTTGGGTTACATGGCCCCTAAACCACCACAGAGAATGTAAAGAACGAGCGCCTTTTCTCTCATCGTTTCCCTTGTTTTCGGCGATATTCGTGACGCCAGCTGTTCGTTCACGTGACGTGAGGATCAAATAAGCTCTCGATTGACCGATATGCGAGATGTATCTGTTGTGAATGACCTTGCTGTATAATACGCAGTTGCATGCTCGGTCCGCCTTGCCTCGCATGACTATCGTGTGCGATAAACTGAATTCACTTCTTTTTCTGCGTTTGCGACAGTGCAAGCGGACATAGCGTGCAGTCGAAAAGCACGAAATCCTCACCTGGTTCAATGCTCAGTTCCGGCATTCCCAATGGTTCCCAAAGAAATAAGTGGCGAAGAGATAGCACTTGTAGGAATGCTAGTGAAACTGAGAAAAAAACTGCAGTCTCGCTTTTGAAGTTGGTGTGGTTTACGGGACTTCTATAGAGGAGTATGAGCGTAGTGCGCTGTAGCATACAAGTAGCGCCGTTCCGATGCACGGTGCGCTGCTAACCAGTACCGACTGCGAGTGACTGCATAGATGGGAAAATAACAATTCGAAGGTATGATGCTCATTCGCGGTCACACTTGTTACGTGCATAGAGTTTCCTAAACTTAACTAGAGGAGACTCTGGCACTGCGATCGTTCCATGACCGTGGGAATGATCGGTATAGTACATGGTTTTGCCTAGCCTTCGTACTTGCGGTCGGCGAATCGCACTTGTGGCTTTATTTATTGCTGTGTTTTGATTTTGTTTTGAAGGAAAGAACTATGTGACCTGATTTCAAATGGCAAGCCTAAATAATAAAGGTGGTGAAGCGCAACCGCTGTACATTTGCTGATTTTCGTTTCGTGACAGATCAGCCCTAAGCCACACGAACACACACGGATCCAGAAGTACGAAGATTAGACAAATCCGTGTACTACCCATCATTACAATGCTCGCTCCAGCGCCATGCATTTCAGCTTCCATAGACACTAGCGCCAGAGTACCCTCTAGGAGATATATAGGAAACTCTATGGTTACGTGTATGGTTGCGTTAACATCTGCAGCAGCAGCTGCCGGTGAGCGGCGAAAAAAATAAAATTGTACGGACTTGCGTGGAAGGCCCACAAGTGCAAGTGATGAGCGCGTTGGATAAGGGTGGCTAAACTGCGAAATAAGCAGATGCTGTTCATTTTTTTGAGTTTACTAGTATTCCAAATCGATGCTCGATCAGCGCTGCCAGTAGTGGTCATGCACGTGAATCCGTCGCGATATCGTCCTATAGCGCCACCATACTAGCCGTCGCGAGGCCCATATAATAAAATGATTACGAGGCATCGAAAGGGTGACATTTTTTTTGTGTGTGGTGTCGTAGTTGGAGTACTATTCACCCCATGTTACTTGCGTGCAGCACGTGCAACTGCCAGTACATCACACATTACTTTGCTAATATGTCAATATATAGTCACTGGCTGTTCCCACGAGACTTGTACCAGACTGTCTTGACATGTCATAACGAACCTACCCCGTCGATATAAAATTTTAAATTGTTTTTTGAGGCATTGGGAAAGGCGTCGGAGGGGGGGAGGGGGTGCAATAAAGACACTTTATCTCCCTCGCCTTCTTCCTCAAGCCACACCAGCAATCTCTTCGCACCATAGACACACCGGCACTCCCCTTCCTTACCATGATGAAACCCGAGTTTGCTCAATCCAAGACAAAATCCTTCCGATGCTGTGAGCAGCAATGTTACAGGTATATTATGTGTTTTAAGAAGTGCCTCGGCACATCCTTTGCGGTTAACTTCGCCAGAGTTTTATTTTCATTACCAATGCGAACATTTCCGAAATTTATGTCAGTACTCATTTTAGCATACTTGCTCGATTTCACACAGAAGGCAGTGAGCTTTTACACTCTCTAATACATGTAACGTTGGAGAAACTGCGTGACTATTTACCGATTGATACTTGCCAACGAGGTTGTTGAGGTGGGAAATAAGTTATCGAGGCATTTGTTGTGCTCTATCTCGTAAATTCGACGTTACGCTAACGCTCCGAGTTGGCGCATCTTTCTCGCGCCTATCGGGTGTCGATCTGATGACAGCCAAAAACGCCCGAAATTGACGTTCAAGAACTAAATCAGCAGTTGCCAACGCAGCACCAATCCGAATTTTAACTTTAAATGTTAAAGCGACACTGCCTACCAAACACTGAGAAAAAACACGCTTGTTTGGTGAGCTATTTTTGTATGAATGCAGCGGAACATTTGTTTTAAGTAATCCTAATTGCATATTTAGGAGGCGCATCTACAATTCTGAGCACTTGGGAGCACCAATTAATGATGTACCAGTGAGAAAAAAATAGAGGTTTAAAAAGAAGATCAATTTAAACAAGATCCATAGCCATATAGTACTTTAAACAGAAGAAAGCACAGGCAATATTCACATGCCAGATTATCAGACAAGCTGAGATTTTTTTTTGTAGTCCATTGATATAAGCACACGAATGTGAAGAGGAGACAGACAGAGCCATGCTTGATTGCCATTTGGCGTAGTTACACCTAGCCCGAAACGAACTCCTGATCGTGCCGCCTTCAGAAAGGAACGTGTGATTTGAACCAATGCATCTACCGTCTTAGCATCTGATGTTGCGAGACTCGCAGCTCTATAACTTGAGTTTCGCGCTAGCGCGAATTTTCATTTTTCTTCGATTGCGCACGCTCGATTGTTCGCTCACAGCTGAAAGTGTGGGCCTAAGCTTGAACGTTTCCGAATAGTTTCGGAATCCCGACTTCGTCCCAAGTTTCAGCACTGCTGCTGCTCATCACAGTCGTGAGAAAGCAGTCGAGGATCGAAGGCTTTTTCAGTTTGAAGAGAAGATCATTCCAGAGAAAGTAATGCAAAAAAAGAAATGCTGCTCTTCCTACGCTCATAACCAGACACGAGCTATGCAGTGAGAAACACTAGTAGTATATCAAGAGAAAAAAGAAAAAGCCGCTCCGTAGGCTCGTCGTTATCGAATGCATTTCGATTTCACGCGCGATTTGTCGCGTTCGCGCGCCTACTGTCATTCTTTCTTATATACCCTCCCGGTTGTGCGCGCTCATCGGTATTGTCGTTGTGCTTTATGTCCCAGTGAGAGCAGAGCTTCTGTCTCCTGAGACACTCTCGGATGCCTTGACGGAGCCCAAATCATAGACATAGATGTCGATACATCGATTGACTCTATTTTTTACCTTTTTTTTAGGGAGCAGAACTTCACGGAAACTCTTAGTCACGCCGCTTGGGTGGTGCCAGGATCTTTCGACACAGCCGTAGGCCCGCCACGATGCTCTATAGCGGTCGTTTGGCTCGACTGCTCACCCGCAGGTCACGGGATCGAATCTCGGCCGCGGCGGCCACAATTTCGGTGGAGGCTAAAATGTTTGAGGCCAGCGCACTTAGCGTTAGGTGCCCGTTAAAGAACACCCAGGTGGTCGAACTTCCCGGAGCCCTCCACTACGGCAGCACTCATGATCATATAGAGGTTTTGGGATCTGAAGCCTCAAAAAATTGACAGATCCCACGTACAGTGTGAATCGATGATATGCGAAGCACGAATGAGAAATGTTGATATGTAACTTTAAAATCCGCACAACGGTATGAGGTGGGGGTAAATGATGCCGCACATGACTTTCGTGTCATGATTATCATGTTTGAATGTGTCGGTTACCTTCGTAATCTATTCACGTCACGTGATACCAAATTTAGTATCTATGGAGTTAGCGAAACAGCCGCGAGCACGCTTTGAGCATGGTATTTTGTCATGTTCTTACATGACACGCGTGTCAGGATTATCATGTTTGCACCAGTCATATATTTCCTCATCCATCGAAGTCAGGCAACACAAAATTTGGTACATGGGGACTTAGTAAAACGGCCGCGAGCGCATCATGAAGGTCTCAATATACTGCAAAATAGCGTTGACGCGCGCGCACGCTGGCCACAGCGACGCTATACGTTAGCAAAACGTGAGCATTCTTAGTCTACCGCCAGGTGCGACCAGCGTCCGTTGGCACAGCCGACGGCAACAGGCGCGAAATGTGACTTGCTGCATTTCGTGACGTCTCCCTCTTTCCGTGACGGAGGGACGCTGGACGCGCTGAAACGCGCTTCCGTCAAAGCAACGCAGCGAGGCGCGCGCCTGCTGGTATCTGGCAGGACCAGCGCCTGGCGTGGCAACGCTGGTGTGACGCGACTAAATGAGCGCCGGCGAGCACGTGCACCACGTCATGTCGAAATGTATTCGCACCTTGACTGTGCATGTAGTCATGCTCTCACATGGCACGCATCTCGTGATTGTCATGTTTGCACAAATCACATACATTCGTCATTCATTGGCGCGCGTAATACCAAATTTGGCATATGTGAAGCTAGCGAAATGGCCGCGAGCGCATTATCAGCGCGGCATGTAGTAATGCTGTTACATGGCACGCATGCCGTGATTATCATATTTGGATGTGTCATTTATCTATCTCGTCCGTTCAGGTCGCATAATACCGAGTTTGGTACATGTGAAGCTAGCGAAACTGCCGCAAGCGCTTCATGAGTGTAGCATGTAGTCATGTTACATGACACGAATCTCATGTTTGTCATGTTTGCACCAGTAATGTCTTAGTCATTCATTGACGTCCCATAACACTAAATTTGGTATAAGCGAAGCTAGCGCAATGGCCGCCAGCGCAAGATTAGCGTGGCATGTAGTCATGTTGTTACATGACAGGCTTATGATTATCATGTTTGCACCAGTCACATATCGTCGCCATCCATTCACGTACTATAGTACCGAATTTCGTATATGTGACGCTAGCGAAACGGCCGCGAGCACATGATGAGCGTGGCATGTAGTCATGTTGTTACATGACACGCATATCATGATTTTGATAGTAGGATGTGTCGCTTGTGTTCGCCATGCAATCATGGCATACCATACCAGTTTTGCAGCATGCCATGTGAGCAAAACAACCGCAAGAGCTGCAGGACCATGGAATGTAAAGTATGACATTCCCGGCATACATTTCATGATTTTCATGTTGTACCTAGTCAAATATGTTCTTCATACAGTCATGTTATGCCGTACGAAGTTTGGTATTGATACCATTATCGAAAAAACGACCAGGAGACACATGACAAACAACTTTATTTGGTCCTGAGAGGCAAGGCAGCGGGCCAACTATGTAGGTCCCCACCCAGCCGTTGGCTAGTCCCATGTCGGAACAGAGAGGCCATGCCTCTCCGCTCGTTCACGGGCCCTCTGGACAACCTGAAGCTGGACGTCTTGTCTGGGGTCTGTGATTGCCGTCGTCCAGTCTTCTTCTGTTTTAAAATCCTGTAACGCAGGGCACTGCCAGAGCATGTGACTCAAAGAGCAAAATTCACCACAATCTGGGCAAAGTGGATCAATATCCGGATGAAGCATGCTCAGAAAGCCCCTAGAGAGGTAAGACCCCGTCTGGAGCATGCGGAGCGTGCTTGCTTGTGATCTGTGGAGCTTATGATGGGGAAAGGGAAAAGTCTGTCGCTCTCCTCTGTAATGAGATGTTATCTCGTGAAAAGTAACGAGAGGATCACTGTGGACGAGCTCTCCCGAACTCACCCGAGAGACCACCCCGTCGCGGCTTGTGAAACCTCGCGCACAGTCGTGGGCTATCTCGTTTGGGTTCAGGTGACCCGGCAGTACGTCTGGTCCCATGTGAGCGGGAAACCAGACTATGTGATGAATAACGTCTGAGGGGGGGTTTGCTGTGGAGAATTCTGGCTGCCTCTGTGGCTATAAATCCCGATGCGAACGCCCTAACGGACGCTCGGGAATCGGTGTACACCGTGGTGCGTTTCGTGTCCAGTAATGCCAGCGCTACAGCAGCCTGTTCTGCTACATCGACCAAGGAGGTCTTCACTGAAGCTGCCGAGACAAGTTCTCCCCTGTCATTGACGACTGCCACGGAAAACTTGCTGCCGCCGGCGTGGCGCGCCGCGTCCACAAATGTCTCTGTTCCGGAGAGGTTCTTTATGAAAGCCCTAGCCCTCGCCAACCTACGACCTTTATTGTGTTGGGGATAGATGTTTCGTGGAAGAGGGTCAACAATAAAGGAATTCCTTGTTTGATTATCAAGCTGCGTAGTTTCTTTCTGATTGAAGATAGGACGGAGGCCTGCCGCATCGAGCAGTTTTCTTTCTGTTTTGAAACTCGATAACCGAATTATTTGTGCTGACCTTTGCGCTTCAATTAATTCCGAAGTGGTGTTGTGCCCTCCCAACTTCATGAGTTTTTCTGTGCTAGTCGTGATTGGGACGCCGAGCACCTTTTTGACACTTTTGCGCATGAGCGTGTCCAATTTATCCCTTTCCGTTTTGGTCCAAGTGAGAGCCGCCACTATGCATATGATATGGCTCATGAGGAAAGCGTGGTGGGCCCTAAGGAGGATATCCTTGCCTATGCCGCCCTTCTTGTTGGACACCCGCATAATTAATCTCATAATGTTCTCTGTTTTTGTGGTGAGATGGGCTATAGTCTTTGCGTTGCATTCCTTAGAGTCTAATATAAGCCCCAGAATTTTCATAGAATTGACTCTAGGAATTTTGCGACCATCCTTGGTGCAAACGCTAATGGGCACCTGATCGAGAGGGGTGAGTCCCCTAACACCTCGTCTAGCCTGTCTGTACAGCAGGAGTTCCGACTTTTCCGGCGAAAGCGCCAGTCCCGTACCTTCCAGAAAAGACTCTGTAACGTCCAGAGCCTCCTGTAGAGCTTGTTCAACCGCCGCCTCCGATCCTCCGGGACACCAGATTGTAATGTCGTCAGCATATAAAGCGTGTCCGACATTAGGAACTTTAGAAAGGCTTGCCGACAGCTTGCGCATGGCTATGTTGAATAGAAGGGGGGAGATAACTGCCCCTTGGGGAGTACCCCTTCGTCCGAGTTTGAAAGGCTCCGAGACTGATTGTCCCAATTTTATTGCCGCCGTCCGACTCTCGAGGAAAGATTCAACGAAGGAGAAGAATTTAACTCCCAGGTTCAAAGCCGATATCTCCTTAAGAATATAGTCGTGTTTGACAGTATCGAATGCTTTAGTGAGGTCCAGTGCGAGGACCCCTTTTACATCTTTGCTTGGAAAGTCAATTATGTGTGTTTTGAGGAGGAGCATGACATCTTGCGTGGAAAGTGAGGGCCTGAAACCTACCATATTATATGGAAATAGGTCATTCCTCTCGATGTAGCGCGATATCCTGTTGTGTACTGCATGTTCTGCTACTTTGCTAAGGCAAGAAGTAAGGGAGATCGGGCGGAGGTGATCTAAGCTGGGTGATTGACCTGGCTTGGGGATTAAGACCACTGTGGCCCTCTTCCAAGTTTCTGGTACGACGCCCTCCTCCCATACCCTGTTTATCTCCTTCACTAAGGCCTGAATGGCTTTATCATCCAAATTTCTTAAGAGCCGATTCGTAACTCCATCGGGACCTGGGGCAGACCTTCCGTTTAGGCTATGGAGCACTTCCCTGATCTCAGCTTCCGAGAATGGAGCGTCCAACTCTGGGGAAGGCACACCCTCATATCGGTGGGGGACAGAAGTTGAGCTCTGGCTAAGCGGGAGGTACTTGTTGGCAAGTATCTGAAATTGGGAAGCTTCTGAGAGGCCTGCCATTTTCTCCTTATTAATAAGTCGGTCTATGGCTAGTTTCTGATTGCCTTTGGATTGTCCATCATCTAGGAGGTGTTTGAAGAGGGTCCATTTGCCTCCTTTGCGCATTTTCCCGTCCGCAGCTGAGCAGGCGTCCCTCCATTGTTGTTTATGGAGTTCGGAGCCGTGCTCCTCAATATGCCGATTGAGCTCCGCAATCTTTTTCCGTAGCCTGCGATTTAGCCTTTGTTTTTTCCATCTCTCGATGAGAGAGCGTTTGGCGTCCAGGAGGTGCGCTAACCTTGCATCCATCCCCGGAGCATCAAATTCTGTTACTATTTCTTTGGTGGCCTTCTCGACATCCTTCTGGATTTGTACAAGAAGTTCACTGAAGGTGTCATGTACTGACTCATCTTCACCTCTGATTTGCCTAAAAAGGTCCCAGTCTGTATATTTAGAGGTTATTGGGGGTGGTGCTCTTATTTCCATCCGGAGTTCTATGATGCTGTGGTCGCTTCCCAAGTTCTCCTGTAAGTTGGACCACTCGACCACCGCATTTCTAGTGAAGCTGAGATCAGGCATCGTGTCTCTGGCGACCGAGTTTCCCAGCCTCGTGGGAAAACGCGGGTCGGAGATAAGCGTTAGGTTTAAGTCTATACTGGCTGCAACTAGATTGGCCCCTTTCTTTGTCCTCGTAACATAGCCCCAAGACGGATGGGGAGCGTTGAAATCCCCAGCTACTATTAAAGGGTGCGATCTGGCGGCAGTTGCGACCCTATGAAGGAGTGAGCGGATATTATGTTTATAAGCCGAAGGAGGGCTATACAGGTTAAAAACGAATATGTTGCTTCGGATTTTGCCGTTGGGAATGATTTCAATTAATTGTGCCTCGAGACCGGATCTCTTATCCCAGTCGCAAATTTTGACTTCGTGCTGCTCAAAGGAGGTATCTTTCCTGACCAACGTGGCGATACCTCTGCCATTTGCGCCTTTTTGGCTAATCGAACGGTAGCCCTAGAGAACTACCTTCTCGCTAAGGGTTTCCTGCAAGAGCAGAACGTGCGGCATTGACGCCTGTGCTTTGATGAGCTGCAGTAGAGCAGCTTTACGCCTTAAGAAACTTGCGCAATTCCACTGCCAGATATTTATGTTTCCGGTTTGGCCCGCCATTTTGAATATTATTGAAGGAACATAGCCTGCGGCGAACTCGTAGCTCCGAATCCTGCTGCACTATCTTGGCTTTTGCAATCGTACCAGTGTTGGTCGTCTTGAGTTTGCTAGAGTCAATCATTTTCATTTTAGATTCGAGGATTCCTACTCGACGTGTCAGGTGGGAGACGCTCCCGTCCATACGTTCGATTGTGCTAGATTGAATGGCTAAGGCCTCTCTCACCTGCTTGAGCGATTCCTCAATCGCCGTTAAAGACGCGAGTACATTTTTCTCAGGGACCTGAGCGGGGGACTCGTCACTTTGCATTGCCACGCTTTCCGCGATCGCGGGGGGCGAAACGGCCTTGCGCTTATTCGACCCTCCTGCTTGAACCGGTATGGGTGTGGCTACTTCACGGGGTTCACGCGAGTTGCGGAAGAGCTCGAACTCGGCCCTCAGCGTTCGTAGTGCTTCTTTAAGTTCTGCATTTTCTTTTTTGAGCATTAAAATCTCTGATTGTTCTCTTTTTTGCTCTGGTAAAATGCCCTGCGTTACCTCTTGGCCGCTTGGGATGTTCATCCTGGCCTTGTCCGCCCAAGACATTTGCTTCTGAACGCGGCCCTTGGAACCCGATCGTCCTCTCGAACGGGAGCGACTGCTGCCCTTGTCACGCCCTCTGGAGCGAGAGCGCGATTTGCTGCCGGAGCGTCCTCTGGAGCGGGAGCGTCCTCTAGATGCCGATCTGCTGCGATGAGCGCTGGAGAATGATTCTTCTTCCGCCAGTCCTTCTTCGCCTCCAGCTGTGTCGGAGCCACGCCGCGCGCGCCTACGGCAGCGCCGCCGTCTTTGGCGCACGATGTAGGGCACCTGGAAGCGCTCTCTGCACTTGCGGTCCGCCGTTGGGTGCGCTCCGCCACAGATGGCACACGTGGGATCACACTGATGATCCGGTGATGGTGACTGCATGCCGCATCCGCGGCATTTCTTCTGTTTATCGCCCTTGGGGCAAACATCGGACCTGTGGCCCAAATCACCACATGCATAGCACACGTCCACTTGCCTGCGATACAAGGAACAAGGGTATCGAACACCATCACACACGACGTGCTGGGGGACCTTTTGTCCGTCAAACAACACGATCACTGTTGGTGTCTTCTTGATTCTTCGAACCCCCAGAGCGTCAGGGTTCCTCCGGTTGACGATCATCATCTCCGTCAGTTCTGCGTCACTGAGATCCACATTGATTCCACGGATCACTCCTTTACATGTGTCGTCAGACGCAGCCACGTAAGCCGCCAAGCCTATGACAGTCGAGCCCATACTTATCTCTTGGACCCTGGCGTAGGCGGCGCGCATTCGCCTCGAACGGCGTGGCAACGACGAAAATGTTCTGGAAGGGGTTCGTGCACAGCGTGTCGTCGAACACCTGCTCTGCTGTTAGGGAAGCCGCCTTTGCGAGCGAGCGCTTGAAGATAAGAAGGTCTGTCTTCTTGACATCCATCCCTCCACGTGGCCGTATAATGGTCTTAAAGTGATCCCTGGGAAGGTTTGGGATCCTGGAAGCTTTCACAACACGCCTCAACACGTTCTGTGAGGCGGCAGTGCGGGAGCCGCCTTTACCGCTTCCTGTCGCTGACGTGGGCGCATTACCAGCGTTACAATCCGCCCGCTCGGCAAGTTTCTTCTTCTTGCTGGCTACTTCAATCCATCCCGCGCACTCCGCTTCTTCCGGATTGATGTCCATGCCTTCTACAACCGACACATTGGGGTTGGAGGCCATTCTTCAGCTCGACGACGCGTTAGGCGTCGTCGCGACGCTGTTGCAGCGCCCGAGAAACGCGTCTACGCGCGAGGCGTCTGCGTGGCGTGGGTAAACGTCCTGGGGATGTCCAAAAATTTCAGCCACCGGTAAGATGTTGGTATCTGCTGGTTCACTACAACAAACGGCGTCGAATGATGCACAGTTCTTGCTAGTTGAGGCAAAAAATCCGTGCCAGAACGCTTGAACAAACGGGAGCCGACGTGTTCGCACATCCGCACTGGACGAGCGCCCCCTGGCTTCCTCCACGGCCAGGAGACCTATACGTTGTAGTCGGCTATAGATAAATAGATACGCTCAAAGTCGCCGAAGTTCGCTAAGAAATGTTTCACGTTTAAAATGGTATGCCGACGAGCTGCGTTGCGGTTGGATGTGAGTCGCGTCTCACAACTTGGTTTTGTTTGTTGGCGCACATCACAGCCTTGAGCGCTTATGGCTTTCACAACGATTATGGCGTCTCACAACGTCGTTTTGTTGGCGCACATCGCAGCCCTCACAGCTTATGGTGGAAGTTACGTGCGGAAGTCGCTATAATTTTGCCCATAATGTCGACGTAAGCTTACCTGTGTTTACAAACAAGGAATGGGTCTCTAGCGGTGATTTTTTCGTGATAGCAGCACCTGCGTCTTATCGCAGTGTTCCTCGACTTCACGCATGGTTCCAGGGTACCACATGCCAACGTTACATTCAATTCGCAATGCGCGGACTTGTGATAGGACATCGCTTTACAGAGCGCTGTTTGAGGCCACTCTGTCACGTAGCTCTCATCTTCAGTCTGGACCAACCATTATTCGGCAATCCATTTGAATTTTGCTCTGTGGCACGCCACAGCGTGAAATATTAGGCGCGGATGTGTTTAAAGCAGGGAAGAGGTGTAGGGAAGAGCTTTCCTGGGGCTGCAGAAAATAGATAGATAGATAGATAGATAGATAGATAGATAGATAGATAGATAGATAGATAGATAGATAGATAGATAGATAGATATAGATAGATATAGATAGATAGATAGATAGATAGATAGATAGATGGGGCCGTGATACATAGATGGGCCGAAGTGTATGTGCCATGTTACTGGAATGTTAATAAGCCTTTGTGTTCTGTACATACTGTAAATGTATTTTTTTCCTAAACAGAAACACTCAGTGTCTGCAGTACGCAAAGAAATTCTTCGCATTCAAGAACTGCTCTGCTATTCTTGTTTCCATGTAGTTTACAGTACAGCCTCCACCACCAGAGATATGCCCAGCAGACACCGCGCAATAACTGTAGCAGCAGCGTGTATACGTAAAGCCTGTTTTAAGGGCTGACTTAGAGCCGTAACACATGATCCCTTCAGCATTGCCAGTAATAACAAATATTCGTTTTTCTACTTGAGAACTCATTGCCATTACTATTATTTCATAAGTACACTTCTTTTTGTCACGTAGCAGCACGTGACCGAAGCGGCATTCTGGGGAATAAAGTACACTCGCTCAAAATGACACTGAATTTACCGGTGTTATTAGGGTATATATAACATGATTGGGTTGCTGTTCGAACCCGAAATTGTTGGTGCGTGGTGACAGGGTTGCTTGCAAAACCCCACAAACGACTGATAAGAACGTGATTTACTTCCAGCACCTGTCATAAGCAGCACCAAATCGCACACGATGGCGCGTAAGTGTCGCACTGCACCAATCCACGTACAGGGGAGAAAAAACTGTGCGGTATAGGAGACGAAGGGTAACGCCTGTTTGTGAACACTGGATCAAAGCTATTCCTATTTACGCTCGCGTGCTCCCCAGTTTAGGGCTTGCAAGGAGAACGCGGATGCGAGAGCTTCGAGGTCAACTTCCCAAATTTAATCCTTCGATCCGACGCACGCTTCAGGAGCCACCGCACCTGTGCGTATCTGCAAGTGGCGCGTGATGTTTACGCGAGCTTCGCGTCGAAAGATGCAGAAAGTGTGTTACAGTGATGGTGCGTCCAAAACGGGCCGCTTCTCCATTTCAAATAGTTGCGGAGTGAAGCGAGGCACAATGCTCGTGGATTGACACGCGACAATTGATGGTTATGTATACGGCACCTACTTTCACTTGCGCGTTGCAAGATTCATGTCGTTTTCTCGTAATTCTGACGCGAACACCCTTACCACAGCCGACATTATTTCATGTGGTCAGATTAGTGACGACACGACGACGTTATATCGAGCGACTGCGCGCAGCAGTCATCATACAGAAGGTCTTGGTGTAGCGTAACAGTCCGTGAGCACTCTACAAGACAGACATGAAATTGGTCTGATATTCGTAACGATAGCGTTAAAGAATATGGTGTCGATGGAGCAGCGCATACGTGTGGTTGTAGTGACGCGGCCGCCGCGTGTCCGTCTCGTACAACCTAGCTTTACGTAGTAACTGGAATGTCATTGTGTTTATTGCCATTGGAAGACCTAAGAATAACATAAAATATTTTGGTTTTTATTATATTTTAAGACAAAAGCCTTAGATCCACATCGAACACGAAAAATTATTGCCGGCATTCCTGGGCGTAGGCGTTTACACCAGTGACGCATAACGCCAACAACACTTGATCACATTACAACATGACGTGACTTCATGACGTCGTCACATCATATCGTTTCTGGGTACAAAGTGGACCGTTCGCGGAGGCAACGGGAAACTATGTTTGATGCGAGAAGTGATCGGTGGTGGTGGGTGAGGACCAATACATAGACATGGAAAAGACGATGGTCTTCGCCTTCGAGTAGCCTCAGGCGAGCGCATAAGAGGCTTGAGAGTGCCTGCATACCTTTGCCTGTTTTTATTGCGTCTAGGCACCACTTGCAGTTCTGGAAGAAAATACTAGAGGGACATTATGAAGCCCACTAAAGGTTAATTGACACGAGGGAATGGAGGCGGAATTTCGGCAGTGGACGGAGCATCACGTTATGTGCGCGTCATCGAAACGTGCTGTCCTCGCTCCGTGCGCTCTCCTCCGCTCGCAGCACGGATGAAATGTGTCGCCGCTATTTCGATCCCTCCGTTTGACGGTCGTCTGCTCTTGATCGAGAAGATTCAACGTGAAATGTGTCAACATTGGTTGGATCGCCATGTCTAGGAAGCAGGCAGCTGGCTCAAAAGCACGTGTTTTATACTCGGTGAAAGGCGCGCTGCGGTCACCAATGGGAGCAGACACGTCTCGCAACGGATCCGTCTTTTTCGTTGTTCCGCTGGCCACTTTCTCATGGTGCGATCATTTCCAGCACGTCGTCCGACTCGTGCAGTTGCCGAGAATCTACCGTTACTAAGTGTGAAGGTGGGCAACAGTTTTTGACAATATTACCAGACCTTTCCTGTTCGCCCCACTACGTGCGGAGCAACCCATATCGAGGAGTAGGGCCTGCTCCGACGATCCCGTGCTGAGTGTCACGTATTCAAGACCCGAGCCCGACACCAAAAACTCCATGTTTATTTATACCGCTAGTGTTTTCCCATTCTTCTTTCTCCTCGGTTTTCCTGCTTATTGTCACGCGGCCGCAATCATCCACAACATACTCCCAAGGGGCCAAGACGATCACGAGGCAGTCTCGCTAGTCCACATCACTTGTCTCACTGACTTGCCTCCAGAATATATGCTAACTGAACCAGTCGCTTTCCTTGCCTATCCAGAAGCTAATCACTAAAGCATGTGCGCAATAACATTCTCTCCTGGGTGCGCTGACACCCCATTCAGCTATTGTACCACTGCGCTACCGTCAACACAGGAACACAATTCGCAACTTCCAACAGCGAGGACTTCGGCGTTCAAGCTGTAGCACAAATGACCATCTCGATGTGTTTTTTGTCAAGCGGGTGATGCGGTATGACCGCTCTTCCCACCAAAGATCTCCCCCGAACTTCCACTGGACGACTGGTTCGCTCTGGAAGACGAGCAGCAACTGCAATACGTAGCGTTGAGCTTTGAACCCTTCAGCAGGGCATTGTTGTGGCAGGCATAACCTAGCGCGTGCGTTGTGGCGTCAGATACAGCACGAAGTCTTGGTGTGACAGCATTTCTATGAATGACTGCATGATAAAGCGCATGATAGGCATCGTCTTGTGGCTGTGGTATTTCCAATCACCTTGTCATTTTTTCGCTAAAAGCCGCTGTGATTGCCTTCCCACGGTGTCTATACAGTTAAGAACGTTTCTTGAATTTTTTGCACTTGTGAATAGCCTTGTCCTAATCTTCTATATTCGCTGCCTGAATTTGCGATCAAGGTGGTCGAAAAAAAAGAAGTTTTAGGCTTCTACATCGAAGCTGGAGGTAGCAACTTCACTGCCATTCAGCATATTGCTAAGGTATGAGCTGGGCTGTAGTATGTGCCGGGGAGGTAGAAGAGGAAGACGACGTTCTCTGGTGCGGCCTGAGGACTCCATCTTTACCGCGACTGCCGAACTTCATCCTCACCCTGTAAATAAATCCACCTATCCTTTATTTCAACCGTAACAGTTTTGTGGTGGAGGTGCTGTGTAATCAACCAAGCAACACGACGCTTCAAGCGCCTGATCTACGACGAAGCCGCCGCCTTGCAGGACTGCCCCCGTTACCACTGGCAGCTGAGATGTCTCACGGCGAAGAAGGAAACCGGATCCCCGCAGCTGCAGACCTTCTACCAGTCCCAGTAGCACCGCTAGTACCAGGTTCGCGTGCGGCTGGTCCCTGGTTGCGTCAGGATCTGATAGTGCCTCGCACATTCGGTGGCGAATCTGGCGAAGACGTGGATGTCTGGCTCACACACTACAAACGGGTGAGCAAATACTACCACTGGGATGCGGCGACCCAGCTGACCAATGTAGTATTTTTCTTAACAGCAAATGTTGTAGGCCCGTGTACTCAGATTTGGGTGCACGTTAAAGAACCCCAGGTGGTCGAAATTTCCGGAGCCCTCCACTACGGCGTCTCTCATAATCATATGGTGGTTTTGGGACGTTAAACCCCACAAATCAATATTTTTCTTAACAGCACTCGTGTGGACACAGCACTCGTGTGGTACGAGAGCCACGAAGATGCCCTCACGTCATGGAATCGCTTCGTTTCTGAAATAAGAGCGTGCTTCGGGGACTCCGTAGTTAAGAGAAAGCAGGCAGAACAAACGTTACTGCAGAGAGCTCAGATCCCAGAAGAGACGTGCGCGACCTATGTCGAGGCAATCTTGAAGCTCTGCAAGATTGTCAACCCTTCTATGTCAGAGGAAGACAAAGTTGGCCACCTGTTGAAGGGCATTGCCGAGGACGTGTATCAGTTCCTCATCAGCAAAGACAGCCTTGCTACGGTAACCGACGTCATAAGCCACTGTCGCACATTCGAAACCCTGAAGATGCGACGTATCACCCCCAAGTTCGGTCGCCTACGGAATGTAACCACCGTGGCAAGTGTTGACAAATACACGCCGCTTGATCTCGCGTCTACAATACGCCAGATCGTTCGAGAAGAGCTCATTCGACACGCTCGCCCGACGCCGTACGAGCCTACACCCGCACCACCTTTCTCTCACCATTCCGTGTCAATTGCCGCAGTAGGCAACGATGACTGCAACTACAGGCCACCCTCACCACCGAAGTCACAGCACAATAACTATCCGCTGCCGAGGTACGAAGACCGCTTCAGTTACCCCCATCAGCCAGCCAACACCTATTACGACCCGAACGAAGATGCACCCGTACCACCACCACGTCGGCGCAATGCCTTCCGGGAGTACAATGCATACCGCCAAGCCCCTGTGTGCCTCGTTGCGGTATCGCTGGGCATATAGCTCGGTTCTGTCGTCGACAGAGAGAGCCAACATCCTGATATCGTTCCCCATCAGAGTTTCCGCCAGGGGGCACTGGTCACAACAACGGTCATTGGCTCGCCCATTCCAGGAGTACCTCACGGCGGGGAAATCACCGTTGCAGTTCTCCCACTTCTGACCGTAGTTTGACGCCTCCATCTGGCTGACTGCATCCTTCCCCTTCGCCGGGACGACGCCTGTCATCACCGCCACCGCCGGGAAACTAGCCAGCGCGACCGATGGAGGTGAGGTCGCACAACAGGATTTGCCTCAGATGCCTCCGCCAGTTATAATGTGCAAGAGCAAGATACGTGTGGAAATAGATGGCTTTTGTACAAGTGCTTTGGTGGACACTGGTGCTACGATATCAGTTATGAGTCTTTCTTTCAAAAGTCGCATTGGCCGCTAAGTTATGTTTACTTGGGGCGAATCAACAAGGTTTCGTGGTGTTGGTGGGGAAGTACTTCATCCTGTCGGAGTTTGTGCCGTCAATGTCTTATTGGCAGGAAAGGTGTTCCCAGCAGAGTTTTTTTTTGTGCTGCAACATTGTACCCACAATGTGATTCTCGGTCTTGACTTTCTCCAAGGATGTGGCGCTTTCGTCGACTGTAGAAGCGGTGAACTTTCCGTCAGCGGTGACATTGTTCCTGCCCTCGTCGATGAGGCGCCGGAGGCCGCGAAGGATGCTCTGATTGTTTCCGATGAGCTGACAGTGCCGCCATGGTCAATGAGGTCAGTTGCGGTGTTCGCCCCAGAATCTGCCACATCTTTTGACGCCATCGTTGAACCTGCCATCGTTCAATGTGCTAAGAAAGGCATACTCGTCCCTCGTAGTTTGGTATCTGTTGATGAAGGAGCAACCTTTCTGTGGGCACTGAACTGTTCGCCAATGCCGGTTGTGCTCCCTCGAGGAATGAAGCTTGGCATCTTCGATGATTCCACTGAAGGTTCTGTAGTGGTCGTTAACAACGATGAAAGCGAGAAAGGTACAGTCTCTGGCAAGCGCAGTTGCTCTTACGAGTCGCAGATCCTAGGCATGATTAGCGCCACTTTGTGGTCACACGAGCAGCAAACATTATGCCATCTGTTGAGGTGACATGCTTCTGTGTTTGACTTTTGCCAAGAGGAGAGGCCACTACCTTTACCATGTTCTCGCACTCACCATAGGATTGACACCAGCACTGCCCATTCGATCCGACAAAAGTCTTACCGAGTGTCGTCATCAGAACGAAAAGTTATTGCCGACCAGGTTCAGGAAATGCTGAAGAAGGGTGTTATTGAAGAGTCGTGTAGCCCGTGGGCAGCACCGGTCATCTTGGTTAAGAAAAAAGATGGTGCCTGGTGATTCTGCGTTGATTACAGAAGACTCAACGCCGTTACCAAAAAAGATGTATATCCGCTGCCTAGAATCGACGATGTTATTGGCTGCTTACACTCGGCTTCGTACTTTTCTTCAATAGACCTACAATCAGGATATTGGCAGATACCTATGCACCCTTCAGACAAGGAGAAGACCACATTCGTGACGCATGATGGACTTGACCAATTCAATGTGATTCCGTTTGGGCTTTGCAACGCCCCCGCCACTTTTGAAAGGTTTATGGACTCTGTCCTTCGTGGTCTTAAATGGGAGGTGTGCTTATGCTACCTGGATGACGTCTTCATTTTTGGGGGTACCTTCGAAGAACACAACGTCCGTTTAAGCCTTGTTTTAGACTGTGTCGGAAAGGCTGGCTTGATTTTGAACTCTAATAAGTGCCGGTTCGGTGAACGACAAGCTTTAGTCCTCGGTCACCTAGTTGACAAAGATGGTGTCAGGCCGGATCTCCGCAAAATCGAAGCAGTCGGCACATTCAAACTACCCCAGACGCTGAAGGAACTTCGCAGCTTCTTGGGCCTATGTTCCTACTTTCGCCGCTTTGTGCCCCGATTCGCGGACGTAGTACACCCACTGACGAGCTTGTTGCGAAAAGACAGCCCATTTGAATGGACACCTGATTGTGATGCCGCCTTTTCTGAACTGAAATTTCTACTAACATCTGAGCCTATTCTTCGTCATTTTGATCCTTCTGCTCCTACAGAAGTGCACAGTGACGCAAGTGGAATTGGCATCGGAGGTGTGCTTGTTCAGCGCCATGATAATGCAAAGCATGTTGTTGCTTATACGAGTCGATCTCTAAGCAAGACTGAAATTAATTATACGGTGACAGAGCAAGAATGTTTAGCGGCTGTATTCGCCATTCAGAAGTTTTGATGTTACCTCTACGGTCGTCCATTCACGATTGTGACAGACCATCATTCATTATGTTGGCTTGTTACCCTCCGAGACCCTTCTGGCCGCCTTGCTCGATGGGCTTTACGCCTTCAAGAATTTGACTTCAGCATTTCGTACAGAAGCGGACGACGTCATTCGGACGCTGATTGCCTTTCTCGCCTACCTATGACCACGACGGAGGACAGTGCAGATACCCTTGACATCTGTTTTGCTGCGGTCTCTCACACGTTTCCTGACGCCAATATCTTCAAACGAGAACAATTGAATAATTTATCTTTAGACGCATTGTTCGTTGACGCTCGGAATCTCAAAGGCAGTGGTCGCTTTCCCATTCGTGATGGACTGTTGTGAAAAACGAATTACTCAGCAACCGGCGCACGTTATTTACTGGTTGTACCTCAAAGTCTTCGATGCGACGTTCTCCGTACTATGCACGATGATCCAACGTCAGAACACTATGGGTTCATTCGCACCCTGCATCGAGTGCAGCAGCGTTTTTACTGGCCCCGAATGCGAGATTTTACAAAACAATACGTCTCGAGCTGCGAGAATCGCCAGCGCTACAAACGACCTACCAGTGCATCGCACGGCCTTCTGCATCCCGTAGAACCACCTACTACGCCTTTCGAGCAAGTGGGCATCGACCTATTGGGCCCGTTTCCGCGATCTTCGAACAACAACCGCTGGAGAATAGTGTGCGTCGACCACCTTACCAGATACGCCGAAACCGCTGCGATACCATCTTCTACAGCTGATGGCGGCGCTGCCTTTTTGTTACGCTCCGTTGTTCTTCGCCATGGTCCACTTCAACTAATCATTAGTGATCGTGGTCGCCGATTCATCGCGGACGCTGTGGAAGAATTGCTTTGCCTCTGCACTTCACAGTTCAGACATTCGACACCATACCATCCCCAGACAAATGGTCTTGTAGAACGTACCAATCGAACTCTTACTAACATGCTCGCAATGTACGTCGCGTTCAATCACAAAAACTGGGATGAGATCTTACCATTTATTACTTATGCATACGATACAGCGAAGCACGAGACCACGGACTTCACGCCCTTCTACCTGCTCTACGCTCGATCACCACGCAGCTCCCTTGATACAATCCTCCCATTTAAGCTCCATACCGATGAGTCTGTGTCCGAAACATTGTGCCGGGCTGAAGAAGCCCGCCAAATTGCTCGCTTGCGAACACTGGCATCACAAGATCGCTCCAATCAACGACACGATCAACGCCATGATGCCATTTCATTCCGCAAAGGTGAATTCGTGTGGTTGTGGACCCCCCAACGAAAACCTGGTTTATGTCAGACGTTTTTACCGCAGTACACAGGCCCCTACGTCATTGTAGATCGCTTGACTGACTTGACGTACGTTGTGGCACGCTTGACGACACCTTATCGTCGGTCAAATCGAACGCAGTTTGTGCACGTGGCTCGCCTCAAGAAGTTTCATCCCTCCAGTGACATAAACTCGCCCAGCGGGCTTCGTCTGTGATCGGGGGATTGCTACGGTATGAGCCGGGCTGTAGTATGTGCCGGGGAGGTAGAAGAGGAAGACGACGTTGTCTGGTGTGGCCTGAGGACTCCATCTTTAGAGCGACTGCCGAACTTAATCCTCACCCTGTAAATAAATCCACCTATCCTTTAATTCAACCGTAACAATATTAAAAAAACTGATCAAGTCCTCAGGCTACGGGAACTGCATTCGGTTAGTTTCAGAAGCACATTCCCTTGGTGGAAATCTTCGGCATATCTTCATATTAAGAGCACATTGCGTCCGGCCTGGTTTTCAATGTAATGTACACTTGCGCTACTATAGGTTCTCTAAAAAACTCGGACAGTGGTTTTGGTTATGAGAGGGCAAGAAATGAAGAGGAGAGAAAGTAATGGCTGGAAAGTTTAACAAATCAGAAAATTAAGTAACGTAGTTCCTCTTGCATTCACAATGACTCGTATGGGAAAGTAATTATAGAATTTTTTTCTAAGTCAACTGGAATATTTGTAGTATTAAATTCGCATGAATATGTGCATAAAGTGGAGCTAAATAATTTTCTAATGGCACCAAATCACAAAACGATTGAATCGACTGTCGAAAACAGGAATTTAGAAATGAGGGTATTATAATTTGCATGTCTAAAACGGCATACACCACAGAAGAAAAAATGAAAATTGCTACTATAGGAAGAAGCAATGATTGTTCGATATACATCTATCCCCTCTTTCTACACTGCGTAAGGCCTTAGAGAACAAGTTATAAAGTGTTCGGAATTTTGTAAAAGCGACATGTGTGATGCCGAAAGCGAGCTTGCACAACTGGTAGGCTTAGAGCGAAAGAAAAGCGATACTACGAACAAGGATTTCTTGATACAATGTATACGTTGTGGACTTGTTTTCTCTTTGCTTTTGTCACTTGTAACATCTAGCGCTTGCACGCTGCAGATAGCGATCATTATTTATCAGAGGCCGTTTGCCTGTGTGTCTCTCGTTTTCACGAAAGACTCTGTGGGCTGCTACTGCAGTACAACGGCAGAAGAAATCTCTGCTCACGTAATTCAATAAAGCATCTGGCCGCAAAGCTTTTTGTCTTCATGTTCTTGGCCAGCGCCATTCCAGCTCGTTTAATCTTGCACTGGCGATAAGCAAAATGCTACTGGGAACTGAAGCAACGGCCTCTTTGAGAGAACTATTTGCGCATAAAGTATGCTTTAGAGTGCGGGAATGTAAACCACTACAAAGCACCCTCGATTTTTCTTCAGAACGTCCCCTTATGTGGGTCTTTCTATGGGCCTATGGTCGAACGGCTGCGGCTGTAAGGGCAACGAATGTAACTTTGCAATACTTGTTCTAAATTGAAATCACCTTCGGCACTCTTCCTCTTTGCACTATATGCCTCAAATTGTAAAAACTAGTGAATATGACGTAACGTTAAATTTCCATCTTCTGAACACGCGAATTTCTCGAGAAACGTATAAGGCAGAAATTGCAGGGATTGACGGTTGGAGGCATGGAGAGACGGACGGATGGATGGACGGATGGATGAATGGATGCATGGTTGGATGGATGGATGAATGAAACCTAATTAAACGACATATTTGAAGTGATTGCATCCATAGACGTGGAAAATGCTTCCTGGCCGACATCCCAAAACACCCTGTCCACCCGCCACAGCCGGTCACTCGAGCCAGAGGCCCGAAGAGTGCTCTACTACAAGGATAGGCTGAGATGGAAGCTTTCAAAGATAAAAAAATCTTTGAACATAGGGGTATGGCCGGGGCCAGCACTTCCATGTGGGGACTTGGCTGCTTAGCTGTCTGCCATAGCAAAGACAACTGTGAGCCTTAGCTAAAGTAGGCAATTGATGCGCTGGTAGATAGTTTCATTCTTCAAAAATATCAGACTATTCTTGTCAAAACGTTGGCTCCACCCATACTGAAGCGTTTCTCATATCAAGTAATGTACGTCATCTGTACTACCACTTTCGGACTTTTCAAAGCGTAGTTTTGATATCTAATATGGAGTGGACAGTACACCATTTGAAGAGTCAACGTAAGACAGCTGGCAAAAAAGCATGTGGGCGTTTGACTTTGTTGAGGTGATATGCATAACTCCGGGAAAAAGTATTGCATAGGAACTGTTCTTGTTACATTTCACTTCTACATTCGCCGTCTCTATAGCCTATTTTCTCTGGGGGTTAGAAACAATATAAACCTGTGAAATCACGTTTCCCTTCTGCCACCCACTTCGTTCTTGTTCTTTGTGCGCTTGCACTCGTACTCTCAATTCCAACAACTCACTTTAGGTACCTTTATGCACAAACACCCACACTTTCATTATTTATGTCTACATAATTATAATGTTTACAATAAGGCCTGCAGATAGCAGGGGAAGCAGGAGGAGTGAGCATGAAGTAATATGGAGTGAAATCGGGCGAGGGAACTGCAGCATCGTATGATTTACAACCCCGCACTTAGACAAGAGAGGAGAAAATCAGAGTAACGTAAGCGCACACAGAGAGCATCGCCAACCGATCTGCATGCCGCATCGTCCTTGAATATGTTCTTCAGGCTGTGACAAATGTAGCTCGTACACTCAGCTTCTAAAAATGATTAGAATTAAGCCAGTTTAGCTCATTGTGAAAGGTGCAATAAGATGCTCGAACTGATACCGGCCCCTTTAATGTCTCTACCCGGAAGTCCTAGCTCCGTTTCCGTAGTCAAACCTTGCTCTCGAAAGCAACGCAGATAGTGATCAAGTTGTCATTTCGCGTGATAAAGGACGCAATTGCGCTTACTAATGGAGCTAGTTATATTGGATGTCTCTGCTCGGTCATTTCGCCGCCTTCAAGGAGCGCCCTTGTCTCACTTTTATGGCCGATGAGACCCGTTCTGAAAGCGTTACGCATGCGTCGTGCAAATCGAGCGATTCGCTTAACTGTACTGCCTCGCGTACAGTGTGATTACTTCCGCGCGTTTATACGGGCACTTAGACAGAGCGAGGAGACGCAATGTTGCCCCTGAACGTAATTTACCCAAAGCTCACCTTGCTTGCAGATTGAAGGCCATTGCCACTCATTCAAAGAAGGCTAGAGCAAAGTCAATAAAATTATGCTTGAAAACGGGTTACACACCGTTAGATTACGTCGAAAAGACGCCAGAGGATATATCTTCTGAAATTTGCTGCTCTGAAACCTGTGACCTCCACTCTGGTTGTGCATTGTCTCGAACTCCATACTGCCGACATTGCATGATTATTCAATCCCCGTGAATGAAGGCGGCCTTATCTCTTTTCATCTTAAGACATGCTCTTCGAAAACTGATTGCATGGGAGAAAACGCACGAAAGAACACTCTCGAATCATCTCCTTCGGCGTCGCGAAACAAGAAGGAATCGTGTATGGACCAAATAGAAAGAGTGCCGACCAAATGACACATGGGCGGGCGATCCGATAACAATCTCCGGAAGGTGCAGCGGTGGTCTGGCGTTTCTTGTCATGGCAACAGGGCGTAGCTCCCTCGGCCTGTCATTTATCATAGCCCCACCGCAACGCGGCGCTCCCTACTTTACCTTTAGCGCCGCTTCGTAAGCGTCGGCCGTGGTTTTTATTTTTTATTTGTAGCTCAGATTTCCTTCGAGATACTTGAACGCCGAATTTACTGTTAGGATTTTTGTAGCCTCCACTCGCGGTCACGCACCAGAAGCCCTTTTAAAACTGAACTCAACCTCGCCTCTCGGCAAGCAATGTACTGCGAGAGTTAGCACATTCCGATGTCTTACTTTGGGCATACCTGTAGCTATGGGCGTGCCCTGCACTGCTGTAGGTGACGAATATCAACAGAAGCGATTGCCATTTTTTATCTTGGTTCCACGAATGCTCTCCTTCCCGCAATAATTCATTTTGTGCTTGGAACAGCGTGTCTTTAGTTACGAATAACAAAAACGTAATAAGAATTCCACAATGCTAATAACTGAATTCTACTGCAGGAAATTGAGCTTTATTGCAACAACTGTTGCGTGGTTTTGAGCCCTCGACGTGCAGCGAGAGTTACTGCAGATCCCACTTATCATGGAAGTTGGTGTCATGTGAAGCAGTAGTTGATTAAAGGACTACGTCGAACTTATATTTCAATAATTATAATACACTGCTGCGAGTCCAACCGACTGCTTTCTGGTTTCTGGGTAATTGAGGTATATTGTCGGCCGGCGCGTGGTGAGAAATTTTTTTTGGTGAGTTTTGGGACAGGCTAAGGAGGGCATCACTGGCTTGAATGCATTGAATATTTGAGGAAAGCTCCTCATTTGAGGCAATTACGCCCATTGGAAAATTATGCCGGCATCGAAAGCGGAATCCGATTACTCTACTTTGGTTTTCGTCGTAGTATTGCCACGCCAGCTTTGTTAGATAGATATGTGGGTTTTAGCGTCCCAAAACCACCATATTATTATGAGACTCCGTAATGGAGGGCTCCGGAAATTTTGACTACCTGGGGGTTTTTTAACGTGCACGCAAGTCGGAGCACACGTGTTCAACAGCATTTTCTCTTCCATCGAAAATAGAGCCACCGCAGCCGGGATTCGATCCCGCGACGTGCGGGTCAGCAGCAGAGTACCTTAGTCACTAGACCACCGCGATGGGGCTTTCGCGAGCGGTAACGGGGCGGTTTATGCGCGCTCTGTATTTTATGCAAATTCATCAGAGATTCGTAAACTCGAGTATGGTTTGTGTAATACTTTTTTCATTATTGTTACTGTGCGCTTAACACTAAGAGCTAGAATCTTTCGTTTCAAGGTACCTTCTTTATTTCGCTCCAGTGGGCTTCAAAAGCGCGCACTTCAAAAGAGATGGAAATTATATTAAGTAATGCAATCACGACACTGTTTAAATGATCGCATAAACGGTGAACCGTTCTTATCACACTTACACAGACGTCCTAGCAAAACAAGAAAGAAAAAAATAATATTTGAAAAGAAAACAGCAATGGCCCAAAGCTGCTGGTTTCTTTGTCTGACAAAGATCTAGATGTGTATTCTCATTTAATGAATGTGCGTGCAGTGAGAATATACCTTTTTAAGCTCTCATTCTCTCGTTTAATTAAATATCTGTACAATGTAGTTTTTTCAACAACAACAAAAACGAATGTATGTCATCCACGAGAACGGGATTTGTAATTCTAACTATTACAATTTCATCACGACATGGATTATGAATAAGAAAGACATCATCGCAGACTGTAATAAAAGTAGTTATTTTTTTTTAAATTTGCACCTTACTTCTGTGGCAACCTTTGTTTCTTGTATTTATTTTGATATCTATTCACCGCCTAGTCATATCTGCCTGTTCGAAAGATGACACTGTTACCCGGTACGCTAAAGAAGCCGTAATCTTAATCTCGAGCTTTATCTTCGCCCATTGAGTATCATCGCTTTGCATTGATCTTACGTTAATTACTCGTGCTAAAATAACTAGGGAGCTGGGATCCTGGAGATGACGAAACAACGGTAGATTTCACAACGGTAATTATGGGAAGATTGAACACGTCCTCGTTGCAAGCGTAAGCAATTAGGGGCGAGTCTGCAGCAGGACAAGCATGCACATATGCAGCCGACTCCGAACTCCCCGCGTATCTCGTAGAACTCACCGCTACACACGATGGCCTTAACGCATTTAGGAACTTCGTTCAAGCGCAGTGCTACTCGAAGCTTGTGCTTCGCAACAACTACATGGCGGCGATTCGTGATTTCACTTGGGTAGCCCGATCGTCAGGTGCCATTGGCTGGCGCGAAATCTTTGCACAACGATACGTATCGTATGCGTTCTACGAGAGGCCGTGCAGGGCGGCTAGCGGCGGCTTTGCCACTACTCGCTCGGCCGTCATATTTTACCCGCTTCAGCTATTCCTCGAAGACAATTGCGGAAAACTGCTGCGCCAAGAGAAACGTCTCAAGTGCACCACACGAGCACATATACCACCACGTTGTTCTGACCCACCGTGACAGGCTTGCTCGCACAGAGGAGGCAGCGCATCGGATACTTCGCGTTAGGTTTGCGCTTACACGGGAAGTGACAGCCAACTGGCCACAACATTATGGCACCGCGTACGGAACCACGTGCCCCTTTCTCGACCATTCTACAAGTGCCGCGGACGTGATACAGTTACTGTGGTCGTGGCCGGTCCTAGAGGCAGCACGCATTCGCCATCTCGGTGCTACTGGTTACCGTCCCGGTCACCCTCCGGACTAGCATGGATGAATACAATGACCATTCCATCGATCTTTGTTAGATTATAATAATGTTACGGGTAACTTATTTAATAAATTAAATACGCTGCACCGTGCTCGGCGAACAAGATGGCGACAGTTCATCAACCACTAGACACCAACGTCGTCTTTCTCTTTCTTCCAGACAGGCTGTGCCGGCTGTTGCGTATCATAACACCCCGGCGGTAGAAGCACCGTCTCGGTGCTTGAGCATCTCGGATGCGGTAGAAGGAGGGTGATAAGGCTTGAGTCGAGCTATGTGCACGATGTCACTCGAAGGTGACAATGATGACGTTGAATCGGCTGGAACGATCTCGTATGTAACGTCAGTCACCTGGCGAACGACGCGGTATGGTCCAGTGTAGCGTGACAGCAGTTTTTCAGAAAGCCCTACACGCCGAGTGGGGGACCAGAGGAGGACAAGGGAACCCGGTGAAAAGTGCACGTTTCGATGATGGGAATCGTAGAGCTGTCTTTGGTGCTCCTGTGAAGCCTGCAGGCGGCTGCGGGCGAGTTGGCGTGCCTGATCGGCTCGCGCGATGGCTTCGCCGGCATACTCCGTGACCGAGGGCAGCAAGGTGTCAAATGGTAGGGCGGGTTCTCGGCCGTATAGAAGATAGAATGGTGAATAGCCGGCAGTGTCGTGACGTGACGAATTATATGCGAACGTCACAAATGGCAAATGAACGTCCCAGTCCTGGTGGTCGGCCGCTACGTATTTAGAAAGCATGTCGGTTATGGTGCGGTTGAGGCGCTCTGTAAGACCGTTCGTTTGCGGATGGTACGAAGTGGCAAACTTGTGCTTGGCAGAGCAAGAGCGCAGGATTTCATCAACGACAGCTGATAGGAAGGTGCGGCCCCGGTCAGTGAGAAGTTGGCGCGGAGCTCCGTGTACTAAAATAATATCATATACCAGAAAGTCCGCCACATCGGTTGCGCAACTCGTCGGAAGTGCTCGTGTGATAGCGTACCGTGTCGCATAGTCAGTGGCGACAGCGATCCATTTGTTGCCTGAGCTGGAGATCGGGAATGGGCCAAGCAGGTCGAGGCCAACTCGAAAAAAAGGTTCAATGGGAATGTCGATCGGCTGAAGGAATCCAGCTGGTAGGGAAGATGGCTTTTTGCGGCGCTGGCAGGGTTCACAAGTGGCGACGTAGCGTCGAACAGAGCGGGCAAGACCAGGCCAAAAGAAACGACGACGTACACGGTCGTATGTGCGAGAGACGCCCAAGTGGCCCGCCAAAGGAGCGTCATGAAGTTGGTTGAGAACAGTCGCACGAAGATGTGCTGGTACGACGGGGAGCAAGTCATGGCCATATGGATCGAGGTTACGGCGATACAGGATGCCGTCTTTTACCAGGAACATTTGCAGAGATGCGTTGCGAGGCCTTGACTCAAGCTTGCCAATGATGGTTCGCAGAGAAGCATCCAGGCGTTGTTCGTGGCCAAGGTTGAGTAGCTGCGTCACAGACAGAAGGTCTGGAAGGGTGTCTGTATGGGCAGCCTCTTCCACAGGGTAGCGTGATAAACAATCAGCATCTTGGTGTGACCGCCCTGTTTTGTACGTTACGGTGAACGTGTATTCTTGTAATCGTAGGGACCAACGAGCGAGGCGTCCTGTGGGATCCTTGAGTGAGGCCAGCCAGCAGAGCGCGTGGTGGTCGGTGACTACCCGGAATGGACGCCCGTATAAGTATGGGCGAAACTTGGCGACTGCCCACACAAGAGCGAGACACTCACGTTCCGTGATTGAATAGTTGCGCTCGGCTGTAGATAGCAGGCGGCTTGCATATGCTATAACACGGTCATGTCCGCGTTGATGTTGCATTAGCATCGCCCCGATGCCATGCCCACTAGCGTCAGTGCGAACCTCGGTTGGAGCTGATGGATCGAAATGGGCTAAAATCGGCGGTGTTGTAAGGAGCGTCGTGAGCTGGGAAAAAGATGAGGCTTGATCAGCGCCCCATAAAAACGGGGTGTCCTTCTTCAGGAGGTTTGTGAGTGGGCGTGCAATGATGGCGAAGTCCTTAACAAACCGTCGAAAGTAGGAGCACAAGCCCACAAAACTGCGAACGTCCTTTGTTGACTTCGGAACAGGAAAGTCCGTGACGGCGCGAATTTTCTCGGGATCCGGGCGGACTCCTGCGGCATCGACGATGTGGCCAAGTACGGTTATTTGACGACGAGAAAAGTGGCATTTCGACGAGTTCAGTTGAAGTCCGGCTCGACGAAAAACTTCAAGAATCGCTGATAAACGCTTGAGATGGGAGTCAATGTGGGCGAGAAAACGATAACGTCGTCTAAATAACATAAGCAGGTTGACCATTTAAACCCTTGGAGCAATGAGTCCATCATTCTTTCGAATGTGGCCGGCGCATTACAGAGGCCAAAGGGCATAACTTTGAAGTGATAAAGCCCGTCAGGAGTGACGAATGCGGTCTTCTCACGGTCCATCTCATTCACAGCGATCTGCCAATAGCCAGATCGAAGGTCGATAGTAGAAAAATACGTAGCACCGTAAAGGCAGTCTAAGGCATCGTCTATTCTAGGCAACGGATAAACATCTTTCTTCGTAATTTTGTTGAGATGCCTATAATCTACTCAAAAGCGCCATGTTCCATCCTTCTTTTTGATCAGGACGACAGGAGAAGCCCAGGGGCTACAAGAGGGTTCGATTATGTCTTTTGCAAGCATCTTTTCGACTTCCTGTTGTATGACTGTGCGCTCGGACGCGGAAACACGGTATGGACGTCGGTGAATGGGACTCGCGTCACCAGTATTGATGCGATGAGTAACAACACTCGTTCGGCTTAAAGCCGTGCTGGCGAAGTCGAAAATGTCACTATAGGACGCCAGGACGTGACGAAGGGCTTCTGCTTGATCAGGAGCGAGGTCTGATGGTACCATGTGGTCAACGTCGACGCCCGATGAACGTGATAGAGTTGGTTCATGGTCGGAGGTGCAGCAATCATCCACTCTGAAGGGTTCAACCGTATGGTCTTCTAGAGCAGTAATTTCGGCCAGGGAGATACCCTGTGGAAGAATTTGGGCAGTGAGGGCAAAATTGACAATAGGAAGGCATGTGCGGTTTTCAACGATTGTCAAAATGGTGTGCGGAACAGCGACGCCATGCGTAAGCATCACGGCATGAATTGGTGCCACCATGTAATCGCCATCAGGTACAGGTGGTGTAGAGAAGAGGTCGATATGTGTGACACAGTTAGGCGGAAGGCGTGCGAAATCAATGCAGCAAAGGCGACTTTGGGGTGGGTGGGTCAGATCAGAAAGTAGAGGCATTTCAAGGTCAAGACAGCCGGCTGAACAATCTATAAGGGCCGAGTGAGCGGTTAGAAAATCCATGCCTAGAATTACTTCATGAGGGCAATTTTCTATAACGGTGAAAAGAACAGCAGTGCTTCTATCGGCGATAGTTACACGGGCCGAGCACATGCCAACAATCGCGGCAGTTCCTCCGTCGGCGACTCGAACGGCTCGGTTCAAGGCGGGTGTGACAACTTTCTTTAGGCGGCGACGAAGAGCAGCACTCATTATGGACACATGCGCGCCGGTATCGATCAACGCGCGCACAGGTACATTGTCTAAAGTAACGTTCAACAGATTCCGGGTGGTCGGTAACGTTACACGAGGATTTCTTGCAGAGGTCGTCGTCATTGCAGCTCCACCTCCAGAAGCTGCACTGCCTAGTTTTCCGGTCGGGGGCGCTGCGAATAGGTCGGAGAGGCAGGACGGCGTTGTGGGGGCGAACGAGATTGACGGCGAGCAGGGGATGGTGAGCGGGCGTAGCGAGGTCTCGTCAGAGGTGCGGCAGAATCAGAGGATGTTGTCGGCATAGGGGTACCAAAATCAAATCTTGAGGACGACTGGTGGTCAGAAGTGGCCTGGGTAGGAGGCCCATAGCGTGCCGGCGGAGCCCTGTGATTGCGGCAGTGGCGAGCAATATGACCGACACGTCGGCAGTTGAAGCATATGGGCTTGTCGTCCAGTGTACGCCATTCGGACAAATTGCGCTGTCGAGAGTAGTTGGAACCAAATCGAGGAGCAGAGGGACGACGATAAAAAGGCTCGGCAGAGTAGACTGGTTGAATGGGGTGTAGGCCAACGTTCGATAATTCTTGACGAACGACGGCTTGTATCAGTGAGATAGTGGTCGGTGAAGGTTCAGGCGTTGGAAATGGAGTAACTACTGGTCGGGCTGCCTCGACCTCACGACGAATGATGCGGGTGAGGTTGTCACATCGGGGAACTGGGCGGACGGCGTCATCACAAGAGGAAGTAGCAGCTGTGTTCGGCAGGCGCGTGATGCCGTGGGTGACGCGGCGGGCTTTAGCCTGCTCTAGACGGCGGCACTCTGTCAGGATCGTGTCGATTCTCGTGACATTATTAAAAACCAGCAGGTTGAAGGCATCGTCAGCAATTCCTTTGAGGACATGGTTAACTTTTTCTTCTTCTGACATGCGCTGGTCGACCTTGCTACAAAGCGCCAAGACGTCAAGAATGTATGAGACGTACGATTCAGTAGACGTCTGGGCGCGAGTGGCGAGAGTCTTCTTGGCAGCGAGCTGACGACCAGATGAATCGCCGAAAAGATCACGGATCTTCGATTTGAAAAGATCCCAGCTTGTGATTTCGGTTTCGTTGGTTTCGAACCATGTCCGCGGCGTGCCGTCGAGGTAGAACACAACATTGGCGAGCATGAGCGTGGGATCCCAGCGGTGGGTAGCACTGACTCGCTCATACCGGTGCAGCCAGGAGTCAACGTCGATGGTGCCGTCAGCGGAGAAAGTTCCAGGATCCCGCAGGGGTGGCAGGGTGACGTAGGTTGTCGACTCGGATCGAGAGACCGGTGGGGATGAGGCACTGGCAGTTGAAGTAGCCGAAGAGTCCCCGGTGTTGCGACCGCTGCGCGTCTCCATCGAGGTACGGGAGTCGTCCACCTCCACCAATAATGTTACGGGTAACTTATTTAATAAATTAAATACGCTGCACCGTGCTCGGCGAACAAGAAGGTGACAGTTCATCAACCACTAGACACCAACGTCGTCTTTCTCTTTCTTCCAGACAGGCTGTGCCGGCTGTTGCGTATCAATATTAATATTTGGGTTTTCAAGTACCAAACACCGATATGATTACGAAGGACGCCAGAAATTTCGACCATCTGTTGCTTTTTAACATGCACTGAGTTCACACAGTGCACGTGGGTCTCTACCATGTCGCCTTTATTGAATTGTGACCGCGGTGGCCTGAGTCGAACTCGCGACCTTCGGTTCAGCATCCGAGAACCGTAACCACTACATCACTGCGATAGACTCAATATTAGATATCATGCATGAACTTCGCTAAATAATTTTGCGTGCGTCGCGTCTCTCGTGACGTATATTGTGGCAATCTTTCAGTTTGAAAAAAAGAAGAAAAAACACTTTTATAAAACAAATCCTTGCAATCATTGAAATAAAGACGTTCTGCAAGGCGTAACTAAAGTCGGCGAATGTATTGCGCACTCACTCGTCGCTGCAGGGTGATAATTTATCGCAAATGACAGCGTATTAAAAAAAAACTCCCATGCCAAGTCAAGCTCATGTCAGCTACCACATGTATAGGCTGTCCTATTGACGAGGATATTTATAAGCTGTTGTTCGACTACCCCAGGCATGTCGGACAAAGTTATTCCAACAGAAGATATGTTTTTGGACACAAAGAAATCAACACTTCTGTGAAGTTCATGGATTGGATTGGATTGAATAAACTTTTATTTGGTCCTCCAAAACACATATCACTGTGTTGCGGGCAGCTCCCACGTGGGGACTGAGATGCCAAGCTCCTCAGCCACCTCGCGGGCTTCGTGGACAGCCCAGAGCTGATCTGCCAAGGACGAGCTGCGGATTGCCGCCTCCCATCTGGCAGAGGTGATGTGCGATGAATGAGCGAATTTGGTGCACTGCCAGAGCATGTGTTCTAATGAAGCTATTTCCCCACAATGTGGACAAAGATTACTTGGGTATAGTTCAGGGTACATGATGTGTAACATTTGCAAAGTAGGGTATATCCGCGTTTGCAAAAGCCTTAATGTAAGTGCTTGGGGCCGGGTTAGATTTTTGTGAGGTGGAGGGAAAATCCTTCTAGACAGGTAGAAATGTTTAGTGAGCTCGTTATATGTTGTAAGAATTTCCCGGTTATCCCCTTCACCGGTAGAACGCATCCCCGGGGAGGCGCGGTTGGAGAGTTCTCGCGCCGCCTCGTGTGCTGCTTCGTTGAGATTGGGAGGGGAATCGTTGATTTGTCCAAGGTGAGCTGGGAACCAACTCAGAAGATGATGTGTTATGTTCTTGCCTTGTAGTATTTTCAGCGTTTGTTCACAGACCGTCCCCTTGGCGAACGCCCGTAGTGCTGCCATGGAATCACTGTAGACCACTTCAATGTTAACCATCTTGAGTGCTAAGGCGATGGCCACTTGTTCCGCAATGATTGGGTCTTTCGTCCTGACCGTCGCTGAGTTGACGACATGGCCAGCCCCATCGACTACCACTGCCACAAACGCTTTCCCATTGGCGTAGTAAGCCGCGTCAACAAATACGACCCCTCGTTCCTCGTTTGAGACTTGACGAAGTATAGTCCTGGCCCTCGCTACTCTTCTTCCGACGTTGTGTTCTGGATGCATGTTTCTCGGTATAGGAGATACCGTGATAGTCTCCCTGATGTTGTCAGGGATATCATTGTAATTGCGTCTGATTGCTATTGGGTGTCGGCCCAGCTCATGCAGGATCATTCTCCCTGACCTTGTAGTAGATAACCTTGCAAACTGTGCTCTCTCTTGGGCTTCTGCTATTTCTTCGAGCGCGTTGTGTATGCCAAGCTCAAGCAAACGCTTGGTGCTGGTATGTATGGGTAGGCCCAGGACCTTCTTGATAACTTTCCTGAGGAGCACATTCAGTGTCTCGGACTCTGCTCTTGACCAGTTGTGCATTGCTGCCTCGTATATGAAGTGACTTAGAACAAACGCATGCATCAACCTGATGAGGTTGTCTGCCTTGATCCCATTTCTTTTATTGGCCACTCTGCGTATGAGGTGCACCGCACTGTATGTTTTCCGAGTTAACTTGGCTATAGATTTGCTGTTGGCGCCGGTAGACTCTATCAGCATTCCCAGGACTTTGATGGAGTCGACCCTCTGGATGGCATCCCCTTGATTTGTACGGAGATTGATGTCTATCTTGTTTAACGGCTTCCATCCCCTGGGCTTCGGTCCCCGGCGTGCAGTCCGATAAAGCAAAAGTTCTGACTTACTCGAGGAGCACTTGAGCCCGGAAGGGCGAAGGTATTCTTCTACGGTGTCAATCGCCTCTTGCAGAGCGCTCTCAATCTGCCCCTCGCTTCCACCTGTGCACCAGATGGTAATGTCATCTGCGTAGATGCTGTGCTTCAATACTTCAATGCTCGATAATTTCTTTGACAAGTTCATGGAGATACCTGACTATCAAATTGAACAGTGCAGTTCCTTAAGGGTTTGCTTATATGTAGACGAGGAAGAGGCAATGTCCCCGGAAAGACTCTCATGCGAAAAAAAGGAGCAAAGAAGCACGCATTAGATGCAACATCGGAATTCCTTGACGAAGTACTTCCACAATGTTTGCGTTTGCGTGACTCAGCCTGTCTGTAATTATTTCAACTTAGGGGGTGCTCATGAATATATAGTGGCAATATCAGTATATTGATTATTCGCTTCTTTTGAAAGGATGGAGACGGGTGTGCGTTTGCATGCAAGCGTATTCACGTGTATGAGTTACAACCACACTTTCTGACTGCAGTTTTTAATGTACCTTATTTTTTTGCTCTCAAGACCCCACCCATTTGTTTTGATCCGCCGTAATTAAAAAGACGAGCTTAGGTGGCTTCATTGATTTTATTATCAGATCTCTCATCAATACCCGAATCCAGAAGCAATATGGTGGGAGCCCTGTAGAAACAATAGTCGGCCAGCGGTTTCAGATCAATGATTTGAGACACTAGCACAGCGTGTAAAGAAATAAAATAGAAATTACCCCGAGATGACGATGCCTTATATGAATAAAATGTAAAAATCCTTGATAAGTATATGCCTCTCATTAATGTAATTTTCTTCCAGGTGGACATGTTACAGTCTCGATAAACGAATGATATATAGTGCTACAAACATGTCAATGAATTCCACCTTTTGAAAAAGGCAAATGCATGAGCACACTTCGACGTACTTTTTTCTAAGAAACGTGATTGGTCAAAAGCAGGCTGTGCGACAACGACGGCTGGCTTCTGACCAATAGCGTGAACGGAAACTTATGAAAGGCGTGTAGTATAATCAAGATTTGACCCTTATATAGTCTCGCAGATGGTAGAAAGTAGACGAATTGCCCTTCGGCATTTCAATTCATGAATGAGAAACTTGGTTTGCTGGGTTTTATTTTATTAAACAGATATTGCAACACTCGTAGGACTGTCTTGTTGCTTTTTGTTTTCTCATTTATTCTCTTCTTAATGCTAGAAGAGAAGTTTTTTTTTTCCTTAGTGTTCTTCTATTATACAATACAAGTGCTGATACAGATATGTAAACTGTGAATGCCAGATCGCACTGCCGCAACTACTGTCTGCGTGTTGTAGCCTACTCAGGCACGTTTCGGGCCTTTCGCTGCGTCTTCTAAGACAATCGTAAATTGTCTTCAATAAAGACTGAATGAAATGAGATGAAAAGTTTGGAGGTGCGGGACTATACAAACGTAGCTTAAATCTACTGAACGCCAGAGTAAGGGCCATGTAAAATCCATTTGCTTTCGTAAAAAAGCCTAGAAATCAACCCTTAGTTTATATCCTGGGTAGTGCCAATATTTCGGTATCCCCCTCCTGTGCCCTACTGCAATGTAGGGCTGAAGAGATACCGATTTTGTGATACAGGCGCGCCTGATACACGACTAATTTCAACGTATCAATGAAAACGAAGAATGTATCGAACTGAAAACTAGTCGAGAGCGACGCGAGAAAGCGGTGAATCAGGATTTCATACGCGTAGAATTCGTAGACTCTCGGATTCTCTTTCAAAAAAAAAAAAGAAAGTAAGCAGATTCTTCACACAGATGTCGCGCCCAGAACACAAGTTTATTTGAGTGTGCCGCCTTTTCTGTCAGCTCACCTATTGCGTTCCTCTCGGATCGCGACTCAGCTCGGCGCACGAAAGGGGTCGCCTTACTAGTTTGTGGAGCGGCGGGAACGTGAATTTTCAATTGGCGCGTAAACGACAGCGCGCACAATGTTGGCAGCCGCGGAGGGGACGCCGAAATGAAATGATAGGGAGAGGGTGTTCCCATCTGCGCCCTACGCCGGGAGGTTTTCCCGCCAAGCCGGCATCACTCGTGCATTCAACGAAGCGAGAGAACGGCAGGTAGGAAACTTGGGACGGAAGGTGAGGGAAGGCTGCGTTTTGAATTTCAGATTTTCCAAAGAGTTGGCGGGTTCTCCTCGATGCTAACAAACGGTATACCTCATGCCTGCTTTACGAGGAGCTCGGCGAGCTGCGTCACTGTGAACTGGAGAGGCATGCCCTCGAATCACACAAGAGCGGTGTGTGTGTGTGTGAACGTCGCAAGGAGGCTGCTGAGATAGTGTGGACGACTTTCTCATGGTGGTATAGCTGTATAGGTGCTTGAGATAAGTCACTTACGACAAGCCACTGTTTGGTATAAGGTTGCGGTTACCCACTTGCATGCCAGCACAACTTCGATCTCCTGTTTGAGCTACTCCAAGCCCTATCGTTAAGCCGGAGTGGGTTTTTAAGCGACCCGGCAATTCGTTTGGGAAAATGATGCAACTTCCACTCCATTTATGTAGCTGTAGCATGCACTCCTCCGAAAAAAGGGTACTTGGCTTGTGTCACAATTTTCTACGGCAGTGATGTATGTAAAAGGAAGGTGTTCGGATTTTTCGGTACATATGAAACTCGGACACCCTGCACAGCACGGTTGTTTTAAACAAGCCGTGAAGCAAGTTTTGCATGGCGCAGCATATCCAGTCGCGCGCGCGCGCGTTTAGCACGCTCCTAGAAACCCTGGGCGTCGTCAAACGTGTCGAGTTGTGCATAAAACACGTACCGAAAACACAATATGCGAGCCTCGCTGTTTTGCCCCGCCGCGGTGGTCTAGTGGCTAAGGTACTCGGCTGCTGACCCGCACGTCGCGAGTTTGAATCCCGGCTACGGCGGCTGCATTTCCGATGGAGGCGGAAATGTTGTAGGCCCGTGTACCCAGATTTGGGTGCACGTTAAAGAACCCCAGGTGGTCAAAATTTCCGGAGCCCTCCACTACGGCGTCTCTCATAATCATATGGTGGTTTTGGGACGTTAAACCCCAGATATCAGCCTCGCTGTTTACGACTTTGTGAGCTTCAAGTTTCAGCAGAAGCCTGCTATAGATATTACTTTCTGGTATATTCGTATTTTTTATTTTCTGTAGGCTTTCTATATGAAGCAGCAGATATTTGTATATATATGCAACAACAGTTTAATTGGGGTTTTTTATAGGACATATGGTTCCTTTTTTTTTTCACTTTCCTCTTTTGGGGTGCTTCACGCAAAACGAGCACACGCTCATGCTGGCCAGCTTCACAATCATAGCGTGCGTTTCCTTGTCAAATATATGCGTGTTATGGAAGAATTTGCACTCTATGCGTAGAAAACCAGACTCCTAGAGCCAAGATATCTTTGTTACTTTATCTTAAGGCAGAAACCTACAAAAATATCTGAGAAGCTAAATTTGACCGTCGGCATCGACGTCCCGCAGCATCGGGTACGAGTGCAACCAAAATCTAACATTTCCTGACGTCCCCATATGACGCGATAGAATGCCCAATTCTGTGTCTTCGTTATGACGTAATAGTAATGTCATATTGACGTCGTCTGGTGTTTGGTCAGATCCTGATGACACCACCTCATGATCTAGCTTGGTCAAAAGTGGCCCGATCACGGATGCAATAAGAAAATCAGGTGTGGTGTCCCTAATCTTGGAGGCAGTGGGAAATCACATTAGAACGATTACCATGTGACAAACAGAAATATTTCGAACGATGGTGGCCACAGCATGAGTACATCGACTGACAACAAAAACGAATCACCATCCCCCACTTAAGAAAACCATGTGGGAATGCGAAGCAGGGCTCGTGTTGACTTGTGTTTCTGTTTGTTGTTTCTATTAGTTGTTCGCATTTGAATGTTTCAGTGTATGTTTCATTTGTGTGTGGAGTTGTGTATATGTAGTGTACTGCTTATGTTAAACACCTTTAATTCTGTTTACTATCGAGTGTGTGCGCCGCAAAGTGAACACCCAGCGCTGCTAGACGAGTGAAACGGAGTGAGCAAGAATAGCCTTGTATACGAGCGCACAGCTGTGGCGGACAAATAAACTGAAGTAAAAGGAGACGAAGGTAGCGCTCTGGCACCTCCTTTACTCCACCTCCTTACGATCACTCGAGGAGAGGCGAGAGTTGACGCATGCGCAGTGGTGGAGCAGATGGTCGCCGAGAGACGCACACATCCGAGAGCAAAGGCTGCTTCGCATCTAAAATAAGATGTCTGCCGCTTTCTAGTTGTCTTAATTGAATGAATAGATGACCTTGAAATGGCGGTGGTGGTGGTGGGGGTGTAGCCACAGGGGAGATCAGCCTGGCAGACGTGGCCGGCAATCGCTCTGTCTGAGCGGCTGTTTACATGGAGGGTGGCTTACAATACATCGCTTCACATGTCTCTCCCCGTGAATTGATTCTCTCGCAGCGACTTTCTGCTCGCGTTAACTTTTGTTAATCTGCATTGGTCTTTGTTTGGTTTGACGTTCTCATCAGCCCGTTTGGGACCTGTAAATAAAGTATGAAGCGTGCCCTTCGCCCCCTTCTTCGGATACACATTTTTACATCGTATGGTGGCACGGTAAAAAATATGTAAATTAGCAAAAAAATATGAAATCAAATAGTAGACCTGCCAAGTCCTGTACATTCTTGTATATTCTTGGACGTCAGGTGTAACACGTCCTCAGGTACGTGCGAGACTCCAGAAAGCAGCGAATTCAATATCGGCGTACCTTAGAGAACAAGGCCTCGAGATTTCTCCTGAGAAATCGGCGCTGGTCGCGTTCACGCGGAAGGCAATGACGTCATATCCCATCGCCATCGATGGACACAGTGTCTGCTACACCAGGACCCACAGGTTTTTGGGGGTCACGATCGATCGAAATCTCTGCTGGAGTCCCCATGTGGCCACTCTAAAGAAGCGCCTAACGGCCATCGCACAACTTTTCAAGTTCCTCGGAGGCAAAACGTGGGGCACATCAGTGCACGCGATGTTGCATTTGTACAAAACGCTGTTTCTGGGGTACCTGCGGTATAGCTTGCCGGTTCTGACGAACGCTTGCAAAAGCAGTATACGCACAATAGAAAACGCCCAGGGCCAGGCACTCAGAGTTTGTCTTGGATTACCACGCTGTACATCAACAGCGGAAACCATCGCAATCGCCAAAGATCATCCGGCCACAGTGCACATTACTTTGGAGGTGCTTAGAGCTCATATTAGACACCTTGCTCGCGCCCCTGCCCACCACCTAGCTTCGCTTCCAGAAGATCGACCGAGTGCCTCCTTCTGTAAGAGAGTATTGACTTTCCGTGAGTGCCTTCCAACAGTCTACACGCCTCCGGAACGGATACTAACACCTCCTTGGTGCTTGGACCGACCAAAACTGCGCTTGACAGTGCCGGGGATTCGCAAGAAGGCGGAGCTCTCGGCGCCAGCTTTAAAGCAGATGATTCTACTCATGCTACACGAAGAATACAAAGATCATGTCAAACTTTACACGGATGGCTCGACAACTGTTGGAGGATCTGCAGGAGCTGTGATCTTCCCAGCAAGAGCCGAAACCATCCAGTTCAGAACGTCACACAAGACGACATCGACAGCCGTGGAGCTCGCGGCACTCCGCAGCGCACTCCGCAGGATTGATCGAGAGACACCACAAAAATGGAGCATTTTTACTGATTCGAAACCAGCTCTCCAATGTCTACACAATGCTCTACGTCGTGGGCCTCAAGACCAATTGGCGCTCGAAATACGACAACTGTACCATCACCTAATAGACGAAGGACATGACATATCTTTTCAGTGGTTACCAGGCCATTGCGGCATCATCGGTAACGAGCATGCCGACGATGCAGCTAAGAATGCTCACGAAAATGGAGTGATGGAACCTATTCCACTATCAAGAAGCGACGCAGCAGCAAAGATTAATACGCTTGCGCAGGATGTCGCAAGGTCTATGCGGAATACGCCCGGTTTTCTCCACACCCGTCTTCACCGCCTGGACCATGCCTACGACTTACTATTCCATCTGGCCTACCCCGATCCGAGACGACCCTTCTCTGCCGCATGTGGCTTGGGGTGTCTTTCACGAACGCCTTTGCCTGCCGCATCGGAATGAGAGACAGCGCTGCATGCGACCATTGCGACAATGACGAAACAATTGAACATATTTTATGTCAGTGCCCCCAGTACAGCTCTCAGCGACAGTCCCTCTCAGCAGTGTTTGCTCGCCTCGACGACCAGCCACTTTCTGAGCAGTCAATCTTGGAATGTCGGAAAGATCGAGCTTCACGCCAGAAAGCAACGAAGGCGCTGATGAAGTTTCTGCGAGCGACCCGCCTCGTTGAACGATTGTGACACTACTGTGTGCGCGTGTGTGTGTGTGTGTTTGTGCTTCTCTTCCTCCCTTTCCCATTTCTTTTTCTTACTTTTCTGTCTCCCCTTACCCCTTCCCCAGTGCAGGGTAGCAAACCGGATATGTTTTCTGGTTAACCTCCCTGCCTTTCCGCATTAAATTTTCTCTCTCTCTCTGTATATTCTTCTTTAGTACCGCATGCTTCAAACAGACGTGCTGCCCAAGAAAATATCTCCACTGGAGTTTTCAGCGGAAATATTCAACCCCCCGTAATTTCATGCATTCCGAGTATATAATGTTGTTGTCAGTTGTATTGTTAAACTTGTGGCATAATAACAATCTGGAGCCGGCAACAAATTGTACGTCGTTGCACTGCAGACCCGGAAGCTATCGGCGCATTGGTCTGAGAGATCCCCGCAGCCCAGAATCGATAGAAGCCGACAAACAAAGCTTTGGTGCGTGCCAATTCTGCTAGGGGGAATAGGCATCATTGCGCCATTTGGGGTGCCCTTAGCTTGGTTCAACGTTCTTGATCAGATCTCCGCTTTGCAAACTCGTTACATTCTTTCGCTTCGTCGAGCCGAAATTAATCAGCGTTACTGGTACAAAATTCATCTACTTTGGCGCCGCCACATTGACAGCGGGTGCACACACGTGTCAGCCCTACCAAACTACTCGCGTTTAACAGAAACGCTCATTAGGCAAACTAAGATAGCAGTGGGTTGCAGACAACTTCGTTGCTTCCATGTAAGATGTGTCTGTATACGACTGCGTCCAAAAATGCACGCTTGAATGAATCGGCTGTAGTTGCTCGGAGCTTGGTTGTGATGCACGTGTTTTGTTTCGATGCAGCTGGTGGTTCGGGCTCTGGAATCCAGAGCACTGTTGCCGCATCAATCTGTGCATGTTCAATGCTGTTTAGAGTCTCTTCTTCGCGCCTGGACCAATGCGCTGGCTCTTTATCACTACGAAAAGCCGGCAAAAACTGAAAGTGGCGATCAATAAGCTGTGAAAGCAGTGTTAAACTGTCTACATAACTTCTAGGCAGGCAGAAAACACAGTGCACAGCAATGCTTGTGTATTCCAAAATAAGGTATTTCTTTATTTCCTATTATTTATATATTGTAATGACGAAACTCGGCATCAAAACTTGGGTGCGCTGGCAGCTAACGCGAAGGAAAGAAAAAAAGACATGGAATAGAACAGCTCGCCCAGGATCGGGCGTTGTCTCTGTTTCTCTGCATTACAATACATGTTTTTTTATAAACTATAATGTTGTGAGCTCAATGAATGAACAGGCTTAAAACCTCCCATGGACACCAGAGGTGAGCGTTAAATATCAGGGTTTCATAGCTATGTGCCATGGGTATGCAGGCATGTGCCACAGTTGATTGACACTTAATATCTACCCAGGAACGACCAGAAGAAGCACGGGCAATTTGAACGCGCGAGCCTTAAGAAAAACGTGACATCGGAAGCGTTGACTGGATGAACGCCAAAATTTATTAAATGTCAGGTTCCCAGCAGGAATGGAACTACGGAATCCTGCGTGGCGATCAAGCATTCTACCACAGAGCCACGCCAGATCTTGGAACTACTTTTGGAATGTGCCATAAGGAAGGAAGAAAGGAAGGATAATAGGAGGAAAAGAACGGCATGGAGGTTAACCAGCCCATAGGCAGCCAGTTTGCTACCCTGCGCATGGGAGGGGGATGGGGGAGATGAAAGATAGAGAGGACAGAGGGAAGAGATATAAGAACATTCGGCAGCACACGCGCGCACACTCAGGAATGTTCGTGAAACTTCAATGGTGGTTGCATTGCTGTCTATGCAATTTTCTGAAATTACATATGTATTCCCATAATACAGCCGCCACGACGGGTTATCGTAAATTGTATACTCAGTGTCACGGGATACCATCCTCGCCAGCACCAGCACTTCATATAAGCTTATCGCTTCTGATGTTGCTAATTCTCATGTTCCAGTTGGCATCGTGGCTCAAGTGCAAGGATCTGGCTACATACACATCTCCACTGTTCAACTTATTTCTTCACTTCACTTTATTTTCCTTAAAGACCTCGCAGAGAGGTATTACATAAGGGGTGGGGTTAACATAATAGTGGCTACATACAAAACAGTTGTTACATACGTTTACAAGATAGTGGCTACGATGCACGTACAAGATAGTGGCTACAATACCTTTATTGAGACATACCAAGTTTTATTTTTTCAGAAAATGAGGATAAGCAGATGGTTTCGATGATATCGCGGGGCAGGCCGCTCCAGTCAGCTGATGATCGACAAAAGAAAGATTCAGAAAAAGTCGCAGTGTGGCTGCGGGGACGAGTAACCTGTAAATGGTGCCCTGTGCGCAGAAATGTGCACGGGCCAGAATATATAGGGCATGACGAAGTGAGCTGTAGAAAAACTTGTGAAAAAGGATTGATGAATCGATGCGGCGCCGGGATGATAGCGTGTTAAGGCCAGACTGAATTTTTAGTTGTAATACGCTGGCATAATAAGAATGGTATAATAAGAATGGTATATATCTGTGCGTGCAACATTTCTGGATATATTTAACGTCATTTCATAAGGTGTCTCTAATTTTAAAAATTACAAGATAGTCACCCTCGATTCACATGCTTCGCACAACATCGATTCCCAGGTACGTGGGATCTGCCCAATGTTTGTCATTTTAAAGCTCCAAATGAATTATCAGGAGAATCACAGTGGGTAGTCCTGAACAATACTGAAGCCCTGCCGTTTTTTAAATGTCACTGCGTTACTCAACTGCATGAAAGCTTTTCCCTTTCCCTTGATTGTAAGACCACAACCACGACGGATGTCTAATACGCGTATATATAATTGTAGTTTCTTGCCTTGTACCTCAATTGTTCCTACATGATCTTCACGAAATAAAGTACGGAGCACTTCATCATTAACTGGGCTCGTTCTAATGCATTGCTATGGTTATCGAAAGTGCTACCGAAACTCAGTTTACACTAATCGTCTACCATGATTGTGGTAGAGGACGAATAGAACTTGCTCTATCTGTCGATCCTGCACCTTATCAGTAATTCTATATCTATGCCGTCCTGTATCTGTAACTTGTCTCGAGCGTAGGATGAATAGAGTTTGCTCTATGAATTCCGTATCTATACCTCCTGCATCCCTACATATCCTTTTGTTTATATATCGGTCTTGCACCGATATATTATTTACTTATAAGTGTCCTTATATCTCTATTATTCTTCTGACTGTATATTCTTTAACTATAGCAGTCCTTGTGCATCTATATACACCCAGTGTCTAATTTTCTTCTCAATACGCAGTGGTAAATCGACATGGTTAGTTCTATTTAGTTCTATCCATCCTACGGTCGGCATTCGGGAGAACACATAGAAGCTTATACCGGAAAGGTGTACAAAAATAGGACAGATAGAAAGAGGGAGACATGCCGGCAGTCACTGTTGTTGACGACACAGGGTAGAGCGTTCTGTGTCGTGTTTATGTTTTCCGTTACTTTTGTCAGTTTGTGCCCCTATAACGTCACGGGTCATGTACTTTTTATGAGCCGACAGTTTTCTTTGAAGGCTGAGCCAGAACTGGGGCGTGCCAGTCCAGACAGTCGGAAGAGGTTTACAACTTTCGCATTCGTTGTTTTCTACGTAGACACCGGCCACCCCATATAAACCAATGGTTGAGCCTGTGTTTGTTAGTCTGTTCGGGCAGTCTACGCGACTCGCCGTATTTCGGTTGGCCGTCCGCGAATTCGTGCTCTCGCCTAAATGCTGCCGTAAAAAGTGTTGGTTAACGTAAAGAGTCAGGGGCGATAAACTGCATGTTGGTGGCGTTTCATTTGCAGAAGGTACATTCGTTAGGCGCGGTGCAGAAAACCGTAGGCCCTGTAAACACATGCTGAAGCCATTTGTACAACTGCAACCATTAAACTGTGCAATTCGATGCATTCAGGAAGTGAAAATGCCTCTACGAGGGCATTGCATTTCTGAGCGATCCGAGTTATCTTTGCATGCAAATTCGTTGCCGTCTTTATTGACAACATTTACATACCGTTCAACTCCTACCACTGTTTGTGAAACCTCGATCCGTCATTGCATCTACAAATGCCACTTGCTTAGGTGGCGCTGTATACTACTGAGCATCATCTTTTTAAAACCACAGACGATGTAACTGTGGTTTTAAACACACACACACACACGCACACACGCACACGCACACACGCACACACACAGACACACACGCGCACACGCACGCGCACACGCACACGCACACGCACACACACACACACACACACACACGGATACATACACACACTACAGGTATACCGATGGCGCTTGTGGAGCGTTTGCATGGATGTGTTGATTTTCGTCCTTGTTTCATAAATTTGCGCCAAGGTTACAAAAAGTATGCAGACAAACGTTCAATGACGCATCACTATACTGCCTTGTCAGCAGCAGGTCGTCGTAGCATTGAAGTTATACCACTATCATATTGTAACAGCCCACTGAACCATGTGCGACAATCGCGAATATGAAAACACCACCGGTAACCTCTTGTTTCGTTGTTGCTGATTTGCCAAACATCGCCAGGTACTGTAGTGTGTGTGGAGCAGACTTGCACACTATGATTGGCCTTTCAGCCGAGGGACATCTTAGGCGCCTTATCTTACAGCTGGTCAGTCCAGAAAGCCATACGAGCCCTTCTATCATTTTCGATGGTAACTTTAGGTGAACGTTTATCCATAGATAATCTGCACTTGGCACGTATGTCTTCTCTCTCTTCTCTCTGTCTTTTTTACCACGTCACTTCCCTGTCGACGTGTAGGCCAGCAAATTATGGACAACGTGCTGCTTTTTTTTCGAGTTCCGTTTCTGCCGCATTTTCTGTAACAACTCTTTGTATGAGCATTCCACGTTTCCAGAATAACAATTTTGGCTTTGGTGTAGAAGTCGAGACACATCGCACGTGTCTGCGGTGCTTATTGAGTACCGATGAATGAGCTATGCATCAGAGGGGAAAACACGAATGTTGGCAATCGAGCTTCGTAACTGTAACTGAAATGAGGTTTTATTTTGACAATATGTCAGCAGTAGCATTTTGCCATTAAATGTTATACTACTTAGCATTCAATGTAATTTTTTTCTGGAAGCAATGAAGTGGTTTAAGAATTCGTACATCCCTCTACATGAAACCTGATATTCATACCCACTGAAAGTACGAAAGAGATATGAATAAACGGGCATTGTGGTTAGACCTAAAACCAGTGTGCGCTGAGTTGTACCGTGGGGCAAGGAAGCAAATAAATAACAGGAAAAAGAAAAAGCATGCGCGGTTTGCACCCCGACAAAACGGTGCCTCTAGTCCTTGTTCAGCAAATGTCTTGGCAACGAGATGATTCTTAGAGACGTTTTAGACCTGCTCTCGGCTAGCGTGCAGAATTTTCGCGCTCTTAGGCACAAAGATAACTGGGGTGATTGAGCTCACTTTGGAGCCGAACAAGCACTGCACTGGCGAGCCTGAATGACCTGCTTACACAGCTCCGTTGCAATATTGCTTGTCCTCTGAACGTTTTTTCTTATATATATAGGGCGGCATCTCCTCAGTTTGAGCCGCTGAAGCATTATATACTTGTGTACGTTTCCGTAAAGAGCCACTTCAGTCTCGTGGATATGTCGTCAAGACCAGGCACGCACACATCCCGAAGGGTCATCGTTGCCGTTGTATTCAAGGACAAAGGGAAGGAGAGGCTGATAAAAACTGAGCTTTACTTATTTGTATTGTTTATACCATACTCGACGTAATGGAAAGGCGTCTAGTTTTATGAGACACCGCTGCTCTTTGTGCATTACGGCTTGTGGAGGAGCAGGAAGAGACAAAAAACGCCAGGCCTGCATGGTAGGCGCCGCACAGTCACAGCGAAAGCCACAATAGCGGCCATTCGGAGCCTTTTCTAAACTCTCATTGCGTGACTGCTGCAAGCACACTACGACATTAATCATAAAAATGTTAAGGTGGTAGGCCGGCATTTGCTATGCTATTTTTTGTCAGTTTTAAGAGAAGCGTGGTATCCGCTAAACACTTGCAAGAAATTTTGTGCCAATTGTTCATGCAGTGGCTGACGACGATGAGGAATTATGCCTAAAGTGGGTATGCGCCACAGTTAATAGGGGAACAAGAACAAGCTTTTGTAAAGGGGTGGAGCATTGGACGACCCACTCGTTACGCTATCTGCTTTGTGCGATGACTGGTTGTTCTTTCACTGTTTTAAAACGCTTTTTAAGTCAAATTAACGCGATTGCTTTCCCGACAACAAGCCTACCTAAGGCAAGTTTGCCAACTAGTCCCAAGCACCTGTGTGGCTCATTGGTTGAATACTGGGCTGGCACCCAGTGGATCCGGGTTCCAGCCCCACTGTGTCATTGGTGCTAGGTCTTTTTTGTTTCTTCTAATTTCGCGCGGTGTTGTTACGGACACCAGCAGCGGCGGCGGTGGTCAACTGTGCGGGACCCGAATTACATCTCTCATATCAGTTTTTGCTGTAAAATGGCATCAATCTCATATGATCGTTCACAGAAAGGCCCTGGTGCAAACTACTGGTTCTGGTATTGTTCTCACAGTATACACTTGAGAACCTATGGGCGTTTGGGCTGTCTGCTTAGATAACAAGACGACATACTTTCATTTATACGTAATAATTAATACCGCTACACAGGTGTGGTTATGATACGCGTCGCCAAGTTATGTGCTGTTACCATAAGTAGTTTCACCATGCAACAGTGTCAATTTCGACGGTGTGCGGGAGTGGCGTACCTCTGTGACCTTATTTAAGTGTATGAACGTTTCTTCAGACTTTTCCTTGTCGCGGGACCTACTTTCACTGTGTTATGGGAGACATTTTTTGCAGCAACAAGCATGAAGCAAAACAAGAAACAACGAAGCAAGAAATGGAATAAAAACAGGTTTTGGACTGTTAATCCCGATTGAGATCACACTCAGGTGGTCCCGAAATGTACTTACAAACAATCGGGACGACCAGCTACGTTGTGATAGTTGATGTAACCTCTCTTGTTCTTCGGCTGTCCCCTTACGTATTGTTACACGAAGTGGCAGCATTAACGAAAATGACATGAAATTGAAGTAATGACATAAGCACTACCTTCTTATTAACTCATTGTGAGTGCCTTGAACAATGCTTTTGCCACTGTAGTGCAGTGGTTATTTGTCTAGGTTACTCACCCTGCTGTCACGAATTTGACGTGAACCACGGCGGTCGCTTTTCAGTGGCACCAAAATGCTGGAAATATTGTCATATGTAAGTGCACGTTAAAGGGCTACATTTTGCCAATACTTCTGGAGCTTGTAACTATGGCGTGCTAAACAACCATGTGGTGGTTTCTGGCGCGTAAAGCACCACATTTTTGATAATTCACCGTACCGTACAACCAACGTGAGAACAGGCCTGGTTATCCGGAAATCAAGCTGACATTAAGCGAGATACGTCGTTTTCCTTATGCTGTACCTTGTAAAATAAATGCTGTGGTGGCTCGTGTGGTTGCGTTTATAGCGGAAGCCCGTATAGATAAACATGTTACTTGCTTACGCTTCGAAGAGCATTATTGAATTAACGTGCTGCTTCACACCGGTGGGTCATTAGTCGCCTTTTATCCGTGAGCCCGTTGCCGTGTGGCCGAGACCTCTCATTCACTGAGGGCGCGGTTCCTTTGTTCGACCTACCTAATTTCCGCGATATCGGTGGCCACCACAACCACCTTCCGCACCAAATGACCCGGAAAAACTGATACCCATCTCTGTTAAACAAAGGCTCTTTCTCGACCTGCAGAGTTAATTACCTCTGGTGGTATGTAGTTCATTACGTGGCGCGCGTATTTGTCTTCTTTGTTTGGCGCATCTATATGCTGGCCGGAGAGCCTTTTTAATAGTTCGACTGCCATAATGCCCTTCAAACTTTCTGCGCTAACTGCATAATGTAACCAGAGAATCCTTGCGACTGCATCGCTATGCCGGCTTTCAAACAAGTTACGTTACAGGGTGAGATTATAAATTAATTATTGTCATCTAAAAGACGAAATATCCCACGTCGTTAAATAAAACTTGTAGAGCTGACATCATCCGGAAATTCATGCACAAGCAAGGCAGCATTGTTCTAGTGCTCATTATTTTGTATAATTGATAACCTCTTGAGCTAGCTGAGAATGACGGTCCACTATAGTGAAAGGTCTAGACAGGTCTCTCCACACTAACCAGTAAGCTAGAATCTATGTACATTGCTTGTACTCATGAAACCGTTGTGACGGATATTTTTTGTTGATGCCATTGCTTCTGCTATTTTTGAGCAGTTTATATTTTTGGTGATTGGTTTCGTTTGTTTTTGTTCCTTCGCTTGGGGGCCCATCTGCATCACGATGACATGCGTCCCTGATCGATGATTTCACAAACCTCGGTAGTAGTAGTTAACAGTGAGAGCGTAATCAGAGAAACATGTGTGACAACCAAAAGAGCGTCACTGTTCGGAAAACTTAGGAAAAGGGTATCATCGCGCGGCATGTTAGCGATATTGAACACCACGGCCGAGCTAGAGAGAAATCAAGGCGGGTCGGGTCTAACCTCCAGCCCGGCTGCGGGTTTTCTCGGTGTGAGCGTGAGTGGCGAACATAATGTTAGAGATTGGCGACGCAGTAGCATGCCGCAGAGCTTTTTTTATTAGAAATGAATGTTATGAGCGAACTCATGGTTTAGCAAAATGTTGCCACCTCGTGGTGTGGACAACAGCGCATTGCTCCCATTAGAAACGTGCCAAATGAGCTGGACGCATAGCAAGGACGTTTGGCAGGAGCTCATCGCAGAGGCCACGCTCATAATGCATTGATTCACTTTGCGGCTCCCAGACGCCAACACCACCCCGCTGAACAACTAAAAGCCCGTGCACTTAGATTTAAGCGCACGTTAAAGAACAACGGGTGGTCGAAATTCGAAATTTCCAGAATCCTTTTCTACGGCGCCTCTTATAATCATGTCGTGGTTTGGGATGTTAAACTTCCCCTATCATCATCATCATCATCATCATCATCATCATCATCACCACCACCACCACCACCACCACCACCACCACCGTCGTCGTCGTCGTCGTCGTCGTCGTCGTCGTCGTCATAATTCCCCTTCCTTTTTATTTTTTTCTGTGTGTTTTCACTGTTTATTTCATTTTTCGGAAGAGTGTCTGTATTGTATTATTTGCATTGTTTTATTGTTATTTATTGTTTTCATTATTATTTGTATTGTTTTATTCTGCGTGCACCTGCACTAAGACCTCATGGCTGTTCCAGGACACGTTAAATAAATACCTTTTATTATTATTATTATTATTATTATTATTATTATTATTATTATTATTATTATTATATTATTATTATTATTATTATTATTATTACCACACCTTCTAAGTATCTGACCATGGCGCAGTGGCTTGCGTATAATCGGTATCTGTTGTCGCTGATCGAAAGGAGGTGGGTTCTCCCGTCATTTAAACTTTCATTTGCGATCTCATCGCACTCATCTTCAGGCGTCCTTTCCGTGACGAAAATACGTCAGTGAAGTCTTGGTGGACCCTGGTATGAAACGATTTCGACTTTAAAAGTTGTTCATTAAACAAGTGTGTTTGAACCCTTCAAAAGCATTGTAAGACTGCTGCATGACCCTCTCATTACGCGCTTCAGTCCAGACACAGCAGTACCACGTCGTTGGCAACACGGTTCACACGGCATGCCGTAAGCTTTCTAGCACACGCTCCTATCACGAAATGCAACACTGAATGTACAATGTACTGCAATCGCTTTGGCATGGGAAGGTGTCATTGTTGACGTGCGCACAACAAACAGACTTCTCCGAGGTTTGAGATATCCACAGTTGGTGTTTTGCTGTCGTTTTCCGTTCCAAACTTTTGAAAGCACGAGGCAGTCTTGCTTTCACGAAGACCTCGTGCTATTCAGATTGGCCTGCACAGACTTGCCGTTTAGGGGCGGGGAACGAAGGTTTGTCGCAGCATTCCCCCCTATACCTCGTATGAAGCAGATTGTACGCCTTCTTTTGGAGTGACTGCTAGAGGTGGCCACCCCTTTTGCCCCCCTCATGCGCGAGCGCCTATGGTTATTTACGAATGCCTCTAAATCCATACCTTCTGTTCGCTAGCTTGTTTGCATCGGCCTTCTCGAACAACTACTTGTCACGTACCATGAGCGCTGCCAAGGAGCTTTGGCTTGCGTCCATGCATTCAGATAGTTGGAGTTGAGAACTGAAATATGTACTCTTGAGCGCGCGAAATTTGACTACGCTGCTGCAATGTGGAATCTTCATCACGTAAACTTAATTATATCTTTTTTATTAACTCAAGATCATGCTCCACGTTTTGTTCTTTCCGATCATAACCGTACATCAAGCTTAGGAGCTGCGAAGCACCGATTGTCACTGCCAGCTTTATTCTACATCTCAAGTATTTTCATCTTTGCCTTTTTTATAAGATACGCTATCACTCATCACTACGTACTGAGCTCATTACGCCTCTTACTTATCATTCATCTGGAATTGAGAACAAACAGAATGTTAAAGGTACTTTTTGCAACAGGCGCACATTTTCTTGCTCGTTCATACCGGTTACATCTGACGATAGGAACCACTGCAGCTACAGGGTGACATTGTTTCCATTTCAGATCATTCCTTCTTCTGCCATTCATCATCAGCTCACCTGATTCGTGATAGGTCTCCCTACTAACCTGATGTATTCCTACTTCCTACAGCTTTCTTTTCACGCGTGTCTGGATGCAAGCGCTTGATTTTTTTCTGTTTTTCTGGATTTCGCAGCATTTTTGTGATGCTCACATTCAGCCCCTAGCACTGTAAAATTTTGCCGTGTTTATTTCTTTAATTCCCGTTTCAGTTTTATTTTGTCTCATCGAGTAAAGCATTTACTTGTTTAGTTGTGTCTCTGGTGTATTACGGCACGTTTTCATTCTTTCCTTTGAATATTTATATGTTGTAACCCACTCCCTTCTTTAATGCTTCGGCGATTAAGGGCCACAACGTAAGGAAATAAATGCTTTGTTGCATTGTACTCTGTGCCACACAAATGAGGGATGTTTTTTTTCTTGCTTTTCCTCAATTCGTATATTCTCCACACTGCCTTTAATACGTACGTCGGTGAACCCGTGAGCATCTAGATATACAGAGACCACGACAGCACGTGCCAAAGTTGCTGCTTGCGCATTCTAGTGACAAGCTGTCTGCTGTAAACAGCATTGCTCTGTAGGAATTCGTCAGAAAAGTGCTTCCGACAGAAGACGCTTCACCTCTACGTGGTGCAGTCGGCAAAAGCATACTGATGGCAGTGGTTCGCATACTTTTGTTCACAGGTGCATATATAAATTCTCCGTAGGACATCAAGGCAGTCGTAGAGCTGGCTCGGCTCGCCGTTTCTATCTTTGTCTTCAGTTTTCAATAACTCCGACTTGTTTACGTGGAGTGGCGCGAGCCTATAGGAGGCACTGAAATAAAGGCTCCACCCTAAGAGGAAGATCACCTATACGTCTATGAGTAAGATCCTTTCCATCTCATTTCCTACTGTGTTGCTAGAAGGGCCATTCCCCTAACCCCGCTTGACACCATTCACTGCACCGTATACCGTGCGCAACGTTTATATTCCTGCCTCGGTCCTTTCTTCTTTCATACCCCCGAATGTCCGCTCACCTATTGGTGTGCTAAGAGGCCGCCACGAGGATCCTCGCATCGCATATAGTTGTTCTCCATCGTTGCCGAGGACAAACACCAAGGCGAGAGTAGGCAACGGAACCATTCTGGAGCACTCAGCTGGCGTGGGTACTCATTAGGAAGTCTCACCGCCTAAGCTTGCCAGGGATCAAAGGAGACAGCGTACTTTGTGCTCGGTTATTCAGCACATTTGTAGGCACGCGAAAACATGTTCTTTTCTTGCGTGAACGAAGTGTTCTGTGGCAAAAAGAGTTGCTTTGGCTAGTCTCTGGACACTATCGCGGAAATGTGGAGTTCCGCTACATTGTGGATTGCTTGAGACCAGCGATATAGCCAGTATCACGTTACATTTATTGCACGTGGTTATAAGAAGCCACTGGCGTCAAAAAAAAACAAAACAAGTAGGAACGTTCAAATAAATACTACAAAGAAGGTGTGTGCGTGGTCATTTATAGCTGATCCACACAAAGTTCATCTATGTATTCAGCATGCGGCGCATGATGTGACGACGTCCTGCGCATTGACGCCTATCGTGAGTCGTCCGCGACGCTACGGGCGGATGATGCCGAGCTGTTTTTTACAGTTTGTTTGAGTGGGTGCAGGAAACAGGTTTTGGTTGAAGTAGGACTGTCAGTCTGGTAACATGCACTGTTTTACTTCAGCTGTTGTGAGGTCACATCAAATTCTCATGGTGTAGTCGTCGGCCACTGCCCGCGCTGTGTGCCATATGCAATAAACGTATACCGTGATTCATTATTGGAGGCATAGTGGCATATATTTCATTCGCATTGTTATATCTTCAGCACCGTTGGTTAACACCTCGATATGTTGTATACAAAAGATAGTACTAACAGGTAGGACTTTCAGCCATGTGTTCTAACTGTACTACCAGTCTTTCTTATGCAGCGAATTCAGTTGGCTTTATTGGTTCCATAACAAAACAATGCAATGGTGGGACTAAACTTCATGAATTCGTTTTTCCACTAAAACGAAAGGGACTTTGATTGAGCTTTCTGTGAACAAAGTCGCTATGATTCTCAATCGTATGCGCTTTTCTCCTGTTTTTTTCTCAGACCACCTTATAAGTTGCTACAGACGTCTCAACTTTGACCAAAGGGTCGTTTTCACCAAGTTCAGGGTTTTGCTTTAGAGCCTATGCACCATAAACTAGCAAAGCAAATATAGCTGTATATAGTACGTATTACGCAGAGTTTGATTGAAGTAATTTATGGATTCTATCGATGGTTGTGTTTTGTAGAAAAATTCTCGGAATCACAACAATTTACTCAGCTTTGTCTCTGCTCTAAAGCTCGTAAATTTTCAAGCTATCATGAGCAACTTTTTAAAATGAAAGCACGTTGCTCTAAAAACGCAAAAGAGCAAGTATTTATAAAATGCGTGGAACGGTCAGTTTGTAAGAATTTTTTTTACGAACCGGGTTTTCCGCGTTCTCGTGCATTTGAAATGGCGTTCACGGGTGCCAAAAAGTTTTTGGTGTTCAAAATATCTTGGGGAAATGCTTTAGCTCTAATGCCTATATGTGTGCAATTTTCTGAATCTATTTGATTGCAATTGATTATTGGTGAGCGCCCTGGTTGAGACAGTTGGCGTGGAATGACTGGTATGTCATTAAAAGAGTAACTAAGGTGCAATGAACAGAACCTTGATAATTTATGTTTGATTTTTTTATTAAGAAATACTACACGTAATGCCTGCTATGCATTTTAAATGTCCGTTTTTTTAATTCTTTCCCCACCTTCTGTAATGCATGCAACATGTAGACCGTGGAAGATCAGATCTGATGGATTGAGCGTGTAAGAACTGCTACGTGAATATGGACTGAGCACTCGCCAACAATTATTATGCTCCCTAATGTTAATTCCGAGGACTGCTTTGTGCTGGGGCAGCTCCGATTGTGTCTGAAGCTTAGGCCATCTGCAGTTGTAGCAGTGTAAGATTCGTTACATGTTGTCACAGCAACTGTTAGTGCTCGAGTGCTACGCACACCAGTCTGCGGTGCAGGCGTCAAGAACGAAGCGAAACGCCGGCAGTGCCGTTATGACAGGCGAAGCCAACCGCAGTGCACGTTCCAGCCCTGCAGGCGCACGACCTCTGCCGGAGTAAGGAAGAGAGGTTAGGAGCCAGTGGCTAGGGGTGTCGATAGACTCCGCATTCGCTCTATTTCGTCTCCGTCCACTCTCTCGGTTACGCCGACGACGCCAGCTAACGACGGAGACGCCACTCAATCCAGCAATGAGCGCTGAAAGGGAAGTTAAAGCACTTTGCTAAAAAAAAATGGCAGCATATCCACGGAGTGAATGATGGAGAGTGGGGCGAAGCATTCGTCCGTCCATTCGTTCTTGCTTCCGTCTGTCCATGCGTCCGTCTGTGTGACCGTCCATGCGTCCATCCACCCGTCCGTGCGTGCGTCTGTTCGTGCGTCCGTCCCTGCGTTCGTCCATGCATCCGCCCCTAAGTCCGTTCATGCGTCCATCCATGCATCTGTCTGTGTGTCCGTTCGTCCATCTATTCAACACTCAAAATACCAGAATCTCGCATCTTTTCATCATATATTCCACACATAGAAGCACCGCCATCCAGCGGCCATTCCAAGAACTTAACTAGAGGTGGCACACGCACACTTTCTAACGGCTTGCGCTTCGGGTCTACTTCCCACCTTTAACCACCTCGAGTTCATGGTACATACTAGTTCACTATATTCATGGCACTGCGGCCCAACGCTCGCTAAACCTTTCTAAAACCAAGGAGGTTACGCCCAGTGAGTATAACGTAGCAACCTTTTCCTGTCAGGTAGTGCTCCATGTACATGCCAATGGCTGCTGATGGGAAATGAGGGACAGGAGAATTCGGCTTTTACTTTCTTATGGCTTGCGCTTCGTATCTACTTCCCACCTTTAACCACCTCGAGTTCATGGTATATACTAGTTCATTGTATTCATGGCACTGCGGCTCAACGCTCGCTAAACCTTTCTAAAACTAAGGAGGTTACACCCAGCGAGTATAATGTAGCAACCCTTTCTTGTCAGATAGTGCTCAATGTACATGTCAATGGCTGCTAATGTGGATCGCAGCATGCGCGTTAACTAAAAGCCGAATGGTCCTGCCTCTCATTTCCCATTAACTTCTATTGGCATGGACACTAAGCAGTATTGTTATTGTTCAACAACGCACAGAAGAAATTTTTCACCGGCACCACCTTAGAGGTCAAAATGTAAGAATTGTTACACACTACGATTACGAGGGACGAACGGGTGCTGATATAAAAAGCTTCGCCCCTAAAAATTCACAAGCTTTACCGCATGCTTAGTTCACGAACAGTGATCCAGCACTACCTGCTCGCGCACATGAACACTGAGCCTCGGGTCATACCTTAGGCAACGCCCCGGTGCGCCCAAGATTTGTGAGCCTCATCAGGGGAGATGTATCATCAAGCGAATTTTTCCCGACACCCGAACGTTTCGCGTGTTTGAATCTTGACTCCCCCGCCCAGCTCACCCGAGAGTCTGCTACGTTGTTCCATATGCACGCCAAGGCTCTGGATTCGTTCAGCTTACTTGATACGTATTCGTTCGAGTGAAAGTGAATGTCCGTGGGGAGCTGAGAGCATTGATTTTTGCGGATGGCTGTGTCTGAATTGGGGATATAGTTTGAAGAAGCTAAGATTAAATATATAGGTGGGTTGCCCCTAACTCAATAGCCTGTGACGTCTACCTCGGTTTCCCTTCCTGCGGCATGCGCGGTTCAATTAGGATTAATTAGGTAGGCGTATTGAGAATGGGCGTGAAGCTTTTTGAAAACAGATCAGCTTCTACGCGACGAACCACCAAGCGAATAGAAGGCTTAAATGGTCCTTGTCCGCTGGCTGAGGGAGTCTTTTGGTATATGTGTAAGGAAAAGTACGAAAACAAAAACAGCTGCATCGTTGACCGTTCTAAACATTATTGGTTTCGCGAGCATTGAGTGACAATCGGTGTTTCTTTTCCTGGCATGTTCGGTAGAACAACTACTACGAGTTTTAGGAATATTTGTGAAAATCATCTGAAACTACAAATCGGCACATGTGGTTTAATCAGTTGTATTCAATTATTTTGTTTATTTGTTTTCGGCATGATCATTCGTGGTTTTGAAGGCATTTCAAGGGAAATAATGTAAAGAATATTTATTCCTAGAAAAGAAAGAGTAACATTACTAGTATACCTAATGACCCCATACTTTTGTTGCACCAAGATGTGGGTGTTATTTGTTTTTTTTATTGACAGTGTCTGTACGTATGAACGCAAAAACCAGACCAAGATGCCTAGTCACTTAGGAAAGGATTAAAGTTCGCCATTCTTTAGAAGAGGAGGACAGAAGCAGAAAGACAGGAACACACACAGATGGGCAGTGCTTTGCCCTTCAAAGTTGAAGGGACGACTTTCTGCTTTCCCATAGTAGAATACGAAGTGCTCTGAATCGTTAAACACTTTTTTATACACAGAGAAAGACCAATATTTACACGTTGAAGTATCCCAAGGAAAACTATCGTCTTTAAAATATTAGCCTCTGCGCTGTAGCTATCTCGTTATGGGGTGGTGTCTTCGCATGATAATATTTTACATCACGCGTGTTGGCGCCGAAGACGTCGATGATCAGTTTGAGCATTTGATTATTCATCTAAGGCTTTCTAATTAATAACAAAAGCTAGTGCGAAAACAGCCAGACACAACATTCGCCTTCATTTACGGTTATTTTTAGAGCGAAAGCTGTTTCGACATCACAACAAAGGTCGCATGAACCGTATATAGTTGTCCGCCGCTGCTTTCGCAACCACCGGTGTCTGTATAATCACTAGCCTGTCAAATAAGAAAAAAATATTCTAAAAAAACACCAAAGACACAATAAAATTCGAACTATGGTTGCTGCACGCCAGCCAAGTATTCCGACACAGAGCCACGCTGGTTTTTGAACCTTCATTGCAAACTGGCCTTATAGGCAGGCTTGACGTCGGGAAAGAAAGCGCGTTATGATGAGTAATAACGCGTCTTGAAACAAACAGCAAAGGAACAACCGGACCTCACACAATACGGACCGTGTATTGAGTGGGTCTTCAAATGTTCCAACTCGTTACAAAAGCTTCAGGCGCAATTCTTTGTCGTCGTCAGCCACAGCGTCCAAAAATTGCACAAAATTTCTTGCAAGTGTTTATAGCGGGTAGGGTACCGCGCTTCTCCGTATGACGATGGATGACATAGTGAATGCCCCCTTGCTACACAGAAATTATTATGGTTAATGACGTAGTGGGTACCCTGCAAGTGTGCTCGTAGCAGTTGTCCAAAGCAAACAGTAGGAGAACAAGGACGAGTCTTTCCTTTTGGTCGACCGTTCCTGCAGTAGCTGCTTAGCTCTGGCCGTTTTTTGAGGACAGCGTTGCGCGAGCCGTGCTCAACCTGCTGGGGTGTTCTTGGCTGAGGATTGAGTGGTTTTAACTTTCCGTCTTAGAGTCCGATTCTATAGTTATCTGTTTCTGAGTCTAACCATATCTCTAGTGCTCATGTCGACTACTTCTCCTGGCCAGGCGCGATCCGCCTGGTCAGCGTCCCTGCCGTCTAATGAATTACCGCTAGACTCCTTTTTCCGCAGTGGTATCGGCAGTATTCCCGTGGCACTGGTACCTACAAATGGAGGCTTCATCACACTTACAAACCCTCAGGCGGTTTAAAAGAAGCTTAAGACAACTTCAAACCATTTCCAGACCATCACAGATGTGCGCCCATTTGGGCGAGGAGGTATCGTGTGTAGGTCGCCGGATCAGACCTGCGTGCAGGATCGTCTCAAATGCACTTCCTTTGCTGCTACTCCGGTGAGTGCTTTTATTCCGCCTCACCTTGCATGTACTAAAGGCCTTGTACGGGGAGTTGTCTGCAAGCTTAGTCCACCTGAGACCCTAGACAGGCTCTCTGGAGCAGGCGTAATTTCAATTTACCGGTGTAATCGCCTAGTCGACAAAGAGAGGGTACTAACCGAATCTGTCATCGCGACATTTGCGGGCATGAAATGCCCGTCAGAAATAAAATCATGGCCAGTGATCTTCCGAGTAGAACCCGTCGCTTCTCGTCCGATTCAGTGCAAGAACTGCTGGAGATTCGGCCACAGTGCGGGAGGATGTAAATCTAACGTTCGTTGTAGCACCTGCGGAGAGAGCCATCTTTCAAGCAAGTGTACTGCAACAGCGGAAAAGTGTTGTCTCTGTGGGGGCAGTTACTGCGCCGACAACTCTGACTGTTGCGCTCGTTCCCGGAAGGTTCAAATCCTAGAAGTTATTTACCGCCGCCGCTGTTCTCGAAGGGAAGCCATTGACATAGTTAGAGATAGGGCTTTTGGATACTCTGGTATTACAGCGCGCTGCACTTCCAGTATGGACTCAACCTATTGCAGGCTATTGAAACTGCTGTGGAAAAGGCAGTGAGTAAAACAATGGATAAACTCATATCTAACCTTTCCGAATGTTTGGTGCCAATTCTTTGAAGTCAGATTGGACAAACAGTACAGACTAGTACATAACCTACAGTATGAGACAATACCAGCGATGCCACACATCTACGCAATGTAGTGTTGGACGAAATTTCTGCATCTGCAGGCAAGGCTAAGCAGTCAGGAACACAGGTGCACTTGTACCGACATTCGCCTCAGCCGAGAACAAGTACTGCTACAGATATGGAACTCGATATACGAACTAATAAACGTACCAGATCCCCTATCTTCATCGATCTCAAGTCCAAATCTAAACGGAATGAATCAGCTATTTCGCGTGAAGATGCTAACAAGGGCGCGACATGCGCCTCTGCGGTGCGCTCAACACCATAGGTCAGTTGAGGGTACTACAGTGGAACTGCCGTTCTATATTCTCAGCCTCAACCGACTTACATTACTTTTGCAATAATTTTAATCTTGATATTATAATTCTCCAAGATACTTGGCTCACACCAGATAAAAATTTCCATCTTGCAGGTTTTCGTTCTTTTCGATTAGATCGCCCATCACGTGGTGGTGGTTAAATGATTTTTGTATCAAGTAAATTATGCCATAGGGCGAAAATTTCTTTCAGAATGTTAGACTTGGATTGTGAAATATTAGCATTAGACTTGTGTCTCCCCGGATACCACCATTTTCAATTGTAAATTGTTACTTCCCCTCCGGTGTGTAAATCACGCGTTATCTTGACAGCGTTTTGGTAGCATGTAGAAAGGAAATTGTGCTCACAGGAGACTTTAATTCACATCATTTGTCTTGGGGTATAAGGACAGGTTCTTATGGTAGGCGACTGTGGGAATGGACTATTGATCACAACTTCTCCTGTCTGAATAAAGGTCATGTAACATTTGTCCGAGGTCAAACTAGCTCAGTATTGGATTTAACGTTTTGCTCCAATGTAATCAAGGTTTTGTCATGGGCTGTTCTGGATTCGGTAACTAACAGTGACCATCTTCCTGTAGATTTTGACATTACTTGTCCAACAATAACTTTAGATCAGCCAAAACGCACATACATATCATAGCGAATTTCAAGACTGCCTCCGTTCTGCCATTTCCAAGCTTGGAAATGCCAGTACTAAGGAGATTGCGTCTACGATTGGTTCAATGCTGGAGGGATCTAGGAAAAATTCCGAATTTTCTATTCCATCCGATAAACGATCGTCCTCTCGTTGGTGGAACGATGAGTGTACGCGCGATTATAGAAGACGAAAAGCTGCTTGGAAAAAACTTCTTAATCCGAGCCCAACAAACTGGAAGGACTATCAATTCCTTGCTGGCGTATCTAAGCGTACAGTGAACCGCGCGAAAGAAGAATATGACAGTAGACATTTTGATTATCTTTCTAAATAAAAAATAAGCGTACTTTGTACGCTTATCTTCGGACAAGAAAAGTATTACCAGCACCTTTAACGTTGCAGTCATGTGTCTTGACGCCGGAAGAAATGAACACCTCTCTAGAAGACATAGCGCAAGGTTTACTTCACTGCTAATTTTTTGGCTATTCAGTCCGTTCCGGTGAAATTGCATGAATTTCCAGAAGTTTCTTTAGCTGAATTGAGTCAGACAGTATTATGCTTACTGAGGACGGCTCCCGGACCAGATGGGATTACGAACTCTATGTTGAAATGTTTACTCCAGGAATCGCCTAATCCTTTGCTAGAACTAGTGAATTATTCGTTTGGGAACGCATGGATACCTCCAGAATGGAAACTTGCCAAAATTGTATTGTTGCTAAAAAATGAAAATGATGCATACACGTTGGATAACATAAGGCCAATCGCACTGACATCAAACTTAGTGAAATTGGTTGAGAGAATCATCAATTTACGAATTAATGAACTTATTACCATTAGGTCAATTCTAAGGCCCTGTCCAATTGGGTTCAGGGCTGGTTGTTCAATTAGGAATGCCCACGTTGGTTTAGAAAGTCGGCTTCAATTAGCTCGGCTACATAAAAAATATGCAGCTTTAGTTACCTTAGACATCGCTAAAGCATATGATACCGTGGAGCACTGTATTTTGGTAGATCGATTAGAATACCTTGCTTTTCCATCATACATAGTAACGTGGGTTCACAATTTTCTTGCAAACAGAAAATTTTATTGATTTAAAGATGGGTTTTCATCATCTACTCATACCCAAACGAGGGGAGTACCGCAAGGCTCGGTGCTTTTCTCGGTGCTATTTAATTTACTAATGAGCACCATTCCACGTAAAAAGAATATAACTACTTATGTTTATGCAGACAATATCGCATTTTTTGCAACGGCAGATAACATTCAGACCTTATATGAACGGCTGCAGACTTACCTTAATATAGTGGAGAGCTGGCTCGAAGGCAACAGCTTTTTATTTAATCCGAGTAAATGTGCCCTCCTTGTTTTCCCGCTGCAATACCCTGTGAACATCTCTGTCTTACCATCATGAGGATATACCACAGGTGGAATTTGTTAAATACCTTGGAGTAATTTATTACACATTGCTTAACTGGCGAACTCATATCGAATATATTGCCGGAAAAGGTGTGCGGGCCATTGGCATATTACGTAGGCTAAGCAACTACCGCATGGATATGAGAAAAGACACATTAGTAATGATATATCGCATGTACGTTCGTCCCATTTTGGAATTTGGTTGTGTACTTTTCTCTGGAGTTCAAGCTTACAAGTTGCGGCCTCTAATTCTTCTGGAAAGAGAAGCTTTGCGCTTATGCCTTGGCCTTCCCAAAACAGTTGCCAACAATGTGTTGTATCTCAAATCGAGGGTCCCTCCGCTTTCTTTTAGAATTCAGTTTCAGTTTCCGTTTTTTTTTATTGAGCATTTTCTTCACAGAGTTGCGAAAAAGAAAACGCAAGGATAAGAGCAAAAAGCTGCTGTGTTAGCAGCTTGACGAGGCTCCTACCCCTTTTTACTTGGCATAACAAAAATCCGCAGAGCACAAAACATGAAAAAACAATTTGACGTCGATTTTCAAAACTTCAATAAATTAGGAAATAAAAATAAAATGCATCAAAATTACATCAGTTTCAGGTTTACATAAAATAAGCAAATCACAAAGAGAGAAAAACAACAAAAAAACTAAAGAAAACAGCGTGCGGTCAATCATGAAACAATGAACACTTTGCTAAACGGCTACCAAAAGTATTACAAAATGATTATACAACGTTTACAACACTGGGTATCCGAAAAGCACAAGTTTTAATGCACAAGGGAAACACTAACGAGTGAAATGTTGCATGTTTTACTCGTAAAAAAGCAACGAAAAAAATGTCAGAGAAAGCAAACATCACAGGATGCCATGTTACACACGAGCACTATTATAGCGTGTTTCTTTTACATATAGTATTGTAGCCGGACAACTAGAAGAAGCTAAACTACACGCCACCATTTTGGATGAGAAGGTTCTTAAGTTGTTTTTTATGTATATTGAAGATGTCGATGTTTTTATTTTCAAACACGTTAAAACAAGCTGGAATACAGTGTTCAAGTCTTCTCAAACCGTGATTAGTTCGCGAATAAGGAACGAACCAGGAAGGCCTTTTCCGAATGTTATAATAGGATTGTGTATTTTTTCTGAGGTTACACAGTTTAAGAAAACAAGCGTTGTTTGATAGCAAGCTTTGTTTGTATTACATAATAAGGTTGAAGCTGTGTATGTGATCGATGGGTAAAATCGTATATTCTCTGAATAAATGACTTGTATGTGCGTCGTATGGTACGTTTGCGATATGACGAATCGCTTTTTTTGAAGTAAAAATATTTTGTTCCGATTCGCTTTAGATGTATCTGCCCACACTAGACTACAATAGTTTATGTGAGATGAAAACAACGTATTATAGAGTAAAAGTTTAATGTTTGCTGGAAGTATCTGTCGAAATTTAGAGAGAGCACCATATGTCCTAGCTATATTTCTAGTTACTTTATTAACGTGTTCGTCCCAATTAGGATTTTCATTGAAAATTACTCCTAATGATGAAACTTCTTTGACAACCTCAATTTTTTTCGGGCCCGAGATATATATCCAAACCACGACAGACAGCCTTCTGAACCGGTGCGAATACCACAGCTTTGGATTTTTTTTTGTGTTGATCAATAAATAATTTGCAGTACTCCATAGGAAGATGTCGTTAAGAATGTTGTTGGCTGAGTCTGCAAGCTTACCTAAATCATTACCATGAAAGGATACACTAGTGTCATCTGCATAAATTATAAAGTCCACATATTTGCTGACACTTGTTATGTCGTTTATATAATTATTAAACAGTAGGGGCCCTAATATGCTGCCCTGAGGTACACCTGACGTTATGGTTAGTAGGGAGGATTGGCTGTCATTTAAAACTACAAATTGCTTTCTTTGTGATAAATAAGATTTCAGAAAGTCAAGTGGGGTTCCCCGAAAACCATAATGACGCAATTTTGCATAGAGTACTTCGTGGTTGATTCTATCGAACGCTTTGGAATAGTCAATAAAAACACCCAGTGTTAAGAGTTTCTTTTCAAATGAGTTAAGTATGAGTTCTTTTTGTGTGAGGAGAGCCAGTTCTGTGGACATGCCCCGTCGGAAGCCAAATTGATGCGGTGATAATATAGAGTGCTTTTCACAAAAAGACATGACACGTTGATATATGATTTTGTCTAGCCCTTTGGATATAACAGGAAGTATGGAGATCGGACAATAATTAGAAAAGATATTTCGGTCACCAGACTTGTATAAGACACTAACTCTCGCATGCTTCATTCTTTCTGGGAAAACTCCCGTAGATAAGCAGATATTAAACAGATGGGTAAGAACAGGTAACAAAAGATCAAGTGCTGCTTTATTAGGCTTAATTTGTAGGTCATCTATGTCCCGAGCAGTGGTGTTTTTTAGTGACATAAATACAGACAATACTTCTTCAGGAGTTGTGTTTAAAAAATATGCAGCGCTCATGTTTGGCACACCTAGAAAGAGTCTGTAATCATTATTACAGGCACGAGAAGGGTTTGATAAATCAGAGGACACCAGCGTTGTGAAGTACACGTTAAATTTATTAGCAAGTTCTTGACCCTTTACTATCCTGTTATCTATGTTTAACTCACGCGCGTTGTCTCGAGAGCAACTTCTATTTAGAAGCTTAATTCGCCTTAATTCGCCTTCTGACTGTTCAGACATTCTTAAGAATTTACGAATCACCATTACGACATTCAGAAACAGCCTTTATTTCCACCCCGGAATCATTTTTTTGCTGCTAGATGGCCGTGATTTCACACGCCACAAATTATATTTGGGCAAAATTTACTGTAGCCTCTAAACGTACGTATATGCGACATCATGCAGAGTCGTGATAATTCAGCCCCGGTGGAAATTCAATTCGACGACATTTTTCCTAAGAATGCCAAATTACTTCCTCATAATATTTTGGATGGTTTACTACAAGATCACCTGCGCCGTATTACAACGAACATTATTATTGCTACAGACGCATCGCAATACGACGAAAAGTGAGGGGTTGGTATTTTCAGCCCGATTTTAAATTGAATTTTTCCCTTCGACTACCCGATTTCATACCCGTTTTTGTGGCTGAGTTTCCGGCAGTAGTGCTCGCCTTATGCAAGTTAGATACAGCAATCACATCAGCTGTCATAATAACATATTCCCTATCTCTCTGTGCGGCACTTTCTGTTGGTGCTGATAATCACGTAACAAAGGCGTTCCGTGCACTAGTACCTGCACATTTGAGAAAAGTACGATTGGTTCGGGTGCCTGGACATAAAGGTTTGTTTCTAAATAAAATAGCCGATTCCTTAGCTAAGTCGTCAATCAGCGAACCAATTCTACCGCTCTGTCCATCATCCGCTTATGTGACTGCTGCTCGATTCCGCAGACGTACGCTTATGCAAGTCTTTAAAGGTTCAGCACTAACAAACTCTACAGAATATCGCCATTTATTATATCTGGCGAAGAGACTTTTGCCGCACTCGAAAACAAGAAGTAGCTATCACAAGGCTGCGTTGCCGGGTACCAAATCTAAATTTCTATAAACACAGGTCTGCTCAGGCACCTTCGCCACTGTGCGCATCCTGTGATGAACTGGAAACAATAGACCATTTCTTTTTGACCTGCAGGCGGTTTAACACATTACGAAAAACCCTATTAGAAATACCTTTACGTGGTATTGGTATGGACTTATCTCTGCATGTCATTTTGTCTTTTGGAGCTTCCAATTCTGGTTTCTGTAATGCGACAGTATGCGCGGCCGTCCGGGACTACATTGATGAAACTAATAGGTTGACTAATTAATCAGTTTCATTATCCTAACATGCCCACATTATTATATACGTATAAAATCAGATTATTGCTCTATTCTAAGAATAAATTCGTTTATGTTAATATTTGTATGCATTACATTAAGCACCACACTTTCCTAGGCTATCGGTAATCTTTCTGTTATACCTCCATCATTCCAAATCTGAACAGTAAATTTTAAACCCACTCGATTCTTGGCCAATCCCCCCCAGCGGGTATGCGCCACTAACAACAACAACAACAACAACAACAACAACAACAACAACAACAACAACAACAACAACAACAACAACAAAGAGTGTTTGAAAAAGGGTCTGAAAGGTGCCTGCTCTTCCAGCTTTCGCAGTGACTGTGCTGAGTTTTTCGCGCCGGCCTAACGCTCCCCCCCCCCACCCGCGTTACTTTATTATTATGGTTTTGTTGCTGTTGGACGTTACTCCTTTTTTATTTCGTGGTAATCGCTATTTATCATTTTAGCGTGCTTGAACCGTCCCTCCCATTTTGCCTGCTCTTCTTTCACTGCATACTAAAACGGTGTTTAGGTGTTTATCGCTATTTCTCCAACTCCTTTTGACCCTTCCAGCGTGCACCAATCTCCCCAGTCTTTTTTTTTCATTTCTTTAAAGTGACGTATCGAGTGCTCTAACTACTGACGGTGACTGCTTTTTGCAGTTGCTTTTTATTTGCTATGATCGAGGGCGGAAAGACAAGACATCCCATTTTTAGTTGGCCACGGAGACAAGACTTCGTAGCCCATCTTTTTTAAACCGAACCGCCGCTGTACGGCAAGCAGCACAGACTGAACGGGCGGATACTTCACAAAGGCCCGTGAAGGAACAAACGACCGTTAAAAGGTCGTTTGAGGTGGACATATGAGAAAGACTTACGAGGGTAATTCAATCTGGATTCACGAGAGCTCTGTATCTGCAGTGCCTGTGCCGAATTTCCAGGTTCTTTGTCTCACTTAACGTTGCTTAAGTTCCATGGCACAGTTACAGAGACTTCTTTCTTTTGTTTGTTTGTTATTTGTAAAAGAACTACCTCGTGGTTCCCGGATTCAATTTCCCAGCTTTCTTTTTTAAACAATCTTTTTAAAAAAAAATATAAATACACGTACCACAGAGTACCCCAAAAAATGACCTCAACGAATCGGTTTTCAGAAATTTGTGTTTGAAATAATGCAGCGGACGCAAAATAAAGTGAGAAATAAAAGTCAGAATGCTTGCCGTCATTTTTCATCTGTTTTGCATAAAATAAAGTAGCTAGCATAAATTGTTTCTGGCCGCTTTTCTTATCTAAAGAGGTTCATTACTGAAACCCTCGACTACGGCCTGGCGATGCGAATTCCCTCGAATATCGCTGCCCTTCTGTGTCTCTTTTTACGTGGGAACCGTTGCAGTTCCCTGTCCCCAATGATGATACCTCCTCTATTCGGGGCGAAGTAACGATGCCCGTAGAATGCCACTGATTATTTTTGTTGTGTTTAAAATTGATGGCGTTTCTACAGTGGATGCGTTCTTTCTGCTGCAGCCTACCATATCTTTTTTTTTTTCAGCTGCCGTATCCGAGAAGTAAATCACGACGCGAATATTCAACTGCGCATGTGTGTTTCGATCAGCATTCCCAGCTGCAACATATTCTTTGTTTATGATCTATCATTGATGTCAAGCACAAGAACCGACGTCTTCTACGTAAATTCATGTGCACACAACAAAAAAGAAAACGCAAAACGAAACAAGAAACATTGCCGTTCTAGCTAACCACTGCAATCTCGCCTGCACTAGAATTAATAAATGACAGAACAACGAATCATAAATAAAACGCGTGAGCCGGGGATGCCTTGTTCATTTGTTTTTCGCGAAGCTCTTTGTCGCCTGAGGAATACAGCATACTGTTCGAGAGTGAAAGGCATACACACAAACAACAAATGAAAAAGAAGTACGAGCATACTTCAAGGAGAATCACGTCCTTCTTCGCGACCCATACGTCACGCATTGATTTATGGAAGCACTTTACACGTCTTGAGCTCCTGAGTGGCCACGAAGTCGTTTAAAACTGGACTTGCACAGCCATAAGCCTGTTAGTTTCATTTCACGCTCCGATGAACAGCCAACGCATTCTGGTGGCACTGACCCCACCGTGCTCCTCTTTGTGAAACTGCTTGATGCCTTAAAGTATACTTACACTTAACTTCACCCTGCGGCTGCCTGTAGTGTATTTACGTTGCTGTATGTACGCAAGAAGAGCGAGTGATGGGAACACAGTGATCTGTAATGCACTAAGAGGTGGTGGTAGCTGTCGTGGTTTGCTCAAACCACTTCCCCACGGACTTGGCCTGAAGTGTAGCCTTGAAGGCGAAATGCATGCAATAGGGTTCTTCAATGTTATACACTTGAGAAGCTCGATAGAGTGTGAGGAATATTCTACTGGTTTATTCATTGCGGGTGGCCGTTCCGAAGAATGCCTTCGTATCTTCGAGCATTTTATTTCTCAAACCTAGTTGAAAACACAAGAAACACCGACAAGGAAGGAAACAAGCATAACTACCATATTGATGGCAGTGCTGAAAGGCGTGCCAATTTGTACCGCATGGCAGAGACGGAAAGAGATGATCACGACTGCTTCAACAATGACGATGACGACGACGACGACGGCGACGACGACGACGACGACGACGACAACAACAACAACAACAACAACAACAACAACACAACAACAACAACAACAACACTTTACAACCTGGTTGTCGAGGACTCACTTCGTGACACTTTTTATTTAGACGAACTCTTTTTTCAAAGAAAAAGTCGAATAAAAAACAGAAATAGCTATGTTGACATTGTCTGTCCAGGTACCCGCCCGTCAAATAAATGGTGGGAGGAAATGCCAAAACGCCAGCAGTATATAGAGGCTTCGAAATAAGTACAAAAATATGGCAGCTATAACAAAACCTATAACAAAACTATCAATTTCACGGTAATGCAGATGTCAGAAACTACTGCATCAACTTTGAATATGTCTTATCAGCCTCGACAGACGACCACTTACAATTAGCGAAGTGCTTGGACCGTGTCCCATCTTGATGTGGACGCGCTGAGAGCAGGGAGCGCTCTTCGTAACCTTCTAATAGACCCAAGTTTAAGGAACTTTTCACAGTTGTATCCTCATTGGGTTAAGAACATATCTCACGGTCACAATATATATAACGACTGAAAGAAAATGTGGTCACACTGTGTGTACTAGGCTATTATTTTCTTCATACTCTGTTTATATTTTATGTGGCATATTCTATATGTTTGCACATAGTGCTTCTGATTATTATTCTATTCTCTCGTTCCTTTATTCTTCCTAATTTTTATTGTTTTTCTATGTTTGTTCTATACTATTATCTCCAGTAAAGTTGAAAGTTGAGCAAGTTGGCGATAGTTAATTTTGTGGGCGAAGCTCCTTAAGCAGTGGGTCGTGCGTCCCCAATGTGTGTAGTAATAACAAGTAGCCACCTCTTGTTTACGCTTTGGAATGTCCGCTGGATGGCGGTACTTGTGTACAATGAAAGGATACGAGATGGCGGTACTTAGAGTGTTCGCTAGATGGACGGACGGATGATTGGACAGACAGACAGACAGACGGATGGATGGACGAACGGTCGGTTGGACGGACGGATGGATGGATGAATGGATGGATGAATGGATGGACGGACGGAAGGGGCGAGTGGATGATTCATGGTTTGCCGTTAAAGCCCTTCGAAGCTCCGCCCCACACATCATCATCCACTGTATACGTGGATATTCTGTAATATTTAACGTATGAGACAACGCGCAGAGACAATGCACAAAATAAAGACACGAAGTGGTTGTCTCATCGTTTCATCGATACTAAGATAGCTGGATTTGACGTGGTGCACCTTTCCATAATTTTTCGTGGGTAAACAATAAATAAATAAAAACATATATGTATTTATATATATGAAAATCATATAACAGCAAGGTAAAAAAGGTGTTTAAATTTCGCTTGAATGATGTAAAGTAATAGACAATCTTGCGAACTTCGAAGTTGTATCTTTTAGAGTTTGCGCTTGGTTGCTACATGTAACATATTTTCAGCGTACAGTTCACTAGATAAGTATTTAAGCTGCGGAACCAACATGGAAATTTCATTCATAGCCGGTTTAACTATTTCGTTACTACACAAAAATGGTTGTTTTTCATATGTCTCGTGAACATCGTTTTTGCCAGTTAGAAAAATACTCCAGCATGCATAGCAGCATTCCAAACTTTGCACAACAAAATGCTCCTTCCAAAAAAATGTATGTTGTAGAGCTACAAAATTATTTTAGAATGAAGAAAAAGTGAAAACTGTAGATTTTTTGGTCCCAATATAATAAACAATGCAATAAAAACACTACATATGAAAAAATATGCTAGACAAAGAGAAATAATTATATACATTTTGTAGATAAATGACCCAGGAACAGTAAAGAAACATTAATTTTTGTACAAAAATGTTTCTTTTCACATAGGCAAAGCAAATCAGAGCCGAGGTGCTGCTTCGTTGCTCGTGCCATGCGGTGAATTAGTGCAAGGTTTTTCGTGAGACGCAAGTGTTCTTGTATACTTTTTCTCAGTAAAGTTTTGTTGTGTTACGATAAGAGTCCCCTGGTGTTCTAACATAGGTAGATTGATACCCGTGATGTGAATAATCCCTCTATGAATAAGATGCCCAATGAACTTCGCTATTTCATCTAGCGTCACCTCTTTCCATGAGCCACCTTACACCGCATAAGTTGGCGATCCAATGTGTGGATCCAAGCATATTTCTTTGCATTTTAGCACATACCATTTTAAAAAGAAGCATAATATCGCGCGCAGTTCTAAAACGCTTCGCACACAGTCAGGGCCAAGATGTGCTCCGGAGCCTTCTTGTTGTTAGGAGAAGCAGCTCTGCAGCCAGCACCAGCACACTGTGCCCCAGCGAATTGGGGACTACGCACGTAACTAGAGCAGCTGTAAGATTGTGCGCAAAGGTCAGAAGCTATACGCACTTGCGGCGATGGAAGGAACTTGAGAATATAAACAAAACAAACCCATTAACGGCTGTGGATGTATCAGGCTGACGTGAAAGATTGTCGCCATAAAACTGGAAGCTGGGGTGGTGCCATCCTCGAAGGCAAAGCCCGTCGTCACTTAATTCAGGCGAGGTTGCTGGACGGTTTGGAGCAGCGCATGTGTTTTTGAGTGCTGATGCACACCCCATACGCGCCTGATGACGACATCATAGGAGGGGCTAGTGACACTACATGCGACCCTGCGTCTGATATAACGATGCAAGCAAAACCAAAGCAGCTCGAGACTGTCATAGAAGGCCACCTGCACACTTTAAACACGCGGCGTATCTCCGCAAATACTTTTTGCAGATCAAATTATTTTTTGACTCCTAGGAACAGATTTCTATTGAATATATGGCATAAATTTCTGACTATCATTACTGTTCAACCTAGTCAAATTACGAAGCTGACACTTTAATTCCACATTTGACTTGTAAAGGTTCTTTTCTTTACAGATCTTCGATGTTACTGTACCACAATCACGAGGGGCACACACTTCGGGTCAAGTTCGCCAGCCTAGTACACTTTTGCGATAAAAAACGCACATTGGTTGCGCAAAAATCTGTCAAAAATCACTATGTTGCCGAAATTGGCAAATTCAAATTGATTCTTAAAGTTGAGGGGCTGGACTAACTACTAGAAATATCTGTGTGCACGAGAAACAAATCGATGATGCAAAAGCGTCGATCACCGGTGATCAATTTGGATAAGCATGGTAACGAAAAAGTTAGACATTTGGAACATATAAGTGCTCGAACGTTATAAAAAAAAAAACATGCGCAAACACCTAAAATGCCAATTTTAGTTTGCGCGCTTAGTCGTCTGGTTAGGTCGCGGTCAGAACGTTTACCTTTATTCATGCTCCAGTTAAAAATTGCCAGTAATGAGATGCGTTGGTCCCAGGACCTTTTCAAGACACAAGTGTCTAAGAAGCTAATGTGACCTATGGAAAGCCACCTATAAGCGCAAGTGGTTAGGTTGAGGTGGGCGTTAAAGTATCACAGTAGGTCGATATTTTCAAGGCCCTACTTCATGACGTCTCCCATAACTAAATCGTAGTTTTTGAGCGTCAAGTGTCGACTGTTACCAGTATTGAAGACATGTATAGCGCAAACAGAGCGTTGTCATATATAGCGTAACCTGACCGTAACCTAACCTGAACGAATAGGCTGGGTGCAAGGCAGGCGCATGCAATATACCGGCACGTGTAAAGCATGCTGACAGAAAAGTTGCAGAGCGTGCAGTCATGGCGGACCGTAAAGATGGCCCAAGGGGCGTGACGGTTGCGCTGTCGGCACGATGGGGCCCGTGGGATTTGAAGGGAACGGAATGGCAGGGTTCTGAAGCAGGCGTCGTTTCCCGAATAAGTCCCAGGTGTGAAGACGCGGAGCAGCGGTCCCTCTCCTCTCGCCAGGTCTCGTTTAGCTTTTCTCGGCTCGCAACCCTTTACCGCTTTTGTGCATTCGCTTTGAAAGGTTTCAGTTTCAGAGTTTTCGTTTTTGTTCGTTTTTTTCGGCATTCACAAGGATGCTTTCCTGAACGCATACCATGTACTGGTGAGCTGGCTACCCGTGAAGTGGCGTTTACATTCCATGCCGATGCATAGCCGCATGGCTAGCCGCAAGGCTAGCCCACTTCATTGAAAACAAGTCAGCATTACTTTCGCTTTAGATATGCGCAATCGGAAAATTTATCTTAAGTGCCTAATAGCATAGTGTTTGTCCGATGTGTTTACGAGTGTTCATTATTACGGGTGAACTGTGCTGTAGTTATCTAGGAAACAGCGTCCTATCGCTACGATATAGTGTGTATTGACGTGGGGTACACCCTATGTTCTCACTCTACAAAATTGACCAGTTGAGCGAAGGCCGTTAGGTGCTTCTTGAGATAAGTTTCATGGGAACTGTAGCAGACATCACGGTCAATTATTCTTCAGAATACGTACGTTCTGGTATAGCAGACGTTGTTCATTCATGACATGTTGATAATTATGGAATGTGAGGTCATTTGTTAACTTGCTAATCGGTCCAACGCCAATTTTTAAGGATAAATCTTGAGACCTTGTCCGACAAGGTATGCCAGTACCAGATTCGCACTTTTCGGAAGCCTGACGCATACCCGACGTCGTATAACACATAATGACCAGACACAGATATCATTTGCGTAGGTCTACATAGTAACGGAACGTGATAAGAATTTTACGAGACTAATTAAATCAGTCTGAGTATTGTGGGGCTCAAAAGTCCACCTTGTAGAAAAGCGCCGAGTATATATTTGAGAAGACGGCCGGCCCATAAACAGATTACACTCCCCCCCCCCCCAGAATCACAGGGCCATGTATTCAATCGCCTAACATGACTCTTCTTTTTCTTCAAGTCTTTGCACTGATCTTCCCAGTCGTGTCCCTCCGAAAGCTTCTTTGCACGTAACGTGTTTTTGCACTACCTCCCGAATGAAGTGTGTTGCAAGCCTACTGCAGCTCACCTGATATGAAACTGCCTCGGTAATGGTCAGTACTTTATCTCCACAACGGTTTTCTGAGGAGGCGTCATGCTACGTCATAAGCGTGTCATGATGACGACCAAATATTTAGATGTTGCGATGGCATTATATTGTTACACGACATCTGGCACGAGAAAACATCAGACAGACGATGAAGATGACGAATGCGATCACGGTGGTGGTGGTGGTGGTGGTGTTGCAGCAGACGGGGTTAGCCTGGCCTGCATGGCCGGCAATTGTTCCGCCTGAGCATCTCCTGAATTTGGAAGATGTCGCCACGTGTCAGACAGCCCAGTGTCTCGCAGGAAGACTAACAAAATTCGTTGCACGTTCCTCCAAGTTGCCGCGGGTCCTTCAGGAAAGATGACGTCATCAACTGTCCGGTACCTATGACAGCCTTTTCGCAAGGTGCGGATCATAGCTGCTCTTTGCACATCAAACTGTGGGCAAAGCCAAATGAAATGTTCAATATCCTCGATGTCACCACAGAAGGCACAGAACGGGGAAGCGTATCTCCCAGTCTTGAATGACCAGGCCGGGGTGTATGCGGAGCCGGTTCTTATGCGGTACAACAGCGTCGCTTCTTCACGAGAAAGTCCATGAATTACACATGCTTGGTGTGGAAACTTGTAGATCGCCTTGAAATGATTGCGTATCACAGCTTTGTTGTTCTGGTAAGTCTTGGGAGTTCTTACTTTTGGAAACGATGTACGTGCTTCGCATGCAAGGGCATCAGCCTTTTCATTGCCCTCATTGCCAACGTGGGATGGGATCCACTGGAACTTTATATTAAAACTCTTGCCATTTAGGTGTTTGATTAGTGCCAGAGAATGCCTGGTGAACGTTTCTTGAGGTAGGCCACGATGCAGTCTTTGTAGCGCCGATTTGGAGTCCGTCAGCACTACAACATCTCGTGTAGAAAAGGGTCGCAATTTTCGCAAAGCCTCCGTGAACAACGCTCACGTTGTTCTGCCACCTTGGCTGCAGCTGTCTCCAACTCTTCCTGCACATTTTCTAAATACACTTCTTTCATTCACACTCTCGCCCCCGTGACATTTGGTAGAGTTGCTGGGTGCAACAAAATATAACCGAGCTCTGCACCGGCCAACGTTTGGATTTTTCTACCACGGCAGACGAGGGGCCCACTCCCACCGATGCACCAACAACACGAGCGCGATCGTATTCATCGTCTCCATCGTCTCTCTGATGCTTTCTCGTTCCCGATGTCGTTTAACATATATCACTATCGGGCGACACCATCGTGCGATCATTTTGCATCAATCATGCGCGTGCTGCAGATAACGAGAACGGTCACTTTTCGCATTCTGTAAGCATCTAAGGTTTTCGCCTAAATAAAATCTAGCACAAATTTCAAAAAGCCGCATCATTTGCGACGAACGACGAATGACAACACAACGAGTTTGAGCAACCAAGCTACGCCCCGCCATATTATTGATTCTTTCATAATCTCAACCCTCAACGAGAGCCCCGTATACCACTTGCGCTTACAGTGAGCCTTGGAACGAATCGCGTTCTGAATGATGTTGCGCAGAGAGAGGGTTCGCTTTCAAAATATGAACGCTCCGTACAGTGTAACTATTACAAACTTAACCCACGACTTGCACCTCGTATAAGTTAAAACAAAAAGTATGTATTGCATTTTTCATTCCGCTTCTCTAGCTATGCATCACACCCAAAGGGCAGGTTGTGAATAAACGAGAGCAGGCTGCATTTTTTTTCGTTTTTCGGCATATAAGTAAGCATTTCTTTTGTGGTGGGAAATAAACAATAGTAATGATGTGGGGTCAATCCTTTATGTTTTGTCTATTGAGGGCCCCTTCATAGACTTTGAAGCTTAGCGATGTCATTACCACTCATTTCTAGACGGTCGCAGTTATTCGAGTCATTCAGCTCTGAACCGTGTATACAATAAAATAATGATCATATAATATCACCATTAACGTAGCATCACGCGCACGTGAATACAACTTTGAACTACACTTTTTCGCACCTTAATCACAATGATGTTTTTGTCACGTTTGTTTGTTCTTCTCAAAAAACGACACTTTAGTCAAAGCTAACAATCCATGAAGTCAACGGAGCCTACGGACAGTATACCGACTGTTATGTTTGAAAGCAGTTTCTGAAACGAGGTGAAGACGAAGTAGTTGTGTAATATACACATTCAATGTTTATCAAAGCAATACCAACAAGACACCATGTACATTTAGCACAACACTCCCAAGGCTTATAACACGGCCAGAGTTCAGGCTTACCATTCAAATGAGGGAATTGAAATGAGATTGACACAACTTCAGTGCTCGCATTGCTGAGTTCTATGGGCTTCCATGGACAAAGGCACGAAGGAGGAAGTCCATCAGTCCAGCAAATACTGCGAAGGCCGAAGTCGAATTCCTTTTGTAATTGAGATTGCTGCCTTCACACTCGGGTGGACATTGAACTCGGGCACTTCTTCGGATTATCGGGTTTGTTGTTGAAAGTCATTTGAATTTCTATGCCTCGACCGTCCAAGCGCACTAGATTCAGAAAAAGAACCTAGGTTGGCTACTGAAGTCATTGGTTCGATGTTTCGAAGCCCCTCTTCCCATCTAATATGTTTTGTGCGAGCTCACTTCAATAGAGCTTGTTATGCGACCTTTGACTGTCCACAGGATTGCTAAGAAGATTCTGTTAAAGGGAGGTGTCCTCGGGCGTCGTTAAAACATAGAGAAGTAGTAGGAAAATTTGGGGTCCCTTAAGGTTCGCCTCGAACTCGATATCCTGTCCACATTGCAACTAGTTAGTGCATACTTTTAATCGTATAAGGTTATTCCGAAAGTTTAAATTGTGGATCATAACAATTTTATCAAAAAAGTTGGTAGTGGCTTGTGTCGGTGAAGTTTTCACATATGGCTCCAATTTATGTAATGGGTAGCATGCTTTATATCACGAGCAACTATGCGAAAGAAATGTCGGCGAATATGCTATGTGTGTTTAAAAAATGGTTAACGGTATAGAAAACTTTGTACTTTTCTGTGAGAGCGTTGAAAGCCGTCCCACGGGCCTCACACCTAATGAGGCCCTATAAACAAAAATTAGGACTCTAAAAGAGCACATCCAAGGCGCCACACTAGATGAACAAAGAAGTGACTGCCATTAAAAAAAATTTGTAAGTGGTGGACAGTTTCTCTACTGCTTGGACTTGAGGAAATACGCACGCACCATAACATGCATGCCTGTTGCAATGGCTGGCTTGGTTTCAGTCACGATGTCCTAATGATAACCACATGTTTTCACACCCGATTACAATGCATACACTTACACCACGCAATAGAACCACACTATTACAGTATGTATTGCGATGTCCGCATATATAAGACGCGTGTAATTGTAAAGCATGAAAATTACTTTCTCTATGTTCAACCAAAGGAAGTTGTTTTCACTGTATTGCTGTGTGGTAGAACTGCTACCATATTATTAAGGAATTGATGCTTGACAACTGCTATGTTATATTACGAATAACCAACTCCGGTAAACAAAGACAGAATCTGCTTAAGCATTGGATACATATAGAGAGCGGTTAAGGCAACGTTTGTTTTAAATAGGCTCAAGTGATTGGGTTGAAGCATCAGCTGAAGAGAAGCCACCGACGAAAACGCCTCGACTGTGGGATAAATAGTAAGTCATCACATTTATTTGTACTGCTGGAAGCCATTGAAATCATTACTGCCACGTTACACCAGTAGTTTAGAACCAAAACAACAGAATGTTGACATTTCCAAAGAATCTGGCAGTAACTGCTTCACTTATTTCAAAAGCAAACTGAGTACATGTTTTTCAAATGACTCCTTTGAATTCCTGCTGCTTGCTATAGAAGTGGTTTCTATTTGGCGCTACGTGTCTTGACGCATACGCTGAGAAGCGTTCTTGCGGTTATAACGCGTCTGTACCCAGCCGCAGTTCAATAAGAAAGCATAAACAAAAAGCTAATGTTTGGAAGGGTGGAGCTTTGGCAAGAGGTTGTTAGATTTAAAAAACGTGTCCCTCTTTTACGCTGGTCGTTTTAGCAAGTGCACTGTGACCATTCGACGTGCGCCATCAAACCTGTGAGCTCGTCGAGATTCTAATCATGTTCAGCCACTCGCAAAACCTCGTTTTAGATGCGGAGCATCTAATACTCGAGGGTTGTAGTGCGGCGCCGTCCGCAAGCTTCCTCCTCCTTTTTCCACCATCTGTGCATCCCTTCCTCCTCTACACACCGCGCGCGCTTCACTCCTCCACCATCTGTGCACCCTTCCTCCTCTACACACCGCATGCGCTTCTCCTCTTCACGAACATTCGCTAGCTGTATAATGTAGCGCGCATGCGCCGTCACACTTCGAGAACATCGGCAGCTGACGCGCGCGCATGCGCCGTCGCGCTTCGAGAACATCGCCAGCTGACGCGCGCGCATGCGCGGTTGCGCTTCTCCTCCTTCTCGAACATTCGACAGCTGACAGTGCATGCGCCGTCGCGCTGTATATATACTCAAGGTCGGCGCTCGCTCGCTCAGTTGCCGCTCGTCGGTTGGTTTGTACGGCGCGTCGACGTCCAAGGTCGCGGTGAAATGAATTCCAACGAATCCACAAACACAATGATCGACGTCCCTTCGATCAGCGCCGCCCTTTCGCATACGTGTGTACGTGTTCACTCATTTAACACCCCCTCCTACAACCACGTTAACCAATTTAGCCATCGACCCAAGTAAGTCGCAATTTAACACCCCATTTCACAACCACGTTAACCAATTTAGCCAACGACCCAAGTAAGTCGCACTTTAACACCCCGTTAACCAATTATATGCTCCGCATCCTCCTCAGTGTTCCCCCGAGGGAAGCTGCGGGCAATTTTTTTTATTTCTATTCTGCCTACAGCTTCTCTTTTTTTTATTGCTTTCGAGAAACTAGGGGCACAGGGGGCCAACCCATGACATACCATGGAACTGTGCACTTTATCGCTTCTGAAAAAGCAATGTCCATTCCTTTTCAAATAGCATAACGTCTATTTTTCTACGTAATGTCTCTCAGAGTTTCACTACATCAGACGCGGAATTTATTAGGGAGCCATAGAGACGCAAGACACTCATTTCTGCGTGTGATAAGGTGCCCTGTTTCATATGCAGGATCACACTGTACTGGTCACAGCAACTCTTCTAATGCTTCTATTTTTGTGTTTCTGTCAAAACAATTACGAACCAATTTCTGTTTTATGATATATCTCGAATATCGTTTTCTCCTTCGAAAAATAAGACACCTTATACAAAGTCTGGTTTAACATTGAGGGAAAAGCTCTCCTGCACAAAAAATGTTTGCTTTGTTGCATGGCAAAAAATAGTGCAGAGAAGTAACATTGCCGTTACTGCAAAAAGCCGATTTGTGGGATCAGGCAGAAGCAGCGGGGAAAAGAATAATACTGGCAAAAAATGAAGGAAGGATAATTTAAGAGTTCAGTTTGACCCAGCCTGGCTTGCCCTTAACCCCCTCAAAGACAACACTGCATAGATATGTGGTTGTCTAAGTACGCAGTTTGGCGTGAAGGGGCCTGTCGGCAGTTGTGAAGTGTTCTGAACACGCTCTCACACGGTGACAAGAGGGGACGTTGTGCCAGTGGCGTCCGTGCTATGCGCCTGTTTTTTGTCACGCCAGACATGCAAACGTTGAAATACGAGAACAGGCAATCCCAAGATGCGATTTCACGACCATGCCATTGTTAGAGAATGAAATGTTGCGTAGAAAATTATGTTTACGGGGCGCTTTTACGCCTGTAAACATATAGTGTACGATGTACCAAGTGTGGTAGTTAACAAAAGTGCTGCCTTCTCGTCCTGACGCTTGTCCTGTCTGAGTGCGCACCAGAACGCACGCGCAGATCATTGGGTAAGTGAACTGGTAAGCGGGGATACAGCAAGACATTTGCGGCTTAAGTTATGATGGGGAGGAATGACAGTTACTTTCAATTAGCATGTCATAGTAAGATTGCAAAATACTAAATGAAACAAAAGCATTAGTATGACAAGTTTTTCAAACAATTCTTATGCATTAGGATAGCATTAAATTTAGCTTGAGTGCTTTTTGTGCTGGTGTTAGTACTGGCACTGTACACAGCATTGTAGCAGATGTGCAAATTATAAAGCTTATACCATCAGCGGGTAGAGCAGCCGTAAACAACATATTGTGTTTACTGATTCCTTGATATACATTGAACACAAAATTTATAACTAGACTATAGATTGAAGGCCACATGAGCAAACGAAACAATTTTTTCATAGTTGTGGTTGTCGTTTCTGTTTAGTTTAGAGATGACGAAATGGCCACATAATGGCACGTTCCATTTCCCAAGTTTTTGTTATCATCCCAAAACACCACACGATTCTCAGCGCAAACCGCGCCTGCAGTTTTCGAGAAAGTTCCGGACTGTAGTAGATCATTTAGATAAGATCACGCCCACTGTGCGAACGGTACAGATTGTTCTGAAACCTACGCCACCGCCAGCGATAACGCTAGAACATTCAACGGCAAGAATATAAATGCCGACGCGCTTCGCCGCTTGTCAGTTGTTGATTGAAGGCCGACGCTCCGTTCGCCGCTATCAGTCCGGGACTGCTATCTGTGCGAGACTGCTGCTGTAATTGGACTTTCCGTTTACCGGTCACAGGTTCGCCCAAATAAACAGTTAAATCCCAACACGAAGTCTCCTGTCTTCAGCCACGTCACGACCCCGTGACATCTGGTTGAGGTGCTGCTTTGTTCATGTAGCGGACGCCCCCGTCAAGCCGTGAACCCAGCCCACGTCGCGGAGAAGACACCGACGCCAACCAGGAGCAGCGAACAAGCCGCCAACAGCAAGGGCTACCACCGGAGTACGGGCTTCTACAAGACAAGGCACGGAAGACCAAGGCTATGACCGCGACTTCAGCGACAATGACAACCGCAGCGTCCCAGCCCACGATGGTCATGCATCAACCCAGGGAACCACCAATTTTCCATGGGTCATCGTTCGAAGACCCAGAGACCTGGCTAGAAACATACGACCGTGTGGCCGCCCTCAACCACTGGGACCATGACGAAAAGCTGCGTCGTGTGTTCTTCTATTTGGAAGAAACCGCAAGGACCTGGCTCGAAAATCGGGAGTCCACGCTCCGAACGTGGGATGTTTTCTGCGGCGCATTCCTGCAAACGTTCGCGAGCGTCGCTCGCAAAGAGAGGGCCGCTGCTTTATTAGAGACCCGGGTTCAGCTACCAAATGAAAATGTCGCCATTTTCACAGAAGAAATGACCCGACTATTCCGTCACGCTGACCCAGACATGCCTGAGGAGAAAAAAGTTCGTTTCCTCATGCGAGGAGTCGAACAGGAGCTCTTCGCGGGACTGATGAGAAACCCACCGAAAACCGTTCAAGAATTTGTAGCCGAAGCGACCACTATAGAAAAGACCCTGGACATGCGCACCAGACAGTATAATCGTCGCCTTGCATCAGACTGCGCTGCTGCTCAAGCCAGTAACTCCGAAGACCTGCGTGAAACGATCCGAGCGATCGTGCGGGAAGAGCTGCGCAAGCTGTTGCCTTCGGCGCAGCCTCAAGTGGATTCAATTGCCGACATTGTGCGAGAAGAATTTCGGCAATCGCTTCAAATTCCCCACGCACCGCTGCCCGAGCCAGAAGCTATGAGCTACGCCGCTGCACTGCGCCACAACGCTCCTCCCCGTCCACGCCAAAACGCCGCCCCATCGCACTTCCGTCGTCAGACGCCACCGCCGCCACCACCCCCGCTGACGTCATACCGTTCGCGAGCGGCCCAGCGCAGTGCACCGAGGAAGACTGACGTCTGGCGCACCCCTGACCATCGCCCGCTCTGCTACCACTGCGGCGAGGCCGGTCACACATACCACCGTTGCCAGTACCGACAGATAGGACTGCGTGGCTTCGCCGTTAATGCACCGCGTCCACAGCCAGGAGAACGACCACGTGACATCGCCGACTACCTGACAGGAACTCGGTGGACACTACGAAGCCCTTCGCGTTCGCCGTCGCCCAGCCGCCGCACGTCACCGCACCACCAGCAGTACTCTGGCCCAAGGCGGGGCCGTCTCCTAGCCCGTATCCGGGAAACTAAGGGCAGCAACCGGTGGAGGTGCGGTTGCTGTGCGACGAACTACCGACGACGACGACGCCGCGACGGAGCTTTCCGAACACAACGCCAACCAGGCAAAGCCCTGACGGCGAAAGCTCAATTACATAAGGTGGCCTGACGACGCAACATGGAAGCAGCGGAACAAGCCGACGCAGCCGTGACCCGACGCCACGCCCTAACTGTAATGCGAGACGGCGAACTAGCAACCTCGACGTTCTTATCGACGGCCACAGTGTGACCGCTCTCGTTGATACTGGAGCCGACTATTCTGTCATCAGTGGGTCGTTCGCCGCGAAGTTAAAGAAAGTTAGGACAGCTTGGAAAGGCCCTGATATCCGCACAGCCGGAGGTCATCTCGTAATGCCTGCAGAAATCTGCACAGCGATAGTCACCATTAACGGCCGTATTTATCCTACAGACTTCGTAGTCCTACAGCGTTGCTCGAGAGATGTCATCCTTGTCATGGACTTCTTATGCCTCCATGGTGCTGTCATAAACCTAAAAACAAAGTCGATAACGTTATCCACAGAAGAAGCACTACCGCCGCGCACGCCATCAGGACACCATACCTTGAATGTGCTGGAAGAACAAGTCACCATTCCGCCTCGCTCAAGCGTCATTATTTCAGTCGGCGCTCCTAAATCACCTGACTTGGAAGGCGTCGTTGAAGGCAGTCAGCATCTGTTGGTCACCCGAAATATTTGCGTCGCAAGAGGAATTGCAGAGCTGCGGGGAGGCAAAGCAACGGTTATGCTCACAAATTTCAGCAATGAGTACAAACATGTGAACAAAGGAACAACGGTCGCATACATCGAAGAAATTGTCGAAGCCACAAGTGCTTTCACCCTCGCCGATTCTGCGGAACCTGCTCAGAGGAACCAAGCCCCTCCCATAGCTTTCGACGTCAATCCCACACTTCCGAACGATAAGCAAGAACAGCTCAAGGCCCTGCTCCTGCAATACGAAGATTGCTTTTCGTCGTCATCGAAAATTCGGCAGACTCCAATCACGAAACATCGCATCATAACCGAAGAAAATGCCGGACCCTTCCGTCAGAGTCCGTAGAGGGTTTCGACGCGAGAACGTGAGGCCATGAAGAGACAAGTTGATGAAATGCTGCGGGATGACTTTATACAGCCGTCTAAGAGCCCATGGGCATCCCCCGAGGTGTTAGTGAAGAAAAAGGATGGGACCCTACGTTTCTGCGTCGATTATCGCCGCCTGAACAAAATCTCAAGAAAGGACGTGTATCCTCTCCCACGAATAGACGACGCACTTGATCGGCTCCATAACGCCAAGTACTTTTCGTCAATGAACCTCAAGACTGGCTATTGGCAAATCGAAGTCGACGAAAGAGACCGAGAGAAGACGGCGTTTATAACAACGGACGGCCTCTTCGAGTTTCAGGTGATTCCTTTCGGCCTTTGCTCAGCACCTGCAACTTTTCAACGCGTTATGGATACAGTACTGGCAGGATTGAAGTGGCAGACTTGCCTTGTGTACTTGGACGACATCGTCATGTTTTCCTCGAGTTTCGACGAGCATCTTGGGCGCCTTGACGCTGTACGTCAAGCCATCAAGACTTCCGGACTCACACTGAAGCCAGAAAAGTGCACATTTGCGTACGAGGAGCTTTTGTTTCTGGGGCACGTTATCAGCAAGTCTGGAGTTCGTCCAGATCCACGGAAAACAGCCGCCATCGCCGACTTCCCGCCGCCCACTGACAAGAAAGCCGTACGCAAATTTCTTGGCCTGTGCGCCTATTATAGGCGGTTCGTGAAAAACTTCGCCCACATCGCCGATCCTCTCACTAACCTTACCAAGGCCGACGTGGAGTTCAAGTGGGAAACGCCACAGGAACACGCTTTCCAAAAGCTTAAACATCGCCTCCAGACGCCTCCGTTACTTGCCCATTTCGACGAATTCGCCGAGACAGAAATACATACTGACGCAAGCAGCGTAGGTCTTGGCGCCGTTCTTAAGCAGAGGGCTGACGGACTTGAATGGGTTATTAGTTACGCCAGCCGATCGCTATCCAAAGCAGAAGCAAATTATTCCACAACAGAAAAGGAGTGCCTCGCCATAATCTGGGCTACGTCGAAATTTCGCCCCTACCTCTCCGGCAGGCCCTTCAAAGTTGTGAGTGACCACCACGCCTTGTGTTGGCTAGCCACCTTGAAGGACCCTTCAGGTCGCCTCGCACGATGGAGCCTGAGACTTCAAGAATATGACATTACTGTCATTTACAAGTCCGGCAAAAAAACACTCCGACGCCGACTGTCTCTCTCGTGCGCCTGTCGACCAACCGCTACCCGACGACCCGGATGACGACTACTTCTTGGGAACGATAACTACCGACGACTTCGCTGAACGACAGCAGGCCGACCCGGAACTTGGGGCCCTAATAGAATACCTCGAAGGCAGGACCGCCGAAGTCCCGAAGGTACTCAAGCGCGCACTTGCGTCGTTCTTTCTACGAAACGGTCTTCTACAAAAGAAAAACTTTTCACCGCTTCGAGCTAAGTACCTCCTTGTGGTGCCTTCAGCTCTGCGACCAGAACTCCTGCAGGCCCTGCACGACGATCCGACGGCAGGGCACCTCGGTGTTTCTCGCACGCTCGCGAGGATACAAGAAAGGCACTACTGGCCACGTCTTACCTCCGACGTCACTCGTTATGTGAGGACATGCCGAGACTGTCAGCGACGCAAGCACCGCCGACAAGGCCAGCGGGACTTCTGCAGCCAATTGATCCACCTTGCCTACCTTTCCAGCAGATTGGTATGGACCTACTGGGGCCGTTCCCAACGTCGGCTTTCGGAAACAAGTGGATCGTGGTAGCTACCGACTACCTCACCCGCTACGCCGAGACAAAAGCCCTGCCAAAAGGCAGTGCGTCCGAGATAGCTGAGTTCTTCGTCGAAAATATCGTCCTACGTCACGGCGCCCCGGAGGTCCTTATCACCGACACAGAAACGGCATTCACTGCCGACTTGACTCAAGCGATCTTGGCATACAGCCAAGCAAACCACCGCCGGACGACAGCGTACAACCCGCAGACCATCGGTCTCACCGAGTGGCTTAACAAGACGATTGCCGACATGCTGTCAATGTACGTCGATGTCGAACACAAGACGTGGAACGCCATTTTTCCGTATGTGACCTTCGCATACAACACGGCGGTGCAGGAGACGACGCAGATATCTCTATAGAAATTGGTCTACGGAGGAGCCCGGCAACGACGCTCGATGCCATGTTACCCAACATCACCGACGAAGAAAACCTCGATGTGAGCGAGTGCATTCAACGCGCCGAAGAAGCCCGACAACTTGCGCGTCTCCGTATCAAGAATCAACAGACGACCGACAGCCACCGTTACAACCTTCGACGACGCTTCGTGGAATACCAGCCCGGTGAACGTGTTTGGGTGTGGACGCCGATACGCCAACATGGACTAAGTGAAAAGCTTCTGCGACGGTACTTCGGACCGTACAGGGTGATTCGACGTCTCGGCCCTCTTGATTACGAGGTTGTCCCCGACGGCATCACGAACTCTCAACGACGCCGATCGCGACCTGAAGTCGTCCATGTCGCGCGCCTCAAGCCGTTTCATGCGCGTTAACAAACTGAAACAGTGTTTTTTTGCATTATTGTTGTATCGTAATTTATTCATTGTACTTTCTTGCATTAATATTGTACCTTCATCTTTAGTTAAAGCATCGGGACGATGCCTTTTTTCAGAGGGGGGCAATGCCACGTTCCATTTCCCAAGTTTTTGTTATCGTCCCAAAACACCACACAATTCTCAGCGCAAACCGCGCCTGCCGTTTTCGAGAAGGTTCCGGACTGTAGTAGATCATTTCGATAAGATCACGACCACTGTGCGAACGGTACAGATTGTTCTGGAACCTACGCCACCGCCAGCGATAACGCTTGAACATTCGACGGCAAGAGTATAAATGCCGACGCGCTTCGCCGCTTGTCAGTTGTTGATCGAAGGCCGACGCTCCGTTCGCCGCTATCAGTCCGAGACTGCTATCTGTGCGAGACTGCTGCTGTAATTGGACTTTCCGTTTACCGGTCACAGGTTCGCCCAAATAAACAGTTAAATCCCAACACGAAGTCTCCTGTCTTCGGCCACGTCATGACCCCATGACAATAATTAATCGAATCTCCAGCGGCAGACAGCTAATATTGTGATGTTTTCAGCAGTTTTATAGTCTATAACCACACTACGATTCCGACGCACACCTCTGGCTTAATTTCGAATTCAAGTACTTTCACATCCACGCACGAGTTTTCTTGCGTTTAGCTGGCTCTGAGACGCCCGAAATCGTACCCGCCTCCTCCATGTGAGCACCTGGAGACTTTATTAATTTTTTCGCAGTACCTTATACGCTCTTTATTGGAGCATTGAACGTGTAGGGGGGGGTATACATTGTTAAATATGACATGCGATAAATAAATACAGAACAAGACAAAATCTAAACTATACAATCTGAAAAGGTGCACTGAAATGCTGTGATGCAATCGAGTGCGAGATGAGGTAGAGTAACACCCACGTAGAAAAAAAATAATAGTGTAGCATACGCGAAGCAGGAAAAAGTGTGAACACAATTATTATTGATGAACAGAGATTGAAAAACGAAGCAAATTTTGGCAGATCTTACAATAACACAATGCGATATAATAGAGCGTTACACAAGGAAAGAAAATAGAGGGAAAAGAAAGGCAAGGAGGTTAACCAGCCTATAGGCAGCCGGTTTGCTACCCTGCGCATGGGAGAGGGATAGGGGAGATGAAAGAGAGCAGAGAGGGAAGATAGAAACAGCACATTCGGCAGCACATGCGCGCACACTCAGTCATAGTCCAGTCTTGTCTTTCGCGGTGTGTGACATTGCTGTTACAGTCGCTTGTTCAAGTCGGTGTCGCGTAGGAATTTCAACAGAGCTTTCGTCGCCTTCTGTTGCAGTGTCTTCTCTCGGGCACTTGACAGAATAGTGTCCACAGACATTTGGCTGTTGTCGATGCGCGCAAAAGCAGATGCCAGTGACTGTCTCGAGATTTCATACAATGGACAGTCACACAGGATGTGGTGTAGCGTCTCTTCGCAATGACAGGCATCGCAGAGAGCGTTGTCGGCCATTCCTATGACAAAGGAGTAAGATTTTGTAAATGCCACTCCTAGCCATAAGCGATGAAGTAGGGTGGCTTCTCTTCGGTCGAGTCCAGTGGGCATGCGGAGAGCCATCAAAGAGGACAGGTGGTGTTGACAATTCGTATCGATGCTTGGTGGGCACCATAGTGAAAACGTGATTTCACGCGCAAGTCGTCGAAGATTACTGGCAGCATCAGTCCTCGAAAGTGGTATGGCTTCTTCTTGTCTTCCTTCAAGGGCTGCCCGCGCGGCAGTATCGGCATGTTCGTTCCCTATGATGCCGAAATGACTTGGCAGCCAATGAAGCGTCGCATGATGCCTTTTCTCGAGTAAAGTGTGGAGAAGGCATCGAGTTTCGAAAACAAGCTGTTCGTACGGGCCGCGACGCATTGCTGAGAGCACAGATTGTAGGGCAGTCCTTGAGTCGCTGAAAATCGACCATTGTTGCGGTGGTTCCCGATTGACCACACAAAGTGCAGCGCGCAAAGCAGCTAGTTCCGCTGCTGTAGATGCCGTGGAGTGGTAAGTCCTAAAGCTGATCGTAACACCTTTTGCTGGGATAACTACTACCCCTGACGAACACTGGTGGTTCGTGGAACCATCGGTGTATACATGTATGCTGTCTGAATATTTCTCGTGCAAAAGAAGAAGGGACAGTTGTTTCAGCACGGGCGACGAAAACTCAGATTTCCTCCGGATCCCTGGTACACTAAGATGCACTGTGGGTCGAATAAAACACCAAGGTGGTACGGATGGTTTAGATGCATGAGTGAAGCCCGAGGGAAGTTTATCGTTGTATTTCACGATAATTTTGGCGAACGATGCATGCTTGGCGCCTCTGTGAAGGCAACAGTGCAAGGTGATGGCCGGGGCACGTGCGAAATGTCGGATGTGCGTTCTCAGGACTTCTACAACAATGTGAGTTTGTATCGGATAGTCACCAGCAATTGCAATTGTTGCTTCTGTGGACGTACATCTGGGCAGACCGAGGCACACTCTCAGCGCTTGGGCTTGTACTGCCAGTAAAACACGAACATTGGTCTTGCAGGTATTGCTAAGCACGGGTATTGCTAAGCATTGCTAAACCGAGAAACAGGGCCCTGTAGAGCTCCATCATTGCGTCTACTGACATCCCCCACGTCTTTCCTGCCAGGAACTTGAACAGTTGAGAAATAGCGGTCAGGTGCTTCTTCATATAGGTCACATGCGGACTCCAACAGAGGCCCCTATCAATAATGATGCCCTGAAACCGGTGGGTTTTGGCGTAAGAAATCGGTCGCCCGCAGATTGATATGACATAAGGGGTCATTGCTTTGTGAGTGAAAGCCACCAGCGCGCATTTTTTTGATGATATGCTGAGACCTTGTTTGAACAAGTAGTTGGCAATCATAGTTGCTGCTTTTTGAAGCCGGGAACGTATCTGAGGACGTGTGACTGCCGATGTCTAGACACAGATGTCGTCTGCGTATATTGAGATTTTAATGGTGCTTGGCAAGTATTCAGCAAGGCCAATTAGTGCAAGATTGAATAGCGTCGGGCTAAGAACTCCGCCTTGAGGAACACCCCTGGAAATATAGCGTCGCGTAGTTGGGCCATCTTCTGTTAACACAAAGAATGATCTTGCAGCCAGGTAACTCGAAATCCACCGAAAGACTCGACCACCAAGGCCAACCACCGCAAGAGCACCCAAAATGGCTTCATGTAGTACATTAGCATAAGCGCCTTTCACATCTAGAAAGAAAGCTGCAGATAGTCGCTTACGGGATCTTTCGTGCTGAACGTACGAAACTAGATCAACGACATTGTCAATAGAAGAGCGGTTGCGTCGGAAACCAGCCATTGAATTCGGATAAATCTTGTAGTATTCAAGATACCACTCCAGGCGGCCTAGTGTCATTCGTTCCATTATCTTCCTTACGCAGCTGGCCAGTGCTATTGGGGGGTATGATGTTAGTTCGAGTGGGGATTTGCCCTGCTTCAAGATGGGTAACAAGCGGCTTACTTTCCAGTCATCAGGAACATTGCCATCTTGCCACGAGATGTTGTAGAGGCTCAACAGTTCTCTCCTTGCACCTTCCCCAATGTTGCACAAGGCTCGGTACGGAATACCATCTGGGCCCGGAGAAGTTGAACGCCTGCAGAGAGCTAGTGCCGCCACGAGCTCCTCCATTGTAAAAAGGAGGTCCATGTGGTAGTCACGGGAACGGGGGACGTCACCTCTCACTGGAGAATCTGGACGAGTGGCTTGGTTGGTGATCTGCACACAGAAATCTTCTGCGACATCGATGTCTTGCCTCCTTTGAAATAGCGCGAGCGCTTTGAATGGAAAGCGCAGTTCCGTAGGGTGACGCAGACCTTGCACCGTTTTCCAAATGTGTGAGAGTGGCTTGTGAGGGTCTAGTGACTGGCAAAACGTTGTCCATCGTTCCGACGCTACTCTATTCATGTGACGCCGAATCTTTTTTTGCATCCTCCTGGCTGCTCTAAGATCGTGAATTGATTTTGTACGCCGATACCGATGCTCCGCCCGGCGTCGCAGTGCTCGGAGTCGCTCCAACTCTATATCAAAGTCGTTTCGTGTGGAAGATATTGTCACCGTGCGAGTGGCGTTTGGCATTGTGCTCTTAATTGTTTCCTCTAACCCAGATCGTAGGCCATCGCTGCAAGCATCTTCCATGTCATACTTGAAGTTGGTCCATTGGACTGCTCAAATGGTCGTCCGTGGACCATAACTAGACAAGCCTTTGATGTTAAGGTAGATTGGAATGTGATCACTTCCTCGTGTCTCAACATCTGGAAACTGCTATACGTATCTCGCGAGGGAGTTGGAGACAAAAGCAAGGTCGAGACAGCTGCCGTATGTCACCCCTCGAAGAAAAGTGGGGCTGCCGTCGTTCAGGAGAGTAAGGCCATAGTTGTAGGCGATGTTTGCTAACCTGCGTTCTCTTGCATTTGTCCGCGTACTTCCCCATGCGTGATTGTGCGCATTGAAATCACCTATGAGGACCCATGGTGCAGGACACACTCTCAAAATATCCGCTAATCTCCTGGAATCGAGATTACTTGACGGCAATATATAAACGCCTATGAGAGTAAACATGAGTTGGTTCTTTTTCACAGTGATGCAGACATACTGATTGTCATCGTGAGGTGCAATTGGTTGCACAACATACGTCAGTTCACGACGAACAAAGACGATGATTTTGCTGCACGCACCGTTCGTTGAAGACATGACAGCTTCGTACCCCGATAGTCTTATTGGTTTCGACAAATTGAGTTCACAAATGACGATGATTGGATACACGTAGGTAAACACAAACTGACGAAAATCTGAAAGGCGTGATTTTAGTCCTCTGGCGTTCTATTGGATGACGGATGCAGCCTTGACTTGAGCGTTACACAATACTTCAAAAAAGCGTACGAGGTACCATGTTTGAAAAAATTCAATAAAGATTGACTATGTACGCATGAACAGTCCGATAAGTGATCGAAGTGATACCGCCGGGCGGAACGTTCCAAAGTTAGCAGAGCAACTAAGCGCCCTTGTCTGCCAAAGATGCGCCCGAAACTGCCCTGATTTGAAGCCGCCTAAACATACGCAGTGTGGTTTTCAAAGGGAGGAAATGTGACTTGGTGTTATGAATATATCCGTGAAGCAGGCACAAAGGGGAAACGCATAGGCGAACCCGAGGAGAATGCAGCAAACATTTGAGTTTTATTTTCGTATTACTTGACATGCGCTCACTAGTAATTCCTAGCAATGAAACGGGCGGCATGGTTTTCCACAAGAATGAACGTTAGGTACACTAACTTGCGAATGTTAGGTGGTGATTTACGCAGATTGTGGTTAGTGTACTTGACAAGCCACCACGGCGGATAACTTAGCTTGTGCACGACTACGTTAGTGCGTGATCCTATTTTATATAGAATATTACACTGTATAATTTGGCGGACGCACAGTTTACGTTTTCTCAAAGTTTACTTTTTGGCCAGTAGTATGTAACCCAAACATTCACCTTCTCACCAATCATTGCCAAAAGAATCTATCCTGGAATTGTTTCAGTTATTATGAGCTGTACAAATGGAAGACAATTGCGTTATAAACTTACGTTGCACACTATAGCCCATACACCTACTTAACCCGGCTGCGTATTCTTTCTGTACTGTGCTTTTTTTTTCTCTTCAAACACTGACGTAATCTGTTGCAACATAAATTCACTTAGCACTTGCGCATATGAGTTCAGCCTACGTATCTTACTTACTACTACCAACACAAGTCTGCGACTCATCGACAGTGCTGTCCAATGAAGGGCGAATATCGCATCTCTAATAAACGAGGAGTCAGAAGGTACTCGCCACGCTATATAGAGTTAGCGTTATTGTTCAAATATTATTCTACGTTATGTACTTGCGCGCGTGTGTACTCATCCATTCATTGATGAGTCGCCATTCGTTTCAAGTTTCGCGCAGTCGAGATGACGCGTAGGCGAGCCTCAAGCTCTCTGGGCGAACGTCCTCCAGCCTCAGTGATTCCTCATTGTTTGCTCGTTTTTTTGTTTTCTTATCTCATTGTTGAAGCGCGTACGTTGAAACCGTTGCCCGGCTGGCGTCGCCGCTTCCCCCGTAATCAAATAAAGCGAGCGGTTATGGGTTTTTTCAATCTTCATAGTGGCCAGCGTACGCTTGTCGGTCACTCTTGTTCACTTTACCTAGCACTCCCCCCCCCCCCCCCGCAAGAAAAGCAATATAATAAAAAACACCGGAAGGCGATGGCAGGGTAGCGTGCACCCGAGATAATACAAAACACTTACACTTATTAGAACCATGACGCTTGTGATTGACTGAAAAAGCTTCTTGTACAAGAATGATGTGTAAGAGCAGCACAGCGATCAAAAATAAAACACAGGTAATTCAAATAAAGAAGCGACGAAATTTAACAAGAAACACGCTGGAATATAAAGGATATGTTGATAAAGCGGTTAAAGTACTTGAAGTTTTATCCAAGTAGATAACCTCAGGCTTTTGGGTGAAAAAAGAAAGTCACCTTGGTCCGTTCTATAATACCAGAATGTACCATCGTCATGAAAGTGAAGATCGCGTGGTAGATGATACCTAATGACGAGTTCTGGTTTAGCTCTAAGATTTAATATAATTGTGGATAATCATTTCGCCGTACATTAAAGAACTCACTCGACGCAGAAACACAAAGTTTCACCAGATCTAATCGGGCAATAGTTTGCGAGGTTAAAATAGGCACAATATCTGCAAAGACGTGCGCCAAATCGCACACAGGTAAAAATATTCTTGGTGCTTACAATAAAGATGCTAGCGATCTGCTTCTTGGAGGACTGACCTCATTAGTTATAGCGGGTGGGTGGTTTCGAAAAGATTTATTTACACTATATACATAAAAATGATAACATTCTAATAATAAGGGTCACATAGACTTCGGCACATCTATGTGCCACGACTAACATTAAAATGCTGTAGTGAACACATCATTATTCGATAATGTGTTTGGAAAACGTGTTTAACGATTTAGAGTATTGGTACTCTACTATGGAAGATCAGAAAGCAGTCCCAAACATATACTGCCCTCACTACGTATACTCCAATGTGTCTTATAAAAAAAGTTTGATCATTTAGAAAACGATGCAGTGTACTATGGTAGAGATATTAGCCGTTTCAAATTACATATCAAGACGTTTCACGTCGTAATACGCGAAATGGGTCAGGAATGAATAAACGTGTGCATGAACCCTTTCACTGTTTACAAACAAAGGCCCTTGATGACATCCGAGTTAATTCACTGATGTGGCTTGTTAGCATCGATGGGCAAAAAGAGCTTTGGAAAACACCTTGCTGGTTTTCTACAGCTTCTTTCCTTTATTTCGCGAAATCTATTCAAATAAATATTCTTTTGAGCTACATAAAAATGATGAAAGATTTCCTCGAACCTTTCTCACATTTCTTTTTTCCGAAGAACTGAAGAGAGACTTTCTTTACCATTGAAAAATACTCAAGAACGTGCTTACCGTTTCTACGTTAGGGGCTGGTAAATAAGGTGACCCGAAGTTTTCTGGTGTACAACGCTTGCAATCTTGAAACCATCCATATTAACGATTCCGAGTACCTGGTACTTTACTATGGGAGAGCAAATCACTAGTTCACAAGCAGGGGTTTAGAAATAGTTGAGAACGATGTGTTTAGAAAAAGTGATGAACGATTGAGAGTATTTGCTACTCTACTATGGGAGAGCACAAGACTGTCCCGATTGAATAATTACACGTAAATCCACAAAGTGAATGCTTAGGGTACAGTAGGATTCAATCCGCTAATGTTATTCAAAAATAATCTGCATTCAAAGCAGTCCTTACATGCGTTAGGAGTAGAAACCACGATCAGGTGTTTCAACGCGAAGGACTTCAATAGAGTCAGTCAATTTTGTAATATAAGTACTATATTTTTCGTCAAGAAGAGCACTCTAGTTTAGCCTTAGCCATTTGTTGCTGGCAGCTTGTCACGTTCATAAAATATGAGTTTGTATGCCGGACGCTGCAGTCTTTTCTATCTTTGACAAGCTTGTGGATAGCAAGGTCACGCGAAAACGTATAATGAAGATGTATTCTTTGCAGCGAAGTTTATACTCTTGGTGCAGCTTTATGAATTTGATATCTAACGCTACGCGAGCTATAAGACAGCGCACAGTCGCTCTATTCCGAGTTACACTTTCCAAGCTGAAGCAAAATATTATGGCAATAAGGTGTTCTTGACTGTATTTGTTTTTATACAGCATGTATAGTCTTTGGATCGCTGGCTTGCGGCACATTCGCTTTGTAAGCTCCCCCGTAAACATTTAAATGTGGGTCTTGAAAAAATTATACGTCTACGTAGCACGCTGAAGACGTTACTTTGTCTCCATACCTTCAGTGCACCAAAACGCAAACTTCAAGGCGTTTGTATTCGTGTAATGTCTAAGCGAGCGAACGAACGGATTTTTGTTGTGGATTCAGCTAGGCTATTCGGGCTGCTTTAGGACTTCAGAATTATTGAGACACCACCTCCAAGGTGCAAAACGTCTGTACGTCACGTATTCAGACGTGCAACGTCAAAATGAAGTTTTGAATGCTACACTTAACAGTTTTACCGGCGTGAAATATATAAGAAAACCAAGGTTGCTGGATTAGTTAGATGACGTTACATTTAACCTAGTAAGCTTACAACAACAGCATGATATTTATTTGTTCTTGTGGTAACCTGAAAGAAGGAGCATGACTAAAAGTACACAGTTGATTATGATGTTCTCTAAAACAAATTCTTAGCGCTATTTCGTGTTGGGCAACCCCGTATGTGTTCCAAGTTTTGTCTAAAGGCAGTTTTTGCAATGTATCATTAGTTGCATATTGCAACAGAAACTGCCAGCACTTGCGTATAGGCACAGGACTCCGGGAATCACAGGCTTCGTGAACAAAGGGAAACGCCGACATCGCTTGTGTGCTACTCCCACCACTGCGTGTGATTCTCAAAGGCAATTGCTATTCGGAGGCGCTTCAGTTGTTAATCAGCGTTTTCTGGTGGCGTGACTCCATTCTTATGGCCATGTTTGCACAACTTGTCTCCTAGAACGAATACTTACCGAATAGCTCAGCCTTCTGTAAATTTAAACACTGCGTGTATTGCTGGCGAAAGTCTTGGCAACCCCGATACGGCAAGCGAAACTAGCTGCAGTACACATGCCAGCCCTGCATGTGCAAAAACTCCGATCGAGGGCCCAGCGCGTGAGTAGAGATAAAAATTTTCAAATATTTTGGGCAGTCGGGAGACAAAAAAACAGTTTTAGGCGCGAAGCTCCTTAAGGCGTGGGCTGTGCGTCTCCTGTATGTAGCCACCTCTCGTTTAGTTTTTGCAGTGTTCACTAGATGGCGGCACTTGTAGCTGACGAAAAGATGTAAGATGTTATAAACTAGACAGTGGTACTTGCAGTTGATGATGAAAGATGCGAGATGTTATAAAATAGGAATGATTTCACATAGGGCGCGTGTCATTGGTGGAAGGCAATCGTTCGATTTAGTGCGGCGACGTACGCTAGGAAAAGCGTTGTAATAAAATCGAGTGGGCAAAATGTACGGCGAATTCATGGTTTACCAGGTTTACCTTCGGAGCGTCGCCCACTCATCATCATTCACTTCGTGGATATGGCGGCACTTTTTTAAGACATTGTTTTTTTTTCGAAATTGTGGAAAAAAGTGTAAAATGAAGATTTTTCTTTGGCATATGACAATAGTTTCTTGCCATACACTATTGCTTTATTGCCAAGTGTGAAAAGCGATAACTTTCATTACATAAATAACAATCATGAAACGCTGTCTCTTTTTTTACGAACAAATACAGCAATGAACCAATCAATAGCAGGCCAGAAGCATCACCGCCAACTCATTTATCACTCTTTGTAGGGGTGCAAGTTCCCGTAATCGTTACGGCAGATGGAACAAAGAACCCAGAAATGTCTATATCGTCATCACTTCGACTATGGAAACATTGATTAAGGTGGTAAAAAGATGAAGTCTAAACTTTTATTCAGAGTCAGTACCACCGGTTTCATCTGTAGCTTTCTTCATGTTAAGATATCGCATTCTGAAAAAAAATTGTAATTGATATGTGGGGTTTAACGTCCCAAAACCATCATATGATTATGATAGATTCCGCAGTGGAGAGCTCCGGAAATTTCTACCATCTGGGGTTCTTTAACGTGCACCCAAGTCTGAGCACACAGGCCTACAATATTTCCGCCTCCATCGAAAATGCAGCCGCCGCCGCCGGGATTCGATACCGTGACCTGCGCATCAGCAGCCTAGTACTTTAGCCACTAGACCACGGTGGCAGGGTTTCGGAAAAAAACGTAGCCGCTGTTACATTGCTTACAGACAGAGAGTCCAGACTTACGCCGCAGATCGCAGAACTGTACAAGGAAACATTGAAACTGAACGATAATTTTGGTTTTGGTTTGCTTTATTCAAGGCAAAATTGAACAAGATCGCCTTGAGGGACACGACTAACGGCTAAGTAAATGGGGGCCAGAACGTCATAATAACAGGGGCCAGAACGTCATACACCACCCCCATCGTGACCACACCCAAACGACGAAGCTACGTTAAGGCAAGTTAAGCGGACGCTGAAGCTGAGTTTATGTGATGTCGCTGGGGAGTGGTCAGCCATCGTTTGGTGTTTTGGTATGATCTGTGACGTTTTGGTTTCACGTTCAACGCTCGGTGTTCGTAAGCCTTATTCCTGTATGTTTTTAAATGCGAAACATTTCTTAACAAACTTCGGCGATTTGAGCGTATCTATCTATCTATCTATCTATCTATCTATCTATCTATCTATCTATCTATCTATCTATCTATCTATCTATCTATCTATCTATCTATCTATCTATCTATCTATATAGCCGCTTATGTTTGGGTGCTCTCGTGGTCACCCCCTTAACATGGCGTCAACCAAATTTAGCCTGGGAGGGTAAGACTATTTGACGAATATGACGCCCTGGTCAAGACATGAATAATGTCACAATCCAGTCACTTACGTCGTCAAACACTTCCCATCAGACAGTGGCACATACTGACGGGGGGGGGGGGGGGGGGGTATGTGCCGCTGGTAAGCGGTTATGTGCCACAGCTGATGGACCCTTATACCTACCTAGGTACGACGAGAACACACATGGGCAATTCTAACGCGTGAGCGTTAAGGATCGGTAACGTCGACCCAACCAAGACCCAGAATAATTGTCAGTGTTAAGAAAAACCTGACATAAACAGCGTTGGCCACCCGACAAATGCAAATAATAAATTTCAGGGTCCCAGCAGGAATCGAACGCAAGCATTCTGTGTGGCAGTCAAGCATTCTACCACAGATCAACGCCAGGTCTCGGAACTATTTTTCAAATAGACGCTATATAATCTTCGTGAAACGTCAATAGTGGTTGCAGTGCTGCCCACCCAATTTTGTAAACATTACATATGCATGTGCTTCTTTCATACGGCTGTCACGTCGGGTTACGTGAATTGTGGTGAGGTGCCATGCGCTGAAATTGATTTATGTAGCAGTTTCAAGGGTCAGCATCTTCGCGAGCATCAGCGCTTCATATCAGTTTCTGGTGTTGCTAGAACACATTTCCAGCTGACATGATTGCGCAAGTGGAAAACTGGTTACATAAACATCTACAACTCTTCGACATATGTCTCTGCGTGTAACATTAGTACATATATTAGGAGTTATTTCATGGCGTATCGCTCCATAAAAAAAAATGCAACACAGGCACCTTCCCTCCGCGTGCTTCGCATAAAGTTGATTCCGAGATACGTGGGATCTGCCGATTTTTTAAAATTATTTGAACAATTTTCACACCAAGAATATGCTTTAGCTGCGTCAACATGCTTGCCAAGTATCCGGCGCATATAAAAGGATGTAATGCTCACTAGTATTAACTCCCAAGATGCTTAGCGTGATAGGGGCTGCACACATTACGCAGTATTATGTGAGAAGTTGTGGTTATGATGTCAAAAATAGAAAACTTTTTCGTGTCCAGGCTACGAAAGACGCCACTTTGAGTTACCCCGGCCTAATTCTGACCCAGGGGATTCATAAACGCGCACCTAAATATATTTACCAACAAAAATGTTTCGGCGTGAAGTGCCCCAAAATGGTAGCTGCCATTGGGAGCACGCAAAGCTTTCAGCAGCCACCCCCCTCCCCCCTTCGCAATTCAACACGCGCGACACAAAGTGTAGCGCCAATTTAGGTGAGACGCATCTGGTCTTAATTTTGTTAATGAAAACAGTAAAAAAATAGAGGGGGAAGGAGTTTGGGTGTTGAAGAGGTACTAAGGTAACGCGCGCCGCGGTGGTGACAAAGTTGCAAAAATTTAGCCACGGCATTGCCCGCATTAGCGTTCAAGGTGGCCGCAAAGCGGTGTTTGTGCGAGCGCGCGGCCAAGGCACCGCTGCATTCAAGAAAGGCGTGCGTAAATGGTACGTGCATAATGTAGCTGTTAGAAGCTTTGCACGTATGGTCGGGCCTTACATTCCCCAAAAAGATGTGCTTCTCTTGGTATCAGTACCTCTATAGTGTAAATTTGCTTGAGCGCAGTCGTTTTCTCGGTACTGTCTAGACCAGAGGTCTGAGACTCCCCTCAGCTAGCGCGTCGGAGTCACGCGTCCGCGAGGCGCAACACTTGGCGCTACGAAGCTGTTCACTTTGCCTATGTTTTTAAGTGTGAATACACTTTATAAGCGACCCCAAACCATCCACCGCCGTCGGCGGCGTCCGCAGTCTTCTCTCTATCTTTAAAAGAAAGAGGACTTGGTGGGCCGCAGCGCGACGCTCTACCGAATAAGCCACGGACGCGACGCTGATATCGGTGTCAGTAACGCGCCTTATACCCCCTACCCCTTCGCTCGCTCCTCCGCTCTTCTCGTTCGCTGCCGCTGCGCGCGCACCCCTCTCTCTCGCGCGCCCGCCTTCTCTTTCAGTCTCCCGTCGAGAGCGGGTCATTCATCTCTAGGATGAATGAATTTATTACGGAAGCTAAAAAAGTAAATAGCAATTTATGAATAGATAACTGTTAAATGCGAAGCATTTTTAGCGGACTTCGGCGACTTTGAGCGTATCTATCTATCTATCTATCTATCTATCTATCTATCTATCTATCTATCTATCTATCTATCTATCTATCTATCTATCTATCTATCTATCTATCTAGCCGTTTACGTTTGGGTGCTCTCGTGGCCACCCCCTTAACTTGGCATGGGAGGGTAAAATTAGCATGGGAGGGTAAGATGGTTTGACAAATATGACGCACTGGTCAAGACATGAATAATGTCACAATACCATCGCGTACGTCATCAAACACTTCCAGTCAGACAGTGGCACATACCCATGGGTGTGTGTGCCGCTGGTATGCGGGTATGTACCGCAGGTGAGTGACACACTTAGTATCTAACCCAGGAACGACGACAACACACATGGGCAATTTTAACGCGCGAGCGTTAAGAAATACCCGACATCGGTAGCATCGATCCGACGTATGGAAAGAATAAATGTCAGGGTCCAAGCTGTAATCGAACCCAAGCATTCTGCGTGGCAATGAAGCATTTTATCACAGAGCTACGCCTGTTCTCCGAACTACTTTTCAAATAGACGCTAATCTCCATGGAACGTTGATATTGGTTGCAGTGCTGCCTACCCAATTTTATAAACATTTACATATGTACTCCTTCGATACAGCCGTCACGTCAGGTTAAAGTCTTGATAAGACAGATGCTTGGGCTAGTTGGCGATTGGGAAGCAACATATTTGCACAGCGTGAGACTACGAGTAGTTACGTCGTAACTGCTCATAGTCTTGCGCTGTGCAAATATGAGGGTTAACATCAATTGTGGTTCGTTGTCATACGCTGAAGTTCAATTATGTAGCAGTGTCTAGGGCCAGCATCCTGGCGAACATCAGCGCTTCATATCAGCTTCTGGTGTTGCTAACACACATGTTCCAGTTGGTATCGTTGCGCAAGTGCAAACAACTGGTCATATAAGCATCTAAAATATTCAACATATGTCTCTGCGTGCAACGTTTGTACATATACCTAGCGTCGTTTCATGACGTGTCACCCAATAGCCATATTGCAACACGGTCACCTTGCCTCCGCATGCTTTGCATAACGTCGGTTCCCTGGTACGAGGGATCTGCTCATTTTTACCCAACAAAAAAATTTGCCATTTTTTTCAACTGCGTGAAAAATAACTGCATAAGATGAGTTTTTTTAGATTTTTCCAGTTTTTTGCACTTTGTATCTCTACACGTGATGGAGAAAAAAAGCGTAGATAATAGTGGTTCGTTATATCGACAGACTCAGCGTTCGCCATTTTTCGTCCTCCTTTGATATCTTTCGCACTCTTTCACTCTGTCGGTTACGTAGACAACAACAGAGGTGACTCCACTGGAACGGGCACCTGAAAGCAGTGCTCTAAAGCACGCAAGGACGTCGTTCCCGCCGCAACTGCGAATTCCGCTGGAAAAGGTTGCGGGAAATTCGTCGCTCGAGCAGCAAGTGCGAAATTTGATCAAACGTTCGCAGTTGGTTGTGTGCGCTAGCGCACGCTGTAGCTTGACCGACATCTACATAAGACTCGTATATCCATCTACAGTCATATTTATGGAAGGGAACACGCGAGCGCATGGCAAATAGCCTCTTGCTGTAGATGTGGTGCAGCGCAGGGACGAAATGTGAAAGTAAAAGGAGAGAGTGGTGTCGTTCGTTTTACAGAGAACATTCGCATCACGTATGTGTTTGTCTCAATTTTACGCTTTCCTTTTGACATGCATATTTCGTAGGGACGTTTCAGTGAACAAGGATTGTTTTCATTAAGAACTGTCGCTATCACAGATTCGTACTGTTGCTATCGCTATAACATGAAGAACTAAAAAAATACTTTAAAAAGGGCCGCAGGCAATAAAAGAAATGGCACCACCCTGTCTCTTTATTTACAATTTCGCTGGGCACCGAGCCACACTCTTGGTTTGAGGCTAATTGGCATGCACTCTCCTGTTTCCTTTCGTAAAATAGACGCCTATATGCGTACAGTGCTTTCCCCACTACTTAGAGTTGAGATGGCAGACTGATCCAAAACCGCGTGGCTTCGTGGAGTGGAGGAATTTCTCTACACCAGCGTTCGGGAGAGGTAGGTATGATATAATCCAAAGGAGCTGGCTATTAGACTGACTTTGTATAACATTCTGATTCGTCGCAATCACATGCATTGCTTCGCCGTTGCAACAAAAGTTTCAACACGTTTCTTTTTTAATATTACACTGCAGAGTCCCTCATTTATTACATGATAGATTTGACTTTTAGGTGTAACACATATCCATGAAAGAAGTCCGGAAGGGGTGGAATATTACATGAAAAGGTCTCGTCCAAGACTGTCTATGCTGCTTACAATAGAATCGGTGTTATTAGCTTAGGCCTAGGAGTTTTGTGTTAAATCCGCATGGTCTCCATTTCAACGACTACATGAAGTTGACAGCTTTTCTTGCAAGCAAGGCGGGACTACAGTAGAATGCCCACTTCTCTCAAGGAGTGCCAACTGCCGTAGGAATTTCCTTCCTCTTTCGCATTGTGCACTGATGGGCAGCTCAGTCGCTCTCGTTGTCAATTTAATGCGCTCGCACACCGCCGGCACGGAAGAGCGGGTCGAAATAATGAGGAGGTAGTATGGCTACTGGGCACAAGGCGCTTGACAGAGTTACTTCGATTCGTGCCTTTCAACCATCTTATTGCACACTCTGCCGGTGAAGCGTAGTGACAGCGCAATGCCAAGACGTATTATTGTAGCCGGACAAACTTGTATTCCACCTCTCATTGCTTGTTTCTGGCGTGCGTACAGCGCGGCGGATTCAGGCGCCAGTATCAACTTGTGCTTATTTTGGTTAGAGAGGGGACAGTCACTTGTTGGGAAACTTAATTGATTGAAAGCACTGCCTTGCCGATCGCGTCACAGCACCATCACCATTTCTTTAACACGAAAGTATTTTACACCAGGGTCTGCCATGGCTCCACTGACGCGCTTCTGTCACGGATATGACGTTACAAAATATGTCTCAACACATTTCCAAAAAAAAATAAGAAAACTTTCCGGTACTGAGAGTCGAACCTACGACTTCTCGATCCACCACGTGTGGTGCGAGACGACTCGGTGCCAAACCATACGTTCCTAGAGGTACTAACAGTGAGCTATTTTTATACAGCAATTGCTGTCGGAGACCGTCGACATCAGCGCGTTTTTAGTATGATTGGCGAGATGGTGCGATAAGAGCGAGTGTGCGCTTTATATAGGCCGTATATAGGTCGTAGCTCCAAGCGTTACGCTATGCGCGCGCTTATCTTATGATCGGGGTGGTTTGTAGGTGTTATGCTGGCGTTGAAGTTCCAGAGAGCATGAAAATCACTTCGCTCACTGTAGCAGTCGCGTTAGCAAAGATCGCTCGCCCGTTTACTGAGATTTAGGTGCAGCTTAGTAAACAACATGGATGGTCCAAATTTCCAGAGCGCTTTACTACGGCATCTCTCACAACCATGTCGTGGTTTGTGGACGTTAAACCTGAACTATTGTCAGTTAGTGCTCGTCGTGTGTTTACTTGAGTGCTCGTTTCGTGCGTCTTTGAGCAACCCACTTGAAGCGTCGAGATTCGACAGCTGTTAGTTCGCGCTCTACATCTGTATGTTGTTTTCGTGTGACCTTTCAGCTTGAGAAGTGAGCTGCGAGTTGTGAGCTTCATGTCTTTCTTCGCATGACATTAAAATTAGTTGCTATAGCGTTCATTTATTTGCAATAGTGTTCAAGCAATGCACAATACCAACACTCAAGCACCCTTATGAAGACACGTTTCACCTTCGTATTTTACCGAATACTGCGACAAAGGATTGAGTCAACTTTCTTTTTTTTGCAATCATTGCCGTTTTGTGACGCATTATAAAAATAATTGACTTGCATGAGCGACTGTAGACTGATTGCTCGAGTGAATGTTGGACTGAATGTGACGTCAGGAGAGGGAAGAAAGTCATGGTTGTTTATAAGTTGTTACATCGCACTGCGCAAAGGAAAGGGAAAATTTGAAGGTTAGAACAAAAAGTGTGTGCGTGTTTGTGCGTCCACGCGCAAACACACACACACACACACACACACACACACACACACACACACACACACACACACACACTTTCATTACTTTAAAATTCCAAGTTCTCCCATCGCTCTCTGTAGTGTAAGGTAGCACGCCGGTTATCCTAAACTGCTTTTCCTCTCTCTCCTGTTTTCGTTTCTTCCTTTCTTTTTGTCTCATTTTTTTTGTACAGTAGCTCGTTATATGATATAGGCTGCCTCAACACACTCACTGATAATCATTAAAAAAGCTTGGTGAAACGTTGTTATGAAGTGGGGACTTCATCAGAATATGAATTCGTAGAGGCTTCGTTTTATTTTCCTATTCTTTAGCAAAAGAGAGTCAGGTCTAATATACGTCAGCGGCGCGTTCCATCAAAGTGATTTAACGATAGTCTGCACGACGAAGAAACTAACCGCTGCGCTTTGCTAGTGACGCAGCGTGTCCTTATACCCATTATAAATTCTTTATTAACGGCGTGACTATAGAGACGTTAGCTTTAAGCCTGGTCTTTTGTCTCATTTCTTTACAAATTCTTCAGTGGCCTTTGTTTTGGCTGAATGTATAGCAATCTATTAAACTGGCGGAGTACACGTGTGCAATGCCATGGAGTCATGTTTTTTTCTATTTCTTCTTTTTCGCTTCGCTTTGTAAGCTTGCCTCAGGTATTACAAGTAGCTGTTCACTAACTAACCCAACATACCTATAGCCTAACGTAGCTGACTTTTATATTGGCCAACTATGGAGATTTCTACTTCTTCTGCGGTGAGTTTTAGTGCGGTGCTGGTTGTTAAGGCCCGTTCTTGCGTGTTTAATCTCACGGTATAGTTGTTTCATACGCTTTCATTCGGGTGTAGTGTTAGAAAGCGTCGGCATGATGTAAGCTGGCACACATCATTGCAGGGGGCATCCGCTTGGTTTCACGTTAAGTATTCGTGCCTGTAGGGCTTACAATGCACGCGTTAGGTGACTTACAAAATATATATAAAAGCTAAATCTCTGCCGTCTTTCCTTCTGCTAGACTAAGGTAACAAAGTGACGCATCTGGCATGCAGCTTTAAAGCAAATTCCGAATCATCTTCCTAAGCTGAATTCTTTGAGTTGAGGTGCTAGAAATGTTATCTACGAAGAAACAGCCTGCTTCGAGAGAGAACAGATCGCGAACAAAACGAAGAAACAGTGCGAAAAGATTTAGTGAATTGGCAAACACATAACTGCATGTACGAATTGAAAGCAACCGAGACGTCATAAAGATCTCCACACACACAGCGAACAAAGCACCGTTTAAATCAGAGAGGGAAAAGGGCGTTAGGCGCAGAGACAAACGCTTCTCAAATCGAGCGCATTTCTCTTCGAGATCCAGTTCTACCCTCCACTCTGAATATCTATATATCGAACTGCAGGGCTCGCCTGAGGCTGCACGCAATCCAAACGCCGGTCAGGCAGCCCGCACAGTTTCGACGCTTGCTTCGTACAAGAAAGCAGAAAGAGAAAGCATGCTTTCGACGAGGCGGGCACTGGGAGCGTTGCGAAGCGAATACTCGGTGATGTACGCGGCTGGATGGGCAGGGCTGGAAAACGGGTGCGGTCATCACTGTCATCCTATTGCATTCAGCTGCTTGCTTGTGCTTCTGGCTGTAGCTCTTCAGCCTTTCTTAGTACTTGAAGCTGCCTTGTTTTTCTCTTTTAGTTTTCTTTATTTCATTGTTAACGACGTCGCTGCTTCAAGTCGCGAAAAGCACACAATGCAACATTTGGCGAGTGTTTCTTTGAAGCGACTTTATTTTTGTTTTCTTAAATCATATTGCTAGGACAACTCCCCCTGGCCTTCAAGAAATAATCGTGTGCCAAAGTAAATATAAAGAAGAGTATTAGAAAAGTTAGTGACAGCATTAGAAAAAAGGGATGCTTAAGGCACTCAGTAGTTAAATATTTAAAAAAAAGAAGTGTTCATAAAAAAAGCCATGGCTTTTGTTTATCCACTGGCTTAACGAAAGACAAAACGAATAGCAACAAATGCGTGGCAAGCTTAAGAGATTGCCTCAAGTTTGTCCAACTGTCTCTTTTGCGGTAAAAACAATCAATGACAGACCCTATAGTGTGGGTACCTATCTTACTGGCTTAGCAATTCGTGATTTGGGCAAGTTGTTTTCTGCTTGTTGCAAAACAGACGAGCGTTACAAAATGAGACCATAGACAAAAGGCACGCAGGACTGGCGCTCGGTTAACAACAGCTGGAAGTTCAGCGCCTGTTCTGTGTGCCTCCTTCTCTCTCCCCGTTTCATAGCAGTTGTCTGTTTCGCATACTTACTGGCCCGTTCCCTTTCTCATTTTCCGTCTCCAGAAAGTTCTACTTCAGGTGTCTTTCTGTCGCGCATCGACAGTCCTCGTCTGATTTGCTTGCGTTTCCTTTCTTGAAATCTCAGGGACTGTCGCCATCCTATCGGGAGCATTATGCCACGCTAGCATACACACAGTTCGTCAGATGGAAGTGTTAAGCGCAAGGCATTGACGTAAGGAGAACACGCGAAGTAAATGAAAGTTATTGTTGCACGAAAGATGCGCCAGGCACACCTCTTCTTGTAGTGTCTAAACGTCAGCTCTTCCACTTCGCCTGGTCTCATAACCACATTGCTCTTTTGGCACGTAAAAGAAAAGAAAAAAAAATGTAATGACCTACTATTTATTCGAGAGGAAACACAAGATCTGCATGCTTTGCGTTCGTCGTTTCACTAAATGCATACAATAAATTGATTGAAGGTAAGTAAGTTAAATGACGTTCTCTTTAATTCAAAATTGGCCACATGAACTGATGAATTTTCACAGTGCATACAAGCGCAGCATTTAGTTAAACTGTTAGCCTTGAATTTACAAAGAGACGTCTCTTCGGAGCTGTGCAGTGTGTCTTTAAGCTTTAAGAATGGTTTAGAAGAAACAGCGAAAACAAATGTGATGACTGAAGCGCCTCGTCTGGATCAGCTTCTATACGAATTTGCCGAAATCGCTTTGAACCTCCTGCCACCTGAGCAACCCGAAACCGATCAGGTTGAGAAGTAGGGTTGTCTCATGTTTCGAGAGTTTTAAATTGGTGTGGTGGGTTCTGGCTGTTTCTCTGTATATTCATCTTAACCCGTAACCACTGCCCGATGACGCACAGAAGCGACCGGAACAACAGGAAGCAGACATAGAGACATAACTCTTCTAGCTTCACAACTTCCGCATGCGCCGGAAATGCAGTTTAAAGTGGTACTCGCGTCACGATTATTGTACTTTTTGTGTGTGTCGTTCCACAGGCAGCTGTATGTTTAACACGAGTGCACTTACAACGCTTTTAGTACAATTCTTATTGATTCATTTTAGTCTGTAAAAGGAAGGAAATTAGGAGGAATAGAACGGCAGGGAGGTTAACCAGCCTATAGGCAGTTGGTTTGCTACCCAGTGCATGAAAGGGGAATGGGGGAGATGAAAGATAGAGAAGAGAGAGGGAAGAGAGATAAACGAAGCACATTCGGCAGCACACGCACGCACACTCAGTAAATGTTCTACTGACAATTTTATGTGAGGCACCCGGATGCCGCCCCATCCAAGAAGATGAACAAATGTATTGTTTTTTTATTTGTATCGACATGTATATTTATATCGCAATGTACACAGCATATAAGCGTTAATTTAGTTGTTGAAATTACAAACGGCAAGGGTAACAGCCTGCCCCACCGCGGTAGTCTAGTGGCCAAGGTACTTGGCTGCTGACCCGCAGGTCGCGGGATCCAGTCCCGGCTGCGGCGGCTGCATTTCCGATGGAGGCGGAAATGTTGTAGGCCCGTGTGCTCAAATTTGGGTGCTCTTTAAAGAACCCCAGGTGGTCAAAATTTCCGGAGCCCTCCGCTACGGCGTCTCTCATAATCATATGGTGGTTTGGAGACGTTAAAACCCACAAATCAATCAATCAATCAATCAATCAATCAGTGTAACAGCCTAACAAGGTGGTACCGAAACCCACTCGTATAACGTATATATACTCTACTCACACGCAGCTCTCGTTATAGCAAAATGTAACATGCAGTGTCTTGTGTAGAAACAGCTATCATAGCTGTAGTTGCATTCATTCGTGTTTCGTATCGCTTTGTCTGCGCCATTTGTTTTTTTTTTCTTTTTCGCGCGCCAGTTTACTTTCAAATCAGTTAGCGCGAATCTGCTGCCCGCAAGCTTGCGCGGCACGTTCTCGTGTGCAGCTTTATATGCCTCTCATCCACGATTTTGATCAAGTTGAAAATTCGTTCATGCTTACACAGAGTATCATGCGAGTACGGTATCAAGCGAGTACGGTAAACTGCTGCATCGCCACGAGTCTTTGTTAAATATGCAGCTGTCGGCGTAATTCAGGTTATGCGGCGTGCCTTAGAAAGCGCGACAGATGAAATATCGCGTCTAGGCACTGCCTCTTCGATCACACTGCTTGAAATTTTGTTCTCTCAGCTTCTTTCTAGAACAGTGGTGATCGTTTCAGGAAACCGTCTTCGCGAGTGATAAGAGGGAAAGAAGAAAAGAAGAAACTTGATAAAGAAAGACCGAAGCGCCAGTTCACGCATCGCTGAGGCAGCATCGCGTGCGTCTATTCATGCGCGTTCTGTCCCCACTAGAATTTCGCATTCGAATCGTTCTCATTGTGCACGCGTCCGCGCAACTACGAAGGATATGCTCCGCTTCGGGATGATAAATCGACAGCGAGCTGCTTCCCATAGACTGGTGCTTCGACTTTGCATTAGAAGAAGATTTCTAAAAATTATTAAAGTCATGAACGGGTGAAATAGTTTTCATCAGAAGTAAATGAAAACGTACATAGACCATAGGATGGCTGGCAGAAGCTGTGCAAGGTTGATGCCGCTTATTTACTTCCAAGGAGATCTTGTAATATTGGTTATATGTGCTGCCTACGTATTTTTGCAAAGCTACGTACCCTAGCAACCACAGCTATGTTTAGGTAGTTCAATAAGTGTGTCCACAATCAGCGACACTCTGTGCGAGTGAGCGGGTGAGTTGTTCGATCGTATCGGTATCATAAATAACTGAGAAATCACCTGATTCCACAGATAACCACTTCGATCCCTGTCGTGGCAATCGCATTCCTATGGAGGCGAAATGGCAGAGCCCGTTAAGAACATAAGGTGATGAAATTTCTGGAGCCCTCCACTGGGCCGTTTCTCATAATCATATTTTGATTTTGGGACATAAAACGGCACGTAATAATATGTGCTGTGTTCGAATTCATGCTACGCTGTGAAGCCGGCTTTTTACGGGGCAGAATCTCTGACTGTTCAGTATTTTTAATTGTTGAGAATCAATTAGATAGCCCTCGTTGACTTAACTTTCGAAAAATCACAAAAATGTCGGGAAATGACATAATGCACTACTTGTGAGCTTAATTGTGAAATCCCACTCATCGGTACCCGGCCTTCTATTCTCGCCATACCTCACAATCATCTGTCACATTGCCTTGTCTTGGCAACAATTCTTTTGTTCTATCAGATGTCTATATAGCATAGCTAATAAGGTCAACGGGAAAATTGAGCGCTATCCGCAAATACAATGATCAAACTATGATAAGAAAGGAGATGAAAAATAATATCGGCAATATATCAACGCGCAAGACATCGAACGACTCCAATTACGTATAAAAACTAACACAATGTTTCACAAGCACCTTTTACACAAACGTTTTCATAAAATAATATGTAATCAATGACGATGCAGCACATACAAAAAAACAAAACCGGCTCACCAGCTGGAAAACGCACTTGCGAAAAAGAAGTTATTTCGGCCCCAATTTCCCAACTGGAAAAAAGAAAAAAATATGAAAAGGCTACAGAAGTAAACTGCAAGAGTGACAAAAGATACCTCTGCGAAATTTTCTTATGGGCTCCTTTATGAAACGTCGCTCATTAGGAGAACACACTTGCGAAAGAGAAGTTTTGTGAATTCGGCTCCATTTTTTCAACTAGTATAAAGAAAAAGAAAACATCAAAAGGCTACAGAAAGACACTGTATGGGTGACAAAAGACAGCCCTGCTAACTTTACTTATGCGCGCCTTTATGAAACGTCTCTCCCGGACGTGCCGTCAGCGTCTTTTGCCTTACATTTTCTTTTCATTTTAAACTTGAGGTTCTTCAGGTAGTGTATAGTGAATCATAATGGATAAGTGTCTGACAAGATAGATAACTCCAACTACCTCAACATTTCTTCTCACGAGTTATTTTGGAGTGGAGATAACTGTAGTTGCAACGACCCCATTACCAAGCTCGTCTGTACAGTAATCTACTGCACGGCACGCACTCTCGCTGTTAGACGGAAACAAAGACCAACAGCAAGTTTAGCTATACACTATACGCATCTCGAAGTTATGCGGTCAATGCTCTTGCTTGATGGAGTGCACAAGACGCAAAGGTAAGAAATAGAGGTAAGAAAAAAAAAGAGGACTCGGCGAAGCCGGATTGCTTCCGGTTGCCATATCACCACCTCATTATTTCGACCCGTTCTACCGTGTTGAGTGTAGCAACCATAATAAGACGGCAGGGAGTCACGAGTGGACAGCCGAGGAATCCGCGAGATGAGACGGAAAGTATATGGCGTCACTGCAATTGGCACTGCTTGAAAGAATCGAAGATCCCGTTGGAGCTTAGCATTTTTCGAAGTAGCTGCCGCCATCGAAAAGCGAGGACACTTCAGCTCAAGTTGAAAGAAGCACTGACGTCCAAATTACTCATGTCAAGATTTTGCGTCAACGAGTAGCTATCAACCCTCTAGTAGCGATTCGCGACCTAAATCGCAACTGAAGGATGAATAACTATAACTTTTATTGATTTATACCACTGGTATCTAGCATGATTCAAAACGGCCGGTAAGCCCGCTATTTTTGGCGCTGGGAGCGCTTTTTCGCGGTCAACTTCAGATCGCGCCGCAGCTGACTACTTCTCCGCAGTAAAGAGCGATGTCAGGTTCAGCTGCTCCACACGCATTTTGTCTGCTGGGCGCACATGTCAAGTAATGTACTGCCACCTGCACTGCCATCGTCATCGTACAAAGTGTCCACTAGGGTTGACATGCTGATTCGTGACGGCACGAATTATTTTTTGCTTCGATCAACCATTTGTAGAACAGCGATTTCAAAATGGACGCCGTTCCAAGCAGAAATGAGGAAGCGAGGAAGTGCCCGTGGATTCATGCTTCGGCCATGCTTACTGGCGTGTCTCAGCTAGGTATAGTTTTGGCAAGCTCAGTGTTCAGGTATACGCAAATGTGTTAATGAAATATCGGTAGAGGAAATGCGCACCAGTGGAGAAATAGAATAGGCTCTCTGCCTGCCATGCTCTTTTTTCGCGCCTCCAGATAGCCCCATCTATCCGGCCTCTCACGGTTGCGGTGGCAGTAACCCGGTATTACGCGGACGCAAAGAAGTCTACGAACACACTAGAATTCAATATTAACGATAGATGCGGGTTTACTGGTTAGCGCTTATAGATGCCTATACGCTACTGCACTTTGACACTTTGTGGTCGTATTGGCGAGTAACATACGTGTAGTGAAAGGACACCCTCATTGCGCTTTTTCCGCGCGTCCAACTAGATGAAGGCAACTCACAATGGTCCCCCGACATGCTGACTGACGATCACAAGTTGAATCATGCTATTTTTTTGTTTATATAGGTGGTTTACGTTTTGGTAATTTCACAAAATCATACAAAGCGGTGCGTTGAAGAGCAGACATGAAGAGTGAGTGCATTTCCAGGCTTCGGCGCCATGATAAGAACACTCGGATCGTAGACGCCATCGCTACCATAGCCCATCGTCAAGCAGGATGGTATGTGTCAAATGTATCACACCGAACTCGTATCAATAGTGCCGATGTCGCAGAGCACTCCATTTTCCGTAGAGCTCCCATATGCTGTTTGTCGTCAAAGTATTTTCCACACGACGGACGCAATTCTGATTTGGCCAAGAGGACTTACGCATACTGAGCAATCGAATGAAAAGCACATCTCAGTTCTGACATTTTTTTTTGCAATGTATATACTGATGCCCCCCTTACTCAATGCACTTCAATAGGCCTGTAGGACATTTTGAATAAACAGCAATTGGATGTCACTGCTCCTTTAACGTGTTTGTACGTATATGTATAGGCGTGGGTTGCTCACTTGCTTTTAAAGGGGCCATGACATGTTCACCCGAAAATTTGTGGTTTTCAGCAAGTACAAGAAGTAAAGGGCCTATTATGCCTGCGTGTTCTGTCTATGTATAAAAAGTGTACACTAAAAGAAAAAAAATACTTCAGGGCAGAACAAGCCCAAGAAGTCACTGGCCAGTAACCCCGCCCACTATCGGCCACCGTCATTCTGACATGGTGCCTGTGACGTCCTGTGCTGGAAGTAGTAGATCCATCATCTTCTGCTGAAGTTTTGCCCCCTGCATATCGTTCAGTTTCAGTGTCTGGCTGAAGGAAGCTTAACTATCCCAACTTAGTGTGCGTCTGACTGCGTAACAACATCGTTCACCTGAATTCAGACACTCACAGCTCCTTGTTACATCACGCCTCGCGAGTGCGCCAGTTTTGCTCGACTCTCAGACCGCTTACGAATTTGTAAAATTATTCAGTTATAAAATAAATTCTCGACAGAATTTCGCACGGTATTTGTGAATTCACAGTTACTAGCCCACAAAACAGAGACTATGATAGAAAATAGGGTGATATGGACGCCATAAGGGGAGACAAAGATGGCACCGCGTTGGAGCTGGGCACCATTTTTGTTCTGATAGCATTTGTCTTGATTGGGCATATGATATAGTAATAGATCAAATCGTCGAATCAAGCGTCAGGCATATGAGATTCCGTGCTACCTGGTAAGAGAAGCTGTAGATGATTACTTGCGTTCTAATCTTCATCGGCTGACTTTATTTGAAAAGGGAATTCTTTGCTACACAGCAACTAGCAGGGCGGCTGGGCGGCGCGCGCAGGAGCCTTGTAAAAGGACGACTCGACTCGTTGGTGACAGTTTCGAGACTGATTCATTGAAGGGGACTAGAAGGTTAGAAAGCAAAGAGATTGAAAGAATAGGAAGAACGAAAGATTGGAGCCGGTTCCACGAAGGCTGCCGTGAAAAAGGTGCGGGTAAAATTTCTTCACCCCCGTCGGCTTCGGGCCGACGGGGGTGACGGGGCTTTGTGCCGACGGGGGCCGTCCTCTCGACCCGTAAAACTGGACGGCGAAGGGTAACTTCTGCGACGGTGTCCATATACGGCGGGAAGTCGGGACGATGTCTCTGGAATTCTTAGCAGAGGCCGGGGTGAAGCGAATGCCACAGATGTCTTGCCACACAGCGAAACACATCTGTAGGGGTATATTCACAACGGCCACCACAATGTACGTCAGGACGTACCGACGTGTGCCAAATATTTGCGCAAGCAGTAAACAGTTCCCTCATTAGCTTGATCAGATGATTTGCGCAAGCAGTAAACAGTTCCCTCATTCATGCGATCTAAAAAATAACCAGCTACAAGAGAAATTATTTCACTTCAATGGGCGCAATCAAGCAAAGTACGTGCATAAAAATTATAGCTCAGCGTTTGTTAATCACTTCTTTATTATCTTTGGGAGGAGGGAGGAATAAACTTTATTAGAAGAAACCAGCAGGTTTAGGTGGCCGGGCCTAGGCCTCCCATGAGGAGACGTCAAGGGCTTGCTTCGACGCCACCTCACGGGGACGCTAAAAAGTTTTATGATAAAGCGCAGCACGCAGAGACCATATTAGCTGGTTGCGTGTGGCATGCCATGCAATGCGCACGCGCATGGAAATGATTAAATATATAACACTTGTTTGCATAAAATCCCTCGTAAAAGAATGCTTGGCCACATAGCGCGTATGGCTTTGGTCCTCTAACACGGCCACCGTAATCAAATTACCCGTACGAGATAGCGCAGCAGGTAAACGGAAGCGAGGATTCTCACGGGCTAGTGCAAAATCCGGCCTCGTATACACAATCTAAAGCCGACTCAAGCATATATACCTCATGGGCCTAACTATAATTATACATTCCGCGTAGTTCTACGAGTATAGAGCCTTTGAGACAATGTGCTTTTACGGAAGCGCACGAAGTACGGCAGGATTAGGCATACGAGAAGGGAGGCGCAGCTCACTTATAGCTCCGAGTGTAAAGCGAAAAATCACTTCCTCTTTTTCACAATAGCAGGACTGCGCGCTTGCTCAAGTACACTGTGAATTACAGAGACAGCGATACTGAATGCACAGTACGGTAAGCTTCGTTGCACTTCGACAATAAAAAAGGTTGAAAAGGTTGAAACTAACCCGTGTACTCAGATTTGGGTGCACGTTAAAGAACCCCAGGTGGTCAAAATTTCCGGAGCCCTCCACTACGGCGTCTCTCATAATCAAATGGTGGTTTTGGGACGTTAAACCCTACAAATCAATCAATCAATCAGGTTGAAACTAAGTTGAAGCATAAGTAGTTTGTGTCACTTTCTGCTAAATTCGCAGTTTCCGCTTTGGTTATGGTGCCGACATTTCTGGCCGCTCGTGTAGCATCTGAACGCACAGTTCCACCACTTGTTTTTTCAACATCTTTATACAGCCAACCGGTGTGCCGTGCGCCGTGGTACTAGAACCGTTTCTCAAACCTAACTATCCAGGAATACTCAATTATGCGAGATGGCGTTGGAAAACAACGTTCTCGGTACGCCTACGGGCCACATAGTTACGGGAACCAAGTTGTTTGCATCGGCAAAGAATCGCCGCTCCGGATATTTGCAGTCCAGGGTGATTAAACAGGGAAGCATTGGAAAGCGGGAGCGTGTAGAATATACACATACACTTTGTGTATGCGGAAAGTTCTCAGAACAGTCAGAACTAGCGGTTGTTCTTCTGTTTTGAAACCAAGATGATGCAGTAAACAATCAGAGAAGATGACAAAACGAACAAAGTTTGAGTTCCACTGATTTCATCTTCGCGTATTTTTATCTACGTATGCAATTAGAAAATACTCATTTGGTGTATTTTCTAATTGCATACGTAGATAAAAATACGCGAAGATGAAATCAGTGGAACTCAAACTTTGTTCGTTTTGTCATCTTCTCTGATTGTTTACTGCATCATCTTGGTTTCAAAACAGAAGAACAACCGCTAGTTCTGACTGTTCTGAGAACTTTCCGCATACACAAAGTGTATGTGTATATTCTACACGCTCCCGCTTTCCAATGCTTCCCTGTTTAATCACCCTGGACTGCAAATATCCGGAGCGACGATTCTTTGCCGATGCAAACGACGACGACGAAGTGATTGCTTAGCAGATCGCAGTTTCAGTAGGTGCTCTCTTTTTTCACCTAATTTTAAGTGAACTTCGCGATTATCACATCCGTGTCCGTCGGTGATGGACGTGGACCCCCACGGACGTCCGCCAGTTACGGCGGCGTCGGCGGTGGCCGCATCCAGGAAGCGTACGGGACTCTACAGCGACTACGACAGCGAGGGCACTCTTGGTTACTCAATGAGCAGCGAAGAGCCTTCTGACGACGACGATTTTAAGCTGGTGCTGAGCCGTAAAGCGAAGAGGCGGAACGTCAGAACATCTTCGTCATCGGGTACGTTGAATGACAGAGTGCCAAGGAGACCCGTGACAAACACTATCCTTTTTGTCCCTGAGGTACCGGATGGTAACATGAAGCGCCTCAACAGGCAATCTGTTTCGGTGATGCTGGAAGGACTCGTGCCAAACGAGATCACAGACATCAGAGTGAACACGCGTAAGAACGTATTGGCCATCGACGTTTTGCATGCTGCGGCACTTAATGTACTGCGCAACGTCAACGAGTTGGGGGGAATGAAAGTTCGCTCCTACATTCCTGTGAGCTCTAACGTCGTCACTGGAGTCATCTACGATGTGGATACTGCCATTCCCAGCTCCGACTTCGATGTTCTGGTCAAACCGGTAAATGAAGCCAGCGTCATCGCAAAAGTTGTCCGTTTGGGAAACTCACGCTGCTTGAAGATCATGTTCAAGGGCGACACTCTTCCTTCACACGTAAAGGTGGGCCATTTTCGGCATTCAGTGCGACCTTTCATACCGAAGCCCTTACAGTGTTATAGGTGCATGAATATGGGCCACGTGAGAAGCGTATGCGAAAATAGGACTGTGTGTCCTCGTTGCGCGGAAGCCCATTCTGTGGATGACTGCGAAGCAACTACCCTCAAATGCTCGAATTGTCATAGGTCACATGAAGCTTCGTCAAAACAATGCCCCAAAATCCGAAGAGAAATAGCGGTATTGAAACAAATGGTCAGAGACAATTCGTCGCATCGAGAGGCTGCCAGGACCGTCCGAAAGAGGCGTCACCGTCGCCGCAGTTCATCAAAGAATGCCGCAGACGCTGCATCGAAAGCACCAGTCCACCACCCTTCTCTTCCACCGCCCTTGCCTCCCAGACCTAAGGCGGCCAGCGCGGTCAACAAACCAACGAGCAGCACTGTTGCAGATGAATCAGTTTGGCCTTCATTGCCGAAATCACAGCCACCTGCAAATCCCAAGCGCACATCGACAGTCACATCACTCCAGCCAGCCGCTGACAAGCTGCCTGAGGAGGACACAGAAGTCATCAGAATGTTCCGAACACTGCTGGATGCCATGCGAAAGCTGTGCAGCAGCCTGAAGTCTCCACTCGCTCAGAGTGCACTACAAGTACTGGATGCTCTAAGTCCAGTATTTGCAAGTCTCGAGTAGCAACCATGGCTCGACCAATTTTCTCCTTCCGCAACGAGGTCCGACAAGCGTCGATAATGCAGTGGAACGCGAGAGGCCTGAGATCCCGCATCTCTTCGTTCCGTCAGTATATATTCATGAATCGTATTCCTATGATAGTTATATGTGAACCAAACGTGCAACAACCTCCTAAACTATCAGGGTATGAATCTTTAGTTTCTTCAACGTGCGAGGAACGCAGCAAGGTGGTTGTTTACATTCGCACAGATTTCACATATGTGCATCATGCAGTTCAACCGCATGATGACAATCAATATGTCTGCTTACGTGTTAACAAGGAAAAAGTGTCATTCACACTCATTGGTGTCTACATATCACCATCCGGACGATTTGAACAAGAGCGACTACGAGACATACTGACAACAACTACGGGCCCGTGGGTTATAACTGGAGACTTCAACGCACATCACTTAATCTGGGGTAGTTCGACGATCAACGCTAAAGGAAGAAACCTCGTGTCATTCGCTTCCAAGCATGACCTATGTTTCTTAAATGATGGCAGTCCTACATACCTGCGGGGCCTTACGTACAGCAGTTGCCTCGATTTGACTCTGGTATCCAGAAACTTCCGGTCGCAAGTGCACTGGTTTTCAGACATCGAAACGCATGGGAGTGACCACATTCCAACTTATATGCGAATAAGGGGTCTTAATAACTCCTTTCCTAAGACCACAATACGAAGAATTGATTGGTCCAAGTTTCAGCGACTCATGGAAAATACATGCCGTGAAGACCCTGACCAGAACTTGGAGGATGTCATCAAAGAGGCAATGAGGGAAGCTTCCTGTCTCCTCCCGTTCACCGGCAAGCGCTCAGATTTCGACGTTGAACTGGAAAAACTGTGCGCGCTTCGCCGCAGGGCGGAAAGAAGATACAGGCGGACGAAAGCAATATGCGACTTGAGGCTGGCACGACGCATACAGAAAAAAGTCCAACGACGTTTAGGCAAACTTGCACAGGAACGCTGGAAATCATTCTGCGATTCATTGGATCCCCGAAAGCCGTTGTCACGCATCTGGAGCACTATTCGTGGCCTGCGCTCGGCTCCCCAACAAAGACATCCTTTCATGGCTTTAGCCCTACATTCAGGCCACACCCAACTTGAAGTGGCAAATGAGTTTTGTACGCGAATCGCCGGTGTGTCCGCCTTGTCTGCTGGCACCATTAGGAGTGTTATCCCTGAACCCCGCATCTACGAAATGGACAATCTTTTCGCTATAGAAGAACTTGACGCATCTTTGGCGGCTTCCCGACGATCATCTTCACCAGGACCCGATGGCATCACCTACGCCGCTCTAGCCAACCTTCAACAGGAGGCAAGGGGACAGTTGTTAAGCTATTACAACCACTCATGGCTGGCGGGCAATGTTCCCCAGGATTGGAAGATAAGTCGACTTGTGCCACTGCTCAAAGCAGGAAAGTCACCATTTGATCTGACATCATTTCGCCCTGTTGCCCTCGCAAGTTGCGTAGGAAAAGTCATGGAAAGGATGATACTTACACGCCTAGAATGGTACCTTGAGCGCTACAACGTATACCCAAACTGCATGACGGGTTTTCGGCAAGGTAGGTCATCTCTTGACAACGTGATTGATCTCACAACATTTATCCAGCAACAGAAGAGCCTCAAGCGCATACCACTGGCACTCTTCCTCGACGTCAAAGGGGCTTATGATAACTTAACACATAAAGCCATCCTAGACTCGTTGGAAGCTGTTGGAATCGGTGGTCGGATGTTCCAATGGATCCAGGATTATTTGACAAGAAGGTCCTTTTTTGTACAAACCTCAGATGGACCTACCACCAATTACTCTATCTCCCGTGGCGTCCCTCAGGGCGCCGTATTAAGTCCCACTTTATTTAACCTCGTGATGGTAGGACTTCGTGAAATTTTGTCAAGTACCATCCTCATATCCATATATGCTGACGATATTTGTCTATGGACTTCGGCTGTAACTCGTCTACAAGTACGTGCAAGAGTCCAGCAGGCTGCCACCTTGACATGCTCATATCTCCGCAAGCAAGGTCTTTCCGTCTCAACGGAGAAAATGTGCATTGGTTGCGTTTACCCGCAGAGCCATGACACAATACCCCGTTACCATCAATGGACAAAATATTCCATACCAGAAGAACCATCGCTTCCTGGGTGTGATTATTGACAGGGACCTTTCGTGGAGTGCCCACTGCAATTACCTGAAGAGAAGGCTGACTTCCATTGTCCATATAATGCAGTTCCTCTGCGGAAAATCTTGGGGCGCATCGATAAGGTCAATGATGCAGCTATACAGAGCACTGTTTCTGGGATTTTTGCGCTACAGCTTGCCGTTACTGGCAAGTACGTGCAAGACGAACATCCGCACTCTCGAAAGTCTGCAAGGACAAGCACTACGCGTGTGCTTAGGATTGCCGCGATGCACCTCAACCTACGGGGCAATTATGATCGCAAGAGAGCATCCAATTCGAACATACATCACCACTGACAATTTGAGAGCCCACAGTAAGACACCTCTGCCGAGTTCCTGGTCACCATGTTGCAGTGTTGCCACTTCAAAGACCACACGCGATCTTTTCAAAGATTATTTCTGCCCATAGAGAATGCCTCCCTTTTGGCTTCACTCCCGCAACAAGACCAGCGTCACCCCCGTGGTGCCTACAACAACCACAGGTGTGCCTCACTATTCCGGGAATAACGAACAAGAGCCATCATTCAACAGTGGTCCTACGACAGGTGACATTATCGCTACTCAACGAAAAATACGGCCAGAGGACCCACATTTACACCGATGGATCGGTCTCGGCTGACAGCTCCACAGGTGCTGTTGTCATCCCGGCGTACCAGGTCACTATAAAGCTCAAACTGTCGCATAGGACAACATCCACAGCAGCGGAGCTTGCCGCCTTACGTGCTGCTATACTTTATATCGCGGAAGCCCGACCTCAAAAATGGGCTGTGTTCTGTGACTCCAAGGCATCCCTTCAGAGCTTACAATCAGCTTTACGACAGCGGGAGCATCAACAGCTAGTGAATGAAAATAAGAGAAGTGATTCACGAAGTTTTATCGAAAGGACATGACTTGGTGTTCCAGTGGTTACCGGGACATTGTGGTATTGTCGGTAATGACCTTGCTGATAATGCTGCCCGATCCGCCCACGCGGACGCCCAGACAACCCCAATTCCATTGTCGAGAACCGACGCTGCAAGGGGCCTTCACTCGTTCGCTAACAACATGTCGGAAACTTGGCTGAGTGACCCCAGTGTCAGGAACCGCCGCCTACACAAATTGGACCCATCGAAAAAGCTTCAAGTTCCATCGGACCTCTCCCGCCAGGATGCAACTTTACTGTGCCGCCTGTGGTTAGGAGTAGCTTTTACAAAGGCGTACTCCTTTCGCATAGAAATGGCGGATAGCTCCCGATGTGATTCGTGCGACACTGACGAGACAATAGAACATCTACTGTGTTCATGTGAACGTTTTGCGAGCGAACGCAATTTGCTACGCGAAACGTTGGAGACACTAGACAGTAGACCTCTTTCCGAAGAGAAGATACTTGGCTCATGGCTCTACGCGTCGCTGGCCAGCAAAGCGACGCGGGCACTGCTAAGTTTTCTGAAGACGACCGGACTACGCGACCGCTTATAAGCGTGCAATGGACAAGGTCCCACCAACATACACGTTGCCCTTCACTTCTCTCTCTCTCTTCTCCTTTAATCCCCTCACCCCTTCCCCCAGTGCAGGGTAGCAAACCGGACGTGCGTCTGGTTGACCTCCCTGCCTTTCATTTCTTCCCTTCCTCCTCCTCCTCCTCCTCCTCATTTGGTAAACTAGCATGACCATTCACTTGTTTATTCAACAACAACAACAACAACAACAGCAGCATCAGCAGCAGCAGCAGCTACAACAACAACAACAACAACAACAACAACAACAACTTGTAGGACGCTTGACCTTCGATTTCAGGAATAGATCGTGAAAAATCGCACCGTGTTTGAATCGCCTTCACAATGGCTATCCTAGCTTCACTTTTCGGAAAAAGTCTAAACGGTGACGCAAGAGAAGCCTAAGTATGGATGCCCTCTGAGTTCAATATGAATGCATGAAGCGCTATAAAACACGGTGGTGTGATGCTGGGAGCCCTTTACCCCATCTCGCAAGTGCTGTGTCAATCCGCTGAAGAACCTGCGAGATTTGTCTGCCACTAACCCTAAAAGGCGTATTCTGAACTTATTTACAGCGCAACACCAGAAAAACACAGGACAGGGAAGGAGCAAAAGAGAAAGAAAAGACGGCGCTGACTCACAACTGTTGTTTATTGAAAAAAAAACGGGGTGATATGAATATATATAGGTAATGGCAGCCTACATCACGACATGCGCAGAACAAGAGGTGCACCGAGGTAGCGTCGTCACAGTCATGACAATAATCAAGATTGGCCTAATTAACTTAATTCTTTTTCATGCAGTGTGAAGGATTGTTCACTAATGCACTTGCTACCCCCAATCTTTATATGATAAGCCTCAGCGATTTCTCCTGTTATTTGGTCAGGATGCTTGAAGATGATGGTGGTTCTCTCAAAAATGGGACGACAACCGCATGACCTGCAACGTTCCGGTAGGTGCAGTTGCGCGACCCCTTGAAGAGATAACTCATGCTCCCTTAACTCAACCTCGCCTTAACCTTTTTGAAAAGGTAGCCACAGCGAGGGTGGTCTCAAGGTGTGCCAAGGAGGATGAACGTACGTTCAAGGTGTGCTTCAGACTGTGTTGATACCATTGCCAGAACGGGAAAAGCGCGGAGGGGGGGGGGGGGCATGGGCTCACTGAGGCCGCTAGTTGATTTTCTTTGTGAAAACAAACTGCATGTACTAGTTGCCGACAAAGAAGGATACTTTGCCGTTATGAATTCTGAAGGGTATTCACAGAAGAGCGAGGCCGCAATTAAGAAACATTTCAGGTGTGTCAGTGTTAAGACCACAGAAGTAAAACACCGAGCGCTTCCCATATTAGAAGGAATGAATCTGCCACGTTTGGCAGCCAGCGTAAAGAGGGCGAAAAATTTGCAGTTAGAGGTTTTCCTTACCGTGAAATCGCAAAAGAAAGACATGCCTTTCCGGGCTATAGTCACAGAAAAAGGTAGCTGGCAGTTAGACGTTTCGCGTTTTCTGCAAGAGAACCTAGCACGCCTAAATATTTTTTGCCCTTTCCGCATACTGAATTCGGATTCTGTGTGCGAGTACCTCAAAAATAACCCGATGAGCCTACGTAGGGCCTTAAGCGTCGACGTGGAAAATTAATATTATTCCCTTCCGCATCGCCTGGTTATGAAATGCGTAAAAGCCTGCAATGTGTTTGAAAACAATGAAGAATCTTTCATCGATGGTTGCGGCGTTTGTTTAGAATCATTTCTTAAACTTTTGTCATTTTACCTGAATTGATTGATAGGTGAATTTTAACGTCCTAAAACCACTTTATGATTATGAAGGACGCCGTAGTGGAGGGCTCCAGAAATTTCGACCACCTGGGGTTCTTTAACGTGCACCCAAATCTGAGTACACGGTATTTTACCTGGAGAGTACCTATGTGTCGTGGTGGGGGTATCATTATGTACAAAAGTCTGGTGTCTGCATAGGGTCGCGCATGGCCCCTATCATTAGTGACATTGTTTTAGGCTACATTGACAGGCAGCTAGAATGTCACCTTAGTAAGGGCTGCAGTGCCGTTTTTTGTTATTTCGACGATCTTGTAATTTTTTCCCACAATGACATTCACCGTCAGTACATTGATCACATTTTTAAGTTGTTCAGTAAGCATGGTATAGGTCTCACCTTCACTCATGAAGTATGTAAGAATTACGAGCTACAGTTTCTGGACCTAAAGCTAACCTTTCGTAAAAATCATTTGTGTTGGAAATATGACCCAAGATCAGTGAAGCCTATTTTAAACTTCATGTCTGGTCATTCTAAGATTGTGAAAAGAGCGATTGCAACGACAATCTTAAGTGCGTCACTCGGTAAATCCTGTGTGCACGTGTCACACAGGATTTACCGAGTGACGCATACTGGTTTTCGTAACCATGTAAAACGCTTAGAAGACGCTGGGTATCCTGACAAGGTGATTTCGTCTGTATATGAGTCGATGGTTCAGAGCGTTCAGCTCGCAAAACACAGAGAAGCTCAAGCAAACTGTGATGAAAAAAGAAAAACGCAGTTTTTCCTAATGTTCACAAATTGACGCATGGGCTGAAAAACGTAGGTTGAAGGTATGACATCGACGTTCTTTTTTTCGCCAAATATCAGTAGGTCGTATTTTCCCTATGGTTGATAATGCGCTGACAAACAAACAAGCCAAAGGGAGATGCGCTCTGAATCATAAGAACAAGTAGAATGCATGCGCAAACAAAGCTGTGTATTTAACTCCATTATCGTGTGGTAGGGAGTACGCGGGACAAACGAAACGATGTGTGCATGTTCGTTTAAGGGAGCATGAGTTATCTTTTCAAGAGATCACGCGACTTCATAGGCCAGAACGTTGGAGGTCATGCGGTTGTCCTCCCATTTTTGAGAGAACCACCATCATCTTCAAGCATCCTGACCAAATAACAAGAGAAATCGCTGAGGCATATCATATAAAGATTAGGGTAGCAAGTGCATTAGTGAACCATCCGTCACACTGCGTGAAAAAGAATTAAGTTATTATGGCCAATCTTGATTATTGCCATGACTGTGACAACGCTACCTCGGTGCTCCTCTTGTTCTGCGCATGTCGTGATGTAGGCTGCTAGTACCTATATATATTCATATCACCCCGTTTTTTTCTAATAAACAACAGTTGCGAGTCAGCGCCGTCTTTTCTTTCTCCTTTGCTCCTTCCCCGTCGTGTGTTTTTCTGGTGTTGCGCTGTAAATAAGTTCACGATGAATTCTAACCAACTGGTCCAACTTACCGTCTTACTGGTAAAAGGTGTATTTAAATAGCTTGCCGTTTGTACGGTACAGGATGTCTGCGTGGGGGCCACGTGGCTCAGCCAAATGCATTGCGCCAGAAAGCAAAGGGTTAACAGTTGGAATTCCCAGTTCCACTCAAACCGAAGTTTTTTTTTGTTATTTTTATTGGCTTAAACTTTGGCTCACGGACAACGCTGACTTGTAGCTCACAGACGCCGCCGACGACAGAAAATTTCTGTGAAATTAGCTCTTTACTGCTACCGCGTTAAGAACGACAACAATAACTACGGTAAAAGGAAAATTAGATAAATGAGCACGCGTAGAGTGAGTTAACCATTCAAAAAAAATGTGAGTTGTTCATGAAACGCTACACGCACTGATAATGAATTAGCAAAGCTGTGATATCAGTTTTCAACAATGCTGAGATATGGGAACAGATATGTGAATAATTATCTGAGATTCGGCTATCATAAAATAGAAACTTTTGTACAAGCCATTTTCAGAAAGACATCAGATCTTGTACATGAAGTTAATTCATTGTGTACAAATGGCTATTTATATACCAAGCCATTAGTATACTCTTACATTTAGTCTTATCGTTCAGCTTGCATGCAGCAGTATGCAAACAAACGGAACTCAGAAGCCCTTCTAAAGATTCCATGGGTGGCAAAAAGTAAGTAAATGACAGATCGAGAAACTTTCACGCACAAAAAAAAAGGCAGAAAGGAAAATGAGCAAGAGAAAAGGGGAGGATGTTAGCAAGTTTAGCGTAACCGGTAACATTCCCCTGCACGCACAAAAATAATGAGACATTTTTTACGTCGGCTAAACTGTGGTATGTCTAGTCAGAGAACCTGTGTTTCTCTGTGACTGTAAATGCTCGAACACTTTCTATGATGTGCTGTGTTGACTACTCTGATCTAGAAAGCAAAAAAGAGTATTGTCCATTTTCTTAAATCTTCTAAACTTCATAAGCATTGGTCGTCATGTGTGAAGTGCAATTATTTATGTCCTTCTGCTATGTTTCTTCATAGGTATCTCATTTGACTTATTTTTTAGCTGCAGAAACTTCAGCGAGGCAGTGTTTGCAAAACCAAGCGAAAGACACGCACTGACCAATATGAAGATTGAAAACCCCATAACGGCTCCCTTTATTCGATTATGTGGCAGGCGGAGCATTCTATTGCGCGAGAACTCGAACATATGTCCTCGCCGCTGAGGAAAGGAAATGATGGGATTAAACGCGAACAGTGAAGCATCTCTGAGACTAGAGGACCTTCTAGCTCCCCGAATATGGGAACGCGTTGGCTTCGGGACTGCTGTACACAGAAACTGCACACGAGACTCCACCGTGTATAGAATGAATGACCACAAACGCACAAAAGAAAGAAAGAAAGAAAGAATAAAAAAAGAAAGAAAGAAAGAAAGAAAGAAAGAAAGAAAGAAGAAAGAAAGGAGGAAAGAAAGAAGCCTGCCTTGTAGCGTAATATGTTTTCTGGCTCGGATTGTGGGTGCTTCAAGGTTTGTTTCTTGCTGGTAAACAAAGCGAAAAAATTATATGAACGATTCAGTAGATGTACACTGACATCGCGCGTTCGAGCGCAGTGACCCCTGCAATGTACACACTAATTTGTGTGCAAGAGACCTAGGTTGCAAACAAATTCGAAGAAAAAAACACACCAACTAGAGGACGATAAATCAATAGATAGACACCTATATGAGCACTTGGGTACAGTGTACTTGTAAAATCTGATGAGTGAAATTATTGAGCGTTTCTCATTTAAAGGCAAGAACATTGTGTCACTTTTCGGAAGAGATGTAAATTAAAAATCGTTTTGTATCCATCGGTGCTTTGTTATCAAGCGCAGTGACATTTATGTGTAAGCCCCGGTTGTGACTCTGTGGCATGTCACGTTTGTTAACTTAAGAACCAGAGCTTCCGACGCCAGAAATGCAAGCTATTATAATGCGCAAGAATATCTTAGTTTAGTATATACAAAACTTAATGAAGCGTTTTTTTTTGTTCTCGTGCTCCATCTCTGTGAAACAAAATAAAAACAACCCCCCTTCTCACATGGGTTAAATTGTGTGGAAATGCATGCATGTTTAGTTTTGTTCATTTACATATGAAGAAAATATGAGAAACTAGGCTACGTTAGAGCCAGCTGTCCCATAATCGTGGTACAAGTATTGAAAATAAAAGGATAAAATAAAAGTGCTCAAAAGTTCTATATAGGTGTAAATTTGTGGCGTAAAAAGCATGAGCAGTCTAAGGACATAATAGGGTAGGTACGGCGTGGTGACAATGCGGATAGAATTTCAACATATATATTCTTGATACAATCGCATACATCGTGACTACGAGATATGCTCATCCACAACTGAACACTATTGAAAGCTGTCATAAAAACAACTGCAAACAGTTTCTTCCCATCCTCCACCTATCATGACCTGTGTTGCATGGTTCACGTTGCTTGTGCGCGTGCCAAGTTCACTGTCCAAATGAACGAAACATAACATTACGTGCACACTCGTTTGTCAACATCTTCTCTGTCTTCCCCTCTTCACCTTCTGGTGACTAGTACATCGGTCAAGCTCTTTGTAATTCCATTCTGTTTGCGAGATTGCGCTAGACAATGTTGGATCTGCCGGTGAGATCCCATCTCAGTATGACGTATTGCCGCAGTTTAACGTCTGTGCATTTCGCTCGAAAAGAATTCCTCCGTTGACGCTGATGTCACTACAAGTGCCACTTACTTGGAGAAAGTGGCTTGTTTTTCCTCTTTCGCATGACTTGTATTACGCAAAGAGATCGTAGAGAAAGAGAAAAGAAATAAGAAAAACGTGGGGAGGTTAGCCAGGGCTGAGCGCCGGTAGGCTACCCTACACTGAAGAAGAGGAGAGGGGGAAGGAAAGTTATAGCGAAGGAGAAAAAAGCCATTGGCTGGGCCGACGCGTGTCAGTTTCACATCACAAACGATGAAACAGAGGAAACGTGTCTTTGAGGAAACGCAACAGCGCTTTCGTTGTAGTGCAAGGGAGCTTCCTGCTAGAGTTATCGTGTTGGTGATTAAAATGCTGCGCGATGGCAATTGCTGCTGCATTTTTTTACGACGCAGTCATGTTTGTTCCCGATTTAAGTAAATAATATTAATAATAATAATAATAATAATATTATTATTATTATTATTATTATTATTATTATTATTATTATTATTATTATTATTATTATTATTATTATTATTATTATTATTATTATTATTATTATTATTACAGAGCGTTTTACGTCTCACAACTCCTTCATGATTATGAGAGACGCCTAGAGGAAGGCTCCAGAAATTTCGACTATGGGGTGTTTTTTAACGTGTACCAAGATCGCACAGTACGTGGCCCTCTCTAGCCTCCACCACATCGAAAGGCGACCACCGCAGCCAGGATCGAACCCGCCACCTTCTGGTCATCAGCCGAGCACCATAAGCACTGGTTCACCACGGCGGACGTTTTCAACCCTTTCAGCACTGGATCTTTAGTTTTTATAGAAGAGCTTACTTTCTGCATGCTGTCACCACATTTAGGACCTACAAATCCCAGAGAAATATGTTTACGAAAATACGTTGCTTTTACTCACTTCAACGTGACTCATGACCACCAAGAATTAGCAGTTTCAGTTTCGTTTCTGAGTTGTGATGGAAGATTTTGTGTGGCGTCGTCAATTGACGGCATCATGGTGGGAAGGGTTGAATACGGTTAGGCTGAATATGTCGCAACACACGTTTCAGAATATGCGCTATCTGAAGCATTTGATAAACGAACAACATCCGCTGGCTTGGCTATGAGCGAAAAATTGTGCGTGCAACTTGTATTGAGAACTCAGTTGATGGCGCAGTTCGGAAATTTAAGGAAAACTTCGAGTAAAACCTGCCAAGTTGCAGCCTTCGGCGAACCATCGGAGCTTTGAAGTAAAAGTTACTGTGACCTGAATGGCGTTTCCATGCTACCAAAGTATCACTTAAAAAAGGTGAATAGATCTCAAGACTCTCAGCCTAGCTTCATATGGATGCTTTATAATTTGGACAGCGATATTACTTGTTCAAAGATATTTACCACATCAAGCCTAATTCCACCATGATCTGCTGCCTTGCTTTGAGTGTTTATACGGAGATGTACATTCATTTTCACACACACTTTTTATCTCTCTTTGTTTTTGAAGAGGGAGTGGTATTTTATGGTGTAGCGTTGTAGTCTGGAACGAATACATTCGAGATTACTGTGTGTTAACACGAAGAGCTCCCACATATTCACAAATGCGTCTATTTACGAATGTTTTCTGAAGAAGCGTTTTTCAGTAGTGCTGAACTTTTAATGTGTATTTTTTTCTCGGTAGTAACTTTTTAATTGCGTGGCATTTCAGGGGCCCGGCTTCTCCTCGGCTTCTCCTCCAACCACTGTCTCATGCCGCATGGCCACGCAGTGGCCAGCACACGCCAAAAGTGAGACCAACAGTTCTCAAAACCAGAAGTAAATGAACTAAAAAGGTCAAATGTATTATACATTTGCAGAAATAACCCAAAAAATGTTGCGATAACTTGCCGAAAATTGTGAAAAACACTTCCGATTCATCCGGCCAATGCACACACCGGGCATGAGAGGGCGCCACGGCTGTGGCAAGTGTGTGATTGCCAAGAGATTCACTGGACTTTTCATGCTACACACTTTCTCGGGTTTCAGGGTAGTGTAGCTGCATTAAACGCAGGACTTAGAACTTCAGCAACACCTACGCAAGACCTACATTAGCGCTACATTATTCGAAAATTTGGGACGGGAACGGCAATGTTACTTTGCCGCATTACTCGGTTGATTAAGAAAGAAGTGCCCTCATTTTGCGCAGGAAACATGAGGTTGCAGCAAATGAGTGCACATCAGCTCAGTAGAGAATTAGCTTGTTAATTATTAGTGAATACAATTATTTTGTCTCACTATTAGTTACTGCCTCGAAGAAAGCTGCTAAACTGTGTCCAAGCAGTAGGAGATTTCGTTATTTTTTCCACCAGTACTTAACACGCTGGTAAGTTTCCGCGCTGTTTTTTTAACTCTACTCATTTGAAGAAGGATGCTTGCACCTTCTTTAAAGAATAACGCCAACAAAATCAATGCAATCAACAAAACAAACAGGGTCCACAAACTTCGCTGCATAGGTATTTTTTTAAATACAAAGTTAATATACAACAGGCCGTTGTATTTTACCACCTATTAGGAAGATTCTTCTGCGTGAAAACATCTAAGTATATCAAAAAAGCGTTTATTACAAAATTTAAGTCGGCTACTACAAAAGAAAACTGTATTTTAAAATTATCCCCAGATAGACAGGAGAAAACAACGAAGAGAGTTCTCACTAAATACACCCGCTTTTCGCTTTGTTATTGCGTAGGTAACCAAATTAACTGAACTTGTCAACTGACTTGTCATGAATGACTTGTCAACTTGTGTTTTTTGTTATCTTTTATAATGACTGGTTTGAGACCTTGAAGCTTAGCGACATCACGGAAATCACTCGTTGATGACACATTTAGTTAAAACGAGTTGATAACTACCGGAACAGAAAATTACGATAGGGTTTTGCAGTATTATAAGTTTTTTTTGGAGACCACTGAATAAAGAGAAGAGCCCCTACAGCATACGGTAGCAAGATCTGACAGGTACTGTTTTCAATGAATGTGTAAAATATTTACCTCTAATTTTGCTTACATTGCACTTCATGTTAACCCGAAGACATTCGAGAGAATTTTGCGACAAAGGAGAGCAATTGAAAGACGTTGTTTTTTTTTGTTAGATTATTATACAACTAACAGACAAGACATTGGAGGAAAGTATAAGGAATGTTATTCGTCATAATTATGATGTAAATGTAAAGAAAGTGAAGTTCATGAAAGGGATAACTTGCAGCTGGCAGGGAGTGAACCTGCGACCTTTCAATAACGCCGCGTCCAGTACTCCACCAACTGAGCTACAGAAACTGTCATCCTTCCCGTTCCTACCGTCTGTATGTTCTAATTACTCTACGGCAACCAATTACGGCAATCCGTCAATAATCGTCTCGCGAATAAGGAATACTGAGGGATTACACTGAGGTAAAAACACTATTTCGTGATTTGCACGAAGAAGTAAAGGTTAACACAAGCATGTCATATCACGAGCTGTTATAACCAGCGCGTTAAGTTCTGGTGAAAAAAAAATGATAAAATCTGCTCCTACTCGAAGACAGTCTAGCAGTTTTCTCCAGTGTAGCAGCTATTGGTGAGACAAAATGAAGAATCCTATTCACTAAGAATCAACCAGCCCTTTCTCCACTGAGCTGATGCGCAATCATTTGCTGGAATTTAATTTTTCTTGCGCAAAATGAGGGTACTTTTTTCTCATAATAGCAACTAAGCAATGCGGCAAAGTAACATTGCAGTTTCAGTCACATTTTTTTTTTTTTTTGAGAGCAAACGTGTGCTCAGTACAGTGCAAAACAAAGAGTAAGTTGTTACTACGTACGTGGCACACTTTTCGGGGAAAGCTACAGAACAGAAGGAGCGAGACCAATACAGTATCAAGAAGGTATAAAGATTCTTATCACCACTCAAACACGCTTAGGTCCTCTACGCGCTCCACAGGTTTCATGGCGCACGTTCATCGGTCGTAGCGGGCTGGCTGAAGGGAAGGCCATAAAAGAGAGACACGTTTTCGTAATATAGCCGCCGCTTCTCGCCACCCTTCTGCAACGTACAGTTTTTTTTCCCGTTTCTTTTATAGCAGTAAGATACTGCTTGGTTCAGATGCGCTATAACCGCAACGACGTTTTCCACCATATGGTTCAGGGTGGGCTGTTTGTCGTTCGCAGCGACACTGAAGTTTTCGCGGCAAAAGGTTGACGTAATGCGTAGTAAGCCGGCAAACAATTCAACAAATATATTTTGCTTGTTTTTGAAAGCAATCGAGAAGAGGAGATCGCGAGTGCTTGCTCCATGGAAGTATGGGCCAAGGGCTGTTGCTATATGGTGAATCACTGGTTTGAAGCTGCCACCGTTAGTTCAAAGGCTCCGAGTCGCGGAACGGAATGCCTTGGTCTGCCTTCAACGTGCATAATGACGCGCTTATCTTTGATTTGCGGGTTGTTCATCGTAGTTTGTTAGACAATTGTGTAATATTATACTCAGCCAAACGTTGTAGGTCTCAGATTCCCCGTAATTACATATTACTGCTTAGCTCCTATTCCTTCCGGCTGTCATGGCTTAAAATATTTTGAGCTGTGTTAGAGATTTTTTTCCAGTAGCAGCTGATCAGCACGCCGTAGAATGTCAACAATATATATATATATATATATATATATATATATATATATATATATATATATATATATATATATATATATATATATATATATATATATATATATATATGGTCGGCATTGTGTCTTGTTTGTCGACAAGGTCCAGTTACAGAAATACAGCTATGGGTGTTGTACTTGATGCATCGTGTACACCAAGCCTGGTTCGCCGGGATCCTTTGTATTCAGAGCCATGCCACAGGCTGATTTGGAGCAAACACTCCCTCTTGAAGCAGTCAATGCATTAACAGCACCTATCATTTTATACCACGCTCCCCAGAACCGGAAGTGGATGGCGTTCACCGCTCTGAAGCCGTACGCATTAAAGAAGGGGTGATAATCCTACATGGTGGGGCTTTGTTGCTTCATCAAAACGCATTATTCCATTGCTAGCTACAGAAACGTCATTGATATTCGTAAAGTTCATTTTGATCAAGAGATATAAAAAAAGTACCCTGCAAAATCAAGTGTTCAATGTATAGCCGTTTGTGAAGATGTACAGCCGCTCTTGAAAACGCCCTTTCATTATCAGTGAAGGAGGGGGGGGGACATGAGTAATACAATGCCCAGTGATGAATGAAAAAACGTTTAATACAGTGAAAAAAAATGATATAAGGGTTTAAAGCTGATGGGTGGGGCCAGTAATCCGGGGATCCACTGAAAGGACTTGGCATAATGGGGAGACAAAGTTGTGCTAGACAGTGCCAAAAGAAATCACAGTATATCCATGCAGTGAAGGATAATGAATGGGATGAAGCGCCCGTGCGCCCATCCGTCCATCCGTGCGTCTGGCCATCTATCCGTCTGTCTATCCGTGCGTCTATTAGACCGTCCGTTTGTTCGTCTGTCTGTCCGTTCGTCCACGCATCCGTCCGCCTGTCTGTCTATCTTCGAATTGTTTCCGGTCTTCTCAGTGTTTTTGCGTGGTTTTTGTTCCTGTTATTTCTCTTTCGCTCTCTATCTTAACCAATGTACTTCTTGTTCTCTGTCTTTCGTCCGCTTTGTTTTTCTCTCTGTGTATTTATCGCTTCCTATTTTTTATATTATTTTCTCGGCGGGGAGGGGGGAGTAATTTTTTAATAATATAAAAAGAAAAAAAGGCGGAAAGGTAAGGAAGTGGGGTGTGGAGTGCATGATAACTGTCTCTCATGTGAGGACACCTCAACCAATACAACTAACAGGCGAGCAGGGAATGAGGGGACAGTGAGAGTGAAGAAACGAAAGCAGGCTAAAAGAAAAAATTGGAAGGGTGGGGTGGGGGAGGAGTAATAAGTCAGAGAGGAGAAAAAAGAACCTAGCGAGATCGGAGGAGGACATGCTTCACCGTGGCGAGCGGCTTATAAAGGTGCTCGGTCAAGCTGGTGTCCTCAAAAAAGTCAAGTAAGGCTGCAAGGGCAGAGCGGCGAATGTCTTTGTAGCTGGTTGGGTGTAGGAGGTCCTGCACAATCGCACGTTGTAGTTCCACGAGACGGTATTGCTTGACGACCCGCTTGTGCGCTTCACCGAGAGGAGCACACTCACACAAGGAGTCTCTCGCTCTTGATTCCTCCGCTTTCTCTCGATTATTTTTCTGCCTTTCATTCTAATTTCTCAATTTTTTCTAGGCTGTGCTCCACTTTCTTCCTTACTTGTCTTCCTTCTCCTCATCCTAACACCCATTCTACTCATGCTCCCGTGCCTTTTCCACTCCTTGCTAGACGCTTATCCATGCCCCCGTGACGGGAGGTAGAAAATAGCGTCTCTTTTTATATCTTTCATTTTCATTAACTGCTCTCTCTCTCTCTCCTTGCTATGCTATGCTATACAAGGCAACGCTATGATCTGCTATAGCGTGCCTGTGTGGCCGACTGGTTAAGACTGTAGTCCTCGCATCGCGGATACGTGGTTTGGAATCTTGCTTCGCAAGAGAACTCTCCGCTAGAACTTCACCGGATGTACTCATTGTATTGTACGACAGAGTCATTGCATCGCGCTCTGGAGAAATCGGCGCGCGCGTTTTAAGAGCGATACAAGAGGACAGAGTGAACACAACGAGGTTGATGAAGAGAACGAAGACATCGCGAGCTTGTCCATGATGATCATTTTTGTTCCTATGCTGACGGAGTAAACACCGCCTCAAACAGATTCACTCTTATGTTTACCTAATTTTTCAAATGTGCGTCACTAGGAGCATTCTGTCTTCACAGTCAATACTACAAAGTTGAAGAGAACGAAGGAAGTGGGCACCGGCCGAATTATTGCGTTTCACGCGGTAGGCGCGGCTGTGTGATGTGCCCTGGTGCGTTCCTATAACCTGGTGTAAAAAATGGGATATGGCGTATATCATCAGACCCTTTCCTCCAGAGGTGTGGCACGTATCCGTATACCAAGGGCCGCAATATGCGGGTATGCCCTACAGGAGACTTCTGTTTATATCTATACCCAGCAAAGGCGAGAACAGACTGATAATTTAAGTGCGATGACGTTAGGAAAAACCGACATTGGTAGCGTTGCTCCAACGAATAAAAAGAATAAAAAAAACAACAGCTACGTGGCAGTGAGGTATTCCACCACAGAGCAAGGTCTCTTCCTGAAACTGCTTTCAAACAAGACCATGTGCCGGCGTAATGTCGGTGCAGCGACAAATGTGGTTGCAGGGTCAGTGATTTGAACTTGTAACAAAGCAACGAATATTACATATGTACCCTAATAAAGGCTGCATGTCGGGTCAACGTTAATTGTTGTTTCAATGTTGGCTACGTTTTTATATCAGTCTCATAAACATTACATTTTATTCCTTAAGTTCACAAAAGTATATTATAGTGCTGCCCGACCAAGGGGGAACACGTTGACGAAATGTACGTAAGATTTTCACATCATCGCACCGTAAAGTACACTTCATTTTTATAATACTAACATTTGCACAATAACGTAAATGGTTACATTATGTCAGACTATAACTTATACTTTAAATGGCAGTGTAATAAACGTGCGTAGTCATTCCATGATGTAAACACAAAACATCTACGCTTGAAAAAACACGACTATCCATCTAGCAAATCTTGACTGACCCTCTCCCCCCCCCCATAAAAAGGAACATAGACAACTGCTCGCTGAATGCTTTTCATGAAACCGATTACCACAAGGCATGGGACCTGCTAAACGTTTTATTAGGACAGGTTAGCCACCAAACAATTAGAGTGGAAGAGGGGATATTGTTAGCTAAGCCACATACAGAAAGTGAGCATCCTTACGGTATTGTCTAAATTGTAACTAAAGTATGTATATGGACTTGAGTTGATATTCTGATCTTTCAAGAAGTGTCGTCCCACGTGCCTTTGTACGTACGTCGACAGTTCGGTTTTCTATCTTGTTTATCCATGATTAGTTTGCCTTCCTGGTATAAAACTTATTCTAAAACAGAAATAAGATTTCGTACACAGTCAGAGAAGAGAAGCCTTCCAAAGCGTACGCCTCACGTACGGTACTTTAAATTTTGTGGTGAACTTTTATGTAAGTGTTTATTAGCAGTCCAATAGAGAAGTAGGCCATATTATTATAGAGGTGGGCGGAAAACCGCTAACAACTTTCCAGGACGAACTACTACGGGAAGTTCGCGCAGAATGTGTGAAATATTTATTGTAATTGCTAATTGTCTCCCCTTACCGAAGGATCGGTCAGGCGTTGTGCCCCTATAAGTGGCAGTTGTCAGCCTGTCCTGTCCCTTTTTCCTTTGCGTATTCGTGTTTTCAAAGTAGACGAACCAAATAAATAAATAATTGTCGATAAAACGAACGTGCAAGAAAATCGACACATAGAGTTCTTGTATAACGAACAAATGAAAGTGGAGAACGTTGTTCACGATCATGTGACCAAAGTTCATGCACTGGTGTATGCCATGTAAGTTGCATCCAGAACAAGAAATAGCGTGAGTAATTCAGTGACTTAAAGCGCGCGGTTGCCGTAAGATATCCTGCATATGCAATCCACAAAGCAAAATGAATGAATAGGAAGCTGTAGTGAGATGGTGATGAATTTCTATGGACATAAGGCGGTGAATACAACCATCTTCGTTTTGTGTGCGAAGTACGACACCATGAGTGCACCTCTCAGTAGTGGGCTACAAAGTTATTTTGATATGTTTATGATGAGAGGGAGCACATTTATTATGCACATGCTGGAGTACAAACGCTACATCTCGCGCAGTTTATTGTGAGATATCAGTGCAGCGATGTATGATGCTTGTCTAGCAAAGAATGGTGATGATGGTTGGACGAATAGAAAAGTAATACTCATACCGTTACACATTTTGGCGTTGCATCGCAGTGGCCTACACCAATGGTATGGATCCGCCAAGAAGTGATAAGTATAGAGTGGTACGAAAACGGGTTACTTCTAAAAAGTACGTGATGATGTAGAAAAAAAGTAAGTTAGTTGAGGCTTACTAACGGCTAGATGTACTAGGGAACAGCTACACACATACGCACGAATTTTGTGCGTGAGCGTTCAAGGTGTCGAACTATTTTCCTTATTTATTTATTTATTTATTTACTTATTTATTTATTTATTTATTTATTTACTTGTTTATTTATTTATTTATTTATTTATTTATTAAGTACCTGCTTCGCCATAAGGCATTACAGCAAGAATGGTACAGTACATATAATCAAACACATGAAAACATTCACAAAGTATGGAAAAAATCATCACTTCAATCAATACAGACTATTTCCGGTGGCAGAGTGTTCCATTCTCTTATAGTGAGGACAAAGAAAGAGTAGCAAAACGCATCACCCCCAAAAAGAATCTCGCGTATTTTTTAACGATGATCACGTCTTTGAGAAACATAGTTGGATGGTTTAAAATACAATTGCCAGATGATCCCTGTTCTCGAATGATAAATGCTATGAAAGAATTTTAGTCTGAGGTTTCGACGACGGTTTTCAAGAAGATCTTAATTTGATGTTTTTCTGCTCTCTGTCGCACTAAGCATCCTGTCGTACTTTCCAAGGACAAATCGAATTGCTCTATTCTGCACTTTTTCAAGTTTATCTGTATGTTCCTTAGTATATGGGACCCAGCAGACGCACACGCATACTCCAGTATACTGCGGACGTGTAGTAAAATAGAGCTGCTCTTTAAGTTTTTGTGGTAAACTACTGAAGTTACGTTTCAGAAAACTTTATGTTCCTACAGCCTTGTTTCTAAAGTAAGTGACATGTTTATTCCACTACAAATCAGCAGTAAAAAATACGCCTAGATATTGATATTCCGTGACATGTTGAAGATTAGCGTTATTGATCGTGTAATGATTTCTGCAGTGCGAGAGCTTCCTGGTAAAGGTGACGTGGACGCTTTTCTCACATTCAACAACAATTTTCATTTATCAAACCATGTGGCAATCAAATCTAAATCATTTTGCAGTGCTTGTTTGTCAAGGTCGCTATTGATGGCCCTATATACTATACAGTCATCTGCAAACATTCTAAAAGATAATGTGATACCAAAAGTGATGTTATTTATGCATAAAAAAATAAAAGTGGACCTAAGACTGATCCCTGTGGTACACACTATGTCACAGTAACATACGGTGAGTAACAACCATTCAAAACCACAGACATCTGTCTTGAGCGAAGATACTCAGCTATCCAAGCAATACCCTATCATCCAATTTGTAACATCAAGTTTAGTGATCAAGAGACTATGCGTAACGACGTCAAAAGCTTTTATGAAATCCAGAAATATACAGTCAACACTTTGCTGCTCGTCGACAGCTGAGGCAAGGTCATGAGTGAATTCTACCAATTGCGTCGTACAAAAAAAGCCCTGCCGGAACCCATGCTGACTAGGATGAAGAAGGTTATTGGCAACAAGGTGAGACAAGATGCTGCTATAAATCACATGTTCCATAACTTTGCATACAATACTAGTTAACGACACTGGGCTATAATTCTCAACTCTGTCCCTCTGTCCACTTTTATGAATTGGTACCACACGGGTCAATTTCCAGTCCCCAAGAACAATGCGGTCATTTAAGAAATTTTGAAATAAACGACAAAAATATAAACACAGATTGCCCGAACATTTAATAAGAAACAATGCCGGAATATCATCCGGACCACTCGCTTTCGTGTGTTTTAAGCCTTGTTATAAGCTCTCGACTTCCGTCGCACTAAACGCAACCTCAGACATTTTGTTGACTTGGACAGAAAAATCAACAGTTGCAACTGCACTATAGCATCTGAAAAATCAGACTGAAATACCGATGAAAAGTTATTAACAAAAATTTCGACCTTACTCGGATCATCATTAATAATTCTGTCGGACCAGTGCAATGTTGTAACGGAAGTGCACCTTATCGTTTCTTTTAACGTATTTCCAATGTTCCTTCGGATCGTCTACTAGCCTCTGGCATAAGTTAGCAATGTATGTTTGTTTGGCTGATTCAGCGAGCTTTCTAAAACTACGTTTTAACTCTGCTAACTGCATGTAGTGACTATCTGATTTCTGGGTCTTGCTGAGCCGATAGATTTTTCTGATTTTTCCTAATAAAAACTGAGTTACGAACGTATATATACGCAATGCCCAGGTAAAAAAGAGCAATTTAAGTCAAGATCCAGTCGTATAATTTCAGACTAATAGCCCAAAGGGCTTAAAGTAAGCCTCCGGACGAATGGTTTGTGCGTCGATTACTGCAGAAACGGTAATCCTAGGCACCCTCAAAAAAAGAAAATGCTTGTTCAGAGTGATTGAGGTAAATTGAGACGGGCGTATGAAACAAAGAGCAAGAGAGTGATCGCGTCATGATGAAAGCTCTGGCCCGGAGGAGCCTAAACAACGAACGTTATCTCGAGGCTGGTTTCCGTTTATCTAAGATCATTCAAAAAATTTTTTTTCCAACATGACGCGAGCACTATAGAAGGCGAGCCACGAAGAACAACTAGACGTAAAAAAATATACAAGCCCCAAAACACTGAGGAATTTAAACAAGAGCGTAAAAAGTTCTATAGAAAAGGTTTCCCTAGCACTCTACGTATTTTCACTTGGGACAGATTTGCCAGAGTATTGCTCCCTTTTAGAATCCCGACCCTTCCGTTCTTTGTCAAACCTAAGGGAACCCATCTCCCAGCGAGGTGTGTCGTTTCGCTCCTGGGAGCAACGTACCGTTCATACCCCTGTTCTAGAGCACAATCCACAACTGGCCCGCGTTTACGTGATCATATAGTGCCATACGTATTCTCACGAATAAATAAAAAATCACGAAGTTCCCGCTTACTTTCAGAGACACAAAGTTGTTGTCTCGTTTGTAGCTTTGTACTCCCTTAAGCTCAGCTTGTGAGCACAAGGCAGTCGTTCGATATGAATACTGACTAAACTCGCTGTTCTTTTATATGACCCTTCATTGTTCGGCAGCTGTGTTCATATGAATTACATTCGCAGCATATTTGCCATGAAGGATCGAGCTCGCCGGACATAAAACATAGGACAGGGGCTCCCAGTCTTCGCATTGTAGTGGAGCATACGCACTAACGCGTATGCGCCTTCAAAAGAGAACGAAGAACCCCGTGCTCTGATTGCGCGAGAACCTGTGCCGCCTTTGCCAGACTTGCCGTTTGCCCATTTTCCGTCGCGACCTCGTTGCAACTCCTCTGTTCGAATAAACATCATCGCATTTGGTGGAGGTGCTGAGATCCCTAAGCAGACCTGGAGCTCCGCTCTCGCAAGTTGGCCGAAAGACCACCGTACAACATCACTGACGCAGTCGCCAACCAGCCCATCCCAGCACAGCCAGCACCATCGGCTGCCCCGTCGACCTGCCCCAGTGCTACCCGTCAGCGGGACCCACCAATCTTCAGCGGCAGTGGTGAGCAAGACGTCTAAGACTGGCTCTCCTTGTACGAACGCGTAAGTGCCAGCAACAAATGGGACAACGACTCTAAGCTTGCCTATGTTATCTTTTACTTGGCTGACGTCGCCAAGCTATGGTTCACCAACCGCGAAACCGCCATCGCCAGCTGGTCCACCTTTAAGACCCTCGTGACCAAAGCGTTCGGCCGACCAGAGGTCCGCAAGCTCCGCGCTGACCAGCGTCTGCGCCACCGAGCCCAGCAGCCTGGCGAGACCTTTACTAGCTATATTGAGGACGTGCTCGACCTCTGCAGGCGTGTTAACTCATCCATGCCTGAAGAAGAGAAAATTCGACATATTCTCAAGGGCATCGAGGATGGCGCATTCCAGATGTTGCTGGCAAAAAGCCCGACCACGGTGGCAGTCCACGTAAGCCTGTGCCAGAGCTTCGATGAATTGCGTCGTCAGCGTTCCATCGCCCGACAGAGTGTCCCATCACCAGATTCGATCTCGGCCGTCGCACTCGCAAATGGCAACGTTCACCAAGGAACTCTATCGAACCAGATTAAAGACTTTATCAGGGAGGAAGTCGCCCGACAGCTCTCCCTGCTGCCGCATAGCGACGCACCCACGACAAGCCTCCCTTCGAATATGCAGCAGGCCATACGCACTGAAATTTGCAATGCCCTCCCTACAGTTCCGGCCTCTTACCCATGCACTTCGGGGCCATCTGATCTCTCAACTGCTGGCTACGCACCAACTGCGCCGCCTTCACCTCTCAGCTACGCAGCTGTGGTCGCGCAGCCCCCACTGCATCCAGTCGCCTTATCGGCTCCACCTCTTCCGGCCTCACCTCCAGTTTACAGGCCCCCACCTCGCTTTTTCCGTCCATCTAATTAGTGGCGCACCCGAGACAATCGTCCCATCTGCTTCACGTGTGGCATCGCTGGCCACATTGCACGCTTCTGCCGCCGCCGTCCCACACCTGCGCACGCATACTTCGGAGCTCCTACCTACGCACCGCAGCAGACCACCACGTCTGCATATGAACAGAGGCACTCCGACTCGGATCGCCACCCATCGACTGCTCGTTTCCCATCACCTCGGCACCGATCGCCATCGCCTATGCGTCGTCTACCACCTCCTGAGGAGGGAAACTAATCAGTGCAGTTCCGGAGGCAAGAACTACAACTTGTGTGCAACTCCCAAGGCCTCCATTTTCGCCGCAAAATGTTGTTGATGTCGATGTTGAGGGAGTCGCCACATTAGCGTTAATTGATACCGGGGCCGCCGTTTCTGCGATGAACGCAAACTTTTGTAGGAAACTGAAGAAAGTGACCACATCTCTCAGTGGCTTGGTGCTGTCCACGGCTAGCGCACAACGCATTCATCCCTCGGCTGTGTGTACGGCGCGCGTCGTCATCCGAGACGTTTTGTACGTCGTAGTTTTTTGTTCTACCATTTTGCTCTCATGACCTTATCCTGGGTTGGAATTTCTTATCACGTCATGAAACTATCATCGATTGTTCCCGTGCCGAAGTGTCCCTTGTGCCAACATGTGAATTTTCACCACCCGACCGCTCTCCTCTGCTCTGCGAACTCATCGCTGAAGACGACATCACCTTGCCTCCTGAAGCTTCGGTCCCTATTAGCCTTTCATGTGCGGCGCAACCTGACGGCACGGTGGTGTTTACGCCATCTCCGGTTTTACTGAACGCAAGGGCATCGTTCTCCCATTTGCTGTTCCTACAATTGCGTCTGGTTTAACCGTAATGCTGGTTACCAACCACTGCAACTACCCCATTGGCTTACTTCGTGGTGAAACGTTAGGATATGTGCAACCTGTCGACCATATCGATGATATTATTCTTCCCGACGAAACGCCATGTCACATTGCTGCAATCACTCATGCGTCTGAGCCATCAAGTTCGTCAGCCTTCGACAATGCTATTGACGCAGACTTTCCCCTCTCGCATCGCCGCCAACTTGTTGCTCTCTTTAACAAGTTTCGTTCTTCTTTCGACTTTCAAGAACCTGCTTTGGGCCGCACCAAGACTATCACTCATACTATTGACACCGGCTCACATTCGCCTCTGCGACAGCGTCCTTACCGCGTTTCCGCCGAAGAGCGCCGCGTCATTACGGAGCAAGTAGATGACATGCTTAAACGTGGAGTCATACAGCCTTCTCAAAGCGCTTGGTCATCACCTGTGGTTCTGGTCAAGAAAAAAGATGGCACCGTACGATTTTGCGTGGACTATCGCCGCTTAAACAATATTACGAAAAAAGATGTCTACCCGCTACCACGAATAGACGATGCTCATGACTGTCTACAAGGCGCCGAGTACTTTACATCCTTGGATCTGCGTTGTGGGTATTGGCAGGTGCCAATGGCTGAATGTGATCGCCCTAAAACAGCCTTTGTAACGCCGGATGGCCTATATGAGTTCAAAGTCATGCCATTTGGGCTCTGCAACGCGCCTGCCACATTTGAGCGCATGATCGACACCATCTTGCGTGCCCACAAGTGGAAAACCTGCTTATGTTACCTGGACGACATCGTTGTCTTTTCATCTGATTTCCCGACACATCTTGCTCACCTCCACGAGATTCTGACGTGTTTAACTTCCGCAGGCCTGCAACCTAACTCCAAGAAGTGCCACTTCGCAGCACGAAAACTAACCATCTTGGGACATGTCATCACAAGAGACGGTGTTCTTCCGGATCCCGATAAGCTTCGAGCTGTCGCTGACTTTCCGTTGCCCACATCACTGAAAGCCCTAAGAAGTTTCGTCGGTCTCTGCTCCTACTTTCGTCGTTTCGTGCGCAACTTCGCGTCCATCATCGCACCTCTCACGAGTCTGCTTTCCAACAGCAAAGGCATATCTGCATGGTCACCTGCATGTGACGACGCATTTCGCCGGCTGCGCCGCCTGCTGACCTCACCACCTATTCTTCGTCACTTCGACCCTGCTGCTGCCACAGAAATTCACACCGATGCAAGTGGCATCGGTCTTGGTGCAGTTTTGGCACAACGGAAAAGCACCCAAGCTGAATACGTAGTCGCCTATGCAAGTCGCGCTCTCAAGAAGGCTGAATTGAATTACTCTGTGACAGAGAAGGAGTGTTTGGCCATAATCTGGGCGTTGACGAAGTTTCGCCCGTACCTTTACGGCCGTCCTTTCGACGTGGTCACAGACCACCACGCTCTATGTTGGCTGTCCACCTTGAAAGACCCGTCCGGACGCCTGGGGCGTTGGGCACTTCAATTGCAAGAATACGACATCCGTGTCGTATATCGTTCCGGTCGCAAGCATGCGGATGCCGATGCACTTTCGCGATCGCCATTAACACCAGATGTGGCTTCTCTGTCACCCCTTTTTGCCACCTTGTCACCAATCGACACCACTGACAAGCTTTCGGAGCAGCGTAAAGATCCATACCTTGCATTGTTACTCGACTACCTTACAGATCCGTCTGGTGTTCCTTCCACGAGAGCAATACGCCGGCAAGCAGCCCACTTTTCCGTGCGAGACAACATTCTGTACCGCCGCAACTATATGCCTGGTGGTCGGAAGTGGCTCCTTGCTGTCCCAACTCATATGCGCTCTGACATCTGCATGAATTTCCATGCAGATCCCCAAAGTGCTCACGCAGGTGTACTGAAAACCTACGAAAGGCTGCGCCAACATTATTACTTGCGAGGAATGTATCGTTTTGTGCAGAAATACATTCAGTCTTGCACCACTTGCCAACAGAACAAGACACCTCCGCGGCACCTTACTGGCATGTTACAGCCGCTCCCATGCCCGGCTCGCCCATTCGACCGCGAGGGTATCGACCTCTATGGCCCCCTCCCATATAGTCGCTCTGGAAACCGGTAGATTATTGTCGGCGTCCATCATCTGACACGCTACGCTGAGACTGCAGCTCTACCGGCAGCGACCGCCCACGAAGTTGCACTCTTCATTCTGCGCAGCTTCATTCTCCGCCATGGGGCTCCACGCGAATTACTCAGTGATAGGGGTCGTGTGTTCCTGTCGGAGGTCATACAAGCTATTCTCGCTCAATGCAACATCATACACCGGAAAGCTACCGCATACCATCCACAGACGAATGGTCTCACTGAACGGTTCAACCGCACACTTTGCGACATGCTGAGGATGTACACCTCCTCCAACCACACTAACTGGGACGCTGTATTACCATTTGTTACATTCGCTTATAACACCGCGACGCAAGCGACTACCGGTTTTTCCCCGTTCTTTCTGTTGTACGGCCGCGAACCATCCCACCCACTTGACACCATACTCCCGTACCGCCCTGATGCATCGGAGTGCTCCCCGCTTTCGGAAGTCGCCAGATACGCAGAAGACTGCCGTCAGTTGGCTCGGTCTATGACAAGTGAGGCTCAAGGTCTACAAAAGACCCGACATGACGACGTTCATCACATGACGCCTACGTTTCGTACTGGCTCTCTTGTGTGGCTTTGGGTGCCCCCGCACGTTCCTGACCTTTCTCCTAAGCTTCTGGCCCGGTACCATGGTCCATACCGTGGCATTGACGCAACCTCGCCGGTGAATTACATCATCGAGCCCCTAACACAATCGCCAGACTTGCGCCGTCGAGGACGTGAGACCGTGCACGTCGACCGTCTCAAGCCCTACTACGACCCCCTCATTGTGCCTACTCCCTGAGTCGCCAGGATGGCTACTCTTCACCCCGGGGGTATTGTAGTGGAGCATACGCACTAACGCGTATGCGCCTTCAAAAGAGAACGAAGAACCCCGTGCTCTGATTGCGTGAGAACCTGTGCCGCCTTTGCCAGACTTGCCGTTCGCCCATTTTCCGTCGCGACCTCGTTGCAACTCCTCTGTTCGAATAAACATCATCGCAGCATGTAAAATGTTTTGACATTTTCTTAAGATGGTCAAAAAATGCTCCCGATCGTTTGTCTAGGTCCTGCCACCGTGTACGCAAAGCACTATAGCGTGACATATGATATGTAGGGTTTAATGTCCAAGAACCACCATATGATTATAAGAGACGCTGTACTGTACGGCTCAGATAATTTTGACCAGCTGGGATTCTTTAACGTGCATCTAAATCTAAGCACACGAACCTCAAGCATTTCCGTCGCCATCGAAAATGCAGCCGCCACGGCCAGGATTCGATCCCGCGAGCAGCGAATCAACAGCCGAGTGCCTTAGCCACTAGACTCGCTCGCTAGATTCCGTGCCGACCGGTTGTGTCCTCGCGATCTCCGATGTCAGCGTAGCAATGGCCAACTGGGCTAGCCCTACGTCATCTCCTGATGCCGATCCCCGACGACAGCGAAGCTCAGATCTACTGGACTTGCCCTACGCCCTCTCCTGACGCCGACAAGAGCTCTCGCAAGTGGTGTTCCGTCCTCGGACTCCTGTGACCGTGTTTCCATCTTTCCTATCTCTCCTATCCCTCCATATGTCCTCACTCGCTGTCCCAGCGCATCTCTCTCTCTCTCTACTTTAATACTATCCTTTTATTCCCTCCTCATCCCCATTCCTTGTGAGCTACTGTTGAGGTGTCGCACCCTGATGCAGACAGTTGCGGGGCTCACTTTTCTCTTATAACCACTCCCCCCCACCCCCCCCCGGGTGGCCAGGAGTAAAGAAGAGCCTACGAACAGAGCACAGCAAAGGAAAGTGTTGAACGAATGGCGAGGCCCTTTTTTGAATCTTGAAACTTGTGTAACTCCGCTTTTATGGCACCACTTCAAAATATTCTCATGGCAACGCTTTCGTTGTAGTCATGCGAAACAGCAACACCACAAATAAATTTCGACCTCTGGATGGCTTAAGGTTCGTTTAATTCAAGAAGGCCCAAATGTGGCCCACCAGACTAAGCCCAATGAGAGAGGTGTCTTGCTCAAAACATGACCACCACCGGCAGGACTAAGTCAGTCAATTATAAATCTTATAAATCAATGTGTACACATTTTCCGACCTTGGTATGCATTCGCGCGTAAAAACTTCATTACGGTCAGCGTCTCGATGAGTCGAAGTGTGTACGTCCTACAACGCATTAAGCAGCTTTCGAAGAAAAAGTGCCGTGGGGTCTTCGGCACGGAAAACATCCACTGGTCATCGAAGCGTGAAATGAAACTAACAGAGTAATGGCGGGGTAAGTCCTGTTTTGAACGATTTTGTGGCCACTTAAAGGAGCTCGAAGTACGTGAAGCTGTCTCGTAAATCACCGCTGGATTCTGGGCCAGTGCCATTCACTAAGTTTTAAATGCTAAGCATTGCGTGAAAAAAAGCACGTTTTATATATTTTTGTGTGTAGCTGGGTTATTACGCCTAAACTGAACACTGTATACGATGGTTTTCTTTTGGTTAGCAAAAAGTAAAGAGGTAAAGAACATAACCAACCCTGTAGCCCTCTTCAAGTGTCCTTGTTTGCTTTGTTATGTGCAATATTGTAGCATGTAAATGCCAATAAACACGTTTCTGGCCTTTATTCATTCCATAATACGCACATCTTCGAACTAACATTGTTGGTCAATGGCAAATAGGCAAATGGTTGTGTAAATGATATTTAAAGTGCCTTTGTTCATGATCGACATGAACATAAATGGTCTTCGTCCTGATTTCTCATTCGGGATGCGATGACAGAGAATAGTGAGAAGATGGCCGCTGACACAACCACGCACTCATCTGGCACTTGAATAGTCATTTTGTATTTGTCTTTTGCTCCATTTTAAGCAAGAAGGGTGTCATTTGCTACTTGTTCACCGTATCAACGTTACAAAACATACGAACCTTAAAATAGAATGTTTATGATTTTTTTTTCTTTGATGTGCCACTTAGCTTGCCATGAATTTTACCGTTTTGGTTTTTTGGTTATACATTTCTCAGATGTATTCCTCACTGGCGAAGCCAGTGTTTTATGAGCGGGCTAACCAGTGGAATTTTCCTGTTTATCATCTGTGTATATATACTGATCACTCCTATAAATACACGCAGGAGCTAGCATAAATGGCGGCTAATTGCGGCCTCCCCCTTATGGTTACTAATATTAGCACTTCAGATATTTCTTTTACATTATTATGGTGCTACTTACATTGTATACTAACGTGCAGCGCATCTCTTGTGTTCTGATGCTACGCTATTCTGAGAGCATGGTTTGATTGGAACTTGTTTTTTTTATTATTTTTACATCTATCTATATCCCTGTTGTGCTATGACAGCCCTGCCTCCCTGCATGCTCTGTTATTGCTTGTGTTAGCTGTCCGATAGTTGTGAGTAGCATGCTGGATTCCTTCAAGATCTTTGCACACCAACAACTTCCCATGATATAGCGAAAAAAAAATATGGCAATGGCGGCACACCATAGGCGAGAACATATTAACTAAAGGCAGAGACACATGTGAATTTACTGTAGGTCTCTGTATTAAGGAGAAGTCTCTGAGGAATATTCATCTTTAGCCACTTCATCTGGTATCTCTCGGATGAATGCATATATAAAGGAAGCTAAAAAAGTAAATAACAGTTTATGAATAGATAACTATTTAGATATTTAAACAACCCTCCCGCCGTTCGAGAATAGGCTTTAGCTGCGCCAACTTGCATGCCAAATATTCGGCGCATATAAGAGGATGTAATGCTCACTAGTATTAACTCCCAAGATGCTTAGCGTGATAGGGGCTGCACACATTACGCAGTATTATGTGAGTAGTTGTGGTTATGATGTCAAAAATAGTGAACGTTTTCGTGTCCAAGCTACGAAGGACGCCATTGTGAGTTACCCGGCCTAATTTTGACCCAGGGGGTTCATAAACGCGCACCTAAATGTATTCACCCACAGAAATGTTTTGGCGTGAAGTGCCACAAACGGTAACTGCCATTAGGAGCACGCAAAGCTTTCAGCGCCCACCCCCTTGCCCCTTCGCTTTTCAACACGCGTGACATAAGGTGCACCTGCAATTTGGTGAGACTCTTCTGGTCTCAATTTCGGTAATGAAAGCAGTAAAGTAAACAGTAAGGAGTTAAGGAGTTAGGCAAACAGTAAGGAGTTAGGGTGTTGAAGAGCTACTAAGGTAACGCGGTGGTGACAGAGTTGCAGAAATTTAGCCAAGGCATTGCCCGCATTAGCGTTTAAGTTGGCCGCAGGGCGGCATTTGTGCGAGCGCTCGGGCAAGGCACCACTGCATGCAAGAAAGGCGCGCGTAAACGGTGCGTGCATAATGAAGCTGTTAGTAGCTCTGCACGTATTGTCAGGCCTTACATTCCCCAAAAGGATGTGCTTCTTCCCATAACAGTATACCTCTCTAGTGTAAATTTGCTTGAGCGCAGTCGTTTTCCCGGTAATGTCTAGACCAGAGGTGTGAGACTCTCCTCAGCTTAGCGCTTCGGAGTCACAAAATTGCGGACGCGTCGCAATCACGCGTCCTCAAGGCAACACGTGGAGCTACGAAGGAGTTCGCTTTGTCTGTGTTTTTGCTGCTGATGAACATTGAGAGCTTTGTGACTGGTGGGCTTTTGGAACGCCCACTATAGTTCCACCATTTTCACGTCCTGATGCTACGCGGAATTCTACGTTTCCGTCAGGCAAGATTGCATGCGTGAACGAGACACCAGAGCTCCCACTACAGGGCATTCATGTAGGGTTTTTTTTTTTCTAAATGGTTTCAAGCAATTACGTGGCTCTGTGTTAAAACACCTACTTTCCATGCACATGGCATTGGTTAGGCTGTAGCTCTAACTGAAGAGTTTATTTTATTTATTTTATTCACAGCCGTACCGATTTTTGGCTAACTCCCAACGACGCCGACGCTGGCAACGGAACTTGTGCGAAGTGAGCTCTTCAAGGCTTCCATGTTAAAACAAGGGGGGATGAAAACTATCGTTTGCGGGCTGCTCCAATAACGACAAGTCCGTGGGCTGTTTATTTAAGATCCCTGCGTTAAACGATAGGAGCTAATAAATCTGGAGAGGAAAAAAAAAAGTGAGTGCGCTACTGGAAAGTACCTAAGATAAACCTTTGTTCGGGGTCAAAGTAGGTAATGTCAGAAGGGAGGAAACTAAGATAGAGCTACGATTCCGCTTATGGTGCACAAAGTGGCCGTTTGTGAAAAAAGAGGCTCATGAGTTGAAGAAGTATTACGAAGACGACCGCAATGTTTCCGGCTGTCAAAGTTCTCCACGTGGCCTGCAGAAAACTGTACACGTCGCAGGAAATAATCCTTAGGCGGGCATTTCCAGTGATACGAGACCCGCTTTCTTTTCTCCTTAACAGCGATGCTCTAAAAGTCAGCCGTAAAATGTTCATGGTCAACAGAAAACTATATCATGAAGAGGCATATGCCACAGCCTATTTAGTCAAATCCCACTACTCGATACTGGTTCACTGGAAAAAAGGAAGCAGTTATAGCTCAACACATTGCTGTGAACTGTTGGAAGTGTCCCGCAAACACATATAACGACCCAAATACGCAGGCAGAGTGGGAAAAAAAAGAAAAATAAAGCTGCAGGTGGAAGAGAAAAAGAAAAATGTCACAGCAATAAAGAGAATAACTACGTAAAAAGATAAAAGGACATAGAGAGCATAGAAAGACATAGAAAGAAATAGACAGTAAAGCGAGAGAGCAAAATAAATATAGAAAAGTAAAAATAAAGAAAAACAAAAAATAGTGGAGAGGGAAACGAAGGGAAGAGTGAACGTATAGGTAGAAAGAGAAATGAATATAAATGAAGATAGAAAAAAGTAATAGATACAAATCAATATATATATGTAAAAAGCAGCAAGAACCAGACAAAGGAAGACGTTAAAAATAAAGGCAGAAAAACAAAGGAAGTAGCTAAGTGGTGCTCTTCCTACAGGCCTGGCGCAACTGCTGCGAGGCTGCCATAATCTCCTTTTTTCCGTGAACCTTGCCCCACACATTCGAATGTCTGGTGGTGGCCTTAACCTGAACTTCTAGGGCATGACGAGTGATTTTTTACAGCATTAGATATATTCGCGTTAGCTTCTAGAAAAGGTCGGTTGAGCTGGTCAATTAACTGCCGCATCTGAGCCATGACGAATGCGGATGAATGAGATTGGTGGTGGCAGCAGTGTGACGATTTTAAGCGAATGTTACCCTCGTCACGTGGCCACTTCTGACCGCTATCGTGCCTGATTCATATGAATATCCACGATTGTGATCGGCCTACTTCACGTAAAGTGCAGGAGGCCAGCAAATTAGTTTTAAAAATTCTATCTTATATGGAGGCTCTGTTCTGACCAGTGGTGCACCTGGGATAACGAGATCAATAAACATTTTATACGGCGTTGATTCGAGCTATGATCACCTCTTACTGACATCCGACGCGTTTACCTCTATGGCATGGTCTCATGCCTATACTCAGTTGAAAGTGAATATGTACATTTAAAAATATGCCATGTGCCAGGGAATGACTTCCACGTTTATGACGTTCTTTCGCGCAAGCCAGCGCGTTTAACGTGTGTTTTTATAACGCTTTCTTGAAATGAGTGCTTCATAAATTGTTTACGCCAATATTGCCCGAACTAGTATGATCTAAAGCTTCACCTAGTAAATGCTTCGTAATGCAGCAAATTTTTTAGGTGAGGCACAATTTAGGGGGCCGGGCTGGGATCACATGCTGTTCGTCTCTTGCCGTAATGCAGGTAAAACCATACATGAAACAGGCATCTGTAGCACTCGCTCGTGGCAAAGAGGAGTCTTCTTCCGCTTCTTCACGACAACGTTAAGTATGGAGTCCTTCAGGCGTCTGGGCTGTGGCATGCTACCATTGCTTGGTTGCTTGGCGTAATGCAGGCAAAACCACGTATTAAAATTGAAAATAAAGGAAGCAAACCAGAAATGGGTAGAGAGGGTGCGAAAGGAAAATAATAAAAACAAGGATAAAATGAATGAAACTAATGAAAATAAAGAGGGAAAAACTTGAAAACAAAAGTAAAGAAAGATGGAAAGAAAAAACAGAAGAGAAACAAAGATGCCTTTGAAGCTCCGAATTCCTTCAAGCTTGGCACCACTAGAGCAAAGGTCCATAAGTTTTCTTCATTTTTCTTTCAACATATAGGTGCTTGATGCCAATTTTAGCCTAGACTTTATTCCTTGTATTTCCGTCACAGAAACGAGCTAGGTAAAATGTAACGCTTGTGTACTAAACAAATGTTCAATTATTAAATGACAATAATTTTTTGCTGCGATGAGTAACGTAATTATTCATTCGAACGCTACTAATTTACAAATCTACTGAAGTACTTCAATTGAGGTATTTCAACAAAACTATTTAGAGTCATAACTGTATTATTGCTTTTTACAAGATTACCACATGTCCTTGTTTCTTCGGGCATTCCAGGGTGGCCATAGTGGAAGCAAGAATAACTGAAAAAATTTGTTTAAGTGCTAAACCTCTATCGTGGACAGATGAAGAAGGACTTCTGAGATTTCAATGCATATGCATCATAAATAAAGAATAAATGCGTTCTGTGTGCCTATTGAAGTTTTTTAAGCAATATATTTCAATGTCTCTTCATTACTTTTCAAAAGCAATAGTGGTGTTATGGCACTACGTTCACCCACTTGTAGTTTTCACTGTAATTTAATTATACGTAAATATCTTTCAAAAGTAAATTGTAATGTAATTTAAGTACTTTTAAAATGTAACTTAGGGTCGGCAAGTTTTTTCCTTAAGTTCATAATTTCAACAAGGAAGTACTCAAAAGAATCCCTATATATCTTGCTTGACTTCACTATTTGCTGGTTTTATTTGGTTGTCCCTAACGAAATTCAGGCACTTCGATCCACTTTTCTTCTTTTCTTTAAAATACACAGGCACGCAAGGGTGCCTTTATTCACCCAGCACTTCAGCAAGCCTCACAGAACTTCTATGGAGCACGCACGGCGCCTTCAGCTAATACGCTTATAAAGATTTACCTGTCTGCTGCATAACCCAGCACCATTCATCCGCTTGCTTTTTCGATCGCGGGTGGCCTAAGCCGAGAGACGTATTAATAGGGAACCACGCAAGCCGAGTGCTCTGGAAGGGCCTTGTCGGCAACCACATTTTTTGTGTTTATCCTCGCGAACGGGTGGAAACGCGAGCACTGAAATGTATTGCCACTAATGTCTGACACTGCGCTGATGAGGCGTATAGTTGTCAGCAAAAAAATGCCTGCTTGTGTGTGTATGTGTGTGTGTGTGTGCGTGCGTGCGCGTGTTTGTGTCCGTGCATTCGTGAGTGCGTGTGTGTTTGTGTGTGTGTGTTCGTTCTCGCGCGTGCGTTGGAGTAAGTCATAGGCACGCATGTTGACTGATAAAGAATGGTCCCTAACGCATAAGTAAAACATGCTGAGGCCAAAACTGCTGAGCCTTTTCTCAATATTGGCGCACACTAAGTTTTAGAAAAGTTTCCTGCACACGTTACCATGCTTTCAAGGGCGCGCGCAAAACATGCTACATCGGCACCGCACGTACACTTACACGCGTGTATATAAGCTCACAGCGCGAACACCGTATGGCTTACGGCACTGTAATCCGCCAAGATTATCCACGCGGTGAAGGCTGTGAAAAAAATAAGTTTCGTAGCACTTAGCCGAGTTCTAATTATATACACTGGGTGCCCGGTATGTCGACACCGATAAATACGTTGCCTGCGTAGCGATTCCCCAATATGCGCACATCATGTGCTTCGTTTTGATAACTCCGGGGACTCAAAGGTATACGAAAATTCGAAAGTATCCACGAGGGAGCGAATATTGGCATGTGGGGTTTATCGTCCCAAAACCACAGTATTAATATGAGAGACGCCGTAGTGGAGGGCTCCGGAAATTTCGACCACCTGGGGTTCTTTAACGCGCACCCAAATCTGAACACACGGGCCTACAACATTTCCGCCTCCATCGGAAATGCAGCCGCCGCAGCCGGGATTCAAACCCGCGACCTGCGGGTCAGCAGCCGAGTACCTTACCTACTAGACCACCATGGCGGGGCGGAGCGAATAATACTGATGATTGTGGAAAGAATATCGTTTTCTAAGGCGAATGTGTGGTACGCGATCAGCCGAGAAGTATGACAGTCTGTTCTTTCTTTGGACGATAGTTTTGCTGCATATAGTATAGTCATCAAGGGTGCGCTAGAATGCATCCAGAGATACCTGCGCGTGAATTTCTATTTCTGGCATCTTCAAGTTAGCAAAGGAGGGTAAAGAACACAGGCCATTATAGATGACAAGCGCGTACCATCTAATGACGACAAATGACCGAAGTTTAGTTAGTGTGAGTTTTGTTTTTTTGTTTAACTGTGCGTGCCCGTACGTGCGCGACTCCGCGCAAGTGTCATCGGTGTGCACTTGCCACATTCGCTCGCGAAACTGGGTCATGGTTGATATATGAAACTGGAGTGCCACGCGTGCTGACAGCCTAATTTTTAATATTTTTTTACTCACTGTTTCTAATTTTGTTTTCGGGTGTGCGCCCTGAGTAATTGACACAAAAGCAGTTCATTTGGTGTGTGTGTTTTGTGTTTTTGTGTGTGTGCGTGCCTGTGTGTGTGCCTGTGTGTGTGTCTGCGCTTGTGTGTGTTCTAAAAAAAAACCAGAGATTGTTTCAGGAGAAATAACTTGTTTTATTGCGGGCCCTCACAGAAAGCTCATGCATTTGTGGGCAGCTCGATTCCAGTGAAACCGCTTGCACTTGTGATGTGCCGGCTTAAAGCTTTCTATCCCTCCTGACGACTGGAAGAAACGTTGCGCTGATTCTATGAATAGTCAACAGAATAGAACACATACAAAGCGAGAAGGGGGCATTTACGTGTTCAAATATGCAATATCTTTGTCTGGGAATGAACACTCATGCCAGGATTTACTGGTTGTTTGTCGGTCGGTCATTACAAGGTTAGCAAGATTACTCCGGCTAGTCACCGTTAGGAAATCTGCCCTTGATGACGGCTGCTTAAGCCATCAATGCCTTCGATGTAGTAGAAGTGCAATACCAGACGTCAAGTTTCAAAGATTCCTGACAGGAATCTTTCAAACTTGACGTGCTAGTGAATCGTGAACTTGACATGATAGTGCTAACCAAATCTTCATTTGGTTAGCACTATCAAGCAATTCAGAAATGTAATCAATATCTCAAGTTTGTTATTAGACAATATTTTCTAGGCCCTTCTCAAGAATAGGCGAATGAATAACTACAAAGAGCATTCAGCAGCCCTGCTGGGGGCTGGGAATAGTGAATCATTATGAGTAAATTGAGCTCGTTTATTTACCTATACAGCGCAGTTTAGTTACTCACTTCTTGAGCAGACATGTTTGTTCAGAACAGACTAATCGCAAACGTACGTGCATAGATGTACAATTTTCTGATTACATGTGCTCAAGCTTTCTACCCTGGTAGCAAGTTAAGTAACATTAGTTTTCTTTTCTGGCTCACCGATTATGGGAAGTCCTAATGCTTGAGAGCACGTCATATGGTTTTTGTAAGACAAGCACAAGACGTAACACAGGTTTATATCAAAGCAGGGTATACGCTTCACTCAGAATTGGCGAAAAGTTATTATAAAAAGACCAAACTTGCAAGAACGCAATGAAATCAACTAATACTAAAACCAATTAACTCAGAGGGGACGGAGATTCTTTGTATAAAAGCGATAGTATTAGCTTTCCAGGTCATTTAGCGCGGATCGAGTGCGCGGCGGTTTACGTCATCAAAGAAATTAGGTACAGACCGCACAATTGACTGCGTCCAGCATCGGCTATGTCCCAGAGAGAAAGTGAGCGAGAGGAGGTTCTCGGTACATGAACAAAACACGCCTAATGATCTACCGGCCCGGTCCGGCCGTTATTTAATAACGTCCATTCAAGCGGATGTAGGAAACATCTTTATCCGCGGGCTTCTGCGAAGGCAACACACATGGCGGTGGCTTCACGTGTCATGCTTTTCCATGGAGATTTCGAAGTTAATTAGCTATTTCAAGAGTTATAGAGAATCCGCACATACATACATACATACATACATACATACATACATACATACATACATACATACATACATACATACATACATACATACATACATACATACATACATACATACATACATACATACATACATACATACATACATACATACATACATACATACATACTACATACATACATACATACATACATACATACATACATACATACACGTTAGTGAACATGGATGACCCAATGTCCTTTCAAATGATAACGCATTATCCTTGTGAGATCGAGCTGAATAGAATGCAACTTTCTGGATAATTAAACATTTCTTGACGGTTCTAATTAAAGGATGTCAATACTTACCACGTGTAGACAGAGGACTGAACTGAACAGAGGACTGGACATCGTCATTTCTCGCTGCTGAATGCTGGAAAGCGGCCGGCATTGGACAGCTCCGTGGCCGTAATACGTAGCAGTAACCTCGGCTTACGGCGCATTTATTGTTTAAATTTATGTATTTCATATTTCTTTTGTAAGCCATAGGAGTAATTGAGCAATGAATTTAAAAATAACTCGACATTGTTACAATGAAGTACAAATGAGCATGAGGGAAGGCACCACTTTGATTTTCTATCTCGTCTTTTTCTTGCTTGCAATTGCACTGTTCTCGCCACGATTCGTTGATTAGTCGTTACACTAATAATATTTCCATGTAGCGCAACTTAATGATTGTCTTTAGTGCCACGTAACGTAATCGTCTGTTTTCATATCGTTATACAAGGGTGATTCGCTTCCAGAAAAAAATGTACTCATCTGCCTTCATATTTTCATACGACCGCGATTTGCTTCCAGAAAAAAAAAATGGCAGCATATCCACGGAGTGAATGATGGAGAGTGGGGCGACGCATTTGTCCGTCCATTCGTTCTTGCTTCCGTCCGTGCGTTCGTCTGTGTGATCGTCCATCGGTGCGTGCGTCTGTTCCTGCGTCCGTCCCTGCGTTCATCCATGCATCCGCCCCTGCGTCCGTTCATGCGTCCATCCATGCATCTGTCTGTCTGTCCGTGCGTCCATCTATTCAACAATCCAAGTACCACCACCTGGCATCTTTCATGATATATTCTCCATATAGAAGCACCGCCATCCAGCGTGCATTTCAAAGACTAAACGAGAGGTGGCACACGCACACTTTCTTACGGCTTGCGCTTCGGGTCTACTTCACACCTTTAACCACCCCGAGTTCATGGTATATACTAGTTCACTGTATTCATGGCCCTGCGGCCCAACGCTCGCTATACCTTTCTAAAACCATGGAGATTACGCCCAGCGAGTATAACGTAGCAACTGTTTCCTGTCAGATAGGGCTCAATTTACATGTCAATGGCTGCTAATGGGAAACGAGAGACCGGAGAATTCGGTTTTTACTTTCTTACGGTTTGCGCTTCGCATCTACTTCCCACCTTTATCCACCTCGAGTTCATTCATGGAATATACTAGTTCATTGTATCCATGGCACTGCGACTCAACGCTCGCTAAACCTTTCTAAAGCTAAGGAGGTTACACCCAGCGAGTATAACGTAGCAACCCTTTCTTGTCAGATAGTGCTCAATGGACATGCCAATGGCTGCTAATAGTGATCGCAGCGTGCGCGTAAACTAAAAGCCGAATGCTCCTGTCTCTCCACCCCTATTAGCAGCTATTGGCAAGTACATTGAACACTATTTTTTATTGTTCAACAACGCACGGAAGAAATCTCTCACCAGTACCGCCTTGGAGGTCAAAATGTTATACTTGTTACATACCACAACGGAACGGGTGCCGCTATAAGAAGCTTCGCCCCTAGAAATGTCTATAATTGTTTTGAATGCCAGAGCACACAGCCGGCAAGGTTGAGGAAAGCAAGCAGGATCTCGTCGTTTTTTTTTTTGTTTTGCAAGGGCAGCTGTTTTTGTGAGCATTAAAGGACATTAAGTTGCGTGTCAAATGACAGACATTCAGCAACAGCAACATAATGCAGAGCAGCGTTGCGTGAGCTCACTGCACTTTAATTCTGAATAAAGCTTGTCTCAACTGTATCCTTATTGGACGCGACAGTATAAAAAGGACCCTGTCTTTATCAATACTGGTCACGTTCAACGGTAGTTCTCATCCAGTGGTTGTCTTGCAAGCACTAAAAATTAGTGCTATAATATATCTTGAAACCCTGTGCCGTGTATGTGAACAGAGTGGCATAGCGAGGAAGCTATAACGAGTGTTCTACTATACTACAGTGCACCTATTTCTCATATGCCTATGCAGTACATTCCCAAGCGGGAGAGTAACACTAGTGTGGCGTTGCAGGCCAATCCGTCTCACATCTCTCAAGCGGTTATTGGTGCCATTGTACTCGTTCAGGTCTGCTCCGCCAGCCATTACGTGATCGCGTGTGAGAGCACCCGTATGACACTGCACAGGCAATGCTATAGGCTTCCTATTGCGTTCGGGATGGCCCGTAAACCATGAAAACGAGCTGAGACCCCTTTTCTGTTTTGTCCGTAAAGACAATGGCTGGCAACATATACGTGTGTGCGCCTAGCCGACGACACGTCATCGAGATAGAAGCGGCTCTTTCCAGTATTGTACACGGTGTCTATGGCTGCCGCAGCTGTTAACATCGAGACGATGGCGCCCATAAGAAGGGTCCCGAAGACGAGGGCCCATAAAATAGAGCTGTCGGTGGTGCATTCACTCATGCATGGGTCTGCGTCGCGGCAATTTGCCTGAGGATCTGTTACGACCCGGAGGTGTGTTATTTTGCTAACGTTTGGAGCGATTGTGATGAAGTATAGTACATAGCCGTAAAAAAGGTGTGCAATGACACGTCGAACTGGGAGTGGGACTGCAGTTAGCCTTAGCCACGAATGAATGCATTAGAGCTCGGCAAGTTAACTACCGGATTACGTTCCTTGAGGCTTTCTTGTTTGTGCCTTGTCAGAGAGGTTTTTCGAAATAGCTCTGCATATGATGTAACCAGGGCGACGTTACTGTCATCAGTGTCGTGGTGACGTTACTGTCACTATAGGAGTGAAATATAATAAAGCCATACCGCTCCTTAAATCACGCAGCATCAATTTTTCTTATCTAGTAAATAGCGCATAACTGCCACGCATAATCTTTAGTGCTGTATCCCTACGGCATCAATGAATAATACCCACACTATAGCCTCTGTTGAACGCAGTTAGGACTTCCTACAATTAACTAACTAGACAGCACAGAAAAAATGAAAAAGGATGAAGTATTTCGAAACAGACGTTGTAGTCGGAAGTGCTGCAAATGCTTACAACTGGCATTATGGCAAAAACATCGCATAAGCATAGGCTGAAAGATGCCGCATTTCAAAGGGCAATGCTTACTGGAGCGTTTTCGCCTGTGGATCGTGTTGAACTGTGTAGTTTAATGGTTACAGATATACACCGACAATAATGCAGGGTCGAGAAAGAGGGGGAGGGACGCTGTATAATTTGTAGCGCAAAAACCAACCTGGGCGTTTGCGAAAACGTTTTACGGCGTTGCTTACGCTATAACGCAATGTTTACGCCGACGGTCGTTGGCACGATCTGCGCCACGCTGATTATGACGCAAGTTAAAGCAATTTTTCCCTAGCGGGCCACGGAACTCGAGAATAAACGTGGTTGGCTGGAAACGCTTCGAACTATCCGGCAATGTTTTACAACGTGATTTTTTCAGAAGAAGTATTGCTACGTACAAGTGGCATGGAGAACAAAAAGATAGACTAGCGCCAGCCATATGGATTAGCTCTCGCCAGTCTACCTTCTTTGTCCTCTATATATTTGTGCCTACGTTCATGCCTTCTCGTAAAAATATTACCTCAACTATTTTCTAGGCTACCTCATACCTACGTACTGTATGAAACCCGACATTCACGGGTGAGCTACACCTACAACACGCACTGCAACTAATTTCTTTGCAATCTTTCTAATTATTCATGGAACAACTTGATCATAATAAAAAAGCCCTAAACGTATTTGTAGATGAACGCTTTTGCTTTACGTCATCAAGAAATGTGGCTTCCACGGTTGAGACTTGCTCTCTCGACCTACACTGAGTGACAGAACGCGGAGGCAATAAAGCTTCAGCTGTTTGTAAGTTTCTTTTCCAATGCTTTCAGTTTTTCTTCAAAAGACACATGTAATCTTCAAGACCGTATGCCTCTGCATACAAGCAAATTGTAGTTGCTTGTTTAGCGTAATGAAAAACATATGTTGTGGGAGGCTTTCGGTTCGGTGTGGGAGTGTGGGAGGCTTTCGGAGGCTTTCGGAAAAACATATGTTGTGGGAGGCTTTCGACAAAAGGAATGGACGTAAAATTTGCTAATATTTTGTCAGCACCAAAACCTACGCTTGTTGGTTTATCCGCGTCTATAAGAGAACATAATTACTGGATCGATGCAATGCGGCCGCGCTTATTGAAGGAACAGCTAGAATGAAAGTGCGATCTCTTTGGGCTATGGGATACAGCATTGGTGTAAGCGCGCGTATTCTTTATTCTTTATTCATAAGATACCCCGCAGAGCCCGAAGGCGTGATAGCAGGGGGGTTACATCAATAAATGACGTACATCTCCGTTCACACACACAATACAACTTTGTTCACACATAAATAACTGAAATACATTTTCGTTTACACACATAGTAGAATTTTGTTCACACATCAATACATCTTCGTTCAGGTTACAACACGGGTTTACAGCAGTGAATAAAATATACCTTCGTTCCCACTATGTACTTGCATTTCAGTTAGTTTGTTCCACTGTTTAATCGTTCTAGGAAAAAATGAATTGGCATACATGCCAATTCATTTTCATTCAATTCATTGAAGGAACAGCTAGAATGAAAGTGCGATCTCTTTGGGCCATGGAATACAGCATCGGCGTAAGCGCGCGTATGGGTGGGCAACGGGATAGTCACACCGCCACCAACCTCCTTGTCAATTAAAGAGCGAAGGGGGCCGTAAAGTCGGCCCCACGCATTGGCCTAACAGGTAGAGGAGGGTGCTGTGACTGGGAGAGAACGTGCAAAGCAAGCTCCATACATTGACATATTAGATAAGGGAAACAGCGACGAACCTTCACCCCACCACCCCCGTGAAGAAGAATCCTGCACACGCCTATAAGCTCCGGCTTTCGAGAACGAGTACATTAAAAATATAAGTAAACTGAAGCAGAGAGCAAGTGTTACTAAAGTAAGGCACATAAAAAAACTTGTAGCCGAAGCTCACTGATGACTTCAATGCTTGGCAGTGGCACTCGCACGTCGTATGTCTTGTTTCCTGGTGTATTCTTTAACATTCAAAAGAGAGGCAGGAGTTAAGGGGGACTAAAAGCTTGTGATAAAGCTTTGTGTCTCGTCGCACTGCAAAAGTGTATGTTGGAGGCCACAGAGAAAGAGGTGCGTGGTTAAGATCTAGTCCACCAGGTGCCGCAAGTGTCCTGCTCTTAAAAACCGGCTCAACTTTCAGTGAATTTCTTCACTCTATTTGCATTAGTTATCCTGGCAATTATTTAACTATTACGCTTCGATATGATATGTATGCCATATACAGTGCTAACTTGCAATATAACCGTCGATTTGCTAACAGTCACTTCGCAAAACGCTTTTTATGTATATTCAGCAGACAGGAAGTGCGCAATTACGCAAGAGCTTGGAAGGGCTTGTGCCACTACAAAAAAGTTAACTGCTTCCGTTATTATCGCTATAATATTCAGCAAGCGACAAGTATGAATGGTATCGGTGCCGGTATATGTTTCACTTTTTAATTAAAGTACATTTGCACGTATCTGAGCACGCGGAATGAAAGGGATTATGTTATTTCTTTTCTCAGCACTGGTGTTCTATATCTTTTCTTCAATTTAGCTGCTATGCCAGACTTACTTAGCCTGCTCAAAAAGCTGCTTCGAATGGTCGGTTGTGACGGTGCCTGGGTAAGCTCGATAAGAGTTGTGCATTGTTCTCACAGTTACTGCGGCAATGCGATGGTCTTTTTATTTTCTTTTACAAATATATACTTTGAGAACTCACCTGCACAGTCGTTGCAGGTAAGTTCCTGCAACCACTGTACAGGTAAGTTGCTGCAACGATTGTCCTGCATTCAAAAGCCGGACGCGCCAACAGGGTAACAAACAGAAAAAAAAACACTACAGGAAGTTTCAAAAGTATGGTACTATAAACGAAGTGTTTTAGGCGATATCACGTGAAACGCTTATAATAAAAATCTCATAACTAACAAGAAAACAAAAATCGCGGCTATGCCTGACAACCTTCGTGCAATGATTTTCAAGGTGAATAGAGCTAGTGCTGTGTACGGGACCTCTCTCCTCGTATATGTTATCCCAGCAACATTGACAGGTTCTGGAGCAGTGCAGTATGCTTACTAAAGCTTAGTTTCCCGGCGGACGGGTATGTGCACATTTGGCCTCACTGTACAGCTTGACGAAAAAGGGGTGCATTCTTATTTCAACGAATGACCTAGACAATCAATCAATCATTCAATCAATTAATCAATCAATCAATCAATTGATCAATCTATCAATAAATCAGTCTAGTCCAGTCCACGCTGATATACCTATCTATCTATCTATCTATCTATCTATCTATCTATCTATCTATCTATCTATCTATCTATCTATCTATCTATCTATCTGTCTATCTATCTATCTATCTATCTATCTATCTATCTATCTATCTATCTAACTGCGTGGAAAACGCTTTTAAACTTTAGGAAATCGAAAAGCGTGCACTAAGTCCAGTAAAAGCTTGAAACAGCGAAAGTGAGTGATTTTGAAATCTAATCTGGTTGCTTTTAGGTGGTTGCTGCAGGCTTTAGCTAATTGACAATGGGTTGTTTCACGTTGCACCTGATTGTTGCTACGCTTTAGCTAATCAAGGCAAGGTGGTTTCTAGGTTTATTCTCAGCGCAGAGGTGGTCTAGTTAAACCACAGACGGTCGCACAGAAGACATTGATGTCCAAACTGCAGAGATAAAAATTCGCGCTGAATCCGAGCGTTCGCACGTCGCATATATCTGCGCGTTTGCGGTGTCGTTGGCGTAGGGCTTCCATCGCTTCGGATTCTTCTCACAGCCACCGTTGCATTTTCCGGTCTCTATTAGTATTCTCTCGTTGTACGTACTCGGCGTTTTCTGCTCTTCGCCGTCGCTTCGCAGCCATTTGATGGGCTAGCTGTTGCCTTATTCGTATTTAGTGAACCAGTGGTGAGTATACATAATGTCATTTACCTGATTTCCGAGGCATGTACCAATTTAAAGCTTTATGGTTATAAAAAAGCAGATAAGCATTTAAAGCACTTGCTGCGCTATGAGCATAAAACTGTCCCGTGGGCCTCCCTCCCACTTAATGAGGCCGTGTTGACAAAAGTTTTCTCCATCGCATGGAGGGTTTATTTTGCACGCCCAACGAGTTTTTTCTTCCGGTCATGTGTTTTACCTATATAGGTCTGATAGCTTCGCGGTAAAAAAAGAAAACACACAGGTGGGGTTTTATTAGGCAGTATAACTGCACAAATTATTAAAAATTGTGTTAGTTATATAAAAAGCTTAATATGTAAAAAATGGATTACGTTATTCGTTCTCTAGCATATTGAAAATTGATACGTAAGTCATTTTTAAAGGAGCACAACAAACTTCAGTGGCTGATCTACTAATGAAATTCTTCTGGCCTGTTTTACACTCGCAACATTTTTTTCTGGTTGCACTCATACCGATTGCACGAAGCCTGCGCGAATATTGCACGTTATAGGCTGAGTCGCAGGACGTCGGCATTTGAAGACTTGAACTGGATCGATGGATCAAATTTAGGAGGCTGACCTCTTACGGCTCACTTCGCATTCAGTGCTCTATCGCGAATAAGGCGAGAGTGTATGTTGGTATACACGTAGAGAAGCAGCTGCAGCTAGTGTAGTGATTCTGGGCAAAGGTTCACAAGCGGCCGCTTTCCCCTTCACATTTTACGTGCAACACTTTCTCCTCAGCCTGCCTATGCCTCGCCGACTTCAGAACTGTCTCTGACAGGTGCTCAGGAAATAGCCTTATTCTTACGTGTTGAGCCGAAGTTCCAGGTTAGAAAGGGCACTTATCTCTGCACACCACGAATGTAATCATCGTAGGTCGTCATCCACGTGAGCGATCGTGGTTTAAAGCAACAGAACAGAAAGCGTGGTCAACGCAATCTATAGGTATTCAAATACTTATCTCTTGTCGCAATTTGAAAGGTGGCGGCGCGGAAGGTAGCCGCGTATATTGAGAAGGACAGTTCGCGCCCAAACGGCTCCTTGAAATGCACACGTTAATTTTTGCACCCTCCCCCCCCCTCCAAAAAAAAACTACAATAAACGCGGAAAAGTCCTGAGAAGGCTATTTGTCAAAGAATCGGTGGTTATAGAGCGTGCTGTTTTTGACAGGGAAGGTATTGCCCAAAATGGACGGTTCCTGCAATATACTATAACAAAACAGCAACAGGCTCGGGGTAAAAGTCAACTCTATTCACACGAAATCAAAGAGAAGAAAATCACCAACGATTACGATAATCACTACTGCGAGTAGTGAGCGCAGCTCCATGTCGGGGCAATGACTACTGTAATTGAAGTTCTGTCTATCCGTCGTTGTAGCAATGTAACAGTCGTGACATATTGCCCCAAACTGGCAGCGCTCGAGTGATATGTGCAGTAAAATGCACATAACTCTGAGCGTCGCATACGTCGCGAACCACAGAACTTTCTAAAATTAATTAGATGGTACTCTGGTGCTGCGATTGTTCATCGACCATGAGAATGATGAGTAGTACACACATTTGCCTAGTCTTCGTACTTGTGGGTGGTGAATCGTACTTGCGGCTTCGTTTATTGCTGGTTACAATTTTGTTTTGAAGGAAAGAACGAACCCTTTTGAAGTTTGTGACCCGATTCGAAATGGTAAACCTAAAAGAATAAGGTTGTGAAGCGCAAACGCTGAACATTTGCTAATTTATTTTTCGTGAAAAAACTGTTTTAAGCCACACGACCACACACACAGCCAGAAGCAGGCCAGAATTACGAAGGTTAGACAAATGCGTGTACTACCCATAATTCCCATGCTCGCTGGAGTGCCGTACGTTGCAGCTCATATAGACACTAGCGCCAGAGCTCCCTCTATATAGTGTATGTTAGGGAACTCTATGTCGCGGACAAAGTTAAACGCTGATAGCCTCGTTATGACGAGCGATTGAGCTAGCCGCGGTGCAGGTGCTATAGGCCTGCTTGCGCACGAGCTCCGATCAAGGAGCCAGCGCACGTGACGGAGAAAGAAAGCGAGGTTAGAGGCCCTGTGGCTCGTGACATCGACACACTCTGCGTTCATTTCTTGCATTCTCGTTTGGTCTATTGGTGACGCCGATGACGATGTCACCAAGAATGGCCAGAACTGCGTGGAAAGAGCAGCACAGTCACAGCGAAAGATTGAACAGCGGCCTTTCAGAGCATCTTATAAAGATTCATCGGGTAACTGCTGCGAGCACACTTTCTTGATACCCACTACGGCATTAAGAATAACAATTTTTTCGGTATATATGGCGCTGGTATTCGCTATGCTTTTTTTCGTAATTTGTCTGAGAAGCATGGTATCCGCCAAACACTTGCAAGGAATTTTGTGCCCATTGTTCATGCATTGGCTGACGACGATGCGGAATTTTGCCTGAAGTTGGTAGGCGCCACAGTTATTAGGTGAACAAGAAGATTTTGTAGTGGGTTGGAGTATTGAACGACCCACTCGTTACGCTATTCACGTTGTGCGACGACTGGTTGTTCTTTCGCTGTTTAAGTCAAATTAACGCGATTGCTTTCCCGACATCAAGCCTCCCTGAGGCAAGTTTGCAAACGAATCCCAAGCACTGGCATGGCTAAGTGGTAGAAAAGTGGCCTGGCACCCAGAAGACCCGGGTTGAAGTTCTATTATGTCATTGGTACTAGGTTTTGATTTTCTAACTTCGTGTGAGGTGGTTACGGACAGCGGAGGTGGCAGCGGCTGCGTACAACTACGGCTCGTGTGATCAAGTTGTGATCTCATAACAGCTTTCGCTGCAATAGAAGCGGCGCTACTCAAGCCAAAATAACCGCACTTCTTTTGTTCCCACGCTTGCAAGTGCTCGGTGCTATTAACTGGTTCCTGCGCACAAGACAGAATTGTATACATAATGAACGTATCGTGATAGTGAATGCGCATACATCTCACATCGTATACAAATTTGTGGCTCAATAAATGCGTCATACTTTGATGTCATTTTTTTTTCAAGAGCAACGATAACATATTGCTTCACAGCTCGATGTAGGTAAAAACTATTTGATGTCATGTTCGTTTGGCCCGTACTTTGTCAAGGGTGCTTCTTGTAGATTCAAGTGCGACGTGTTCCTATGAAGAAAATGTTAAACGCAAGTAATTTTCTGTGGTCTTCTTGGAACTAGCAAACTGTCTAAATGCAGCCTTTAGAAATATCCAGGACAGCAGATGTGGCGGTGGTGCCCACGTGTGACAACAATGAAAAAAGCAAAACAAATGCTTGCTGCTGACTCTGAATCAGAGCGAATGATTGAGAAAAATACTACAAGCAAGAGATAAGAATGAACAAAGGGATAAATTTACGATACATCACAGTGAAAAATAATCAAGAACGACACACGCGTTTATTGAAGATGGAGACAAACGGATGGCTTTCGGTACAAAGAGATATGATGACGATGGATTAAAAAACAATGCTATTGCACTCTATGCCCTACCAATGACTCAGCAAAAGGCTATGACGTCGGTATAAGGAGTTTTACTCTAGCATTATTTTTTCAACGCGTCGCTCCACAGGCTTTGCGGATCTCTTATACTTTGGACGATCAGCCTCAGCTGAGCGGATGCCACAGGAAGATATACGATTCCGCGTTACTCGGAAAGCGTTTCTCTCGACAATTCTTAAAATGTATCTTATTGTGATTTCGCTTATACGTTTCAGTGCTTGAGTATTTATTTACTTCTCACCCATGGGTGGCATATGTGTGTTTACAGCTGCACTCTCCCATCATGACGGTTTTCTAAACTGCAGTGGAATGACAATTTGTTCCCCATGAGTGATCACAAACTTTCGCGCCACTGATCCGCCAGTAAAGGGGGCACGTGAGCCCCAAATGGCACAATTTTGTCGTTACCTCGACAACCTGTGCAGCCGATGGAACCGAATGGGCCACCCAGCACCGGTTTCCGCTATCGGGAGTTTTTTTTTTTTTTTTTGCTTCCTCAACGTTGCCTTGCTGTGTTAGACGATGTTCCACCCTCTCCTTCCTGCAGTTTCCAGTGGCCTTTCACTTGTACTCGTGCTCAGTGTAGCTCGTCCCTGTGGTGAGAAATAGGCGTGGTTGTTCTCTTTCATATCATCGGCCTTGTGATAAACATGCCTGAGCCGATTTTGTCTTGCTCCTTTGCTATTTGACTCGCTTATCCGTATGGAATCACTGTCCTCTACCTTAGTTAAAATTATTCGCCTGTAGTGTGTGGTAAAGTAGCGCTAGAGGTCTGTACAGAAATAAAATAATGACAACTTTTGCATCGCTTGCAGAAGAGAAAGACACGAAAACATAGTTTGCTTTTGTACATAGTCTAGTAAGTTTGAACTCGTCTTATGACACTTTGTGTTGGCTATTCCGTCCACACAAAAGGTCACATCGCACACAAAAGTTAGCAAATAAGCACATGGGCCATGAAGGTCGAAATAAAGGTAAAGGAATCAATAAAGACTCTAAGTAGGAAAAACAGTAATGGTAAGTGTGATGAAAATTTTCGAAACAAGAGAGACGGTGAAAATTCACGTGTGCGACAATAAAAAAATGAAGAAGTGTTCAATCAAGATGACAGCCGCACGCGATGACATTATATCTGAACGTTCATGCGTGCATTTTGCGCGTAGATTGGATGGAAACCTGTCACGCTATGGCACCAAATTGCGCGTGCAATTGAGACAAGACGCCGTGCGCAGCTAACGACGTCTTTTCCGGACTTCTCGTCACGCTCGTTGGCAAACTCTTCTTTCGTCGCATTCAGCGACATTATACTGTCGCGGCGTAAGCGTATACTTTCATGTTTTTTTCGCCATAAAGTTTTCAGTATATTTACTAGAGGAAACTGCCGTGCTGCGATTGTTCAGCCTCCAAGGGAATGATGTTTAATACATGGCCTTTCCTTCATGCTTGTAGCTCCGAAAACAATTTGTAACTGTTTATTGTTGTGCTTCACATTTGTTTCGAATGAAAGAATGGCTTGCTGTGAACCTCGCGAGCGGAATCAAAATGGTCAGAATCAAAAGGGCAAGGTGCTGAAGTCAAACCAGTGAACTTTTGCCGTTCTTCGTCTTGCGACAAAGCTGCAGGCTACACGGAGCCATGAGGTTCAGCAAGAAGGCAGCTTAGGCCGATCCTTCCAATAATCACCATTTCCATGCTGGCTGAGAAGCTAGGCGTTGCAGCTTCTGTAGGCATTAGCTGAAACCTAGTCCCTATAGAGTCGTCCACCTTGGTGGTGTCTGGGTATCGGTGCTTGGCCCCTGACCCGAAGGTCACGGGTTCGATCCCGGTGGCCACGGTGGTTGTACTTCGAAGGAGGCGAGGTACCAGAGGGCCATGTACTGCTCGATGCCAGTGCGCGTTAAAAAACACTATATGTATAAATACTTCCGGAGCCCTCCACGGCAGTGCTCCTCATGCATATCGTCGTTTTGGGGCGAGAAACCTCAATATTACTATTATTATTATTATTATTATTATTATTATTATTATTATTATTATTATTATTATTATTATTATTATTATTATTATTATTATTATTATTATTATTATTAGCACATTGCATTATGAAACACTATGTGTTCAGTGTCTCAGCTGTAAATAAGTGTGAGAGAAAAACACCGGGCGTTCAGTGAAGTTAAGGAATGTTCCCGAATGCAGAGTCGACTATAATAGTGCGGGACACACGCGTCTGTGGATCTGCCGAAGGGGCGATCCTTCAATACAGCTCCTCTGAATTTGCGGTTGGTGTTAGTTGTGTGCGTCACATCAAGCAGAGCGACCTTTAGGACACCGCGGTAACCCTTGACCTTTTGCTGAATCAACGCAATGCCAAACGGAGACTGTTCCTGACAACGAAATAAGGTGAACCACAACCTCCTGCCCACTCTCATATATTTCTCTTGCCCCCCCCCCCCCCGCAGCATTGTTTTTGTGTAACTGCAGGCAGCATCACCGTCGCAAAAGGCGATGGGGAACACGCACACACCAAAGTATGGCGGTTGCCGTGGGCTCTCTTTCCATATCCCCCGAGCCCCATTTCTCGCTTTATTTATTGTCGCCTTATATTACGCCAGGGACGGATGGCAAAAGCAGCAGTACAAACGGATAAACATACGTTCACGTCAGAAAAATTGTATGATGTATTCGTCGTAACAGAGACAGGTTGTGATTTATGTGCGGCACAAACGGAGCCTTACATTTCGCTGCCGTGTGGCCTTTGGAGAACAACTGCGTGCTTCGTTTTAGAAGTGGGCCTATGATTAAGTGTTCGCGCGTGGAATGCTCCTTAAGCGCTACGAGGAATCTACTGACGTGTGTTTAAATTATGGGAGAGTAAGAATTCATGTAAAGCAGAAATAATGCCCGATTTTTTCAGCATTCTTAAACACTAATTGTCCCAAAATCTCAAATGATTCCAGCTGAGTTTTTTGCGTCTCACAGGTTTGCATCATCCCCTAGTGTATGGAAAAAAATCACAGCATATCCACGGAGTGAATGATGATGAGTGGAGCGAAGCGTCAATCTGTCCGTCCATCCGTCCGTCCATCCGTCCGTCCATCCGTCCGTCCGTCTGTCCATCCGTCCGTCCGTCTGTCTGTCTTTCTGTTTGTCTGTCTCTGCCTGTTTGTTTGTCTGTCTCTGTCTGTTTGTTTGTCTGTCCGTTTGTCTGTCTGTCTGCTCCTATGGACGCTTATCCTATGGACAGATCGACGCTTATCCCCACTCTTCATCATCCACTCCATAGACATGCTGGGAATTTCTTCTTATAACAGCGCCATATATGCTCTTTAATCATCAACTATACGCGGTATTGAATCCCGGCTGCGGCGGCTGCACTTTCGATGGAGGTGAAAATGTTGTAGGCTCATGTGCTCAGATACGGGCCCATGTTAAAGAACTCCAGGTGGTCAAAATTTTCATGGAAGACAATTCAAGCAGGTGAGAGTGAGTGATTGCGTAACCGTTCGATGAAAAACGAACCCGCATGAAACAAGTTGAAACGTTTCCTTTTGCAAGTAAACCCATCTTTATTTCCTTCTCGCGGTGAAAGTCATTGACGAATTTTCGGTTGTTGCAATAAACTTTTCACGTATATCAATTAACAGTGTCAAGCCAATTTCTTAAACTTCATATTTAGGGTTATCCCCGAAGTTGTGCTGCGCCTAATTGATCCCGCGTTGCCAGATCGCCACAGCTGCGTCATGAGCCGGAAGCGCTAGACGCACCTACGCCTTCTGCACGAAGCAATCTTTAATTATTTACGTCAATTTAGTAAAGATATAATTAATTTCCTTCCGCAAACAAAAAGCCACACTACTGCGCGTTTTCTAGGTCTCTTAAACGTCAAGGCTTTTTTGCTGAGAAAATAAAGTAAACAACGCTATGCTTGTGCAACACTGTCGCAAGCCACGCCAGCGTCTGCGAGAGAACAAAAAGAAAGCGCGGCAAACAAGACAGCGACCCGGGCCTGCAAATGAAGTTTTGTCTAAACGAGCAACAGAGCCAAGTCAAGGAAGATGGACGACTCGGGCGCCGAGCACTAATTTTTATTGATCTAACTGCGCGCTTTGCCCGAAAGCATCGCGCTAAATTACGCGAGAAAACGTGCCTCACTGCGAGCTTTGCTTTCTATACGACGTGTTCCTTATGTTTTCTAACGATATGCGATGTGAGCAGCAACAAATACGACTCAATAATGGTCCAAAACAAACTATGAATTTTCGGCAGACAACGACAACATATGGGGATGGGAAAAGGGAAGCGGCAGTAGCGGAACTGTTCATTGCGCCTTGAAAAATGAGCGAGTTAGCGGTCGCGCTAAGACTGAGTGGTTTCACAGTTTTGTTTATTCACTCTACGCTATTTCCAACGAAGGTTTTTTTTGTTGTTGTTTTTAGCTTTTCCGTGTATACAGCACATGAGCTCGCCGTTAATTTTGCTTGTAAAGGTGAAATTCAGCGAATACATTATAGGAGCAGCAATGAAGGGAAAAAGGCAAGAGACTGTGTCTAGCAGCTTTGAGTAAATATTTACATCAATATCAGGAAGGAGTTCAGATAAATAAGAACCCTTGCCGATAATTTCAATATTAGTACTACAAATACGACTATTCCTACCACTACCACGAATAATAATAATAATAATAATAATAATAATAATAATAATAATAATAATAATAATAATAATAATAATAATAATAATAATAAGCAACTAATCTTGGTTACACAAATCCTTCATTTTAATGTTAATGCATCATTACCGTCTGAGCACGTCCCACTTGTAATATTCGCGCCAAATAAAATGAAACCTAATAAGCAAATGTGTACTGCATGAACTTGACTCATGGCCGAATATTTACCTATTAGGCGCAGCCTTACGTTCCATTTTCACCTGAACGCCGGCAACACAAAAGACATTTTGCTTAAAACTAAGCGGACAGAATCGTCACTGTACCTTGCTGTTGTGAGTGACAGGAATGATGTTGTTGTAGCATTTTAATAATTTCAGATGGGTTCGCTAATAACTGTGGCTTCAAATTGAATAGGTATTTTGAACGTAGACTAGAGATTCTAGCTCGTTGCGTACTACCATTGCAGCTCTCATCTCCGTTCGGGATAGGAGGAAAAGATACGCTTGCGTACGATGTGTCTGCACGTTGTGGTCCAGTCGAAAGTCCTGCATTTAATTCCTGTACGCATTCACCTCAAGTGCAATGTAGGTAAGCAACTCGAACTTTCACTGAGCCTGCTTCCTCTTGTTTGCTTAAAGCAAGGTATGAATAAATACTATAGTACCACAACAAAAAAAATACGATAGTACCACAACATTTCTCACAAATTAGTTAACGTAATGCAGAGAAAAATAAATCTTATTGTAACGACAAGGTGCATTGACTTGCAGTGGTAGACGGGGAGGCGACCTTTTCTGCAGTGACACGATCAGCTTCGACCGATGTATTCATTCAATCATTATTCATTTATTCATTCCTTCCGTCCTTCATTCATTCATTCTATTAGTTTACCAGAATTAACAAAGTATTACATTCTGGAAGGTCCCCTGGGCGTAATCCAACAGCTTGACTGGTAATCAAAATGCTTGGCATGATAGTTGATAGCACAAAGCCGTGATTTGCTTCATACGCAACACCATGCAATAATACAGCAGACACCTAATACGCATATGCACACAATGCTTTATGTCGTAAGATCAAGTTTATACCACAATAAAAAAACAAAGTCTAGTTGACTAGGTGAACAGTCTCCTTGTTCTGGGTAGAAATGGGTATACTTATATTTGTTTTCCGGTTAACCTCCTTGCCTGTCGCATTTCATCTCTCTCTCATTTATGCGTAAACAAAAAAAAAACATCGCGAAGTCTCCTATTGCCTCCCTTAAAACTGAGTACAAGTAAACGTTGCATAGCCATAATGCGCACACGAGGCGTTTCTGTATTTCTAACGTGGGTGGTTATTTGTCGGTGAAGGCATTGGGAACGTAACACTAAAAGCAAGGAGAAATGTTTTGCCTTTCTCGCATAGTCAGTAATGGAAGATGCACAGGGTAGTGCGGCACACCGATGGCTAAGAAACCTAAAGGGACGCTATAGAGGAAAAATTATTTTTCATGCATTTGTAAAATAGAATTTCAGAATTTTGAAAACACCACTCTTACCGCAAAACGATGCTTGGTAATTGAGAAAACATGCGGTCAGATTTGTGCAATAAACGCCAAGACATAAAAGATTTTGATGGCGTATACTACGTATACTACGTATACTACTACGTCACTTTTAATCGATAAAAATGTAATACGGTGTCATCTAAGGGTACCATAGACTTGCATACGAAGTTCCAGGATATTTCATCGAGCCACTGTCACTTGAACTAACATTTTTCCACACACTGCGCTTAGGTTCGTCTATTCTATATGTGAGTGTGTATGTGTGTATGTATTGCTTTTCATTCTGATTACATTTGTCTTTTAATAGGATTGGCACAAGCTTTCCTTTTTATTGCAAGGTGTATAATAACTCAATGGTATTTTAGCTGCATTATGTTATGAACTGTAAATGCAATTTGTATTTACTCCTGTGCAATATTTTCTGTTATGTCGCGAATGTCTAATAATACACGTATTTAAAAGATATTACTGCACTGTAAGCCCCCCTCACCTCATGCTTTTTCCTGGGACTGTGAGTTAACAAATAAATAAACAATGAATTAAATAAATAAAAATAGAACTAAATTTTGACATTTTCGACGTCACGTGCGCCGATTGCGGTGCAAAATTTATAAAAATGAAACTTCAACTTCATTTTTCCCGCTAATATTGAGCTTATCGCAATGAAACTTATCCCATGAACATTCTAAGAGTGCATTTTATCAATCCAAACCAAGCCATTGTTCCTCTTTAGCGTTCCTTCAAATTGGGATGCGTCTTTATATGTCATCGCCCTAGCGAGAAACGTTAGCTACCATTCCCCTTGGAGATGAAGGAACAAGAGTAAAGCTTACAGTTCAACATAGCGCAGCTTGCGCTGCCTTATCTGCCTCTTCTTCAGTGGCACTGTATCACTGTGCACTTTCGAAAAAGGGAGGAACGGCTAAGGCGTCCCTGTCGGAGCAAAGGGAGTTCCGCCGCTTGCCCAGCAGTCATTTGCGCAGCGAAGCGTGAGAGGGTGCCCCGACGTACTGCTCACGTTTGAATACACCAGGGACGTCAACGATAACGCCCCTGCAATATTCATGAGCTCTGGAACTCACTGCACACGCCCAAATAGATGACTTCGATCCGACTGTTCTGCTCCCGTGAGCTAAAGGAATACCACCTCACGGAGGGGAGGCAAATGCTGGAGTAAGGAAAGCTTCACCGCTGTGTGTGTCTGGTTGTTGTGTTTTTTCTCTGTAATAGACTGCATGTAAAATAAAGAGAAAAGAAAGTTATAGAGAAGGCGTAGTGTGCAAATTAGCGCTTTAGTTCAACTACACTAAATGGCAAAAAGTAGAAAATGTAGCGAACACAAGACACACCCTCAAAAATCGGAAGTGGAAATTGAGGCGAGTTTTCCTTTCCTGATTGAAGTAGTGACAGACACAACGAGAGCAATGAATAAAGAGGTACAGGGGGGGGGGGGGGGGTAAGGATTACAGGGAGAGCAAAAAATATGGGATGTTAGTAGAAATATAAAACGAATTTTTCGCCATTCATAAACAGTGTTTCGTGGAGCGCAATACTTCGTGCGCGTTGAATGATGCGTTCGATCGGCTGCAGTTGGTAAAGTACAAACAGAAGGGGAATTTAGGAGAAAATGAAACATTGAAGGGACGAACAATCTTTGTAAAGAGGGCGTGGCTGGAGCCATCGTTTTGACAACTGGACTAAACCGCTTGGAGGCTGCAAATATATACTTGCCATAGTGCGTTTATGCATATGCTCAGTACACTCGCCCGCAACCACAAAATGTGAGGAAAAAGAAAAGAAGTGATAACGTGGATGAGTGAGGGGGGGGGGGTCGAGAACAAAAAAAGATAGTATGGAATGGTGAGAGTTTATTTAGTTAGTTAGTTAGTTAGTTAGTTAGTTAGTTAGTTAGTTAGTTAGTTCATCATCATCATCAGCCTGTCTACGTCCACTGCAGGACAAAGGCCTCTCCCATGTTCCGCCAGTTAACCCGGTCTTGTGCTTGCTGTTGCCAATTTATACCCGCAAACTTCTTAATCTCATCTGCCCACCTAACCTTCTGTCTCCCCCTACCCCGCTTCCCTTCTCTGGGAATCCAGTTGGTGACCCTTAATGACCAGCGGTTATCCTGTCTACGTGCTATATGCCCGGCCCATGTCCATTTCCTCTTCTTTATTGCAGCTATGATATCCTTAACTCCCGTTTGTCCCCTAATCCACTCTGCTCTCTTCTTGTCTCTTAAGGTTACACCTACCATTTTTCTTTCCATTGCTTCGCTGCGTCGTCCTCAATTTAAGTTGAACCCTCTTTGTGAGTCTCCAGGTTTCTGCTCCGTAGCTAAGTACCGGCAAGATACAGCTGTTATATACCTTCCTCTTGAGGGACAGTGGCAATCTACTTGTCATAATTTGAGAGTGCCTGCCGAATATGCTCCACCCCATTCTTATTCTTCTAGTTACTTCAATCTCGTGGTTAGGCTCTGCGGTTATTACCTGCCCTAAGTAGACATAGTCTTTCACAACTTCAAGTGCACTATTACCTATCGCAAAGCGCTGCTCCTTTCCGAGGTTGTTGTACATTACTTTCGTTTTCTGCAGATTAATTTTAAGACCCACCTTTCTGCTCTCCTTGTCTAACTCCGTAATCATGAGTTGCAATTCGTCCCCTGAGTTACTCAGCAATGCAATGTCATCGGCGAAGCGCAGGTTACTGAGGTACTCTCCATTAACTCTTATCCCTAACTGTTCCCATTCTAGGCTTCTGAAAACGTCCTGTAAGCACGCAGTGAATAGCATTGGGGAGATTGTGCCCCCTGCCTTACACCCTTCTTTATGGGTATTCTGTTGCTTTCTTTATTAAGCACTATGGTAGCAGTTGATCCCCTGTAGATTTCTTCCAGAATGTTTATATATATTTCATCTACGCTCTGATTCCGCAGTGTCTGCATGACTGCTGATATTTCTACTGAATCAAACGCCTTCTCGTAATCTATGAAGGCTATGTATAGTGGTTGGTTATACTCTGAGCATTTCTCTATTACCTGATTGATAGTATGAATGTGGTCAATTGTTGAGTAGCCTGTTCTAAATCCTGCTTGTTCCTTTGGTTGATTGAATTCTAATGTTTTCTTTACTCTGCTAGCAATTACCTTTGTAAATAGCTTGTATACTACAGAGAGCAAGCTGATCGGCCTGTAATTCTTCAAGTCCTTGTCATCTCCTTTCTTATGTATTAAGATGATGTTAGCGTTCTTCCAAGACTCTGGTACTTTTCCCGTCAGGAGACACCTCGTAAGAGTGGCTAGTTTTTCTAACACAATCTGTCCTCCATCTTTCAGCAGATCTGATGTTACCCGATCCTCACCAGCAGCTTTGCCTCTGTGCATGCTCTCCAAAGCTTTTCTGACTTCTGCTATCATTACCGGTGGGGTGTCGTCTGGGTTACTGCTAGTTCTTATAGTATTAAGGTCGTGGTTGTCTCGGCTACTGTACAGATCTCTGTAAAACTCCTCCGCTATTTTTAACTATCCTATCCATATTGGTAGCAGTTATTTTGCCTTCTTTGTCCCTTAGTGCATACATTCGCCTTTTGCCTATCCCAAGTTTCCTCTTCACTGCTTTGACGCTTCCTCCGTTTTTCAGAGCGTGCTCAATTCTCTCCATGTTATACCTTCTTACATCGCATACTTTACGTCTATTAATCAACTTCGAAAGCTCTGCCAGTTCTATTTTGTCTGTTGTACTTGACTGTTGTACTTGTACTGTTGATGATTTGACGCTTCTTAATTAGGTTCTTCCTTTCCTGGGAAAGCTTGCCGGTGTCCTGTCTAGCTACCCTGCCTCCAACTTCCACTGCACACTCCGTGATGATACTCGTCAGATTATCATTCATTGTATCTACGCTAAGGTTGGTTTCCTCGCTAAGAGCAGAGTACCTGTTCTGCAGTGACACTCTGAATTCCTGTACTTTCCCTCTCAGTGCTACATTGATTGGCTTCTTGCGTATCAGTTTCTGTCGTTCCTTCTTCAAGTCTAGGCGGATTCGAGCCCGTACCATTCTATGGTCACTGCATCTTACCTTGCCAACCACTTCCACATCCTGCACGACTCCTGGGTGTGCAGTCATTATAAAGTCTGTTTCGTTCTTATTTACGCCATTAGGGCTCCTCCATGTCCACTTGCGGTTTTTCTCGTTTTCGGTTGAAGGTATTCAAAATACGCAGATTATTGCGTTCTGCGAATTCTACTAGTAGCTCTCCTCTGGCGTTTCTAGTGCCGATGCCATAATCTCCTACTGCCTGGTCTCCAGCCTGCTTCTTCCCTACCTTTGCATTAAAGTCGCCCATTACTATAGTATACTGTGTTTTCACCTTACTCATTGCCGATTCCACGTCTTCATAGAAGCTTTCAACTGAAGCGTCATCATGGCTGGATGTAGGCGCGTAAGCCTGTACTACCTTCATTTTGTATCTTTTATTCAGTTTAATTACAATGCCTACCACCCTTTCATTAATGCTATAGTAATCCTCTATGTTGCCAGCTATGTTTCTGTGAATTAGGAACCCTACTCCCAGTTCTCTTCTGTCTGCCAAGCCCCTATAGCAAATGACGTGCCCATTCTGTAGCACAGTATAGGCCTCATCTGTCCTCCTAACCTCAATCAGCCCTATTATATCCCATTTAATGCCTTCTAGCTCCTCGAATAATACAGCTAGACTTCCCTCACTAGATAACGTTCTAACGTTAAACGTTGCTAAGTTCAAGTTCCAATGGTGGCCTCTCCGTATCCAGAGATTCCTAGCACACTCTGCTGCTTTGCAGATCTGACCGCCGCCGTGGTCAGTTGCTCCGCAGCTGGTGGGGACTGAGGGCCGTGAGTTAATTGACGAATGCCTACGGGAGGGGGTGGCCAGATACTGCACCAGGGTGGCCAATCCTTCTCTGGTGAGATCATCGGTGCGTACCGGCTTTAAGCCGGTACGCACCGATGATCGTACCGGCTTTAAGCCGGTACGATCAGACAGTAGTGGGAATGCTCCATGCATGTCTTCCTTATTGTTGTTCAGCAGCGTTGGCGGCCACCCACCACGGAGCCCAACGAGGGGACGCTACAAGTTTACAAATGCTGAAACCTGCAGACGCCAGCCGTACAACGCCACTATAACCCAATGCGCCTAGACCAAGATAGGCTATTTGCACAGGGTTAACCCTAGCCGCCAGGAAGTTTGGAAGTAAACGGAAGAGAGTAGAAGATAGGACAGATAAATAGTAAGAGATAAAGACGAAGATGTAGGGAGAGAGAGATAGGAAAAGGCGACTGCCGATTCCCCTGGGTGGGTCAGCTCAGGGGTGCCGTCTACGTGAAGCCGGGGCCAAAGGGGTGTGTTGCCTCTGCCGGGGGGCCTTAACGGTCCAATCACCCAGCGTCGGCTCAACCCCCAGGATCCCCTTTTCCTCGGGCACGGCAAAGCCACGCACGGCTAGGCGTGGGAGGGAGTCGAAACTCCCCCGTTAGCTCGGATTCGTGGTGTCGCTACACACCAAACGCCTACTTGCGCAGGCACCCCTGCGGTATGTTTAAACATGACTAAACTAAAGTTATTGACTGTTGAACATTGTGAGTGAACTTCCCGCATAAAATCAAAATTTGTTCCTGGATGTTTATTACAACTTTACTTCAAGGAGATGTGATAACATCGGTGTTCAGTTGACTTTATAGTTAGTAGTACAAATTATTATGATAGGCTTATTTACTTGTAACTATCCAAGTTTAGAAAACTTCTTGCTCCCAAAAACGCATCAAAGTTTGAAATTGCAACATGGAATCAATAAGGACCTTGCAATTGAAAGCTCGGCAGGCTACCACATTGATAACTATATTATTATCGCAGCAATTCCAAGCTCCAGTCTATCTTATTTAGCCCAAGTCCGCACTTTGTACGAGGATGACTGCAATGCAGGTGATGTGTCATAATCACATTAAACCCCCTGTAAAGGCAGTTTTACTGCAGTAAATGGCGTACCAAGTCTTAAAAACACCTTTTCAATGCATATTAACTTGCCTTTAACCTTTTTGTTAAAAAAACCTGTATATCATTTCATAATTTTGAATTAACAAGTGATTCCTCAATTAATTCAAGTGTAAAAATGGTTAGCTTAGCATCAAGCTTGATTTCACTAGCGGTACATGAGCTTGACTACCTTGCTAATGCAAACTATGCAGTGGCCTAAGACATTTCGGAATAAAGTAAATATGAAATATATTGCAGACCCAAGTTTTAATAATCAGAGACATTAAAAAAAACTTTCTACAATTCAGAAACACATATCGCAGATGATATTACAAATTTACTTTTCCAGTGATTAGGTTTAATTTTGATTGCAAGATACCTCTAAAAAAACCCCGTTCTCCGAAGGTTGTTGTTTTCACAGATTCTCACTGTTTTGCGCTCCTAAAATTTGAAATTTTCGTTCGTAATAGGAATATTTGTACCGGTTGAACTCCTTGTATCTTCACGAACAAATAGACACCACTCTGACCCTCCTAGAACCAATATTGCTAAAGTTATACGTAGATATGTGTAAAGCTCACTTACCCGTGCTGCTGACGCGGCCGCCATTGTACGCGGCGTTCAATGAAGATGAAGGAACTCCTTATCGCAGTGGGGGGATTGCACTCGTTCTCGTTCTCGGGTCTCGTAGGTCTTGGCCCTCACACTCCTCTTTGGGTGACTCCATCTTACCTCCCCCTAAATCTCTACTGATATCATCTTTCTCTGTCTCTGTGCGGAATCGCTGCTTCGACTTATTGGCCATATATGGCCGAATCTCCGAGAATGGTTGTCTCAGATCTGTACTGACGTTCCAATAGTCGGGCTAGCTGGCCTCTTTTCTCTCAAATCAATCCCTTCTAGACTTCCTTACAATTGTCCTCACCATGTTTTGTTTTCTCACTATCTAGTGCGCTCTGCATTGGGGTGCTGCAAGTAGGTTCTTCTGCTGCAAGTAGGCTCCAAGTAGGTTCTACGACCCAAAACTACGAAGAATACCAAGCCATGGACACCTCGGTCGCGGATATAAGTGCGGATTCTGCTCCAAAGGTTTGAAAATTCTAGGATCAACAGAAGTCGAACTATAGGGGTTGTGGTCACCCCATGTATTCCCTCCATTGGAAGCACAGGGCACGGTAGCTAATCGAATCTAACATAATCAAAGAAATCTAAGTGCCACCGACGAAAGTCGAGTTTATTGCTGGATTATACATCCTTGAGTTTACAGAATACTAGGAACTCAGTGTGTATTTTGCCGTAGTAACGCGGGATCAAGCGTTTGAAAAGTCTGCATACACAGCGTCAAGGGGGCAGCCATTTTGATCGGGAACGACATCACAAGTAAATCCATGTTCATCGAGCTGGAAATCAGGTAGTGAACAAAACTTTTCTGGTAGCTTGAAAGAACATAAAGGGCTTAACAACTACCCAGTAGTATATTCCGAATTACATTGTTAATTAAAGAGAAACCGGACCCTATTTCCCCCACTTAAACACATACTGCACGGAACTAAGTAGTCGAGTATTCATACTGCACGCAACAGGGCAGAATCTGATATAAAAAAAAGCACTTCTCGGTTAATACAAGGTAGGACACGTTAGATAGTCACGGGCTGGGGTTCAGGGAGCCCCAACAATGACTGGAGAGACAAAAACAAAGAAAAAAGTGTTAGTTAGTTAGTTAGTTACATCTAAACAACAAGCCCAAACTGGAGTGGAAATACAAAGTCCCAAAACCACCATATGATTATGAGGGACGCTATAGTGGAGGGCTCCGAAAATTGCGACCACCTGGGGTTTTTAGCTTGCACGCAAATCTGAGCACACGGGCCTACAACATTTCCGCCTCCATCGGAAATGCAACCGCCGTAGCCGGGAATCAACCCCGCGACTTGCGGGTCAGCAGCCGAGTACCTTAACCACTAGACTACGGCGGTGGGGCTTGACACAATATTATTGACATCTAACATATAATAATGCCAAGGAAGTATAGGGGAAGTTATTCAACCGAATTTTAATGTAAATGTGAAGTAAGAAAAGTGGGTGAAAAGATAACTTGCCATGGGCAGGAACCGATCCTGCGACCTTCGAATAACGCCTTCGATGCTCCACCAGCTGAGCTACCACGACAGCTCTCCTTCCAGCCACTTTATAAGGTTTATATGTCAATTAAACATGGTAGTGTCAGTCAGCGGCACCAGTAGTCATGGCTGCGAGTGTGGCACACTTTTTGAGCCTGTTTGGCGTCACGTAGCACGTGTTACTTATTACGAGCTGGCAGCTGGCCAATAGTTCCTCGTATACAGCCTAAAGGCACCAAGTCTGCCAGTATGAGACCCTCGCTAATGAACAAGGGAAAGAAGTGTATACTTAAGGGCTCGTTTTTGCGTGTTTACCGCAATATTAATGAGATTTAACAGGCAATAATGCCAAGGAAAGTATAGGGGAAGACATCAGACCGAATGGTAATGTAAATGCGAAGAAAGAAAAGTACCTATATATATATATATATATATATATATATATATATATATATATATATATATATATATATATATATATATATATATATATATATGTGGGAAACAAGTGTATACCCAACGGCTCATTTCTCCATGTTTTGACACAATAATAATGAAATCTAACCGACAATAATTACAAGGAAAGGAAAGCATAGGGGAGGTTATTAAACGAAATGTAAGGTAAACATGAAGAAACAAAAGTGGGTGAAAAAACTTGCCGTGGGCAGGAACCGAACTTGCTCATATTTGTGGGTGTACCCGAAGAGGTTGCCGTTCGTCGAGACCACGATCGAGAGAGGAAAAAGGCGCGCAGAAATGCGCATGTTGCCGGCACACTTTCAATGGGCGCATTTCTGCATAGCCGCCGTTTGCGTGCGCTCTCTGGCGCCGGGCTTTTCACGAACGATGCCGCTGCTTCCACACGCATCTGTAAGTCAGAAAAGGCTTTAACTTAAGGCACCGCATTAACGTAACTTAAAAATCAGTTACGCCGTACTCACAAAGTCCCAGAAAATGTAACTTCCGGAGGACCATCGAGTAACTGCGACTTGTTTTCACAGCACCACGGTGCCTCCGTGCGGAAGGATAGGAAGACACCGTTCATACATTTGGGCGTAATCCGGGAAATTTCAGAAAGGTCCCGTAATGGTTTACGTGGAAAGCCGTGCTTGCATGGCTTATTGGCTATGGGCCCTCAATCGACACAGGGCTCTGAAACAACCGATTGAATTTAAACCAGTGATTGCAAAATTGTACCCGCAACCACTGTCCACAGGCAGACCCATTACGAAGCGGACAGTGAGGACAATTGTAATGTATGAGAATTGTAATAATAATCATAAAAACACCCCTCAGCTGCATTGTATATTAGCAAAGCAGGTTCTGCATGGCTCAACTAAATGAGAAATGTGTTTTGTTACTTCCCATTGCACCGCGCTGGCGGTACATACTGAGCAGTACGCACAAGCCTTTTTATGTGCTGCTACATTTGAAAGTTTGGCTCCAAGTCGGGAGAAAAAGACGCCTCAGAAGAACGCACTTTTTAATGTGGCAGCTTGCCGTAAGGGGTACAAAAGAAGGACAAAAGCATTGAAAGTTTCTGCTGAAGACAGTGCCATTCTTGGCTGATATTTGTACGCGTAAGTTTTTTTTTAACGTAACAACGCATATTTATGTGAGTGTTGACTACTATGTTGAAAATTATGTGACTGTTGACTGTATGCATCGGTCGCTTTTCAATTCGTTATCATCACCGTATATGCACATATATCTGATTATTGAGGACGTCGTTTTGAAATCTCATGTCCTAACTGTTGTGCTAAATCGTGTCATTGCATGTTCTGTGTGCTTCTTAAGCTTGGAGCTTTGAACCCCACGTTTTCTATGTATACCTATAAGGGATAAGGAGTAGCTGGTGCCTTATTTGTGCGCGAACATCTCCTTGCATCATGCAAATAAATTTAAAAAGATTGATTTGCCGCATCGCTCGCCTTTCTTTATAGAGAAACTCCGTGAACCAAGGGGGAGAGAAAACATATCAACGCGCGTGCGCGACAATAGGTTATAGTTTGAAGAAGATGAGCCAGATTTGGGCGTTGGCTGATAAGCGGTGAGCCGTGCGCAAACGCACCAGTACCCACATGCTGCCATATGAATGTTGCCCATGATGTAAAGACAATACATTGCAATAGTTCTCGCTCGTCTTGGCCACAGACCAGTGTCGACAGCAACCATTTCAGAATTTTTTCCCGGGAGGGTCGTTGCGGAAGAAGGCCGCTGTTAGAATCCTTAAAAAACTGCACACTCGTATGAGCGGGTATAAACAGATAGTGACCAATAAATCAATCAGTTAATAATACAATGGAAGGATTGTTACAGAGTGAAAATATACAGACGAAACTTCTAAAATATGAAACTTCAATTTCACCATGGCTGTGATGCCGCGACTGTGAGCAGTGCATCGATGCATGCGTGTGCAGCCTTCCCCTCTGACACTGTTTTACTCTCTTTCTCTCTGCCTCTAGATTCAGAACACTATTCCTTTACCTAAGGCATTGTAGCATGCCCATCATTCAAGAACATTCTGGGCTTTCCTCTTTTTCCTGCTGCTCCCTTCCTTAGCACAGCTGAGAATTTAAAATATCTTTAAAGTATAGAGAAATATTACTCTTCAATTGTTTGTCTTTTCAGAATAAGAAACGGGGGGGGGGTTCAATTTTAAGAAACAAAAACTGAATCTCATAACAACTTTGGCTTATCTAAAACCACAAAAAATTGAGACACCCATACAAACTTTCATGCAAAGACGGGTGATCAATAACTTGCACTACCACCTGCATCAGCAGCGGTCCGTTCTTTTGTTCAAAACAAAACCAAAACTTAGCAAAACTACCACAAGTGCATTCGAATCCCGCAAGCACGAAGACTAGACAAACGTGTGTGCTAGAGGACTCTGGTACTATACACCCATCATTCCAGTGGTAGCCGAACGATCGCAGTGCCAGAGTATACCTCTAGTTTATATTTGAAAACTCTGTCTATTAAACCTTTCACTTTGCGCGCTGAACCTTCACGAAAGAACGCTCCGTCATCTTTTCGAGGAAAGTAGTAGGCCGTTTATTCAGGCTATGGCTTACCGCATAATTATTTGTTATACTTCAGTAAAAACACCCCGTGACTATTTTTACACTCATGGCGATATTTCGAAGCCAACTTCGCTCTCGCTGTGCTTGCACTAATTCGGCTTATTCTAGCTAGGTTGTTCTACCTTAGTGGTAAAATTGAATACACGTATATAACTAATTTAGGATATGCATTCGGCCCATCTGTCGACGAGATCCGAGTTAAGAGGAAAAAAAAAACCTGTGCCCTGTGCCCACTTTTTGATAAGTAAATAATGTTTAAAATTTTTCTGCCACTCACTATAAACGCTCTATCCCAGCTTATAATTCTGACAATCTGAATACATATGGTATGTAGTATTTTTCCTAATATGCATATGTTACACAACAAATGCATTATTGAACCACACACACACAGGGGGCCAAAAAAGCATTTTATAACGAATCGAAACAGGCTGGTGACAAAGTTTTTGGAGTATTTCAGAAATCTTAACACACACTATTGCAAGTTGCAAGTAACATTGCATATTGCATATTGCTATTGCATATTGCAAGTTGCAAGTAACACGTCAAATATTTTCCGAAACATTAAAATAATTTTCAGAAACTGCAAATATCCCCGCCGTGGTTGTCTAGTGGCTAAAGTACTCGGCTGCTGACCCGCAGATTGCGGGTTTGAGTCCCGGCAGCGGCGGCTGCATTTTCGATGTAGGCGGAAACGTTGTAGGCCCATGTGCTCCGATTTGGGTGCACGTTAAAGAACCCCAAGTAATCTGAATTTCCGCAGCTCTTCACTACGGCGTCTCTCATAGTCATATGGTGATTTTGGGAAGTGAAACCACACATATCAAAAAAAAAGTGCAAAAAACCTCCGCTCACCCCACTTGTTTTCCACGGCTTCATTACGTTGTGTTCTTTTTCATTACGTTTTTGTCCACCTTACTCCTTCCTAATGCAGGGTAGCAAATCGAAAATGTCGTTCTGCTCGGCCTCCTTGCTTTTTACTTACCTTTCTCTCTCTTTCTACCACGTTGTGTGTAACAAAGAAGCGAGCCCCTTGAACCGTGCCCTTCTTTTTGTTTGAATATGCACACGTATTTGACTTTGGAGCAAAACACAAAAATTGGTATAAACGTTATTGAACGTTTCTAGTCGCATTACCAGCTTCGCTGAGAAACGGGCTTGTTGAACTGTCAGTTTGCCAGTTAATCGCTAAATGGCAGCGCGTGGTCCCATATTATTGTGATTATGGGGCTAGCTCATCACTACACTGATTATGCTCTTTGCGCATTGCTTAATTGTTGCACAGTAAAAGTGGAGATTCCTTTATCATGGAAGCCGTATAAAATGAATGCAACAGGAAATTACGATTCAAATATGTACAGGTAGGTGGGCACTAATGGGCACACCGCGCCATCTGGCTCAAAGCTGGAGAAATACCTTGGTCTCCGCACAATTCGCTTCCTTTCCACGTGGCGGCAAGCCTTCAATGGTCTCCGTGGAGCTCGAGGTCGTATCGCACTAAATTCGAACGAAGATAATCACTTCGGAAAGAACGCTGTGGGCTTCTATAAGTTCCATAAGTAAGGTACCATGTGTTCGTGAGAAATCACTAGTGTTATTCAACATGTTGCAAGTTCCTAGTTTCAATTAAAATGGTGTATTATATTTGCATATATGCTAAACATCTGTATTAATGTTGGTTTTAGTGTTACTGCTGCCATGTGAGGGCGTTCAGGCACATTCAAGTTGTACTATGCAGCTTTTCACCTGAAGACCCCCAACAATTTTGTTGGTAAATAAAAGCATTTATGATTCTTTCTGAAGGTAGTAAGACAAGCGATAAACGTGCATTGCGGTACGAAACCAGAGGCAGCATTCAGCGCAGCGCAGATGTCTTTTTTTTTCTTTTTGGGCCAATGACAATGATTTTTTTCGGGCTCCTCCCCCACTATCATGTTTATCGTTGGCCCGAAAAGACAAAAAAGGCTCATGTCTGATGCTCATTCTGCTCATTCGTGTCTAATGCTCATGTCTAATGCTTATTCGCTCATTCAAAGCGAAAAAGCGTCTAAATATGACACCTTTTATTGTCTTTTTTTTCAGCGATTGAAAGACCTTGAGACTAGCATTAACGTTCCTATGGGAATTACCGTAATTGCACTGGCCCGAAACTTCACTAAAGTTCGCCTCTTTGCACTAGATGTTTCAGGTATTATTTTCAATTATACAAAAGTCGTTTTGAGACTGTTGAGTAGAGATCGCTCAAGTCCAATCCTGCTTTTTAAACGCGGACGCAGGCAGTGCCGCTGCATGTAGAACAAATCACCGCAGTACCAGCACTGAAACATTTTTCAATATCCACAAGCTGTTCCTGCGGTTCTTGTTTAGAATGAATGATCTACCACTAATGCTAACACTCACTCACTGCTTGTATAATAAACGACGATACGTTTTCCACAATCGCTTATATTATTATTATTACATTGTGTTTAAATGTAGCATAAATGAGTTACATGTATTCTTTCTCTGATTGTTTACATGAAAAGCTTTTCAATATGTATGTCACCTCTCGTTTGCCGATGTGCAGGGCCGAGTCCTCCAAGCCACAGTCTGGCTTTGACAGGCCTGATTTTCATTTTGTACAATTCAAGATGACAATTAATATTATTATTATTATTATTATTATTATTATTATTATTATTATTATTATTATTATTATTCCCTTCCTTTGTATGGTGAATACGAAGGCAGATAGCAAGTGCACCGGGAGCTCACACTTTTGAAACAATACGAAAGATAGACGTGGTGCCTTACTTCCCGATACGCTACAAGCTTGTAAATTGACAACATAGACTGCAGTTCTGGAGAATCTGTAACCTTGAAGAGATAAAATATTTGTGATCATGGTGTGCCACGGAATCCGACAAGTGGAATCGTCTCTTTCAAGGTCGCAGCTACATACCTTAGCACGTTTGTGTGCCGGTTTCGAACACTCTCCTCCAACCGTAGCTTAAGGGACCTTCCAGGGTGGCCTATAGTCGTTATGGTACTCGAAGGCTAACGCGAAGGTCTGTAGAGCGCATTTCAGCTGCAGCGGCCATATTTACGATGAAGGCGAAAATGCATGAGGTCCGCGTACTTATATTGCAAGACAACAACCATATCGTGGTCTCGACGCCGTTTATTTAGTGGAACCGCTATACCAATTCTTTGGACGAAAATCATCACAGTGATGATGCTGAAGGTGAAGATGAAGGTGGTGAAGGTGAAGAGGATCAAGTACAAACGCAGTGAATACTGTACTCACAACGATTAAAGTGTTCGCGCTCTAACCATGCGAGAATGTTTTATTTCTTAAAGAGGCCACACTTGTACGAAATCTTGCTTATAAGCTTTCATTTTATGTGCACGTCGGCGACTGCGTAGCTGATATGATTCTAGGATGGCATTGCGCAGTTTTCAGAACATCTGTCGGGACGTTGACCACTTGACTGTTGGTTTCGTTCTGCCCGTTGCTATGCGTTGAGGGCCTGATGCATGCTCATGAATGGGAGCCGCGATTAATCGTTGCTTTCCGAACTCTCGTCTCTGGGGTAGCTTGCTATCTGCGTAGACGTCGAGCCTCCCAATGCCACGCTCTCTTCTCAAGAGTAGCAGCTTGTTGTCGGCGTTGCTGCTTTGCGGCTGCTTCCCGAACTTTTGCCTCCTGGCTAGCTTGTTTCCTTCTTCAGCGTGACATTTCGCGGATGAGAGCACATTCACATTCGTGTTTAACCCGGATGACAAAAAGGAAATGTATGGTCTGGGATGCGCTTATTCTTCATCGTCATCAGCAACAGCACCAACAAAGTGCTCATGATGCTTTGCAGAGGTGCGGCGGGTATACCTCGCTTATTAGTTGAATTATTATTGGCATAAGAACAATGTGGCTGCTTCCCTAGCGTTTTTTGTACCATGAAGTACATATTGTGGGCGTATGGCGGGTACCTTGCATATGCTGTGCTGGACAGCGGACAGCACACATTGGACAAGCTTAAACCCTATATACGGGGTGCTCTATCCCTAAAGAACTTAAAAAAGTAAACGCAGCTCGAGTCCTTGTCTGTGTATTTTACGCTACGTTTAATGATGAAATATTACCAACTGAGCCAGCAAGGCACCCTTCTGAAGTTCCCCTACTGTGAAAGCTATTCCCGTTCGTGTAGTTCCCACTGCTCCATATGCGAAACCGTCGATCACGTGAAAATTTGAGGTAAGTGTGTAGATATGCGTGTAGACTCACGCGAAAATATTTTGTGAGAGAGATTTACAAACTGGGTGTGTTACTTGTGAGCTACGTCTGGTGCGCTTAGATACTTCCTGCTTATTACGGTTGTGTAGGTATACGTGTCGTCTAAAGTGATATGAGTCAGGTTTTTACCCCCGTCAGATGAAGCTCAAAGCACCGCTGAGAGCCGCGGTTGAGCGCTAGCATAATGTTTTTGGACATACTTTGAAAGGTACCGTATTTATTTAACCAAGCCAAGCCGTTTCTTTGGACGCGTTTAAAGGGGCCCTGCAACACTTTTTGAGCAGGGTCAGAAAATGCTGTCAATTGGTAGTAGAGGCTCCCGACAATACGCGAGCCAAATCTTATAGCGCAGCATGTGGCCTGGAATTCAAAATAAGTTATCAAAATCACCTAAAACTTGTTTTCTCTTCTAGCTTGCAATGACTAAAGACGCTCAAAAATCACTCGTAGAAAGCCCATATATCAGCCATTGGTTGATTTGAACATGACACGTTTGGTCGTTACAAAGATCGCCACGGGAGGCCGCTACTTGTCCACACGTGCACGTGCAGTCACATTGAAAAAGCCGCGCATTCGAAAAAAAAGAAATACTGCTCAAGGTCACGAGGTGCACGTGTCGTTTTTCTATGGTCCTGTCATCCCTCCTTGTTTAGCATCCAGCGCTTTCGTCGGGAAGAGAGAACAGAAAATGTAATTGCAGCATGCTACAAATCTTTGTAGCTCCACTCGCACTGGACGGATTCTTAAATTTTTTGTGGCGTTGAATTCGTGAGACAATAAGCTCTTCCGGGGAACTCGTTCTATTGTTACCTGAAAAAGTGTTTCAGGGCCTCTCTAAGAGTGATGATGGGAGACTCGCGCCGTCATCCGGGAACCACAGATGCACCGATGTTTTCGATGTGAAGCAGCTTAGCGTCGAGTTCAATCCGGTTTGCGGCGTGACCACCCTTACTGCGAATGCGTGTCAGCTACCCCTTCCCTTCTCTCCTACGCTACCTCCTCTTTTGTCTCCCAACGCTGACGCAGGGAGTGTCTGATGACCGGAACACGCCCCCCCCTCTCCCTTACCTAGGCATTGCACCCCGCGATGATTACAACGGAATTCCGCATGCGTGTCTTCTCTCTGTCCTGTCCTACTCTGCCCCCGCCTCTCGCATGTCGACGCAGGCAGCGTCTTCAAGCGATTAAAAAAAAACCGACAACAATGAGTAGCACGCTGTTTAACGCGGCTACTCATCATAGATATTTCGGAGGCGATGCAAGCGGCGGCTGGAACTCGTAGGGTAGCCGCAGAGCGTGCATGCCGGTAAGAGTCTGTGGTGAGCGTGCGAGGCTAAAGATGCCAGCGTCGTGCGGGCCGTGACAAGAAGGATCGCGACTTGGAGGCGGCACGTAAGCGGCGGCAACAGAATCTCAAAACCGAGTGGGTCCAGGAAGCGGTGGTCAAGCGATGACCCGGCTGGAGGTCCCCTCCAGCCAGATTGCGCCAGGGCCTCGATTCAGAGTCGAAGCAGTTTGAAGCACTTGAAGTCAGAGTTTGACACTCCGAAAGAACCAACCGAAGGCAGCCCGAGGGCTCGAGTTCCACCAACCTAACGAATGGTACCTGTTCAGGGTGCTCCAGAGCACTCGCGTATTCCCAATCGAATAGGTCATTATTCTAGCAGTATGTGCAGGAGCAGTATGTGCACCCAGCACATACCACTCCCGAAACCAAGACGTCCATGCACTTCGTTGACGCTTGGCTACAATTAAAAAGCACAATGCTTGTGATCCTATTTTAAGAACAAACATATACAATTCAACGAGCCCTTATCTGATCATTACTAGAGAAGCCGAACGTCTACCTACCCTACCTACCTGCCCATTGGGTTATTCAGCTCTGAAAAGAACCCGAACGCTGCGCACTTGTTATAGGATTGATCATTACATTTCGTTTGGATGGACACTTCGCGGACCAACCGAACACAAATCATCAATCGCAAGGAATGTGAGTATGAAAGTCTGCACCACGAGCGAATACCCACGCTAACGACGATGAGACATCACAGAGAATGCAGCCTTCATTCGAAGGAGCGGGTATCATCTCCGAGAACCACTTTACTCTGAACCAGACTATTGCTTCATTACACGACAATAACAGCAAGTGGAATGAGTTATACTGTCGTAGAATCGTTAAAAGAAGAAAACGAGAAGTTAACCTACTTTGTCAACGATATCAGAAACTCTTCTCGTCTGAGGTCTGGAGTTCATGTCCAAGTGATCATATGCCATACCATCGCACTCATTGACTCGGGGAGTATTTCCGCCCAGCATTACCGGACAGTAGCACCTAGTGGAAGGGTTCAAGGTGGCAGTGGCGTAACCAGAGAGTGGCAAACCGGTCCCGTGCTTCCCCCCTTCCTTCCCCCCAAAAATGCTGCCTACGCCCCTACTAAATTCTTCGATCAGCTCAGTTCGGCACAGCACAGAGAATTGGAACGGAATTCCACTCCTGGAATAAAATATACGTATTACCTGCCAAGTTTTGTTTTTTATCGACACAGCATCGCCTCATAACTTGGAGTGTACCCACGAAGCTCAGCAGACTGCAAAAACTTCGTGTAGCGGCTTCACTTCACGAAATTGTTTATCGAAGTAGACGAATGCCAGCAGCCAATGCGCAAAGCTCAGCACTATCAAATGATCACAGCAAGTGATCTTACTCGTCTAGTCAGATCGCATGTGGAAGGTATTGACAGGTAAACTTGAACAGAAATTATTTTTAAGGAGATGAACATTTCAAGGACAAACCCAACGAAAGTCTCTGTGACAATCTAACGAAAGCAGTTTATCTCATCAAGCTAAGATGTCATCCTGTATCACGCATAGGTTCGATGAAATTTAGTGCAGCTTCAAGAGCTGCCAAAAGTTCACGGCTGTCCGTCAGGTACTATGCCTATGAACTGAGGGGATAAACCCACTGCTCGTCCAGAAGTCTAGTAGTAGTGCCCAAAGCTACTTTCAAGGCTAGATGCGAGTGTTTTCTAGGCAATACTGTGGTATCAGCCTGCCGAGCCAAAAGACGAGAAGTTTAACGACAATGGCCCGCGACTCTTAGACGAGGGAGTATTTCAGAGGAAAAATAACCCTGCGCAGACTATAGCACTTACTTTATTCACGTATATTGAGGCCTCAGTTTGTTTGGTGGCATGCGACAAGAGTGATTCACTCGAAGCTTGCAAACATCATTATCCAGGAGTGCCAGCCCGATTTCACAGAGTCAGAATTATCAGCAGGATTGCTAGTTGGCTTGTTGGTCGATTTTCATCGTAGAATATCTGACAACGCAAATGCGTTACATGCGGGCAGGTTTCTATTTCTTTCTGCCTGTATTTAGCCCTGTTTCACTGTCAGTATTTTACGACAATAAATGCGAAGCATTTCTTCGAGTACTGTAGCACTCTCATCTATCTATCTATCTATCTATCTATCTATCTATCTATCTATCTATCTATCTATCTATCTATCTATCTATCTATCTATCTATCTATTTTTATTTATTTATTCATTCAATCATTTATTTATTGATGCCTCTACCTATTTAGCTATCTAGGTATAGCCGTTAGGTCTGTGTGCATTTGTGATCAGTGATCACCACGTTACGTTGGCGTAAACCACAATTAGTTTGGTATTATAAGATAGTTTTATAATTCTAACTGGGTGGTCATGTAATGAATAATGTGACAATCCCGTCAAGTGTGTCAGCAATCCTGTTCCACAAGGAACATGTGGCACATACCTGTATTGTTATACAGGTATGTGCCACAGATCATAGACAATTACATCTACCAAGGAATGGTGAGAACATACAATGGTAATTTAAATGCGAGAGTGTTATAAAAAACTTACATTGGCATCACTGACCAGACGTATGCAAAGAATAAATATCAAGCTCGCAGCAGGAATATGCTACGTGACAATCTAAAATTTCACCACAGAACCACTTCAGGTTTCTAAACTGCTTTGGAAAAAGGCCCAAAGCACGTGTAATGCTGGTGAAGTATGAATTTTGGTTGCATTAGTGGCTATCAAATTTCATAAACATTATAGGCTGTGCGCGTAGCACCTATCCTATTGTATATGGTGCTCACAATTATCGCCTGTTATTGAGCGTTTTGAAGAGAGGCTTTGCCACATAAATTGTCTTTATGCAGTGTGGCACGCTTTACAGAAGAACACGTAGTGATTAGGGCCGCCCCACGCGCTACCCGCACAGCCGCAACGCACGTGCCGGGAACCCTGCTGCACGCAAGCGGGGGACAAATTAGCCAATTGGTGATGGTCTTTCACCCTCTGCTTGGGTGCGGCAGGTGTGCCGCCACGTGCGTTGCGGCTGTGCGGCTGGCTAGCGCATGGAACGGCCCTTAAGGAGTTGACTATGGTTGGCTTATGATGACGTTTAATGGGACATCATAAAATGGTGAAAGGCAAATGGGAAGGACATCGCAGCTAGATAGAAGGTGTGAGAAAATATAGTGGAGACGAGCAAGGGGACTTCTGTAGTATTCCTCACTGGTCATTTGGAACGTCAAGCCCGCTTGTAATTTGCGACGAAATGAGTGACTGATAGTAAAGTATATCATAAGTATTCGAGCAAAACGGCATTAATAGTAGGTAGCAGTAAGTCATTAGCATTTCTGACGATCAGAAACTCACAGCTACAAGAAAATCAATACACGCTATATACGATACATAGCTGTACACGCTGGAGTTTATGTACGAACAGTGCGCGCCTACGCTCAGTTAGGCGTATGTCACACGGGTGTGATGGCAAGCAGCGTCAAAACGGGCCATTGTGGTGGCTTGTAAGCACACATGGTAACATGTGGGTACAGATTGATTCGCTAGATCTCGAATCGTGGAGTACAGCTTTGCATGAATGAACCCTAATAGTTTCGAGCACAGTGACCGTGAGTTCTCCCCAAGCTAGCGTTCCCAATTCATCACTGTGTAACGATCGCACATGCACGCTCATAAGGTTTTAGACACAGTATGTATAGCTCTGCTCAAGTGCCTGGGAAATTAAAGGTTCTTATTCACACTGTTCTGTGCTAAGCAATCGCGTGTTGGTCGCCATTTTGCACCACTCTTGCTGCTACCGCGCACTCGTTACATTCACATTTTTGTCGAAACTTACCAGCGACGGTCTTTCACGGGTTTTTGGCATATCCCAAGCCGTTCCGCTAACACAGCAAATGATACCTATGCCCGGTGACCATTGGTACGTTTCAACTTTGATGAGCACCTTCCTTTTTCTGAAAGATTGAGAAAGTGATCAGCTAATGCGAGGTTTTCGCATTTTGTGTATTGGGCAGCTGCGACGCAATAGAATGCGCTCGCGTATACAAAAAGCGCTTACAAAATAATGACGTTGATATCTTCTTAACAAAATACATTTTATCTGAGTTGCACGTCAGTGTAGATCGCGGCTTCCTACACGATCTGGCACAGATAAGTCTTTCACTGCCTGCATGTGCTTCTTCTAAGATTAACCGAAGTTCGGTAGCAATAATATTTAATTAGATGTAGCAACTTCAGGTTTCCATATCATAATTTTGCACCTATTTTTACCGTTTCGAAAGTCTGCCTAAGCTCCTAAGCTGGAAACAAAAAAAAGTTTGCCTTACTCCACGCAGTAGTCGGAAAAATGTTATTAGATATGTATTCATTCAAAATAATTCTTTTTACGTTTGTACGGGTATTGCCATATGCTTTGTTTTTGTAAATATTGTTACGTAAAAATGACACGAGCCGTGTCTATATAGAATCTATGTTGAAACTGATGCGTATAGCATCGACTAAGATAGAAGACAGCCCGCACAACCCACAGACCACTTCCTTGTTGTCGTCTTCTGACCACTGATATGTCGGCTACGTAGCAGGCAGTATTATTTTCTACCATGTGTGATAATGAGTTGTACATTTTTGGTGCAAGAATTTTCCGCTGTCACTTGTTGCCATGTAACTGGTCTTCCGGACTTTTAGCACATGAGACCATCTAGAATGTAACTGTTTTTGTTTTATTCTGGAAAACAAAGAGACAGAAAAGAAAAAAAGCACGCGTTATCATAGACTGCGCCGGCATACTTACTCTAGTCAGAAATACCTGGTACACTTTTTCTTTAATATTTAAATAATACGCTAATACTAATTGTGGTGTTCTTGTTTTTTTATCAGTTCAGAGTGCGCATACTTATATAGCGTATTTTGAGGGTACAAATGCATTTTTGTGGTGCTTATATTTTGTACGTATTAACTTTTTATCAAAAACAACTAAGCGTTATTTTGTGCTGCCTTTCCTTCAGGGCAAACTAACCTCATTGTTGGACGTGTATACTTTGATAAAATCTCCACGTTTATTTTTTACTACTCATCCTTTTCGGAGAGCTCACATTATATAGTCCCGACGCTTTTAGCTATTGATGTCCATTCAGAAGGGTTGTTACTGCTGGGTGCAATACCAACGAACTACTGGAGTTTGATGCTCTCATAGCTGTCGGCATGCTCTTTGAGCACTTGAAGATTAGATGTAATTGGTTTAAGTGTTAAAATAAACAATGGCAGATGAGAAAAAGCCATTTAAGCACAAACATTAGTCTGGGAGCACGGACATAAAAAAACTAAAAGTGACCATCACTGGCATTTTACATACCTCGAAAAACCTTTTGTTTCTTCTCTTGAATGTTCCCACCGATTCTAGGTGCACAGTGTCAAAATATGCAATGTTGATGTCTAAATGTGGCTTCTTGAACTACATATCACTCAAGACTGATACTGTGACCTTGATTCTGTATTATATTATCAAAATATGCTTGCGTCAGTAGAATCCCAGAATATTTATGCTTCACTTCTTTCAGAGCAAAAAAGGCGTCGATACTTGTAACCGCAACTGCTTACGGGAAACGCGAGTGCGTGGCCATGAGCCTTTTCGGGATATTTCCACTCTTTAAGCTGCGATCGATTGCTTCGCCAAACACGCATCTCTCCATTAATCGGTGGTCTCACTGTTTTTCCACTGGGCTGGAATATTTCACCCCTTTCGCTTTTTACGCTATATAAGCGCGCGCTTCGGCAGCCATAGCTGCGTGCTTCTCCTGCTAGAGCAGTCTAAATCTTATCAGTAGCAATTTTTCGTACAAAGTGATATGTACTTAATGGTGTATACTTTCTCATATACACCATTGTAGCTTTTATTATATAATAATAGTAGACACGTGACACTCATACCGCTGATTAGTGCTTCGTGTCAAAACAGTGAACAATCCGCTGCGTGGCCGCACTGAGCCGTTTCAGGCGCATCGTATCTCTTCCCCCCCCCCTTTACACACGCACCGTAACAGCCCCACCGCTGTGGTCTGGTGGCTAAAGTACTCGGCTACCAACCCGCAGGTTGCGCGATGGAATTTCAGCGGTGGTGGCTCCATTTTCGAGAGAGGCGAAAATGCTTTAGACCCGTTTGCTCAGTATTGGGAGCACGTTAATGAACCCTATAGGCGGTCGAAATTTTTGAAGCCAATCACTACGGCGTGTCTCCCAATTATATGGTGATGTTGGGACGTTAAACCCCACATTTCTTTCTGTATAACCGTGACATCTTACCTGGTGTTGCGGCCGTCGTCTCAGTCTTCGTCTCAGGGGGTGTTGCGGCTGTTGTCGCCTCAGGTGCGTCTGCGCGAGTAGACATTTCTGTCTACTTTGTGGTGAAATTCGCCAGTGAACAAGTTATGCATTATTCACTTGTGTTACCAGGCTATTTGAAGGCTCAGTATTTGTATCGATTTTGTGTGTACTCAAACTGCACCGTCAAACTGTACAAGCACAGTGTACTCAAATGCGGTCGTCGCATTAGCCTGATTTACATTGGCGCTTCAGTTTACACAAAATTAACACTAAACAATTAGCGTTAGAATTAGCTTACCAAACGTACGCAATCATTACAACTTTACTAGGTTAAAAATGATAAGGCCAAATAATTGCTTTTCATGGCGTACAGTGTTCATACAGTCTGAATAACTCCTTCTGGCTATAGTGTGCATTAAAGTATGTAGTGCAGCCTGGGTGATCCCGTGCTCTTGTACCGCAAAGATACTATACGGGTGAGCGAAGACATGGCCACTTGGGGTTTCCCTTTTGCTTTTGATTTGACTTATAGCAGTAGCTTTTAGATGTGTTGCTTTTCTCGTAGAGAAAAATTCCTAAACACTGTACGCGACACATGTTCAGAAAGCGTTACAGTACTGCACATATATTTAGCGCCCTTAAGCTGCTGTCGCTATTGATGAGGTTAACGAGGAGTCGCTGTCATATCATTCGCTAAATGTCATTCGCTTTTTTCCGCTCAGTAGTGAGTGATTTACACCAGCCAGAGAAATGCTTTAGCGTGTGCCATTCACGTATCCGTGAGAGAAAAAATGTACGCAGCTACGCTTGTTCCCGAAAACACCATTCAGCCACATTCGGCTATATTTTAATGGCACGCTCCCCAAGTGACTGTTTCTAATCACCTTGCCTGAGACCGATCGATTTGTTAGCCCCGATGAAAATGAAAATGAATATAAAAGGGCAGAGCAAACTAGTGCCATAGTGCAAATTCAGCTACAAAGTGGTCATAATTTTAGAGTAGTCAGCAGAGGACAATACGACAAGAACCCCTCGAACTTCACTAAAACCTGGAAATTTCACCAGGACTTCTAAGCAGTGAAGCGGGAGCAGGGTAGCACCTTTAAAGCTAACATTGCATATAAAAGGGGTCAGAGCACCTCAGCGTTACTCAGTCGGTAGATTTCTTACTGCTATCTAAACATTCTACTACTTAATCTGCAAATATTCAAAGAAAATTAGGGTGAACAGGTTACTCAATTTTCACGACCGGCCGTTCACAAGAAGTCTTGAAGCTTGTAAAAGAACAAAAAAATAACCGGTAAACTTGAAAGAATTATATTGACCACATACAATCTTTTGTAGCGTTTCCCCCCACCCTAACCTACTCACCGGGGACGATCGTCCGGCTCCCTGCAGAAGGATGAAAGAAAAGGATGTATGTCCTTAGAACAACACATATACTGGAATTAGTAAAAAATATACACGGGATGTAATGTTAACGTCGGGAGGGAGTCTCACGCGAGTATTCTTGTTCTCAGTGGGCAGTATTGGCTGGCATTAGGTAAACCACGAAGCGTTATATTTCAAACTGGCTAAACTTTGTGCTTAGTAAAGCCATGTTGCGTACGGGTAACGAGGCCAACCCATACCGAACTGAAGGCCTGTGTATGTCATTCGGTTGAGCAAGCTAACCAAATTTAACCTAATTCACTTTAACTCAAGTATCCCTTGAGAAAATGGCTTTTTGATTATTACTTTCCTTATAGGCTAACAGTTTAGTGTGAGCAGTAATTGTATACAGTGTTAATTTCAACCGAATGGTACAGAAGCTTGTACGACATAGGTTTGTACACGCACAGTCGTCCGCACGAACGCTCCGATGCGCGCCCGTAGCCAGGAAAGGTGTGGGCGTGCAAGCCCGGGCTCTACCGCTCCCCCATATTCGGTTAAAGGGTTGTTTCATGGAGAAGAAATAATGAAAATACGTGTTTTTTAAGGTCCTTAACAAGAGGGCCTCGCGAAAAAAAATTCTGTATATGGGCCTGCTTCGATGCGTGACGTGTACTATAATTTAATGCTATGCGCGAAGCACTGGGTTTTTTTTGCCGAGATAAATACCTCGGTAACCTTGGATAGTATTTCAGCAGGCATGAGTAATATCTAGGCAACACAACCTAAAGCTACGCTACGCTAGCACCACTGTTTGATATTACGCTGCAGAACGTTTTATGGTGCGCTGCGGAACGTTCCCGTTAAATCCGCTGACGACTGTACATTAAGCGATTATTTTTTGCGCTACATTTAATTTGAATCCCCATGGAGTAGTTCGCGACGTTTAACGCGAAAATAAAGTTGATTTTTTTCAAGAAAGGTGCATGCTAATATAGTACTGGTGCCTTCATTATGGGCGCTGCGCAATGATGAAAGCAAAGTGATTATTTTCCCGTACAATAAAGCCATAGTTTAGGATCGTGTAACGTACTTTACAGTTTCACGCAAAACGCACCTTTAAGGCAAATTAACGCAAGATGACTGCGCATCCAATTCCTGTTAGCAGCACGCAGTTTCTCGTTAATACATGCAAATAAAAATTGAAATATACAAAAAGTTTGCGCCAATTTAACCGTTAGCATTATCGGAGAGTATTAGGGTGTAGGAAGAATCGTGCAATGCAATTTTTAAAGTAGCAACATACGCATACCTTTAGCCTTCAACATCAGTGTGTCCTACCATATCGTGTCTGTGGCGCGTAAGACTTTTTCACAATGAACGCGGCACTTGTGCAGCGTTATTATCACAAATGAAGTATTTCAGCATAGGCTGAGTTCGATAGACACATTTTGTAATGGAGCGGTTACATAAATTAGTTAACTGGCAGAGGTTCATTTTACGAGCAGCGAGAACACTTACATGCGCCAAGGGGCATCCAGTGGAACCACATGTCTCTGCACTCCGGTTTAATGAGGGCTGTAACAAGGACAGTGCAATGCGCACTTTAGTCGCAGATATACCCCCGTATATTTATATTTTTTCAAATTTCCTTTGGTGTGCTCAGTCGTAGTGAAATAATCTCACTTACCCGACACCATTCAACACACATAGTCGCATGAATGTACAAAAACAATACTGCTATGTGTCAGCTTCTTTAAGATAAAGTTAGTATTGTCACTTGCCCTTTGTATGTGGGTGAACCGTATGCGACTACGCATGAGTCGACGACACACACTGAATATTGTGGTCTTTATTATTTGAAGCAAAGTATGCGTACCACGCAGGCTTGCGGTAGGTATTTCTGTCTCGTGCACGATGTGGTAGCTTGTTTGGGGCCATCTGCTACGTCAGCAATCTATGCAACTCCTTCCCTGAATGCACTAAAGAATGCTTACCGCTTACGCTCCTGTTCAGACCAATCCATTCGTCAAGGTCATCGCACGAGAGCACAGGGCAGTCTGGAACCTCTGTTGACGTGCGAAAAAAAAAGACAGAAAAACGCTTGTCTTGTTTACACACGCAGTTAACAACCCAAACAGAATGGTCAACATATGCATTAGCAAGCATATAACTGGAAGGTGCCCTTAGTGCGCCCTACAAACCTTTTTACCCCGCTACAGCATTGCTATAATTAAGAGTGTATACCCATAAAGTATATATATAGCTGAGGCTGTAAAACCTTTAAAATTGATTGCAAACAGGGCGTTATAAAAATGCTACCAGCCCAACTCTTTGCATATAGCCTTTGCGGGCACTAAAGTTTCCACGCAGCACATTTTTATTCACATACTATTCAGCAGTGACGGATCAGAAACGTTACATATTTAGCCCAGTTACAGTTACTGGGGCAGATAGACGGGAATGGGTACAAACAATAGGAAGTTTACAACTTTTAAATAGGAGGCCCTTCACAGTGACGAAAACACTAGGTTCATGGCCAACGGCAGGTCTTCAGAAATGAGCACTTGTTGTCTTCAACACGTTTCTTGAGGAAACAAATATTTTATGGAAATATTGACCTACCGAATGCGATGTCATCTTCATGCAAAAGGAAATATGTATTATTTATATAGTGGTAGTGCTTAATATGTGTAATCATCTGACTCAGTGTGAACTGACCTTGTATGTAGAAGTTGTGTACATATGTGTCTATTAGGCGAGTATAAACTGTCATGTGAAGAGAAATGACCATGTGCGTGGAACATATGAACCTATTAAATGTATGTGAACTGACCTGTGAAGTTTCGTTAATGTGTACTTTCACATCGTTCGTTGTACAGACTCGCATTTTGTGCCCTCATTGTTGATCTTACGGCATATCTTGCCCACTAAGAGAAAAGGAGTAGCCATGCAACCATAATGACACCAACCTATCCTATTTCATTTTTCAAATAAAAAATCGGAATTGCAAGAAGAGAAAATATTGACCTCAGAATTAGAACTATTATTCACGTTATACCGTTATTTGTACGAATCTCGCATCGTATGCCTGTTCTATATTTGACTCCCTGGATACCACTGAATGTAGACTATGCATTTATATTAGGCTATTTTTCAAGTTACATGAGCCGACCCCGGTTCCGGAATTCTAGCAGGGCCAACCATTAAAAAAATGACATTTTGCTCAGTTTCAACTTACCGGGACTTGTCTCCCAAAAACATTAACGCCAAACTTGTTCTCGCATGGACTGCAATTAAACCTAGACACCTTATTTTGTGCCCGTGGGCGACAACACAGTGCGAAGGTGTGGGCGCGTCTTTGAATACCCGTTCCTAAAAATAATTGATTTCACAGAACAGGCCTAAAATCTCACTTTTAATTTCATTGTTAACTCCGACAAGCACGTAAAGTGCTGCCCAGCTGGCTTTTGAGTAAGTGCTGCAAGCAATATCGCGATTCACGCTCAGCCCCCTGTCGCGATCACCGCGTACACACGAGCGCACGAGGCTGGGTGCTAGAACGTGCAGGGTTAATCCGATTGAGAAAAATCACAGTATATCTACGAAGTGAATGATGGCGAGTGGGCGAAGCTCCGCGGGATCATTATGCCCCATACATTGCCCACTCGATATATCGAATTACGCATATACACCAAGTGAATGATGATGAAGGAGCTTGCTCCGTCCATCCGTCCATTCGACCACGTCTGTCTGTCTGTCTGTCTGTCTGTCTGTCTGTCTGTCTGTCTGTCTGTCTGTCTGTCTGTCTGTCTGTCTGTCTGTCTGTCTGTCTGTCTGTCTGTCTGTCTATCTATCTATCTATCTATCTATCTATCTATCTATCTATCTATCTATCTATCTGTCTATCTATCTATCTATCTATCTATCTATCTATCTATCTATCTGTCTGTCTGTCTGTCTGTCTGTCTGTCTGTCTGTCTGTCTGTCTGTCTGTCTGTCTGTCTGTCTGTCTGTCCATCCGTCCGTCCGTCAGTCAGTCAGTCCATCCGTCCGTCCACCTGAACTCAATCGGGACTACACTAGAGGAAGCGCCTCCTACGCATCGGAGTGGAGTGAGCGCCGCTGCACCATGTAGTGAGCATTCCGAATTTTAGGGGTAGCTTTTACGCCAACGCGGGACAAGGAGCTTCGCCCCTAATATTCTCACCTTATTTTAACCAGGACTGATATGTGTCCTTTGAGACACCACAAGAACGCATGCGCGAGCTTTTTACCGCACTGAGAGCTTGCTAATTTCAGAAGATTACCTTCGAATTTCGTCGGTAATTCGGAGAAATAGCACTGAAAACGTGGACCAGCTGGCTTCCGAATAAGCGTGTAAGCTGTGTGTCGGTCATGCTCAGCACCCTGTCGCATTTTTTGCGTTGGCGCGAGCGCGTGAGGCCATGCTCCGGAATCGAGCCATTTTTTTCTAAAGTCGAATTCAGTTATGTTCACCCATACTGTAACTCAATAAAAGTCATTTTAGTGCGTCAGTGGCAGCCTCAAGCTTCTCACTAGCAGTTTTTAACAAAGACCCGGCCTTTGAGATTATTTTGATGAACTGTGAGGACAAACAAACCCCGATGCCAGAAGAACCTTTGTGAATGAGCTCAGGGGCGCCTGAGTATTCTGTAGACGTGACCTAATGACGATGGTGCGGTACTCTGGCGGCAATAGCGGGGTTTCGGCGAGGTTGGACTTGGCCGGCTGCATGTTGTGGGACGCGAATGTGGTTACGACGCAGGTGGGCAAGTCAGGCATGGGGGCAAAGGTTGGGAGGTATCGCTCGAAGAACAGCGGACGGATGGTCTTCTCAGGGGATCAGGTAGGTCTGGGTTTGTTGAAATAACGAACGTCGAGCACCGTTCAAGGTCAGAGGAGGCGACTGATTCTGTCGGTGGCAAGTAGAGAATGGTAGAGCCGAAAGGACCACGGTGTCAGTATGCGAGTAGGCACGCCGTGAAGGAAGTAAGTAAGGAAGGAAGGAAGTGCCTGGAAACTGTGGCACACACACCCACGCTGGGGTATTGACCAAGAACCAGGTACTTCTGACTAAATACTGTTAATTTATTAGCTGACGTTTTTCAAAGTATAGAAAAAGGCAAAAATTAAATGAGAAGTATAGAAAATGAAGCAGATGGTTTCACCAACAACATTGAGTAAATGAAGGAATAAAGCAATTTGAAGAAAAAAGATAATTTAGGAGGAGATTCTTCTTTTTCTAATGATGACGACAATGATGCCTCCACTATGGCGCTTGCCACTCAGTGGAATTGGCTATGAATTGGTGATATGATATTTTAGGGCTTTGCAGTGATGCATATCATTGCAAAAAAGGATAGCGCAAATGTAAAAACAGAAATAGTGCCATAATTCTTTTTGCCATTCCGACCAGAAAAAATAGTCTATACTCTTCTTTTCTTCTTCTTCTCCTCCGCTCAGGGCTCGTAACCAATGCAGGAGACTGCTGGTCGAGTATTAGATGAATTTTACAGCGAAAGTTTTTATGAGATCAGAAGATGCGTCACTTGCGACGCCATAGTTGACCGCCGCCGCCATTGTCCATAACCAGTATCGCAAGAAAGAAGAAAAAACACTCAGTAAATACAAAACAGCAAGAATACAATGGGATCTGAACCCGGGTTAGATAGGTGCCAGCCCAGTAGTGTACCACTGAGCTAATCCGGCTTCTTTTTTCCTTGTTGCCTCTCTGACTACAGATCAAGATAGCTTCGCAATCGTACATCATACGTGTTATTGCATCAAATCTGTGAAATCTTCAGCACAGTCATTCGTCTTATACACATCACGCACTTTGACTACAATTTCTATAAAACACTCATGAGCAGATGATACTCTATTATCACAGTGTCTATAAGCTAGCAAGCTGCGCCATGCTGAATGTAGATCAAGTAAAAAGATAGCACCTAATTGTAGAACAAAGTTTCTAAAGGGCGAAAGTTGTATTCCGTGCGCATTAGAGGTAAATCTATTTCTAAAGTCCTCTGCAATATGTCCGAGAAAAATATGGCATTCTTACAATCAATAAATACAAGTTCAATAGTTTCTGGCTTATTACACAGAAAGCACACATTTTCCTATGGTACAAAATCCCTCTCTTTTCCAGTCATGTTTTCACAGCCAAGGTTCCTGCATGTAGTTTGATAAAGAAGGTCTTTACGTTAGGTGGTATCCACATGTTTTTAACTAATTTTAGAGCAACTTGGTCAAGTGTTTTTTTTAACATCGATCCATAAAGGGGTACTGGGTCAATTAGGTCCTTTTGAAGGCGCTTTTTTTCATGTTAGATAACTAATCCCTAGAAATTGATATGACAACAGAATAATATCAGTAACAAAACGTTTTAGAACATCAATGGAACAACATACCAGGTGTCACTCAATGCGAATGGCGTAACGAGTGGGTCGTCCAATGCGCCAACCCATTAGAAAACTTGTTCTCGATCTCCTATTAACTGTGGCTCATACCCAATTCAGACATATTCCTTTATCATTATCAGCCACTGCATAAATAAACTGCACAAAATTCCAAGCAAGTCTGTAGCGGATTTCGCGCTTTTCCGAAGAACGACAAAGGATAACATAGTGACTGCTAGCCTACTACACAAAAATTATGACTATTTATTGTGTATTGGGCACCCAGTAAGTGTGCTTGTAGCAGTTACCCTAATAGTGCTCATAAAAGGCTCCGAATGGCCGCTCATCTAGCTTTCGCTGTGACTGTGATGCCCGTTCTGCGCAGGCCCGGCGTTTTTTTATCAGTATCTTCTTCGCAGTACTTCTCGTATAAGCTTGGAATGGCTAATCTAACAAACTGAAGTACGGAATATTAGTATTTAAATATTGAAACGATGAAGAATTTAGTTCGATATTCTTTTAGACTGACTTATAAATTCCTCTATGCCTTCAAAAACATCCCTGTGGCTGTAGGCCAGAGTAGAGGAGCCAAAAGAAAAAACAACTGATTCGGATAATTCCAGACCCACCTTTCGAATTGGTGGTCTTCTCCTAATGACGTGTACCAGCACCAGGATAGAAAGTATTGACTAACTCTATCCTCCTCATTACAGAAGAGACGCAGAGGAGACAGCGCTCGACTTGGTCTATGCAGGTAAAAGTTGAGGGAGGTAACCCAGCAGCGAAGTTTGGTTACAGCCACTTCCATTATTCTCAACCGGGATAACTCAATGTTCCAAAAAAAATTAAGAGCTGCTTATATTCTGGTGAAGCTTACAAGACAGGGTCTGATAAGCATTTTAATGTTATCGTGCGGAATCTTGAAGTTTTATGTATACCGTCTGCGCAAAAATCCGAATGGTTGTCACCAATTATTCGGGTTTCTTGCTTGCTTGCTTGTGCCTATGTTTTGGCTCGTACCCACTATGGAGGATTGGCTACTAAAGCAGCGGTTATTAGTTCTAAGTGTTTTTTTTTTCTTATCTCTGGTAAAACGTCAGCATGTAAGTGAAAAATTATCAATGTTTTCATGAACTCAACAGTAGAAGCAGGTTAGAGATGGCACCTGACCAGACCTGTATAAATAAAAATTATGAGGGGCGATTCGGCAACGAAACTTTGTAAAGCACACTTTCATTTTGCCGAGTGCCTGGTGCCCCAGACATTCGACGTCTCCTTTCTTAAACTGCAGCCACTTGTTTGATTTGAAAGCTTTTATTGAGTGTAAACTTTTTCATGGTTCAAGCTCCAGTATTATACTTTGGGACGTCCAGGCCTTGCGTAAACCCCGCTTCGCGGGCCGGCTAGACGGCCCAGGTTCGGCCAGCGAGATCTGAATTACGCCGGACTTTCGCCCACTTTACTGAGAGAAAATGAATAAAGTCCTAAAACTGAAAATATTTTAGAGAACAGGCCTGAGCAATTTGCCAAGGAATAAGATTTCGTCACAAATTCTATTTATTTATTTATTTATTTATTTTGTTTGAAGATACACGATTGTTGTGTTTTAGCAGGGAAAAAGAAACGTTATGATTTGCGTGTCTGAATGATATAGTGAATAAAAAAATTGCCCGCAGCTTCCCTCGGGGGAACACTGAGGAGGATGCGGACCATATAATTGGTTAACGGGGTGTTAAAGTGCGACTTACTTGGGTCGATGGCTAAATTGGTTAACGTGGTTGTGAAATGGGGTGTTAAATTGCGACTTACTTGGGTCGATGGCTAAATTGGTTAACGTGGTTGTAGGAGGGGGTGTTAAATGAGTGAACACGTACACACGTATGCGAAAGGGCGGCGCTGGTCGAAGGGACGTCGATCATTGTGTTTGTGGATTCGTTGGAATTCATTTCACCGCGACCTTGGACGTCGACGCGCCGTACAAACCAACCGACGAGCGGCAACTGAGCGAGCGAGCGCCGACCTTGAGTATATATACAGCACGACGGCACATGCACTGTCAGCTGTTGAATGTTCTCGAAGCGCGACGCCACATGCGCGTCCACTGGAGAATCAGGAGAATTGTAGATGTCGAACGCGGTGTGTAGAGGAGGAAGGGTGCACAGATGGTGGAGGAGTGAAGCGCGCGCGGTGTGTAGAGGAGGAAGGGATGCACAGATGGTGGAAGAGCGGGCGACGGCGCGACGGCGCATGCGCGCGCGTCAGCTGTCGAATGTTCGAGAAGCGGTGTGGACGGCGCGGACGACGCGGACGGCGCACTACAAGGCGCGAGTATAAGATGCTCCGCATCTAAAATTGTCTAAAAGCGATATTTATTATGATTAATTGGATTTTATTATTTCTAGTATTCTATTCTTGGGGGACAATCTTCACTATAGGTCATTGCTACTGGCATCATTGTTTCGCTGTAGAAATATTTAATTATATAGGCGCAGTCTCGATTTCAAGCTTCTATATATTCTTCACGGACTGCAGTAAATAAATAAATAAATATATATATATATATATATATATATATATATATATATATATATATATGTGTGTGTGTGTGTGTGTGTGTGTGTGTGTGTTTTGAGCAATACAAAATTTTTCCTAAAAAACTATAATAGGTAGACATTTGTCTTGGCAGCCAATTTCTACGCTGAGGTGGAAATATTATTGAAGTAACTTTTGATTATCAAGTTTAGGGTGCTTGTTTATATCATGATTACTTATCAAGCAGTGCACGCAGACAAACACCAAAGCAATGGAAGGGACACCGCTGCACTCGCAACTATGGTTCATTTTGCAGAAAGAACATGGTTAATATACAACATGATAGTGTTCCGGAAGAAGAAGAAGCTTTCACAGAGAACAGCCTCTGCTTCGAGCTCTGTGAGTTTCCTAATTTTTTTGCCAAGTTTTTTCAATAATCGACACACCTCGAAGGGGCGTTCCCCCTTAGAATAGGGGATCAAAACCCCATCCAGCAACCGGGACCAGGCCGACCACATCATAGTGCGTCTGACGCAAGTTCTCACCCCGGCCCAAACGAGGCCCACGATGACAATTCTGATGACTCCTCCGTTGAAGATATGGCTTCGGACAGCGACTACGTGGTCGTACTAAGCCGACGCCTGAAGAGGAAAATCAGCCGGACATCGCCCACTAGCCGGCAAGCACAGACAAAGGCGAGTAGCATGCGGTCGTACACCATTTCGTATGTGCCGACATCGAAGACAGACATCTTGAACTCTCTAAATAGGCAAAGCCTGAGAGAGTACTTTGAGCTCATCGCTCCAGGGAAAGTCGTGGAAATACGCATAAATACCCGAAAGAACATACTGTCCGTGGAGGACACTACGAAGGCCTTAATGGACACGCTGAAAGCGATTGTTCGATTAGGAAATATTCCGGTTCGCGCATTCTCCGCGTACGACAAAGAAACGACAACAGGAGTTATATACGATATGGATGAGGAGATAACAGACTCGAGTCTCGAGAAACTGCTGTCATCGTCGGCTCCCGTGCTTGGCTTCCACCGCTTTGGACGCACGCGATGTGTTAAAGTAGTGTTTCAGTCGAAGACGTTACCCACACATGTAAAAGTTGGGTACGTGAGGCACTCGGTACGTCCTTACGTACCAAAACCTCTGCAATGTCATAAATGCACGAAATTTGGGCACGTTAGTGCAGTTTGCAAGGGTGCAGTAACCTGCAAGCATTGCGGTGGCCCTCATGATGGTGATAACTGCAATGCTGTGGCCAAATGCCCAAACTGCTCAGGCACCCACGACGCAACATCAAAGGAATGTCCCAAAATGAGGAATGAAATTAGTATCCTGAAGAAGATGGTTCGAGACCACTCCACTCACAGAGAAGCTGCAAGGGCTGTACGGCGCCGTAAACATCGTTCGCGACACCGACGCAAACGAAGCAGCAGTGCTCATAGCTTATCGAATTCGACACACAAAACCGTGCCCTCACCACCTCCTAGCCTACTTTTGTCGGCCAGAAAGGAGGATACAGATGCTCAAATGCCAATACAGTCCACGCAAGTACAATGTAACCAGTCATTGGCTCTCCCCACGTCGGAGACTCAGTGGCCTTCACTACCGTCAAGAGCTACGGTAGCGCCATCATCACATAGTGCCCCTACCTCCAATGAAGAAAACAAGAAGATGGACAACACAGATGTCAAGGCTATGCTTAAAAATTTGATGGGTTCGATGGGTAAGATTCTCAGCAGCCTAAACACTCCCGCTGCTAAGGCGGCTGTGCAGCTACTTGAGGTTTTGGAGCCTCTTCTACTGGTTCTTCAGTAAGTGAACATGGCACTGATGTTCGAAGAACGCATGCGCCAGTCGCTTGTTATGCAATGGAATGCTCGTGGCCTACGTGGCCGTCTGTCAGACTTCAGACAATGGGTTTTTTTAAATATCAATTTCCTGTTATCGTTATATGTGAACTGAATATGGTTTCACCTTTTCGTATATCTGGATATATCCAGATTTGGTCCCGCAGTGATCAACGTACGAGCAAAGTTCTCGTTTGTATACGCCGTGATTTGACATTCTTGAGACATGAAGTCGCGTCGCATACCAGCAACGATTATGTGAGCCTGACTATAACACATAAAAAGCGAACATTCTCCGGCACAGATGGACTGCTTCCACCTGGGGACCATTCTTCAAGCAGCACAAAGGCCACACATTGTGATCGGCGATTTTAATGCACATCATCCTCTCTGGGGTAGCACTACAACGAATTATCGCGGAAAGGATTTAGGCAATTTTACATACAACTATGGACTAAGCGTACTCAACGACGGATCACCTACATTTGTTCGTGGCACGTCCTACAGCAGCTGCCTCGACCTCTGTTTCGTTTCCAGAAACCTTCTGTCTTCCGCATGTTGGTGCACAGATTTGGACACTCGCGGCAGTGACCACCTTCCAACCTATGTTCAGTTCAGGTGGTTTCACCGCACGTACACACGCTACATCCGTCAAACCGACAAGACACTGTTCAAGGCATCTGTCAAGTCTGGCTGTGAGCACACGACTGATCCATCCGAGGTAGAAAACATCATTGCTTCTTCACTGCGTGACACAACCAAACAGGTTAACCTACCGATGCAGAGATCAGCAGTTGACTCCCAATACGAGGCCCTTCGTGCAATCCGTCGCCGTGCCGAACGCCGATACAGACGAACGAAGTCACCTTCAGACCTTTCCGCCTGTCGTCGAGCTCAACGACATGTTCTTCGGCATCTTGACAAGATTGACAGGCAACGTTGGAGAACTTTTTGTGGATCTCTGGACCCCAGGCAACCTCTATCTAAAATCTGGCGGGTGGTACGAAGTTTGCAGACAACTCCCCAACAACATCAACCATTTCAAGCTGTTGCTCTACATCAGGGACGGACAGAAGTTGAGATAGCCAGTGACTACTGTAGCCTCATCGTGGACACCACTGATGATCTTGCCACTAATGAGCTTCTTACTACCATTGCGCCTCCATCGTCTGACGAGCGCCTTGATGTACGTTTTACAATACATGAGCTTGACGCTGCGATTTCTGCCTCCCGCCGATCATCGGCACCAGGACCTGACGGAATCACGTATGCTGCACTCAACCATCTTGATACAGAAGCACGACGTATCCTGTTATCTCATTATAACACCTCATGGGAGTCAGGAGAAGTCCCAGCTAACTGGAAATGCAGTCGCATTATTGCACTACTCAAGCCGGGGAAGTGTCCTTATGCACTTTCCTCCTACAGACCAATCGCGTTAGCCAGCTGCGTCGGAAAAGTGATGGAAAGAATGGTACTGGCACGATTAGAGTGGCTTCTAGAGAGCAACAACTCCTTTCCTGCATTTATGAACGGCTTCAGAAGAGGCCGATCTGCCATTGATGGTGTGGTCGACTTGATCATTAGCGTTGAAGAGGAAAGAAGCTGACGCAGACTAGTGGCGGCGGTCTTCTTAGACATTAAAGGTGCCTACGATAATGTGCTGCATTATGCGATCCTTGACGCACTGGAAGATTTCGACATCGGTGGACGACTGTACGCTTGGATTTTTAGCTACCTTAGGGACCGCACCATTTACATGACGACAAGTAACGGAGACACCGATCGATATAAGGTTAATCGTGGTGTTCCCCAAGGAGGAGTTCTCAGCCCGATCCTATTCAATGTCACAATGATCGGCCTAGCAGCAGAACTTCCCAGCACGGTGAAAATCACTGCATACGCTGATGACATATGCATATGGGCATCCGGAACTACTCGTCCGCCATTGCGAGCTCGACTACAGCGTGCAGTAACGATCACATACAAATATCTACGACGTCAGGGGCTCACTCTTTCAATCGACAAATGCGCAGTGCTTGCGTTCACGCGCAAGCATATGTCGCAATACCCGATATTTATTAATGGGACAGCGATACCTGCTGTAACGCACCACAAGTTCCTTGGGGTTGTCGTACACAGAAATCTATCGTGGATGAGGCATGTCGCCGTACTTAAATCTAAATTGAAGAGCTTTGCTCTCATTCTTCGCCACGTAGCAGGAGCAAGATGGGGTCCATCAGAATCATCGCTACTTCCATTATACAATGCTCTATTTGTGGGATACATTCGATACAGCATGCCGGTGCTTTCCAATATGGGACCTAGTTGTGTGAAGACACTCGAGAGTGTTCAAGCTCAATGTTTACGAAGATGCTTGGGTCTACCACGCTGCACTTCAACAAATGGGACAATCGCAGAGGCTCGGGCTTGTCCCATCAGTGTATACATGTTCTGCGAGCCACTTAGAGTTCACCTACGATTACTGAGCAGACACAGACAGCACCCACTGTCAGTACTACCCGCCACTCACCCAGATTGCAGTTTCTCAAGAGTAATATTGCGGCATGAAAATATTATACCACCAAGGTTTTCTCCGCCAAATGCCCCTGCAGTGCCACCATGGGTTCTGCCTAAACCACCTATCGCTTTTACGATACCTGGAATTACGAAGAAGTCGCTCATTTCTTCTGTTGGCCTCAGACAACTGACCCTATATCACATTTATACAACGTACAGTGATTCTTTGCACGTGTACACCGACGGATCCACCACGCTAAACACCTCCGCCGCAGCCTTTGTCATCCCAGACATGGATATCGCTCGACGATTCAAAGTGGACCATAAAACCACATCAACTGCCGCAGAGCTTGTCGCTATCCGAGAGGCAATAAGGTTTATTTCCGGAGAGCGACCTCGAGCCTGGACGATTTTCTGTGATGCCAAACCCGCTTTGCAAACCATTAATTGCATAATGAAGCAAGGTCCATATTACAGCTTGGCAATAGAAATCACAGAACTTATTCAGCTTGCTTCAACAAATGGCCATCTTATAACTTTCCAGTGGATTCCCGCTCATTGCGGCGTAATGGGAAACGAAGAGGCAGACGCTCAAGCTAAAAAAAAAATGCCTTAAGCAGTGCCCCTGAAGTACGCATTGCGTTTTCACGAGCTGACACGAACGCCCTGCTTCGCTGCGTGATGCACAGCTACACACTTCAGCACTGGACCAAACCGGAACGGCGACACCAGCGACTTCACAAATGGGACCCGGAAATGAGGTTCCGCATGCTTCCTAAATCGAAACGGCAATTCACAAGTATGATCCACCGCATTCATCTTGGTGTAGCGTACACTAGACGTTACGCACATATCATCGGTCGCAGTGACACCGGTCCTAATTGTGAACACTGTGATGTGCCAGAAACACTTGAGCACATATTTTGTGTCTGCCCAGCATACGCACGTGAACGACAAACACTGATTTCTTCTACTGAACAATATCGCAGTAGATCATTAACTGATGAGACCATGTTGGGCCCTTGGCCAGACACCAACAGTGCAACTGCGGTCACAAGAGCAGTTGTTACCTTTTTAGAAACAACTGGACTATGTGCGCGGCTCTAAAATGTGTCTCAGCTAGAAAGAACCTTACATACTCACCTCTCTATCTCACCATCGTCACCCATTAATCTTTCTTTTCTCCTTTCCCTTCCCCCAGTGTAGAGTAGCAGGCTAGAGCAAACTATCGCTCAGGCCGACCTCTCTGCCTTTCTGTAAATAAACATACTTCCTTCCTTCATAGTGTTCCACGTGTTACAGTGACAATCAAAATACATCTTATTTTCCCAAAAAAAACCTACCTTGTGATTGCTTAAACACATCAATGCTTAGATAAGGCACTTACCTTTTCTTTTAGCGATGTGAAATTCCTCGATAGCTTGCCTGGTCACATGATCCCTGTGGCAGGAAAATATTTCAGCCTCAGGAAACAGCGAAGAGCCGCCACAATCTAAGCAATGCCGTCTCATGGGAGAGTAATCATTACTTGCTAATGATCTCTTGTGCTCAGTAAGCCTTGTATTTACGCACCTGCCGGTATAATAGATGAACGTCTTTCCACATGAAATCGGTATACAATATACCACCGCAGTTTTACACTCAACAAACGTAAACAAATTCTTAATGGAGTACCAAAAACTATCCTTTTTGCCCATCGCTTACAATCCAGCCGGGAACACACTTTTCGAGTTTGTTTAGCGCAGAAAAAACAATTTGTAGGCCACATCTGCTGCCAACACTTTTTTTTTACATTATGTAATATTTTGTGCGAATATGGAATTTAGACATATCTTTTTTTAATAATTCCTAACTACTTGAGGCTGCTTCACAGATACCCTGGTACATGTTGAATTAACTTCTGCGCTGATCCACGCAGAACATGATCTTCGTAAGCAGCACTAGCCAATCTAACAACTTCTCTATTCGAACTATCATTAGTTTTGCAGAACAGGATTTCGCCAAGGCAGCGTGGAGGCATCAGTAGGCTATGCCGTCTTTAACGGTCTTCTAAATGCCCGAAAGAGTAGTTCAGTGAAAGTTCCAGGCCATCGAAATTTCCGGCGCTCTCACATATGACGACCGTAATTATGGTGTCGAAGGGTTCAGACGTTCAATCGTAAAACTTATCATATCAGCGATACGGGCACAATCTTGTTCCTTCTTTTTGGTAGTTTTATTTCTATTTAATGGGCCACTGAACAGCCACTTATACAAAAAAAAATTGTGCGTTATTTTCTCCTGGCATATCCCGTCTTTGCAGCATGCACAATTCATGACGCCAGCAGCACGTGACGTCAGGATGATTAGTCTCAATTAGTTGATATACTAGACGTATCCGTTGTCAGTGGTCTCCTACCTTTTTTTTTTCAATGCCATCGCACGCCCACTCTCTCTCGTGTCACATCACTATCATGCGCTAAAAACTGATACTTTTTTTTGCATTTGGGACTGCGCAAACGGAAATAACGGCGTGTTGTCGAAAAGCGTGAAATCTTGACGGGCTCAACGCGCAGTGCCTACATTCTACGTGTTTTGTGAAGAAATAAGTGGGGTGGCGACCGCGCTTGTAGGAGCACTGGTGAAGGCGAGTCAGGAACTACTGTCTTGCTTCTGAACTTTTTGGTGTGATTTAGGGGCCCTTTTGTGCTGCAAAGACGTTGTTACTAATTTAGTGTTTGAGTTAACCTTTAGTTACATTACTCTATAGTACTAACGGTAGCAATAAGCGCCACTAAGAAAGAGTGTGATTTTTAAAAATGTACGTTATGAACGTCGAGTATTCTTCAGAACTTTCTGGTGCCCAAGGCTGAACTTGACGTTTCGTTTTACGCAGCGTGACAGCAGTGTGCGTCTGGTCACTCTGCAGGACTGCAGTGGAGGCATCTCAGCGGGGACGAAGCGTGGAGAAATTGGCAAGGTCGATGACGAGCGGCGATAAGACGGGAAAATTCACGACGTTTTCTGCCGCTTACACAGGTTGGTGCTCTTGAAATTTACTTTTGGAAACTACCTACTGCTGTTAGTTACCATCCCTGTGTGCTATTTCCGAAGTGTTCTTTCCTTTCGCGTTACACAATAACGCTAGCCTTATACATCACAATTTGTCACTAGTTGTATATCGACGACTTCAATACCACTTTCGTTACTGTTGTGTGGCAATACCTTAAGGACAACCATGAGGACGTGTTTTGAAGACTGAATGAGCGTGGGGTTGACTGATGGGGCAGTCTTGGACTTTATATGAGTGGAGAAAATTTATGTCAAAGCTTTTTCTGTTGAATGCAAACAACACCAATTCAGTCTAGACAGAACAGACTTGAAGGCTCATATTTTAAGTTCGGAAACCTAATGACTCTTAGGTAGATGTCATTGTATACTGAGACATTTTCATTTTCTCAGTATACAATGGCATTCTATTATCAAGGAGAATCGTGCTACACTGTTCTCAGCGAAAGAGAGGGGTGATGCCAACAGCCTAAAACTAGCCATTTGGTCGTCCATGAATAAGAATATTCTTTGGTGCGCGACACAGCATCCGAATCTGAGGAACTGGAATCAGGCAGAAGTAGGGTGGGTTTAACACGGCATGTCGGGTGAGTTGGCGCTGTAACATATGGGGTTGAATGTCATGCACGGCAGAGACAAGGGACAAAGAATGGAGTTTAACACGCGCTCGTATCATCATTTTTTTTTGTCACTCGTCGATGGCGAGCTGTATATTTAGCCAAGTATGCATGTACCAGACCTAAATATAGTATAGGTAGAATGTCAATTTTTTTTTAAGGAAACAAGCCAGATCGTGGCCTGTGTTCTCCGGCGTCTGTTTGCAGCGTGTTCTAGCAGGAGTGAGAGTGACCACATCCTCTCTTGGCGTCATTTAGTGGCGAATAAAACAACCAGTCATTGGCGATATGAAACTGGCGCCAAGATTGCATTGCCCCAACCCCCTCCCACATTCAAGGCAATTATGCAACAAGCCGGGTTTCACATTTTCAAACCACGATGTGGTCATGATGGGCGTCGTATGAAAGGGCTCCGGAAATTTCATCTCGGCGTTCCATTACTCGCACTGATATCGCACAATACAGGGGCCTCCGGCACTTCGCCTCCATCAATATGCCTCCGCCTCTACCGGAATCGAAACTACGACGTTCGGGTCAGCAACGAACAGAATTGCCAGATGTTGCACAGCTAGCAAGCAAATAATCATCTAAAAAAGCTGCGCTACTTCAGCGAATAAGTCCAAAAGGCACGGAAATTAAATGAATGTTGTCGTTCTTGAAGAGATTTTAGATCGTAGTAAAAAAGAATGCCGTTATATACCTGACAACGACTAGTAACAATCGCTAATTACTTTATACAGCGAAAATATGAGCAAGTATGAGGGAAAGCACCTGACATATTTACTCGATTATAACGTGACATGCATAAAAATACGATTGGTGGCTTAATCGTGTCCGCGAAAGGAGTAGTTCATGTTAGAGTATTTTGGTATATTTGACTGTCACGGAGGGTGTACCTCAAATATAAATAATCTCGGGAGAATACACTACACATTCGAGTAAATACGGTATCTTCAATATTTTCTCCAGAGTATACCATTCAATTGTATGAATGTTTGCCGATTCATGATTAAAGGTAATCGCTGATTCTGTCAACGTATTCTTGAATTGATCCCTCAGCTGCTCGAAATCGACAAATACGAGATTTGTGAACGTGATGATAAGTAAAATAGCTTTATATGGTGCAAATAAGCCCGTACGATACGTGCCAAGCGAGTGGGAAATTCTAAAAGTGATTCGGTGTTAGAAAAAAACAAAAAAGGCCAAATCCACATATTATGAGCAAGACTGACAACTCTAGCAACCATGAACCGTCCCCACTACACCACTGCAGTGGACTAACAATCATTCTCGTGGTTTAACATCCCAAAATTACGATGTCACTATGAGGGACGCCATATTGGAGGGCTCCAGAACTTACGACCAGCCAGGGCTCATTAAGGCCCTGAAGCCCTTATTTGAACAACCGTGGAGTTATTTCACTGGAAAAACGTATTACCTCACAAATTCAGTGAGAGAGGGAGAGAGAAAACATTTATTGAGTTAAGCTTGTGAGTGAAGGTGGGAGGATCCGTTATTCAGTGAACCCTCAGGCCTGGACAGCCCACTGGGCTCGAGCGACGAGTTGACGTGCTCGACCAGGTCCGTCTGGGAGATTGCAGCCTCCCACTCTTCACTGAGGAGGTCTTGGTCCGCATCTGGTGCTGCTGCTTGTAGCCTTGGTAAGCTTACTTTGCACTGAAGTAGGAGGTGCACCAGAGGGTCTGCCACATTGCAGTGAGGACAGATGTAGCTTTGCAACGTTGGCCTCATCTGGTGCAATAGTACGCCGTGGGTGAACGTGTTGCTTTGATGACGCCTGTAGTCAGTGCCTTCGTCTCTTGTGAGTTTTGGATGTGGCGGAAGGTATGAACCGCGTTCGAGCATGTAATGTTACAGCAATGCATAATACGTTAGTGGTACGGGTTCTCTTGCCTGTGATTCTGTTGTTGAATGGGAGGTGCTTCGGATCTCGTACTGGAACGCCCGGTTGACGCATTCGCGGGCTGCAGTGTGTGCCGCTTCATTTCACCCGAGAACTTCATGACCCGGAATCCTCACGGTGCATGTGTAGGGAGGAGGATTGTCAATGGGCTTTAGTTGCCTAATTGCCACCGGGGAGACCCTGTTTTCAGGTAGTTCCATGCCGCTGTATGCGAGTCGGTAAAGACCACAAAGGGGTAATCGCTCGTCTGGGTAGCGAGTGCCAAAGCAGCTTCTTCAGCTGTTTCCGCACGTTTGGCGAGGATATTCGCCAATGCCAGTATCGCGCTTTTGTAATCTGTGACGGTAATAGCGCAGGCGTTACGTCCCGGATAACGCAACAAATTTGAGGAATTGTCTGGTAGGAGCGAAGTTATAACAATTTGTCAAACACTGGAATCCCATTCACCCTTCTCTCGTACAGACGAAAGTGCTGGAACTTAAGCAGGGAGGGATGAGAGGGGCAATCAAAAAACAGCCAAGCATTTCCCCGAGGGTGAACATGGTTAAGTGCGAATGCACGGGGTGATGCTATGAGGGGTATTTATTAATTCGCACTATTATATTTTTATTCACACTATGGTGCCTTTATGGTGTAATGGTTTCTGGGAATTGCAATTTGATCACACGGGGGAGTTTACGTTAACTCACTGGCGAATGCCAACGGATTTTAACTTTACTCCCCCTCATAGCATCACCCCGTGCATTCGCACTTAACCATGTTCACCCTCGGGGAAATGCTTGGGAGTTTTATTGCTGATGATGATGATTAAAGTGTAATTAATGAGTTTAAGTGTTGTTTGTCATGAAGCATTTGTACACGGATACATTATATACGAAGTATTATTTATTTACACTTCACGATTTTCGTACGATGCAATAAATGCACACATCGCGAGCGCGTCACACACACACAAACTACACTACAGATTAGCACATATTCGTGTTATCGCTGTAGCTCACGGTTAGTACCAGCGCTTTGTGATCCGAGAAATGTACGGTGAGCGGATCCGGCAAGACTGAGCGAATTGTACAGTTCCTTCTGGACGCCAAGTCTATGAAGCCACTGTTGATCGTGGTCGGAAACTCGAGAGACAGACACGTCATCGAGTAATTGTTCAGCATGTGGTCAACCAACCAGCCATTGTCCTTTCTAACGTTCACGTTAAAGTCACCCACCACCACAATCGGAACCGAGGGACGCGCGCGCACAGACTCACTCTCCATCGCCGCATCCATCTGCTCCAAGACGTCATCTCTCGAGAGGTTCGGGGTCAGGTAGACGGTCACAACCAGGACGGCATCGCCGGAGTAGGCACTGGTGTATACGGAGGCGTACGGCGAGTCGTCTCTGAGGAGAGGGGTGCGCGCGCAGCTGCAGCGAGCGAGGAGAGCAAAGGAGCGAGCGAAGGGGGAGGGAACACGCGCAGCGGCGTTAAAGATATCAGGCGCGTTACTGACACCGATATCAGCGTCGCGTCCGTGGCTTATTTGGTAGAGCGTCGCGCTGCGGCCCGCCAAGTCCTCTTTCTTTTAAAGATAGAGAGAAGACTGCGGACGCCGCCGACGGCGGTGGATGGTTCGGGGTCGCTTATAAGGTGTATTCACACTTAAAAAATGTCACTCGCACCTCGAGACGTTGAGCACTTTTAAATGCGAAGAATTTCTTAGCCAACTCCGGTTACTTTGAGCGTATCTATCTATCTATCTATCTATCTATCTATCTATCTATCTATCTATCTATCTATCTATCTATCTATCTATCTATCTATCTGTCTGTCTGTCTATTACCTCTACGTTTTCAATTCCTGCTTTTACGTATTCTTGTAGTTTTGTATAATGTTGTTCTGGTAAATTAACTTTTTCGATTTGAATATTTATTGTTCTGTGTTGAATGCACTTTTTATTTTTGTTCGCACTTGTAGCTTTTGCTGCTGTTACTTACCTTTTATGTACCCCATTGACGATAGGAGGTCCCCCTGACAGTTTCTTACTTTGGGACCTCCTGACGCTGTATATATTATGTGAGCTCATTTTTTTTGTACTCATGTACTCAGCAATGAATAAACTTGAACTTGAACTTTAAACTTGAACTATCTGTCTGTCTGTCTGTCTGTCTGTCTACCTGCCCACGACTTTTAGATCTCTTGGCCGTTTCGATAATAGTATCGATAACAAACTGGGTATGGCATATTATGACTACATGAAGAGCATATTTATTTGTGGTAACATGAAAATCATGACATATATGTCATGAATGTCATGAATTACATTTCATGGTCCTGCAGCTCTTTCGGTGGTTTCTTTCACATGATATGTAGCAAAACTGGTAGGGTATGAACTGATTGCATGGCCAACACAAGCCACAGACCTCAACATGAAAAGCATGACATGCATGTCATGCAACAACATGATTACATGCCAGGCTGATGACGTGCCCGCGGCCGTTTTGCTATCGTCATATATACCAGATTTGGTATTACGGTACGTGAACGGAGGACGAAGGTATGTGACTGGTGCAGACATGATAATCAAGAGATGTGTGTCATGTCATACTATGACTACATGCTATTCTCATGATGCGCTCTCGGCCGTTTCGCTAGCTTCACTTATACCAACTTTGGTATTACGGGACGTGAATCGACGACGAAGGTATCGTACTGGTGCAAACAGGATAAACATGAGATGCGTGTCATGTAACAACACGACTACATGCTAAGCTCATGATGCGCTCGCGGCCCTATCGCTAGCTTCGCGTGTACTAAAGTCGGTATTACGCGACGCGAATGGATGACATGGGACGACATGAGATGCGTGTCATATGAGAACATGACTACACGCCACAGTCAAGGCACCAATACATTTAGACGTTACACGGGGCGCGTGCTAACGTCGCTGTGCCCATCGTGTGCGCGCATCAACGCTACATTGGAGTATATTGGGCCCTTCATGATGCGCTCGTGGCCCAAATGCTAGCTCCACATATACCAAATTTGGTGTTACGTGACGTCAGTGAATGATGAAATGTATGACTGGTGCAAACATGATAAACCTGACTAGCGTGTGATGTAAGAACATCACAACATACCACGCTCATAGCGTGCTCACAGGCGTTTCGCTAGCTCCGCATATTCTCAACTTGGTATCACGTGACGTGAATAGATGACGAAGGTAAACAACACCTCTAAACATGATAATCATGACACGGAAGTCATGTATAGCATCATTTACCACCACCTCGTAACATTGTGCTGATTTAAAGTGACATATTAAGTTTCCTTATTCGTGCTTGGCATATCATCGATTCCCACTGTGCGCGGGATCTGCTTTTTTTTCATTTTTTTTTGAATATCCAGCTTTTTCAGGGCGTTCGCGCGTGCACGCGCGCGACAAGCAACGGCTTTTTGCGGCGACCTCTGTAACAACCAAGCGCGCCGTGTTCAGATCAGCCGATGGATGATAGATGGGCTTACTACGAGTGATACTTGGGCTTATTCCGTGATTTGTCGAGAGAATAAAAAGCTATGTTTAGCTTACTTTGATAATTTATTCTGGATTCTAGGCCGCGTGCTGTGCTATATTATTTGGCTGACGTGTTGTCGGGAGCCTCTACTAGCAATCAGCAGCGTTTTGTGACCATGCTCAAAAAGTGTTTCAGGGCCCCTTGGAGGTACTTCTAAGTTGATGGGCTTGGGGTATTTTTTTAGCCTCCCTCGAAAACGCAGCCCCCGTGGCCGGGATAACCATGGTGAACTAGCATGCCAATATACTGTACTAAGTCCATGCTTCACTCGTAACCTGACACATCACTGAAGCTCCAAAACAACACACAAAGTACCAAATGACCCTCACGGTATTTAGGGATGGCAACGGCTAGATATAGGGCTTTATTTACCGCCTTTGTCACGCAGTTCATGTTCGTGACTTGAAATCACAACTTTCTCGCTGTAGAATTACAGTGCTTCAGCGCTTGGTGTGACTAGCCTGCTTGCCAGGCGCGTATCAGTGGTGATGCCGTTGTTGTTGTTGTAGACTTCATGGACGTATTCCATGCGGTATCCTCGACCCGTCTACCAGACATGCTAAGGCACGGGGGCGTGAAATGACGGCGTGACATGTGCAATTTTTTCCGCACGGGTGTCCATGTCGATGCGTCCGATAGCACTAAATCAGAAAAGGGAAAGGTGGATAACTTAATAAATTAGGGACGCAAGTAAATAAGTACCTCGCAATATATATAGCAAACAACAGTGTGTCCTCAAAATGCGGTAAAATATTTACCGTTACTTCGCGCATATTTACCGTCACTTCGCACAGAATGGCCCGCAACAGATCAATGCGCAGCATTTACTATCTATCTGATCATGACTGGAGGTTGTCCATATTTTTCACTTGGTCTGTGTTCCACTTCTTCTAATATCAACTGTGAGCCACCCAGCAAGCCAGCAAGGTGTCTTCGCCGTGGCCTATTGACTTAGGCCACGAATTCGCCGGAGTTCCTAAAGCTATTACCACCACCATCAATGTGCTTCGCGTTTTGGGCCTTGGACTTTTAGTATAATATAATGCAAAGTTCAGCTAGAGATAACATTTATTTATTTATTTATTTAGGTATTTATTTATTCATTTATTCATTTTACTTTATTTATTTGTTTATATATTTATTATTTTGTATTTATTTATTTATTTATTTATTTATTTATTTATTTATTTATTTATTTATTTATTTATTAAAACGCTCTAGACCGAGAGCATAATAGATGAGAATGGTTGCAGTAGACGATGGAAAAACTTTACAGCGTATAGAACAAAGGCTTCTCAATATACCGTTTTACCTATGCCGATAACAAAGGAACAAAGAAGTTTGCAATGCACTGAGGCTACGCGAACAAAGCAAAAGAAAGATAGGTGTAAATATGCAATGTTAACAGAAGCAGCACAAACAAACTGTTTATCATGAATTGACGCAATATCTTCGGGAAGTTGCTTCCATTTCGTGGATGATCGAATAATAAATGAGCGAAAATGTGCTAGTGTGACACGTTTCTAGATCAACCCCATGCTGGTGGTAATTTAGAGACGGTATGTATTGTGGTTCAGATTTCTTGTAGGTAAAGCAGTGCTGCAAGGTTGAAGGCCGAAAAAAAAAACTGAACAACACAGACAAATCGCATCTTACAACTGTTCTTTTTTTTTGGTCTTTAACCATGCAGTGCTGCTTTACTTACAGTGTGTTCCTACTAGCACTCACCCCTCCCCCCCCCAAGGAGACACACAAGTTTTTCTAAATGATATTTCTTGTTTTCTTCGACTGCATAGATACTATTTAACTCAATTGGTTGATTCTTCTAGCTTAACGCCTTGACGTTAGTGACTTATCTGACTGGTGAAACATAAAGAAAAACATGAAGGCTTACATTATGAGCGCAAGCAGATACGGGGTGCCGGTCAAGGGGAAGTCCTGCCCTAAAATATGAAAATCACAAAGCTTACCTTACATAAAAAAGCTAGTGGCATGCGTGAGAGAACGCCTTTAAAACTCTATTGTGCAAGCCAAACAATTGTGGTCATTTCATGCATCTTTTTTTCCATTTGTTTTGTGACGGGGAAAAATCGGTACTGCAGCGATATCCAATTCAGATGGAGTCGCAAAGGCATAGCGCAGATCGAAAGCAGTGTGAGTTAAGAGAAGTAGATAGCAGTAAGTGAATTTATCAACGCAAAAAAACACAAAAAACGTCCCCACAACAGTACATGTTTTTCGGCCCGTTGACGGTGTAAGCGGAATTCGCGGTATAACATGAATTCTCACAACTATTTCATACACTACGCTCCATGCCCTGCTCTTGATAATAAGCTGTGCCTTTTTGCTTGCATATGACAAGTGAGGGCGACAATAGTGACGTTTTGTGACGGCAAATATCAGTAATATGCCTGATGACACGTATCACCAGTGCCCTAATCACTGCTATCACTGCTATGGCTAATCACTTAGGACGCATACGTCAATTGTTATCGTTTTGGGACGTGAAACCCCACATCCACCGATCCATCCAGGTTACTGTGGCAACGTTATCTCTGCAAACTTCCTTATCTCATCTACCACCTAACTTTCAGCCTCCTTATTGCGCGCTTTGCCCCTCTCATAATTCAGTCTGCTACTCTTGATGACTAGCGGCCGCCTTAGCCTGGCGGATAGACCTATAGCAAAATAAATTTCTAACTGCTGACAATTCTGGCGTTACTACCGTGAACGTGTAGCAGAAGACGTTGCATGATGTTGCGTACTTACTAAGCGGCGAGGAGGAACGTCATCGCGTACTTACTCGGCGGCTAAGAGGAGCGACAAAGCAAAAGCCATACAGCATGCTGCTGCATTCATGATCTACCACTGGGAAAAGATTGAGCTTCCTTAGCAGATGTTGTTATCGATAATCATGTGCCTGTATGCCTTCTAAATTTCATTCTGTAAAGACTCGTTCTACGAGCACGTGCTTTCGAAACTTCCAGAGCTGCAGCTGGAAATCTGTTCTGGTTGTGTTGACAATGCGAGGGAAACAATGGCGATATCAAGTTTGTTTTTCTCCTCCGTGTATCTCGTGATATGCACCAGGACAACGTTGAGTTAAGTGTGCAGGTAACAATCTGCATTTTGTTTATGATTTCAGGCACTTTTGTTCACTTTGTCTGAACCAACACAATGTGTTAGGTTCGCAAGATGCCTTTTGCTTTGTTTTTCGTTTGACACCACAGGCGTTTTGTAAAAATACCGAGACAGTCGGGCTCCTGTAGTTTCTACTCAAGGACTCTTCTGCATAAAGGTTGAAAAAACTGTGACGCAGTTAGCGATGAGAAAAATGTAAGTGCTTAACAAAACCTCGTTCTATAACGTTTTAATATAACACTTGAGGACACACTTGCTTGTACGTAAGTGTTATAAGTTGTAATTATTTACTACTGAGCCTGTTCATCTCTGAAATAACGAAATTGTTTCCTAGTTTGATATTCTTTTCTTTCAGTTTTAAAAGATATCGAAACTGATCACTCTAGGCTCGCCGGCAACACGGCTGCTCTGCTATGTCAAACAGGAACAACCCACGATGACGATGGAATTCGAGCCAAGGAGTGTCGGGCGAAATTTTCTCTTGAAATGCAAGTCTTCTGCGATAGACAAGTCGGTCCCTGATTCATTGTGGGGGATTCACTTAGGTGTTTCTGTCTTAAAATATAAAAAAGCGAAAAAAACGAAAACCTTTTCGCATAGCTGCAATAAGCAGCGCAGTGGCTGTCTTTTAGTTCATTATTGTGGAGGGGAAGAAAAAGGTAAAATTTTCAGTTGCGCGCAGCTCGAGAGAGATGGATACGCACCAAACAAAAAAGCGAAAGGGTAAAAGAGAGAGAGAGAGAGAGATTAAGGGTGAAAGAAAGGCAGGGAGGTCAACCAGGGCTGAGCCCGGTGGGCAACCTTGCACTAGAAAGAGGGTAAAGGGGATAAAAGTTAGAGAGAGAGAGAGAGAGAAGGAGAGAAATGTCACTCGTGCCATCGACTAAACGGCAGTTATGTGCTTAACATCCCAGACGGTGAGTCACATCCGTGTCTTAACCGATTGAGCACATTCGTTGCATTAACTTGTATGCGTGTTTCCGTGCACCTAAAATCTTGCCGATGGTGAAGCCATAATGGTACCACTTGCGTTCTCATGCAGCAAACTTCTGAAGGCTTGCGAGAACAGGAGTGATGCTGTCAAGCAGTTGAAACAGCTTTCCGTTAGAGCAAGAGGGATGTCTTGCCACTTTCCACGGCAAGATGCGGCCATTATGCGGCACCTCCATTCACAGTTAATTCTTGTTCGCGGGAACTTCTGGTCTGACGTAACAAAGTGTTCGCCTTTTTTGGGCTAAGCGCCCTCGGTTTTGATATCGCCGTCTAATTGCGATGAACATATCGCATTAAGTGTTGAGTTTGCCTTGTGCTGTTGTACTATGCTCTTTGTATATTTCTTATGTTGTTTTTATGTATCCTTTGTGTGCTGTAAACCATCCCACCATGTAACAGCCTGATAGGGCCAACAGTATTGAAAATAAATAAATAGAAGAGTTGTTTTCGGGTTACTATGAAGAACTGGAGTCCCTAATATTGCGACTCCCCACAAACTTTTTGCATCAAGTGGCCTGAGGTTGTTAATTAATGAATAATCCGCAATTTTGTTAATTTGCAATTTCTAAACAAATGTTAGCGGCAAAGTGCTTTTACGTGGACGTTCAATTCTTTCGCAAAGGAAACAAGATCCTGACCACCACATGCGGCGTTCAGGATCTTGTTTTCAATGTTTTCAACGTTTTTACAAAAATGCGGCAGCATTTTTATGAAAACATGGCTTGGATAAAACAGTCTCACATGGTCCCTTAATGCGACTACCTAAAGCTATTCGACGCAAAAGGCCATCTTTTTTCTATTCTTAGTCGATGTATGGATCCACCCACGTCCGCCTCCGAAACATTTCTGTACATAACGCCACTTTGTATCGCCTCCAGGATCGAAGATGTTGCAAGCTTTAGGGTACCTTGTTTAGCGTTGCCTCCGTAACACGCTGTCTCTTTCTCTAGCGCTTCCCGCGACGCCGAAGGGTCAATCCGCCAGCCACAGTGCCAAAAATGAAGTCGCCGGCAGAGTCCACACTTGCAGTGCGCTGATGAAACACGAAATAACAACGGATACAGTTGTTAGTTCACGCTCTTCCTCTGGGTGCCTGCGCGTTCTTTTCGAGCATCCGTCTTTCTGTTTACGCAGGATGGTGCTAGTGTCGAGCTGCGACAGTTGACAGATCTGTGTTCTCGGGCATCGTTTGCGCTCGAGCGACTCTCTGGTAGTGTCGAGTTGTTTTCCATAAAAAGTGTGACGTTTAACGTGTTCCTATTACATTCATCGTTTCGCCCTTGAAGCGAAACCATGTCATTTTTTTTTGTCTTTTACGTAACGTATTACGTAACGTATTTACGTAACGTATTATTTTATTTTTACGTAACAATAATCATGCGTACGTCAAGGCCAAGAATGGAGCCCATACTCATGTTCTTAGTACGTAATTAAGGGAACTACTTGCTCCTCTACTAAAAAGGTCCATCACCCGTATGGCACTGGCGCCAGTATCTGGCACACTTTTTAAGGTGGGCATACACGCTGATTTTATGATACTTGCTACTTGCACTACATTTAGCTTGTTATCTACTCACGGGCTTGTGATCCATGTATTAAGGAAGCAGCAAGCATGACGCAATGAGACACACATAACATGACGCGAACAGAAGCACCCCTTGTCACCTTCATGTTCTGCTTCATCAGTATTCAATAAATTAGGCAGCATGCACGTACCTTTATCTCTCTCTCTCTCTCTCTATATATATATATATATATATATATATATATATATATATATATATATATATATATATATATATATATATAAAGGCACCAGAAGAAGCGAACGAGCAAACGAAAAACGATGCTTTATTGCCAATGTTACGGCCGGGGACCAGCCTTCGTCAGAGCAAATATATATATATATATATATATATATATATATATATATATATATATATATATATATATATATATATATCTTGTAACGCGGACTGAAAGAGCGTGAAAGAAGAAGAGATCGGACGTTCTCGAGCAATGTTGATTCGGCAGTGACGGTAGAGCGCTGACATCTTTTTCAGTGTAAATAAACAAGTCACATCCCTAACAGCTTTGGTGGAGTGGTGCTGCGTGACTTGCCATCCTGGACCCCGCAGCAGAAGTTCTTCGAAGAAGCAGACGCTTAGCTAGCCTACCCCCGGACAACATCAGCATGAACGACGACACAGCAATCCCATTGACGCACTACGCTGCTGCATCCACCAGTGCCACCGACACGGCACAAGGTGGCCGTCGGCCTCGACAACCAGACTACTGGGCACCCGAGCCACGAATTTTCTCAGGTAAAACTGACGAAGACGTGGACGCTTGGCTCAAACACTTCGACAGAGTGAGCCGCTACTACGAATGGGGCGCACCGGCGAAGCTCGTGAACGTAGTATTCTTCCTTGCCGGGACAGCCTTGCTTTGGCTTGAGAACCATGAACATGTCCTCCTCACTTGGGATATATTTGTTAAGGAACTGAAGGCCTGCTTTGGGGACACGAGTTTCATGAAAAAGAAAGCTGAGCAAACGCTGTCACGTAGGGCTCAGTTGCCCGGCGAGACGTGCACAACCTACATTGAAGAAGTATTGAGGCTTTGCGGGATTGTAAACGCAAATATGTGTGACGAAGACAAAGTTGGTCATTTGTTAAAAAGCATCGCCGAGGAAGTGTACAATTTTTTGATAACAAAAGAAAACATGAACATTCCTTCGATTTTCAGGCAGCAGTGTCGCGCATTCGAGGCGTTGAAGACCCGGAGAATTCTACCCAAGTTCGGGCGCTTAGACAATGTTCCCACTGTCGCAAGTATGGACGTCGCCACCTGCGAAGACATTCCCTTCCTCGTACGTCGGGTAGTTCGAGAAAAGCTCGTACGACTTCAAGCAGGTGACGTTCACCACCAATGCTCGTTCGCCGCGTGCCCCGAACCACCTCCCTACTTGATGCGAGACCGCCACGTCGAAAACAGACCACGCACAGAAACTGCAGATTTTACCCCGCGGCTTTCGTTTCCCCCGACGGGCCATGGCCACCCCCGGATGCCATCATCTCGACGTGCCGCTGCGCACCTCCAACCGTCGTCAACCAGGCCTCTACCAGAAGATTACTATGCGTCACCACAAAATGTTCCTGCGGAGCACGACCCGTCTCTGCATACTTCTGCCACCTCTGCTCCTGCTAATGTAAGCCGACAAGCCCCCTTTGCTACACATGTGGTCTCCCAGGGCATATTTCGCGCTTCTGTCCCAGACGGCCGCCTGTGCTGCCACGTTTTTCGACGCACCCGCCTCGTATGCACGAAACCTGGACCTCTCAGCCGGCCAACCATCGTCCCCGGCAGCAATGGCCTAACGAATTTCGCAGTGAGTCCCCCGTCTCCGAGCGAAGCCTGTACGCCGCCTCCGACACGGTCCCGCTGGTCACCGTCTCCGCTTCGTCGGTCACCTTCCCCGCATCGGCTGGGAAACTAACTGGTGCGACCGATGGAGGTGCGGTCGCGGGACGGTCACTTTCGCCAATTCCTCCTTCTGCTTTGATGTTCATGAACAAAGTGCGCCTGTGTATAGACGGTGTAGATACTCTTGCTCTTGTAGACACTGGTGCTGCTGTTTCCGTTATGAGCCTTCGTTTTAAACATCGTTTCTTGGATCACAAAGTTATGTTCGCGTGGAATCGTAAAGAAACTTTTCGTGGAGTTGGAGGCGAAGCGTTATGCCCTGTTGGTATTTGTTCAGTTGTACTCACGATTGGTGGACAAAATTTTCGAGTTGAATTCACTGTACTGGCTCGCCCAACTCTTGACGTCATTTTAGGGATAGACCTCCTTCATGAATGCGGCGCTACGCTTGACTGTGGAACTGGAGAGATTCTTCTACAAAGTACGTTGCCCGCTGCAATTGTTGACGATTTTCTGACTCTGCCCATCGATGCTCTTTCGTTGTCTGAAGATGTGACGATCCCTGGTCGGACAGCAGTGTTTGTACCCGTATGCTCTTCTCATTGTCGGCTCAGGAACCTGCACTGGACTTGTGGAGCCTGATCATGCAAACGCCATCAAGAAGAATGTGCTGGTCCCACGGTCTGTCCTTACAGCCATCGACGGACATGCTTGCTTGTGGGCACTCGACGCATCCTCGGAGCCTGTTGTTCTACCAGCCGGATTCAAAAACGTTCGAGGAGCAGGTCAAAATTGACGTCAGAATGGTCTCAGAGTCTCCAGCCATCAGTCAGACTGCGCCCAACTACTCAGCCGAGATTAAACGTATGATCAATAAGTCGTTGCCTTCTTCCGAGCAGAATGTCCTTGAGGAAGTACTTACACGCTACGCGGGAGTCTTTGATTTCGCTCAAAACAAGCGTTGTTCCATGTTGCCCGAATCCCGTATGCACCACCGCATCAACACGGGAGATGCTACACCGATACGCCAGAAACCCTATCACGCATCCCCGTCAGAGAGGCAAGTGATCACCGATCAGGTCAACGACATGCTGCAGTAAGGCGTTATTCAAGAGTCAAGCAGTCCCTGGGCAGCTCCTGTTATATTGGTAAAAAATAAATACAACTCTTGGCGATTTTGTGTAGACTACCACCGTCTCAACGCCGCCACAAAGAAAGACGTGTATCCGTAACCACGCATCGACGATGCTGTTGATTGTCTGCACTCGTCCGTCGACCTAAGGTCTGGATACTGGCAAACACCAATGCATCCGTCTGACAAAGAGAAGACTGCTTTTGTCACGCCTGATTTGAATTCAACGTTATGCCGTTTGGCTTATGCAATGCCCCAGCTACCTTCGAGCGATTCATGGACTCCATCCTTCGCGGCCTCAAATGGGAGATATGTATGTGTTATCTCGATGATGTAATTATTTTTGGCAAGACATTCCACGAGCACAACCATCGGCTTAGCGTTGTTCTAGATGGCGTCAAACAAGCTGGTCTCGTTTTAAACGCAAAGTGTCATTTTGGTGAGTGTCAAGCCCTTGTGCTTGGATATCTAGTCGACAGGGACGGTATATGACCAGACCCGCAAAAAATCAGTGCTGTCTGAGACTTCAAGCAACCGACGTCTGTGAAGGATCTCCGTAGCTTCGTGGGCCTGTGTTCTTATTTTCGTTGGTTTATCAAAGACTTCGCCCAGCTGGCTCATCCCCTGACAGAGTTGCTCCGCAAAAACACCCTATTCCGATGGACCATTGAGTGTGAGGCTGCTTTCAAGCAGCTGAAGTATTTGCTTACATCCGGGCCCCTCTTGCGCCATTTCGACCCGGAGGCACTCCCGGAACTGCATACAGATGCTAGTGGTATCGGTGTTGGTGTCGTGCTTGTTCAATATCACGACAGCCGCCAGCACGTCGTGGCGTACGCAAGTCGTACTTTGACTAAGGCGGAGAGGAATTATACGGTCACTGAACTGGAATGTCTTGCAGTTGTTTTCGCCTTCCAAAAGTTCAGACCTTATTTGTACGGCCAGCAGTTCAAGATCATCACAGATCATCATTCTCTTTGTTGACTTGTCGGACTATGTGACCCAGCTGGTCGGTTGGCTCGCTGGGCCTCACGGCTTCAAGAATATATTCTGTGACCTACAAGAGCGGTCGATGTCACGCGGATGCCGACTGCTTATCTCGTCTTCCATCTCCGATTGTGGATGCTGATGATGATGATTTCGACAACTACCTGGCCGCAATCTCATCCAACTTCCTAAATTTGGACATCTTCCGTCACAAGCAACAGCGTGACCCTTCGCTGAAAGCAATGATTGATGTGGCTCGTAGCTCTAAACGCACCACGCCATTCGTGATTCATGACGCCCTACTATATCGCAAGAATTACTCTAGCCATGGCTCCACACTACTCCTCGTCGTGCCAGAATGCCTGCGTTTTGCGGTATTCCAAGCCATGCACGATGACATCACGTCCGGGCACCTTGGATTTGCCCGAACGCTTCACCGTATCCGACAACGTTTTTACTGGCCTCGACTCTGGAAGACCACCAAGCACTACGTCGCAAGTTGTGATGTCTTCCAACGCCACAAACAACCTACCACACCATTGGCTGGCCCACTGCAGCCGGTTAAGCCACGGACATCCCCATTCGAAAAAGTCGGCATGGATTTACTGGGCCCTTTTCCCAAGTCTACCACCGGCCGCCGCTGGATTATTGTGTGCGTAGATTACCTGACGTGGTATACTGAAACGATGGCGGTTGCTTCAGCCACATCATCTGATGTGTCATGGTTTCTTCTACACTCGATCATACTTCGTCACGGGGCCCCTCGTGTGGTGATAAGTGATCGCGGCTGACAGTTTACCGCGGACGTTGTCGAAGAGTTGCTGCGGCTTTGTGGGTGGGAGTATCGCCATTCCACGCCATACCACCCTCAGACCAACGGCCTCACTGAGCGCACCAATCGTACCATCATGAACATGCTTTCAATGTACGTCGCAGCGGATCACAAGAACTGGGATGCCGTATTACCTTTTGTTACCTACGCCTTTAATACCGCGAAACACGAAGTCACGGTTTATACGCCTTTCTTTCTTCTCTAGGCTCGTCATCTCCAAAGTTTTCTTGACACCATACTTCCTTTCTCGACGAACGAAAACGCCAGTAGAGGTTTTTAGTTTGACGTTTTTGTGGTCCGCTCCGCTCCGGGAGCACCCGCGAAACCGCAGCGGAGCGGCGGCTGATTTTCCGCTTTTAGTTATTCGTTGCCGGCAGCGAAGCGGACCTTTCGCAGTTGCAGCGCCCTCTGGTTTGATCATCGTCGGTAAACAAAATAAAAAAACGATTTTTCACGTATACAAAGCAAAACAATAACGTATAAATGATCTTTTCGTGAAGTATTTAGATATCCACTTTCAATGTATTACCCGTCTATTTTTTTTTTTTTACAAAGAAGCAAGCTCTGACTTGATAGTGGCCGCTCAAAAGCCAGCAAGGTTCCGTTCCAGATCCATTGCAAGCATTCACTTTTCTAGCCTCTATAATTCACTGTGTCTTGTTTGCGTTTTTGACGCTTGTGTGGTGGCGGCGTTTTTATTTTTCACCGTTGAAATTGTGTTTTCGCGGCTTGGGCTGGGCAGGTGACGGCGAAGTTGCAGCACTCGAGGAAAGCGTGCCATCTCCGGAGGAAGCCATCTTGAAATGAGCTAAGTTGCTGCACGCACGAGAGAGGGCGCGCGGGTTGTCCCCCTTCCGCTTGCAAAAACGGCAGTGATGCACCGCGCTCCGCTTAGGCTGCTCGTAAGCGGACCGTATTCCCCGCTCCGGTAACCCACTTAAGGCCTTAGCGGAGGGCGCATGCGCACTCGCGTTCCCGCTCCGCTTGGCTTTTTCCGCCCACGCTCGCGCGAAAGACCGTTACGACGCAAAACACCCACCCGTGACTTTCGCTACAGGTGATTTGGTCTGGCTGTGGACGCCCGTTCGAAAGAAGGGACTTTGCCAGAAGTTTCTTTCTAAGTACTCAGGACCATTCGTCATTACTCAGTGCCTAAGTGACATCACTTACGCTGTTGCGAAAGTGACAGCTCAGAACCGGCGTTCGCGCAAGACGCAAATTGTGCACATTGCCCGATTGAAGCCCTACAACAACGGATCACTTCTACTCGCTCGGTGAGCTTCGTCTGGCCCGGAGGGAAATGTAACGCGGACTGAAAGAGCGAGGAAGAAGAAGAGATCGGACGCTCTCGAGCAATGGTGATTCGGCAGTGACGGTAGAGCGCTGACGTATTTTTCAGTGTAAATAAAGCCATCATATCCGTAACAATATATATATATATATATATATATATATATATATATATATATATATATATATATATACGTAATGGCTCGTTTTTCCATGTTTTTACACAATATTAATGAGATCTTACAGACAATAACGCCAAGGAAAGTACAGGGGAAGATATTGGACCAAATTGTAATGTAAATGTGTGAAGAAAAGTGGGTGAAAAGATAACTTGCCGTGGGCAGGACCCGAACCTGCGACCTTAGAATGACGCGTTCGATGCTCTACCACTGAGCTACCACGACAGCTATCCCCCCAGCCACTTCATAAGGTTTATATGTGAATTAAACGTTGGAGGGTCAGTCAGCGCCACCAGTAGCAATGGCGGCGAGTGTGGCACACTCGTTTGAGCCTGTTTGGCATCACGTAGCACGTGGACATTTTACGAGCGGGCAGCTGACCAATAGTCCCTTCGTATACAACCTTAAGGCACTAAGTCTACCAGTACGAGACCCTCGTTAATGAATAAGGATATAAGTGTATATCTAAGGGCTCGTTTTTCCGTGTTTTTACACAATATAATGAGATCTAACAGACAATATTGCCAAGGATCCTGCCCACGGCAAGTTATCTTTTCACCCACTTTTCTTCACATTTACATTACAATTTGGTCTAATATCTTCCCCTATACTTTCCTTTGCATTATTGGCTATTAGATCTCATATATATATATATAATATATATATATATATATATATATATATATATATATATATATATATATATATATATATATATATATATATATATATATATATATATATATATCCGCATGAATGGCATTCTCGCTTTGGCATGTTATTCGTTAATTGCCGCTGTGAGCAGTGCATGTACCCGTACACTGGTGCAGGACAGGCTTGTCGTCCTTCCGGTAATTTGACTTTATTTTGAATAGATGCTGTGCCGGTGCGGTCCGCCCGATATAATTGTTGTTTGACCAAGCGCTTATAATGCCCGAATAAAAATAATCCGAGTTATTTCAGCCTCCGTATTTTGGGCCGGCACTGAATTGAGTGACTTGATTCCTTTTTTTTAGTAAAACAGTTTCCTTCAGTGAGTTATGCTAGTCACCATGGGACTTGTCAAAAAGGCTTTGCTTATTCCTCCAAAGGCGTTGGTGCCCAACGAGTCAGAGAATACAAGTACATAAGGGTCGTCTTTATAGTTGGATCCTCGAGCCTTGTTTAATTAACCATGGATTTCATCAGGTCACCATCGAATGTCCTCAGCTTCGATGCGCAAGCGATCAATTTGCTTGGTTCATAGCTCAGTACTCTTAATCGTTTAACACTTTCTCAACACGCGCATAATCTGTGCTTGGTAGATAGTGTAAATAAACATCTTCTAAAATCTACATTCACCTTCTTCGTTGGGTATCAGCGCTACGTCAGTACCGTTTTTGCTAGCGTCTCAGGGCGTCCCAGGGCTGGCGGGTGCCTATTGTGGCAAACCAGCCGCCGAAGAAGGCATTAGCCTTCGACGTTGTCTTCCCCGAGGGGACTAGTACCGAATACGTTGACGCAACGTCTTCGATGGTTTGTATCGAAGAGGTCTACTGTGTACAGCACTTTGGAGGCTAGAATTACCACGCTACCGTCAACAATGAAGCCGCTCCTACTCAACTCGTCGACGCGTCACGCTTCATCATCAGAGTAGAGCACGTACCTGTCGTGCCCCTGGGGCCCCAAGTGACTCAAGTCATCGTTTTGCTCCTACCGTGCCGCGTCCACAGCGAGGTCCTCGCTCAATTATCCCCCCTACAGGAAGGTGCTGCATATCAGCAGAGGACTCAGAGGGCTGCGCCGAACCATAACCTCTGGAACGTTCGATTGGAAATGAACACCTCGTCGCCTGTGCCCAACTACTTCAAGGCCACAAGCCATCGCATAACCTGTGAATATATAGGAATCCAGCAGGTGTGCCGTCAATGCGGGGACAGTGGACACCTCGTGCATAAACTGCACAGCCTTGTTTTGTGGAATGTGCAGCGCTTATGGCATTGAGGGGAAAGGCTGTTCACTGCCGTGTCGCCACTGTGGTGACTCGCTCGCCACTATCGCCTGCATCATCAGGCCGTCGTACTCAGAAGGCGGCATCCAAGAATTTTCTGCCACTTCAACCAGGATCGCAGACTAATAACAAGGATGATGGTTCGTCGACGCCAGCCCCCCAGGACCAAGCTAGGCGAATTGTCATCCCATATCAGACGCCGCACTAAACGCCACACCAAACGCCGACTGCGTCTCCGGCTAGGCCAGACCAGGCATTCCCCTCAAGGTCTGGAGGATCCATCTAGTGGCCTCCTAGTAGTTAATCTCACGGAACCGCAGGTCAAGCTCCCTCCAGACAAGGCGCCACGCGGTGAACGCGTCGCAGTTGTCTACGTGATACTGACCCTCACCACATGGCTAGCCATCCTCTGTTAGTTCTCCGGTGGCACGAGACTCTGTTCCAAGATGATGGGCCCTCCATCTACGAAGACCCAAACAGCACCATGAGTGAGACGACGCTTGGAATAGACGACAGCTGCCCAAGTGATGCCAGCCGTAGCAGTTTATACACGCTAGTACTGTCTTCGCTCAAGAGCCCGGCACCAAGCACCACCGGATATCCAGTAGCGACTCAGAGGCCCCTATCAGAAACAGAGGTCACCTGTGGACATCAATCTGACCCCAGAAGCTTCCGGTGGGTTGCGTGGTCGTAAGAAACGACTGTGTTTTAAGCGCATCCCAATCATCTGAACCAGACTTAGCGATTGGCACACGTATTGCACAGGACAAACCTAACCATGAGCGCTTGTTCTGGTAGGCGCCAAAATCGAGACGCCGTTGTTTTTCCGAAAAAAATGGAAATTCGAGCTCTAAGACAATCAGACGGTACTGAGAGGTGCGTGCAGGAGAAGGTGGGGAAGGCGAAACACTTAAATCGGTGACGTGGCCAATGCTGTGCCATGCCGGCCACGGAATGTGCCCAACAACGCTGTCTCCGACGTACACATCATGCACCAGCTCGTTAACAAGCCTTTCTACAGAAATGGCCTCGCCAAGATACGCCCCGTGCGCCTCCGAGCAAGCTCCTCTAAAGTCATTCACTTCAAACAATCAATCAATCAATTTATTTCAGCTTCAAAGACAATCATGGAGCCTGGTGGGTGCAGACTAGAAAAAAGCCATAAACACGGGCTTTGTAGACGTGGCATACAGAGTATACAGTAAGGCGGAAAACGGGCTCCTGGGAGTTCTCTTCGCTAGAACAACATATATGGCGGTGACTTATTTATTGGGTAAAAATTATTTAAATAAATGATTAACTTATTTTATATTGTTCTACCCGAGTCTTAATGATTGTGAACAAAAAAATACAGTTGTCTGCATAACATGCTACTGGCGAGCTCGTACGGCATGCAAGTTGTCCATCGAGCCGCCATTCCCATTCACTGAAGCCAGTCGCATACTGGCACAGCCTTGCAGCCCTTACGCGCGTACACAACAGTTATGAACAGTCTATCGACCAGTCGAGAGCCTATTTTATCCCGGCGTGACGTCAGCAAACTGCTGTCGCAACTCATTTGGCCGCAAGGACTGGAAATGTCAGGATAGAATGATGCGCTCCTTCTTGGCATTTGAAGTGGCTGTTCGGGAACTATTTATGGCTGCCACGCGAAGAAGCGCCCACATGCCTCTTTCTACGCTCATTAATTATAGAAATGTGCCGTAGCTTTGTGCCTCGACGCTTCTACAAAATTATGAAGCATTACTACGACTATTTATTCGTGAACAAAACAGCTCTTCGTGATTGTATAAGTTGAATATGTGTGATTAGTGACACACGTACCAGCCCAAACGTCATAGATTACAAATAGCATAGACCAAGCGTATTACTCTTGAACTATTTGAAGAAATCACCGCAATGAAGGCCACCATTTTTTATCTTCTTTTACTATCAAGACTCTGTCCCTTGGTTTTGTGAGTACATTTTTTATAATGCATTAATTCATCAGTGTTACACTTGAGTGCTACTCTTTGAAGCAACACTGCACTTGTCGTAACTTAGCATGCAGCACAACTCGCGCCAACGTTCTCCGGGAGTTTCAACTTGATTCCTCATTCATGCAAACCATATTGTCGCTGAAATGAAATATGTAAATCGATATATATTATTGATTCCCAGCTTAGCTTGCATCGTATTCCCTATTACACGTCTTCATCTTTGAGATGGTTTTACAGTGACCTTGTGTTAGCAAAACTGGCGCCTGCATTTACTCAGTCGCGTAACGCTCGATCATAATTTATTGAAACGCATCAGCTTTTAGGTTAGGTCCCGTAAGAAATTACAGCTTAGTATGTTTTATTGTTCTAACGTTACCTGCCCAGTACATGCAACACCTAGGTTACTTTCAGGAGATCTGCAGCTATGTTTATAGAAAGTTTGTTTGTTTTTTCTGTTTTTATGGAAAGATTTGGGTTATTTATAGACAGTATCTGTTTTTTTTCTATAAACAAGATTATCCATGGTATTTCATCCAAATCACTGTGCTATTTGCTTTGAAACGTAAGCACGATACGAACTCACCAGTATGATGGCTCCATGCTTGATTTGAAAAACATTGTTGACGTAACCTTTTCTCGAAACACCTTGTATCGGTGCAAACTATCGCTGTCAATTGTTACTTCAACACTGGCAATGCACTTTTCACCTGCAACATGTTAAAAATAGATGTATCTTATCATCAATTTTGACATTCTATTCAGCTTATTCTGTTTTATGTAAGAACCAATTCTTCTGATTGTCGTCTTCATTGCAGATCTGGAATTGCACCACCAATAGGGAAGGGTATCAAATATGCTTGTACGAACGATGTAAGCATCAATATTGCGTGTGCTGTATGCAACAGACACATTATCTGCAGTAGTTCTGAACTCGTAAGATGAAAGAGTAACATAATGCGTGGAAATTGTTTGCTTCATGACGGCGCACTTCATTCACAATAGCGTGCGTTGGTTCTTACCTCTTCAAAACCATTTCAACTTCAAGGTTCTGCGAAAGCTTCAGTGCATCGTTAAATGGCTTTAAGAACAACCATGATGACAATTTATAACTTCTCAGGTGGTTCTTGAACATTCAGTTTGTGCCCTGAACTTTAACCACCAGCGCATGTTTGTGTAGATCGCATCAATTTCACCCTACTGATAACGCAATGTTTTGACAGTCTAAAACAATAATAGGTAAGAAGTTTGCCTTTTCTTTATAAAACACAATGAAAGCAACTGTTGGTATGTTTAACCTAAGTCACCAGCTTTGTCGCGCATGCGCTGTGAGTGGTGGAGACCTTCTAGCCCTGAACAAATCCGCGAAAAGAACGCTAATGGCAGGCGTGGGAGAGTGTAATTTTGGCGATGTATTTTTTCCTTTTACCAAGGATCGTAAGCATGTGTGAAAACAAGGCTCTTTCAGAAAGCAGTCTAAGTTTACTGGTGTAGTTTTCCAACTGCGAAATAAGGGACCGTCGTTTCGAGGTCTCAGTGTCACGTTGCCGTCGCGCAGATTCCGTTAGATGCTCATAATTTTAGCAGGCTGCACGTTTGGAACGCTAATACGCCCTAGCACGTGAACGCCAGCTGCGCCGGAGGGGTAATTCGTATGTCGGAGCCAGCGAAGCGGCAGCAAAACGACCGCAAACTGTTCAAAAACACTAGGAGAGCATACAACAGAAATAGATAACCGCAAAAGAATTCAGGTAATCACAAGAAAAATTATCACCGCCGATGAAATCCATCAGACGTTTAATCAGTGAAGCTTAGACGTGTGGCTACAGGTGGTTAAAGGCGTCGCAGCCGAGGTCAATGTGCCGCTCTAAAAACGCCCACCGAAAACGGACTTCGACCCCGGCGAATACGTTTCCACCATTGCCACGTTGACGATGCCTTTGCCCTCGACGGCTCGCCATTGTCGCTTCCATTGGGCTCGGAAGGCTGCCGGAATGTCGGTGTGCATTTGCTGCTTTCACTTATCTACGCGGGACTGTTCTTGGGCCCTGCAGAATGCAGCATCGGCCCACGAACATGAATTCTCTCGAGGATCAGCCGTGGGCGCTGCTCTTGGAAAATTGTCTGCTGCTCAGCCGATCATATGATCTGTGCCCTCCCCATGTAGAATTTGTAAGTTGAAACTCCGGAACGTGGGCTCGGTGGCACGGCTGCAAAGAGAAGAATGACGTCACTGCCGGCGCGGCCAATGGCACGCGCGCTTGGGTACAACGCAGAGAATGACTTCACTAACAGTGCTGCCAATGGCGCTTAGCGCTCGGGTGTGACGCAGACAACAACGTGACTAACAGTGCAGCAGTGAAGACCACTATCGGCACTCGTGGCGCATGGTTTTTTTGTTTCCCCTAGCCATTTACAGCTTTCGCTGTGAAACAGAAAATGGCACAAAATTCCACTAATCCTGCAAAAAGAACAAAAAAAAGCACAGGCGCAAGAAATAAAAACAAGGCAGCTGAACAGAGCTGTTCGTGCGTGGAGGTTCTGCTGTGCTCTCAGTAACGAGTCTCCTCGCTTCTTGTACCCTCGCCCATCTCTTGCTCTTTCTTTCTGGACAAAGCCTGGAATGTGCTGTAAAGTTGTTCTGCTTGCTTACAATTCACATAGGTTTCCTATTTAGCCTACGGCTGAGTTTAGCCCTGTACTAAATACCGTTTCACCGCGCAAAGCACGCATTTCTACAAATAATCGAACAGTACTTTTTAAGAAAATAAAACGAAAATAACTATTAAGTCTAAAGAAATACAATTTGCTTTATCAGAAATATCTTTATCACAAGCAAGCTGAAAAAGTTTTATTCAATATTTACTAGTTTCAATGGACTGAATAAGCATCGCTGCCTTCTTCCAGTCAAAGTTAATCATCTTACATAGGATAACGAGGACAAAAACTTCATTTTGAAAATCCAGTGGCCTCCGTGGTGCGGGTCCCAGCCTAGGTGTCAGCATGGAGCTTTCACATGAGATGCCTCATTTTACCAAGTGCTAAATGGTTACATCCTGGTATTGTAGACTGCGTCAATAAATTACCAGCTCAACATGCATCTATTGAGAAGCTCAGCGTGTATTTACCCCGGCACATTACCACACATTTCTATGAAGAGCTGGAAGACGAAGAAGTGTGTTTTGAATAGGAGCTACTTCTGATAACTCCGGCGTATTTCAGTTGTAATTTAAGTCTGTTGATCAGTTTCTGCTGCTCCCTTGGAGGGGATGGAAGTAGACCACCCCGGGCGCCTGCCGGCACCAGCGGCGTCAGCGGCGACCGCCTCCAGGAAGCGGATGGGACAAGCGAGCGAGAGCGACAGTGAAGATACTCATGCTTACTATCTCAGCAATGAGGACTTCTCAGATGACGGTTTCCAACCTGTGATGAGCCGCAAAGCGAAGAGAAGGAACATGAGGACATCCTCATCCTCAACTATTCAAACTGTAAGTGAAGCGCCAAAATCGAACACTTATACCATCCTGTTTCTGCCTGCACTTCCTACCGTCAGCATGAAACGCCTTAACAGACAGTCTGTGTCGAGGTCTCTGGAAACGCTCGTGCCAAATGAGATGACGGACATAAGAGTGAACGCCAGAAAGAATATACTGGCTGTGGACGTTTTGCACGCAAGTGCGTTGCGCGTTCTGCGCAGTGTAACTGACTTGGACGGCAACCAGGTGGGCTCTCATGTTCCCTTGGGATGTGATGTAGTAACCGGCGTGATCTACGACATTGATGTCACTATTTCCAATAAGGATTTACAACTTCTTGTCAAGTAAACAACTGATACTACCATTGTTGATGTCACCCGGCTAGGCAAGTCTCGCTGTGTGAAGATTGCGTTTAAGAGCACATCACTCCCCTCTCATGGGAAGGTGGGGTACTTCAGACATGCTGTGCGGCCTTTCATTCCGAAGCCTCTCCAGTGCCGTAAATGCATGAAACTTGGACATGTGAGCAGCGTCTGCGAGAATTCGGTGGTATGCCACCGCTGCGCCGAGCACCATGAAGCGGATAAGTGCGTCGCAACTGTCAAGAAATGCTCCAATTGCAATGGATCCCATGAAGCCACATCGAAGGACTGCCCGCGGATTCAGAAGGAAATTGCCATCTTGAAGGAGATGGTGCGCGATCACTCATCTCATCGAGAAGCCGCAGCTAAAGTCAGAAGGCGTCGTTCACGTCGACGTCGGTCTTCGAGAACGCCCACTACCTCCTCGACACGTTTGCGTGATCCCTCATCAGTACCACCTCCTTTGCCTCCCAGACCACATTCCGGGGGAAAGGCTGTAAAGGACAAAGCCAGTGAGCATACCCTAACTGCGACAGAGTGGCCTGCACTTCAAAGGGAAGCAGCATCGAGCGAACCGAAGGAGCTTCATGACCGCCAGCCCGCGCTCCCGGTTCGAGATCTTTCCAACCAAGACAGGCAAGTGACTGCAATCGTGCCGGTTCGAGATCTTTCCAACCAAGACAGGCAAGTGGCTGCAATCGTGCAATCATTAATTGCCACGATTCGCACACTACTGAGCAGCATACAATCTCCGTCTGCTAAGAGTGCACTGCAAATACTGGATGCACTGAATCCAGTTCTTGCTAACTTCGTATAAGCACAATGACTCAACAAAATCTCATCTTCCGCACTGAAGTTAAAAGTGCGTCGATTTTTCATTGGAATGCCAGAGGCATGAAGTCCCGTATCTCGGACTTTCGCCAATTTGTTCGGGCCAATCAATTTCCTATACTTGTCATATGTGAACCAAACGTATCAACGCTTTATAGATTGTCCGGTTATGAAGCTTTTTGTTCAGCCGCTTGCGAAGAACGAAGCAAAGTAATTGTTTACATTCGCACAGACTTGACTTATCTTTCGCACCCAATAAGTTCAAATGACGACAATCAGTACGTGTGTCTTCGTGTGAAGAAGAATGCAGTTTCGTTCACGCTTATTGGTGGATATATATCTCCGTCATCGCGATTTGACTGCGACAGATTAAAAGACATCCTGATGAGAACCGATGGGCCTTGGATCATCACCGGTGACTTCAACGCCCATCACATGCTTTGGGGAGCACTAGGATGAATGCCAGGGGCCGGTACATTGTTACCATCGCTTCCGATTACGACCTTTCATCATGAACGATGGTACCCCCACATATCTGCGGGGTCTCACGTATGGCAGTTGCCTTGACCTGACATTGGTGTCACGGTGCTTCTCTCACAAAATTAAGTGGTTTTGCGATATTGAGACTCATGGGAGTGATCACATACCCACCTACGTGACGATCGATGGTATCATAAAAAATTTCTCTTCCGGTGTTGCAATTGGCACTGATTGGTCGATGTTTGCATCGTGTGTTGAGAACGCTTGCCAAGAAGGCCTCGCCTGCAGCCTGGAAAATACCATAGTGGAAGCTATGCAAGCGTCCAAATGTAAATTACCATTTTTGTCTAAAGTAACACAGTTTGACATCGAACTGGAAAAAATAAGAGCTATACGAAGGCGTGCTGAACGACGATACAGACGCACAAGATCAATCTACGATCTGAGGGAAGCAAGGCGGCTCCAGAAAAAAGATTCAATGACGCATTTACAAACTGGAGAGCGAACGCTGGAAAGCATTCTGCGAATCTCCAGACCCTCATAAACCGCTGTCATATATCTGGAGAACAGTTCGTGGTCTTCGCTCCTCTCCACAACAACGGCACCCTTTTAAAGCTTTGGCACTCCATCGTGGAAAAACAGAACTCAAGGTGGCTGAAGAATTTTGCACGAGAGTTGCCGGGAAAATTATGAACGAGAGCATCGACACCGTGATCGTTCCTGAGACGCGATTACCAGAAATGGACACTCCATTCACCATGGAAGAACTGGAAGGTGCGTTAGTCGCCTCTAAGCGCATGTCGTCGCCAGGTCTTGATGGTATTACTTATAGTGCGTTGGGACACCTTGGACAAAAAGCTAGAAAAGAACTTTTAATATGCTTCAGCAACTCCTGGCTCAGCGGCAGTGTTCTCCGAGAATGGAAAATAAGTCAATTAATACCACTTTTGAAATCGGGAAAATCACCATTGAACTTGACAGCGTATCGCCCTATTGCCCTCGCAAGCTGCCCCGGAAAAGTGATAATGAGAATGGTTCTATTTCGTCTCGAGTGGTACTTGGAACGATACACCAAATACCCTTCTTGCATGGCAGGCTTTCGTCGGGGCCGCTCCTCCATTGACTGTGTCCTTGATTTATCGACATTTGTTCAACAAGAAAAAAGTCGCAAGCGCATATCAGTGGCACTCTTTCTTGACGTGAAGGGTGCATATGATAATGTAGCTCACGATGCCATCCTCACTTCTCTCGCAGCAAGGGGCATTGGTGGACGAATGTTTCAATGGATAAAAGATTATATAACTGGCAGGGGTTTCTTTGTACAAACATATGAGGGTACAACTGCCCAACATTACACCTACTGCGGAGTACCTCAAGGAGGTGTTTTAAGCCCCACATTGTTAAATGTGGCCCTCATTGGTCTGGTGAAGGTTCTGCTAAAGTCGGTGTGCATATCCATATACGCCGATGATATTTGCCTCTGGAGTGCTGCAGTTACTCGCCCTCAGGTGCGTGCACGAATACAGCGGGCAGCAACCCTCACAACAGCCTACCTTCAGAAACAAGGCCTAAATATATCAACTGTGAAGTGCGCGTTGATGGCATTTACACGCAAACCAATGACGCCATACCCTTTTTACATCAATGGGCAGAGTGTCAAATATGCACGGACGCATCGTTTCCTGGGCATAATAATCGACAGAAGTCTTTCGTGGAGCCCACATTGTGCGTACTTGAAGAAGAGACTGCTATCGATTGTGCATATCATGAAATTCTTGTGCAGTAAAGCATGGGGAACTTCTGTGGCCTCCATGCTACAGCTGTACAGGGCCCTATTTCTGGGTCTATTGCGCTACAGCTTGCCGGTACTGAGTAACACTTGCAAATCGAATACTCATTCATTGGAGAGTTTGCAGGGTCAGGCACTGCGTATCTGCCTAGGACTGCCCCGATGCGCTTCTACTTATGCCACAATCAAGCTTGTCAAAGACCATCCGGTCAGGACATATATAGTTGTGGATTGCCTCAGAGCGCACATTCGACATGCTAGCCGTGTCCCCGACCACCACTTGGCCCTTCTACCTTCCGGAAGACCACGTGCTACGTTTTCAGACGTCATAGCCAAGCACCTAAACAGCATTCCATCAGGATATACGCCAGCTGCGAGAACGGCATGCTCTTTGTGGTGCCTCGACCAGCCGCAAGTACGTCTAGAAATTCCGGGAATCAAAAAAAGCAGTCACTCCTGAGTAGCATTGAAGCAAGCAACACTGCTATTATTACATGAGTTGTACTTAGACCGATATCGAACGCAGATATACACTGATGGGTCCGTCTCATCCAGCAGCTCATCAGGTTCCGCTGTGATTCCGGCTGCAGAAATGACAATCAAGTTTAAGTTGTCGCATATGACTACATCTACGGCATCAGACCTTGCTGCTATAAGAGCTGCTTTACAATATCTCGTTCAAGAACGTCCAGGAAAATGGGTCATATTCTGCGATTCGAAGGCAGCGCTTCAGAGTTTGCAGTCTGCCATGCGTAGGAGGAGCCATGACCAACTGGTACAAGAGATAAGACATTGCCATCATGAAGCTCTAGCACGAGGGCATGATATTATATATCAATGGCTGCCTGGACATTTCGGTATTACCGGAAATCAATTAGCCGATGACGCAGCCCGCTCAGCCCATGAAGAAACCCGTGTAGTCCCGATTCCTCTATCAAGGAATGATGCAGCAAGACAACTTTACCTGCTGGCTCGAGATCTCACACGCACGTTCTGGTCGTCTACCAGCTTCCAAAGGTGTCAATTTTATGAACTGGATCTTTCGCTCAAGCTAAAGCTACCATCACAACTTCCCCGCTCCGATGCTACACTGTTGCATCGATGCGACCAAAGTATATGAGCATTAAGAGATCTACTTCGAAATTTTTAGATGTGCACCCACGGGCTCCACAGGGGTCCGACCTGGCCCAACTCCTTTTTAATAATAATATATCAATGACATTTGGTATGTAGCGGAGTCGTCTGTGAGCTTGAAATTATTCGCGGATAACTGCATCATATTTACGCCTGTAAGTCTTGTGCATGATGAAATTACGTTAAATATTACTTTAAACTAATTGGCAGAATTGTGAAACAAATGGTATATGGTATTTGATCCTCAGAAAATTGTGCACATAAGCTATAATAACAAATGCAACAAACATTTCTTTACCTATAGAGTGTGTAAAAAATAACCGTCTTTAAGTTCATGCGTTGAAATATTTAGGAATCGCTATAACACCCAGTCCTAACTGGTCGACCATTGCATAAGCTCTAAATACCGGGAAAAAAGTTAGGCCTCCTCAAACACAAATTGGGCAAATCCCTTCATTCTCTTACATACATGACGGACAAAAAATTATTATATGGTCTTTGGTATACGGCAGTGCTGTTTGGTAAATTTATACCCAGGTCAACAGAAAAGAAAACTTGAAAAAAATTCAAAGGTTAGCTGTCCGCCACGTTTACAATCGTTTCAGACGCCTTGATTCACCATCGGATATACTACAGATGGCCAAATCAGAGCCAGTAGCTAAAAGAAGAAAACCGGCGCGTTTAGATTTCTAATCGTCTGTTTATTTTGTTAAGCTCAGAATAAACAATGGTGATTAATCTCAGAATCCCAAAAGACGAGCCTCATTCGCAAGCACAGCCGTTTCATACCTGTATTCGCATGCACTAATTTATATGAACATTTAATCTTCCCGCGAACACCCACACAGTTGAATTCATTGCTATCTGCTTCACCCTTGCTACAAAGAAGGTTTTGACCTTTTCGTGTTTTTTGTTTGCTAATGTATATTCTATTTCGCGTAAATTACTCTCTGCAGAATGTTAAAAAATAAATTTTAAAAAAAGTTGCCGTGGGCAGGGACCGAACCGGCGACCTTCGAATAACGCATCCAATGTTTTACCAGCATTGGACGTGTTAATCGAAGCTCGCAGGCTTGGCCCTGGCCCACGGCAAGTGACCAGTCAGTGCAATTTTCTTTCTTCACATTTACATGAAAATTAACTATAATAACATCCCCTCTACTTTCCTTAGCATAATTGTCTGTTAGAACTCATCACTATTGTGTCTAACAAATAAAACTAGCCCTCAAATGTACACTTCTTTGTAATGTTTCTTATGATGTTCATGCACTTACTTTAGTGAATTTAGTGTACTTAACACTCAATGAACTGTCTACGCGTTTCAGTTTTGTTGTGCTTGCTGTTTCTACACATAAATAAAGCCCGTGGTCTGAAGAGATGGCACAGTTCATACAGCATAGAAATGAAGAAAACTTGGCCTTAACAGTTTAGTCAGTTGAAGTTTTAGGGAAAAAATGCCAGCTGTTTGTAAGACTGCTCTTTGACTATTCTTTACCTCTGTGAAAAAGACGTGGAAATTGAAATTGTGTGTTTGATTTGTTCATATAAGTACAAAGTATACTTCTGCAAAACGGCTAGTTGTTTACATCTGAAGTGTTATGTTTGTATAGCAGCAATCTAACTGTCCCATGAAAAGTTTGCGGAGACGTTCAGGTTTCCCACTTGATGCGAAAGACGCAGATATGTGTTTGTGTGGCATAAAACAGCCACGAACCATTTGACGTAATTTGAATGCCTTAACGCGAGTGCTTCCCCACACTCTCCTTCGAGGGGCATATTGTACTTGGAAAAGTATTTCCCGTATATTCTATTGGTTTTGTGCAGCTCATTCAACTTTTCACAGCTTCGCTTCTATAGTGTTAGCTGAACCAGTAGCAATTATAAGCATCTGGGACGTTGGCACCTGCAGTATGTACGTAGTGATAACCACTACTTCGAGCATCGGAAAGCAAATGTATGCAAATTCTTTTTTTTTTGGGGGGGGGGGGGAAATGACATTGATGGCTTCTGGATGAGCTCACTGGCTTCAGTTTGTAGCCGAATCTACTGTACAGGCCAAGTCACCATTATCAACTCACAGACCACCCTCAGCAAGGTGGCTCAAGTCGAGGCTAAATTTCGAAAAAAGCGGCAGTTCCAACGTTGAGGAAACACAATAACAAAGCCGTACGTGGCCGAAGAGTGACATATCCAGAAGTGAGGCAGCACAAGTCCTTCTCGTATAATGCTTCTGTGCGTAGCGCCATCGTTCGGGAGGAGCGCAAACCGGGAAGCTCACGACTGCAAGGGAAGAAAAAATCGGCAGATCCCACGTACTGTGGGAATCTATGGTATGCGAAGCACGAATGACGAAGGTACATATGTCACTTTAAAATGAACACAACGTTACAAGGCGGAGGTAAATTACGCCATACATAATTTTCTCACCATGATTATCACGTTTTAACGTGTCATTTACATTCGCCATCTGTTCACGTAACCTGATACTAAAGTCCGTATATAGGGAGCTAGCGCAACGGCCACAAGCGCATCATGAATAGCCCAATACATTCCGGCGTAAGGTTGACACGCGTGCACGCTGGGCAGAGCAACGCTGCGCTAGCAACGCGAGCACACTATATATAGTCTGACGCCAGGCACGACCGACGCAACCATCGTTCGTAGGCGCGGCCAGGCGTCAACCGGCGCCAAATGCGACATACTGCATTTCGCGCTGATTACGTTACCCAGACTGCAATGCGTCTGCCTCTCTTCGTGACGGACGAACGCCTGCCGCGCTCACACGCGCATGCGTATAAGCTACGCAGAGCGACGCGCGCCTGGTCCCGTCGAAGTGTATTGGTGCCTTGTGTGAGGCATGTATTCATGCTTTTACATGACACACATCTCACGATTATCATGTTTGCACCAGTCATGTACTTTCGTCATCCATTCACGCCCCGTAATGCCAAACTTAGTATATGTGAAGCTAGCGAAACGGCCGTGAGCGCATCATCAGCGTGGCATATAGTCATGTTTTTACTTGACACGCAGCTAATGATTATCATGTTTGTACCAGTCACACACTTTCGTCATCCATTCACATTCCGTAATACCAAATTTGGTGTATGTGAAACTGGTGAAATGACCGCGAGCGCATCATGTGCGTGACATGTAGTCATGTTCAAACATGACACTCATCTCATGTCTATCATGTTTGTACCAGACTTATACCTTAGTAATGCAATCACATCGCGTAATACCGAATTTGGTATACGGGAAGCTAGCGAAACGACCACAAGCGCACCATGTGCGTGGCGTGTAGTAATGACTCATGACTTACGTGGCATGCATGTCATGATTTCTACATTAGGGTCTGTCACTTGCGTTCGCCATGCAGTCATGTCATACCATACCAGTTTTGCAACATGTCATGTGAACGAAACCACCGCGACAGCTTCAAGACCATGAAAAGCTAATCATGACTTTCATGACATGCATATCATGATTTTCATGTTATGACAAGTCACTTACACTCGTCATACAGTCACGTTCTGCCATACCAAGTTTGGTATTGATACCATAAGTGAAACGGCCAGGAGTGCTAAGTGTCGTAAGCGGACAGACAGACAGACAGACAGACAGACAGACAGACAGACAGACAGACAGACAGACAGACAGACAGACAGAAAGACAGACAGACAGACAGACAGACACACATACAGACAGACAGAAAGACGGACGGACGGACGGACAAGCGGGCGGGCGGGCGGGCGGGCGGATGCATGGATGGATGGATGGATGGATGGATGGATGGATGGATGGATGGATGGATGGATGGATGGATGGATGGATGGATGGATGGATGGATGGATGGATGATGGATGGATGGATGGATGGATGGATGGATGGACACGCTCAAAGTCGCATTCCTTGCGGGCGTCAATCAACGTTCAGTTGTCTCTTTCCTTCACTCCTGAAGCGCAAGCTTTCATGTGTTTCTCTACATGCACGAGGAAGCGTCTTACTACATCGGTACACTGACCAAACGTATCGTTAATTCGCATTTTCTCATCAGGCGCGGAGGGTTGATAATTTTCGAGTATGCCTTAGTCCATCAGACAATTCGATGAGATGTATCAGAAAATCTTATGGGAGGCCCTTAGCGCTGCTTAACATTTCTACTGTTCTTTTCTTCGTTTTCTCAAATCAGTGCGTACTCCTGCCCGCGGGAGCCTCATGTGGCTTGGGTTGCACATGCGTACGACATGGCGTGCACACCCATTTGAACATCTGCCTGCCTGATTCCTCTCCGAGGCCATTCCGTGTTAGAGGACGCCGAGGATGGTACACGTAATCTCAACAAATCGGTGCATAGAGTACGTTTCTGAAGTTTTCAAGTTATAAAATGAACTCGTACAACGCCAAGCTTTTCTACGCTATTGATTCATGCGCTGTTGAAATCCAGCCAATAAAGCTTTTCTATTTGAAAGAAACAGCCGTAAATTTATGTTTGTATACACACAGAATTAATTAGAACTAAAAGACAATCATGCAATGGAATGTAAACGCAACGTTATTAGCAATAAGTGTAATGTAATTATGAAGCAAGAAAGTCGCCGCCGGCAGAGAACGATCTTGCGACCTTTAAATAACGCGTGTGATACTTTTTCAATTGAGCTGCGGGGACGGTCATCCTTCTATTCACTCCATAGAATACAGATGTGTGTTTAGAAAAAGTGGTTAACGATTTTGAGTACTTTGTACTCTACTATGGTACGTTGTTATGACGTTAACCAACTACAGTGAACTATCAGTACAGATGTACCCTATAAAGTGGGCCGAGGGATGACCATCGACGTATCACAATTGGTAGAGCATCGGATGCTTTATGCGAAGGTCGTAGGTTCAGTGCCCTAGCAGTCTAAAGTTATCTTTTCGGCCACTTTTCTTTCTTCGCATTCGCTCGCCCCGCGCGGTGGTCTATTGGCTAAGGTACTCGGCTGTTGACCCACAGGTCTCGGGTTCAAATCCCAGCTGCGGCGGCTGCATTTTCGATGGAGGCGGAAATGTTGTAGGCCCGTGTGCTCAGATTTGGGTGCACGTTAAAGAACCCCAGGTGGTCAAAATTTCCGGAGCCTTCCACTACGGCATCTCTCATAATCATATGGTGGTTTTGGGACGTTAACCCCACAAATCAAATCAATCATTCTTCGCATTCGCATTATCATTATTACCAATAAAATCAGCTATACTTTCCTTCACACCATTGTCTGTTATCTATAATTCATTTGGAAAGAAATTCAGGCAGACTATCACGGTTATTTCGATCTTTATAGACCTTATCAAGGGAGATAGATGTTGAGAGGTTGTTCGCGATAACCGTTATTTATATATTGATTAAAGTGTCTCTTTTTCTCAAGATAGGCGTAGGAGCATATTTGCTCGATGCGGCAGACACGTCAATTTGGAAGCTTCTGCGTGTTTTTATGTGGGCAGCTAAGATTTGTACATGTTTGTATTTATCGAGGTCACTATTCTCGAAATGTACATCTAACATACATGTTACTATTGTGGAATACATACACCTCGAGAAATCACCGAGCCCTGGCGTCACAGCTGCCTTGACAGGTCTACGCCGACCCACTCGCGTTGCCCACTGCCATAGTAAAAAGAAAAAGTTTACAAAACAATTCCTACACTAACACGGGCCCCATCTTGCCAGGTCTGTTTTTGCATATTGGCGCGTCGAAGAAGGCTTGAGAAGGATGCAGGAAATGCATAGCTACCGTCATAGGGGCGTTAAGCGGAAAGCTCCGTTAAACCTAATTCGAGGATTATTGCATTCAGAGTTAATAAACGACCTACGAGATTCGAGCGGCCAAGATCGGATCTCTATAGGCTTCATTCTTTGCTTTGAAGTGCATTGCGCGACTCTCGCTGCTGTCGACAATTTGGAAGCTCCGTGATGCCTTAATTCCCGGCGATGAAAGAACTGAAAACAGATAGTGAGCTACTATCCCGGCTCGAGCAAATCAGCTGCGGACGAAACATGCAGTTCATTTGATGACTCGTCAAGAATCCTTGTGCAATTTTTATATTTATTAGACGTGTCTATTCTGGCCGAGTGCATCCAGTGACCCGAAAAAAGCAGTGAGCCCCGATGTCATTGCGCTTTTGACCACGTCGATGCACCGAACTGGTCAGCATATTCCCAGAGCAAAGACTGAAAATAAACAAAATGTACAACAAAAGGACTCTCAAACTTGTCAAGTGTAAAGTTGCATGCAAACGTGTTTCAGATGTTTGATGATAATATATAAAAATCACCGCCTTATCCACAAAGAGAATTACGGTGGAAGAGCTTGCTCGGAGGAGCACGCGACGTTTTTTGACGAGACAATCTCTGTAAGAAAGTTCGTTAAAGGGCCAGTGAATAACGCCGAGGTCCAAAGATTGTTAAAAAAGATGTACGTGCACTTTTATTTTATGAGCATGCTGCATCAAGAACCTTCAAAGTACGTGCGTATTCATGGGGTCAATGCAGAAAGAAAGCCTTCCAGCGGAAAGCTGCAGATGTAAACTGTACAACGCAGACATGAAACTGCATAAGTCATTTTAGGGGAGGCAATTTGCGGTTTACGAACACAACGACATTGTTTGACAGGTTGCATAAATGTTTCTGTTTAATACCGTTAGATATGCTGTACGTAGGGCTTGCGTCGCGAATGTTGTTGGATTAAAAATTTTCGAATCTTCCCGACAGCGGCTCCAATGAAACGCTCCAAGAAGCTCATGGCCTACATGGCAGGAAACTGCCTCCATAGGAAGCCACTCAGAAGAGTATCTCCGAGTTAATGTTGTGGTCCTGGTACTAGCCGAGGGCGGACATGATATGGAGTCCTGGAGTAGATTCCCACGCACGTTAACGCTCCTGGGACGCGCAGGTGCTCTTGACAGGTACACAGTGGTCCACACCGCTGGCCATGCCGCATTCCCACGTCGCACTGAACAATAGAAAAAAATCACTGTTGTCACAGTACTTACAAAAATATGCGTTGAATAACTTGTTTATTTTATTTAATATTGTCTCAGATAGTAAGAACCTTGTCTGGCAAGGCCAAAAGCACAGCAATATTAATAACCGTGGACTTACGTCCTGAACCACAAATATGATTATGATCTTGTTTTTCTAAACGTGCTTGTAGATCTAATTACATGGGCTTCTACATTTCGCTTTCTGTGAAACGCAGCCTTCACGGCCACGATTGCCCCGCCGTAGTGGTGTAGTGGCTGCTGACCCGCAGGTCGAGGGATCAAAACCTGGCTGCGGCGGCTGCATTTTCAATGGAGGCGAAAATGGTGTTAGCCCGTCTGTTCAGATTCGGGTTCACGTTGAAGAACCCTAGGTATTCAAAATTTCCGGACCCCTCCAATACGACGACTCTCCTAATCATATAAACACCACATATAAGTCAAATCAATCAATCAATCATGGCCAGGATTCAATTCGGTGACCTCTGGTTAACCGTCGATCACCATAACCATTAGACTACCAGGGCGAGGATAAAGACGGAACATCATCTGCCTGACTGAGGGTTTATCACTTGTAGTATGCTCCACAGTGATAAGTAGAAAATACAAGGGCATCTATAAAATAAAATTCATATAAGATGAGAGAGTAAAAGAAACAACTAAGGCATGGACAATTATAAAGAAATATATATACACAAAAAACATCCATAAATGAGAGCAATGACGAGTAAATTACTGTTTCTTACGAAACGTTAAGAAAGAATATTCCACTCGCAGTGCCCGTGCACTCAAAGTAGGAGGTGTGGAGTCTATCATTATACAAACGCTTTAGAATAAATGTCATTCGGGCTTACATGAGAAGGGCAGGCGTATCTAAGGCCCCTACCAAGACGAGGTGGAAGTCCACATCTGGAATAACGAGGGCGTTCAAGGATATGAATTAGTTGATACAGAAAGATAAAATAGAGAACGTTGGGACCAGTAAAAATGCTTTATTACCCTGCTAACGAGTAAAGAGGTCACCGCTGCAATAACAGTATAACAGTACTCTGTCAAAACTATCAGTAATATGCCGGCACTTGTAGGGACGCTGAAGAGAAACAATGACTTGGTTTAGGTTGACAAACTGCACTCGCACTCGGAGAGCTGTAATGGTAGACGTTTCAGTATATTAAGTTCTTTATTGCCCAGAAAATCTAGATTGAAGAATGATTTTTCAATTTGACAGATCAATTCATGCGTGTGATGTCGAAAATTCCAAATGTTTTTTTTTCGTATTTTCGCGACGTTGGCTCGACCAAAATTTTCTGAAAGTTTGTATGCTGTTATGACGTCACCCCAGGGGTCATGGGTGGCGCCGTAGTTGTCTGCCGCCGCCGTCACCAGAGTCCGTAACCACTATCCGCATGAAACAAGAAAAAAGATAAGTAATAAAAAATGGCAGCATATCCACGGAGTGCATGATGGAGAGTGGGGCGAAGCATCCGTCCGTTTATTCGTTCTTGCTTCCGTCCGTCCATGCGTCCGTCTGTGTGATCGTCCCGTGCGTCCATTCACCCGTCCATGCGTGCATGTGTTCGTGCGTCTGCAGGTTCATCTGTGCGTCCGTCTCTGCATTCGTCCATTCATCCGCTCCTGCGTCCGACCCTCGCGTCCGTCCGACCATGCAGCCATCCTTGCGTCCGGCCATGCAGCCATCCGTGCGTCCGTCCATGCATCTGTCTGGTGTCCGTTCGTCCACCTATTCAACACTCCAAGTACCACCATCTCGCATTTTTTCATCATATATTCCGCATATAGAAGCACCGCCATCCAGCGGACATTCCGAGGACTAAACGAGAGGTTGGCACACGCACACTTTCTTACGGCTTGCGCTTCGGGTCCACTTCCCACCTTTAACCACCTCGAGTTCATGGCATATACTAGTTCACTGTATTCATGGCACTGCGACCCAACGCTCGCTAAACATTTCTAAAACCAAGGAGGTTACGCGATTGTGACTATACCGTAGCAACCCTTTTCTTGTTCATATAGTGCTCAATGTGTAACGAGGTTTATTGGGCGAACCAAACGGGCAGGTGGGAGATTGGAGATAGCGACAGGACGAGGAAGATGGAGGAGCTCGAGCGCCGATCTCATGGTGCCATACTCTGCGATGATGCTTGCTGTTCCCTCTTGTTGTCATCATTCCTTCACTATAACTGCCCCCGTCGAGAAAGATCAAGCCATCCTGGCGATCTAACAAGTAGGAACGAGCGGGTCGAAGTACGGCTTCAAGCGGTCCACGTGAACAATATCGTGTCCACGCCGACGATGGTCACCGGGTGGCGTAAGCGGTTCAATGGCGTAATTGACGGGCGATGTGCGCTCTACCACGCGGTATGGGCCATGGTAATTTGAAAGTAGCTTGGTAGACAAACCAGGTGCACAGGGTGGTACCTACAGCCATACAAGGGTTCCAGGGGCGAACTTGGCGGCAGGAGGGTGGTCGTCATCGCGGGCCTTTTTCTGGCGTTGCTGGTCAGCCGTAGTAAACTGCTTCGCTAGTTGGCGGCATTCTTCGGCGTGACGGCGGCTTCAGACACGGTCGTGCACTCAGATACATCTGGTGAGTATGGCAGCAAAGTGTCAATTGTGTGCGATAGTTGACGTCCGTATAGAAGGTAGAATGGAGAAAAGCCGGTGGTGACTTGGGTAGCGGTGTTGTACGCGTAGGTCGCAAACGGAAGAACCAGGTCCCAGTTCGTTTGGTCAGATGCCACATGCGTCGCGAGCATGTCACCCAGGGTGCGATTAAACCGCTCAGTCAGGCCATTCATCTGGGGGTGGTAAGCAGTACTCATCCGGTGTACAATATGGCACTGACGGAGAAGTGCTTGGATTACGTCGGATAGAAATACACGGCCCCGATCACTGAGGAGCTCGCGAGGAGGGCCGTGACGCAACACAAACCGATGGAGGATGAAAGATGCGACGTCCTGAGCGGTCGCCGTAGGAAGAGCAGCGGTTTCGGCGTACCGTGTCAGGTGATCTACAGCAACGATGGCCCACCGGTTACCCTCCTGTGGTCAATGGCAGTGGTCCATAAAGGTCGATTCCGACGCGATTCGAATGGGCGGTCAGGGCACGCAAGCGGCTGTAGTGGAGCTGCCCCCTGCATTCTGTGGCTGTTTTCGTCGCTGACACTCGTGGCAGCGCGAATAACTGTCGAACAAAAGTAAACATCCCACGCCAGTAGTACCGCTTCCTTAAACGCTCGTAGGTCTTGAAGACACCGGCGTGAGCGCATTGTGGGTCGGAGTGAAATGATGCACAGATTGTGGAGCGCAGCTTTCGGGGAATAACGAGCAGCCACTTCCTGCCGTCTGGTGAGTAATTGCGCCGGTACAAGAGGCCACCTCGAATGGTGAAGTGCGAAGCCTGGCGTCGCAATGCTCGAGTGATGGGAAGTGTCGGTACCCCAGATAAGAAGTCCAGAAGCGAAGTTATCCATGGATCGTCGCGCTGTGCAGAGGTCATTGTGTCGATGTCAAGAGCGGACAGCGCGTGTTCCATAGAAGATATAGAGGCAGCCTCAGTCGACAGTGGTGATCGCGAGAGCGCATCAGCATCGGCATGTTGGCGGCCGGAACGGTACACGACGCGGATGTCATACTCTTGAAGTCGCAGAGCCCAACGAGCAAGGTGACCTGATGGATCCTTCAGCGACGACAACCAACATAAGGCATGATGGTCTGTAACTACAGCAAAGGTGCGGCCATATAAGTATGGGCGAAATTTCACAATTGCCCAAAGTATGGCTAAGCACTCTTTTTCGGTAACACTGTAGTTTACCTCAGCCTTGTTGAGCGTTCTGCTGGCGTAGGCGACGACATACTCAGGGGATCCAGGCTTGCGTTGAGCGAGAACTGCACCGAGACCGACACCGCTGGCGTCTGTATGGATTTCAGTTGCTGCCGTGGGATCATAGTGGCGCAATACAGGCGGTGATGTCAGGAGACGGCGAAGAGTGGTAAATGCGTGATCACATTCGGAAGACCATGATGAGATGTCGTTGGCACTGCTTAAAAGTTGTGTCAAAGGGGCAATTATGGAGGCAAAGTTGCGCACAAACCGACGAAAGTAGGAGCACAATCCTACGAAGCTGCGTAACTCTTTTACAGTCGTTGGTTTGGGGAATTCAGCAACAGCGCGTAGTTTAGCCGGGTCGGGAAGAACACCATCTTTTGATACGACGTGACCGAGAATGGTGAGCGTCCGAGCAGCGAAGTGGCATTTCTTGAGGTTCAGTTGGAGATGCGCATTCTTCAGACACGTGAGGACATGTTTGAGGCGTACAAGGTGTGTTGCGAAATCGGGTGCAAAGACGACGATATCGTCGAGGTAGCAGAGGCATATGTTCCATTTCAAACCCCGCAGAACCAAGTCCATCATGCGCTCGAATGTGGCCGGCGCATTGCAGAGGCCGAAGGGCATGACATTGAACTCATATAGCCCGTCCGGTGTCACGAATGCTGTTTTTGGACGATCACCATCTGCTAAGGGCACCTGCCAATACCCTGAACGCAAATCTAACGACGAAAAAAACTCGGCACCTTGTAAGCAATCAAGGGCGTCATCAATCCTGGGCAAAGGGTATACGTCTTTGCGAGTGATCTTATTTAAGCGCCTGTAATCAACGCAGAAGCGAATTGTACCATCCTTCTTCTTAACAAGAACGACAGGTGATGCCCATGGACTTTGGGAAGGTCGGATAACGTCGCGCTTGAGCATATTGTCAACGTGTTCGGTGATAACCTGACGTTCCGTGGCGGAAACACGGTATGGTCGCTGTCGTACTGGCGCGTTGGAACCTGTGTCGATGCGGTGGGAAAAACTGGGAGTTCGGCCAAGGGTAGGTTGAGCAACTTTAAAGGATTCACGGAACTGGTAGAGCAGCTGAAGGAGTTCAGAGCGTTCAGATGGCGATAGTCCGTCGGCAATCGACGAAATGCTCGCAAGGTGGCATATGGGAGGGTTGAGGGCACTGATGGCGTCGTAGTCACCGGAACAATCTGGCGGCATGATAAAAATTTGTTCTTTATCAATGGCATGCACGTGTCCAAGAGATTCACCTTGAAACAGTTCAACGGGATACGGAAGGGGATTGATGAGGCAAAGAGCACTGTTTCCTTCAGAAATAGAGAGGGTTGAATAAGGCAGAAGAAGTGATCTTCGACTAAGGAAGAGGCTTGATGGCTCAAAGAATGCAGCTTCGTTCCTAATGCCGTCACAGAACACGGGGAGCAACACAGCTGCTGTCGGAGGAATTTCAGTGCCTTCTTTGACGACGAGCTTGTGTACGGCGGGCTGAATGCGGCTGGTTGGTTGGTCGTAAAACGGGAAAAGTTCAAGCTCCGACCTTGCACAATCAATAACGGCATGGTTACGCGATAAAAAACCCCATCCAAGTATGATGTCGTGTGAGCACGACGACAGGACAATAAACTCAACAGTGTAGTGGTCCTTCGCGATCATCAGTCGGACAGTACAGGCGGCTACAGGCTGAACCGAGTCCCCATTCGCTGTTTGCAAGGACATCATATTAAGAGGCGTCGTCACTTTTCGGAGCTTGCGGCAAAGTTTAGCGTCTATCACGGAAACGGCAGCACCAGTATCCACTAGAGCATATGCTCGAGTACCTTCTACAAAAACTTCGACAATATGCGACGGCAATGTCCGAGGACTTGAGCATTTCGACAGCGCAGTTCTTGCCTCCTGAACTGCGGCGGTTAGTTTCCCTCGTGTTCAGGAGCTGGCCGACGACGCATGGGTGACAGGGAGCGACGACGGGGTGAAGGTGAGCGACCGGACATAGTACGCGGACATTCCCGTGAAGACGAGCTTGACTGAGGGTCAGAATTTTCCAGACGGGATGGAGAAAGGTCCATGAAGCTGTTCTGTGTCCGGCCGTCTGTGTATCCCGGCACGCGACGACGGCAGTAACGGGCGATATGGCCAGGGCCGCCGCACGCAAAACAGATGGGCCGGTTATCGCGCGTTCTCCAAGTATTGGCGACGAGACACCAGTCCATGCGGCAGACGGGTGAGTCGAGGCTGTGGTGGCAATGGGAGGAACCCAGGCGGTGGACGGCTGAGTCGGGGCTGAGGTATACGGCAGTCCCTGGAACGACGGGGGGTGGTGTCGCTGCTGCCGCTTTAGTGCCTCAGCGTAAGTAAGAGGCGCGGTGACGGGGGGCTGCTGCAAGGGCACCGGCATAGCCTCGGAAATCTGCTCCTGGACCACATGTCGGAGCATGGGAGCCAATGGTGGTGGGCGTCGCAGTGGCTGTTGGTGCGAGAGCTCCTGGCGTTGAGCAAAAGGTAGCAGAGAAAGCTGCCGAGCCACTTCCTCTCGCACGAAGTCTTTCATTTGTGCGAGAAGGTTTGTCTGGTCAGACATAGCGTCCAGTGCGGTCACTGGTTGGATTGTCTGGAATGAGCGTCGCGTCTAAGCTCGTTGCCTCCGCAATTCATCATAGCTTTGACACAAAGTCACTACTTCTGCCACAGTGCTTGGAGACTTCGCGAGAAGCATCTGGAAAACGTCATCGTCGACGCCCTTCATAATGTGCTGTACCTTCGCACTCTCGCTCATGGAAGCATCGACGCGCCGGCAGAGATCAATCACATGTTCTATATATGATGTGAAAGTTTCACCTGGCTCCTGTGCCCGTGTGCGCAGACGTTGTTCGGCGCGTAGCTTCCGTAAGGCAGGACGACCAAAAACGGCACGTATTGCCTCCTTGAAGGCAGACCAATTCGCGAACTCGGTTTCGTGGTTCGTATACCACAGCTTGGCCACGTCGGTGAGATAAAAATTGACAGTGCCTAACTTAGCAGCGTCATCCCACCTGTTGGGTCCACTGACTTTCTCGTATGACGACAGCCAGTCCTCGACGTCCTGGTCTTCGGTGCCGGCAAAGATCGGGGGGTCTCGCTGGTGAACCGGGCCGGGGCAAGTAGGAGCCGCGAGAGGGGCTGTCTGTTGGGCAGCGTCAACTTGCATGGTCGATGGCAGGGTGCGAGATCGGAGTTCCAGCTTGTAGGCGATGTGGTTACCCAGCACGATCCACCAAATGTAACGAGGTTTATTGGGCGAACCAAACGGGCAGGTGGGAGATTGGAGATAGCGACAGGACGAGGAAGATGGAGGAGCTCGAGCGCCGATCTCGTGGTGCCATACTCTGCGATGATGCTTGCTGTTCCCTCTTGTTGTCATCATTCCTTCACTATAAATGTACATGCTAATGGCTGCTAATGGGGAATGAGAGACAAGAGAATCTTACGGCTTGCGATTCGTACCTACTTCCCACTTTTAACCACCTTGAGTTCATGCATATACTACTACACTGTATTCAAGCACTGTGGCTCAACGCTCGCTAAACCTTGCTAAAACCAAGGAGGTGACGCTCAGCGAGTATAAAGTAGCAACCCTTTCTTGTCAGATAGTGCTCAATTTACATGCGAATGGCTGCTAATGGGGAATGAGAGACAGGAGAATTTGGCTTTTAGTTAACGTGCACGCCTACGAATTTTTTTATTGTTCAACAACGCACAGGAGAAATTTCCCAACGGCCCCACCTTGCAGGTCAAAACGTAAGACTGATTACATACTACGACTACGACTACGAGCGACGAACGGTGCCGATATAAGGAGCTTCGCCCCTAAAACACTTAGGACGCAGCGGGGTTCGAAACGGTGTCCCCTACGTGCCAGCCCTGAGCCACGCCGGCGCCCCTGAAACTCGTTTAGCAAATTTGCCTTAAGCAGGCTTGATATCGGGAAAGGAATCACGTTAATAAGAGTAATACAGCGTTTTTAAAACAGCAAAGGAAGAACCGGGCGTCACAGAATGCGGATTGCGTAACGAACGGGTCGTTCAATGCTCCTTCGCATTACAAAAGCTTGTTCTTGATCACCCCATAACTGTGGCGTATACCTACCCTATGCCTAATTCTTCATCCTTGTCATCCACTGCATAAAAGTTTTGAACTAAAGTGTGTAGCTTACACGATGCTTCTCCAAAGCATGACGAATGATGGCGTAGTGAATGCCGGCCTGCTACACAGAAATTATGAATATTTAGGGTGTACTTGGTACCCAGCATGTGTGTTTGTAGCAGTTTTCCAAAGAGTTTTTAAAAGATGCTTTGAAAGGCCGCTCTTCCACCTTGCGCTGCGACTGTGCTTCGCGTGGTGGTATTTTCTTTATCAGTTGAGGGCTAAGTAGAACTGAGTAGTAGACGCCTTCTAAATCTATGATGTCATGGTGTTCCGTGCTGAATTGTCAAGGTGGCGTCTCCAGCCACATATTATTTTCACGCGTTTTCTAGCTTACCAAGCATCGTGTCGTAGTAAGAGTGGTGTTTTCGGGATTATGAAATTGTACGTTACAAATACGTCAAAAATGGTTTTGCTCATTAGTGTCCCTTTGACTATAGGCAGATCTTAGAACCTGTCCCTGTGGGCTCCGTGTTTGTGTCAATCCTCACTCGCGCTAATTTGGCATGCTTTAATTGCAAGGGCGACTCGCCCAACCATCTGTCGTACCCAACGAATAAGTTGCGCCTGCTGTTCGGTGAATAATAAAGTATGCCCCTTGGATAATATTTTCCCATTGGGTAGCGGGGAAGTGTGTCCAACAATTTTTAAAGATGATAGTCTTTCTTGGGGACCTTCGACGCAAAAATTTTGGCCTCTATCTGTATATATCTCTGTTTGTCCGCCCTTAACGATACTTTAAACGGCACCAAAGTGGCCAAACGATAATCCAAACGACTGACCCATCCGCAGCGCCAACCAATAATGCTCAGGTTCAGCATTCATACTTGTGCGATTGTCACTTTAAAAGCAATTATTTCACTTTAAAAGCAATTTTAAAAGCACTTTAATAGCAAGCATATCTGAGGCATCATAACAACACGTCAATATTTTGTATGTGTGTCTGTAGCTAGAAAAGGCATACATAAGTAATTCTAAGGACCATTGCGTATACCACGTTGCACTGACCATGCAACGCTTGCGCGAAAAGGCAAGTGTTTCCAACGCTTTGCTAAGACGACACGGCGGTGGCACCTACCTGTCAACTTGTGTTCTACGTCTTATCACCTCTGATACGGACTCGCAGGGCACGCGCGCTTCGTTTTCTGAGATAACTGCCAGATAGCGCTTATGTTTCACGCGTAACGTGACTTGATGTGCTCGTTCGCCTCCGTTGTACACTCGAGGCACTCTAGCGCAGCACCTCCAGAATACCACTCACCGATTTTCTTGCACAGAACATCAAATAAACGTTTTGTTAACTCTCTCCAGATAAAGGACTATCGTCATTCGACGACATTTGCAGTGTAACATGTAGATACCGGGCCAATCTTTTTAGTTGAGTTCGTCGTCCATGTTCTTGTATGCGTATGGGTATTGCACATACGTATAACTTTCACTTCAGAGACGTTTGAACCTCCTATTTCACTCACCCCCGCCCCCTCCACACTGACCATCATCATGTTCTCAGCCCCACGCACCAATGTCAACGTGACCTCGCATGGTCACGTTGACGCGTCACATATTGCAATACCTCGTGTCGCTGAGTCAAAGTAAGCAAGCCACCTACAACCGTGGTCAAATAAGACTATAGACAGTATCGCTAATTGTTCTATAAAGGAACTAATATTACAAAGTAGAAGCAGAGTAGTAGTTTATTTTTTTCGCAACATATTTTCTGCCACGCACTGTATTCAAAAGTAACAAAAATTTGCAGTTATCCACTTTGCCTACGATAAGATGGTAGACTAATCATTCAGTAAGTCACAGTCATATCTTTTCCTTGAACTTTCTCTTAAGCATGTTCATACTTAAAAGTTGACCACGGTTTTTCTAAGAACCTTACTTACAGTGTCATGGTGGTGAGCGCTGCCAATAAAAGGAGAGACAAAATTACAGCCTTCATCTTCACCGTTTGTTCTCGTACTCAAAGTAACAGCTGTTCCCTGTGGGACCTATAGAGTCTGTATTTTGAGATCTATACATATACATTTGTGCACAATGTAATGATGTATTGTCGCTCACTCCTCTGCAAAGAAAACGGTCCTTCGTGGTTTCTGGAGTACAATGGGCAAATGTCAATGTTAATTTCATTGCCTGATAGTTCTCATTAAAATGTGTCTAGCAAAGAAAGGAAGCCCTTGAAATCACACCTCTTACCTTCATTATCGGGCAAATGTGTGGTATGTAAATGGCGATAGCAAACACTCTTCCACCTTGCACTTCTGCATTTATGAAGGACCGTTTTGTTTGCACAGCACCAAGTGCCATCATTGACGCGAAAGTTTTGGAGCTTGTTTCCCAGAAAATCCCGATGTCGGCGTCAGCGTCGGTGACGTTTTATTGTCAGCGATAAGCTATCTTTTCCGTGAACGAAAATTCTAGAAAGGTGTAACAAAGAATAACAAAAAGCTTTGGTTGGAGTGACAATTGAAATCAGCCCACCTCCGTGTCAAGCAGGTACCTTACCACAAAGTGACGCTATTTTTTAAACTGTTCAAAAACTCTATACAAATGTAATGTAGTATATATTCTCTGGAAGAAGTGTAGAAGCGCGCCTGGCGCCAGAACATGTGAATGGTGCAGCGGGTGGGAGGAGTAGGGGAAGAATACAGAAGAACAAGAGGTAACGAGGTCAACCATACGTGCGTCCAGTTTGCTTTTATGCGTTAGGGTAAGTGGACTAAGTGATTGAAATGGGCAAAAAGGCACACGTGAGTCTAAACTACACTGTTGTGTTTGGCAGTAGTGGACGCAGTATTTCAGGTGCATCATTTTCCACTGTAGATCGTCTCGTCATGGTGCCTACTGAGGACTTGCAAGCACCAAACATATACCAGTACCTGTTGTACAGACTCAACTTATGGTGGTTTCAGGCTGCCGAAGAACGCCCGAAGTATGCCTAACAGTGACTGAAGAAGTTAAAGGATGGGTTTGTCTTCTTCTGACAAATGGTTAGTCATCCGATCGGGGGTCACTCTTGCCGATGTGCTCAATGAAACTGCATGTCACTGTGACTGGGCTACGGCGGCCAAGCCGCGTGAGCTTTGTCCTTGCATTCCGTGATATTTTGGTTTGTACCGGCTGCCACCGACTTGTGTGGCCGTGGTTTGGGCAATGTAGTCCGTGGTTTAGGCAATGTAGGTACAGCAGCCATACCTTTCACTGCATTCCGTTTCATATACAAGTCGTGCAGAGTCCGGGTAGCAAATGAGGAAGCGAAGAGGGAGGGTGGTGAAGCTCTGCCCACTACCAAGTGCTCAAGCATACTCGACCATCTTCATTTTCAAAAGCGTCAACACCGCAGGCAGCTGTTTAGGTTGGTGTGTTGCCTTACGGACGCGTACTGGGCTCTTAGGTGATTCTCAAAGGGAATAATGATGGCGTATTGGGCACTTAACAACTGTACTTTCACTACGCATTCACAATTTTTTTTCTTTCCCAACAATGAACTCCACAAAAGAAAAATGAGCACCATATTACTGCTTCGCTTCCAGGCTGTAGACATCTTTTATACCGGGGTTCACCATGGCTTCGCTGACGCATTTCGATCACGGATATTACGTTCTAAACTATATATACTAACAAATTGCAAAGAACAAAACCAAAAGACAGGTTTCCGTCGCACGGCATTGAGCCAACAGCCTCTCGTTTCGCAGTGCGCGGCACTAACCACTATGCCATAGAGAGTACGTGATCGAGGGTGCTAACGGCAAGCCATTTATATACACCACGGAGAAAGAAGTCCGCGATATACACCATACACCGTTTGGCCGACCTCGGAGCTCCGAAACTTTACAGCGTTTTTGTTATCTGTAGCGAGATGGCGCGACGTGCTCGCATTGGGCGCACTCGTCCCCAAGACGGAGCGTGGTCTCCCCTGTGTGCGGTTATCAGACTCGTAATTCGGGAGAGGGCGAAGGTCACCTCGCTCGCTTCCGCAGCCGTGTTTACGAAAGGAGTGCGGGGCTGACACACGGTGACGTAAGGTTTGTGTCAGTTGTTCGCGCTTGTCGTGTGTATACTTTTCCGCTCGTTTCGTGCAACTGTCCTTCTGTTTGAACAGCGTGCTTCAAGTGACAAGCTGTGAGAGTTGTTAGTCTGCGCTCGTCCTGTGTATGCTGATTTCGTGCGTACATTCTGCTTGAGGTGTGCGCGGCACGTTTAGAACTGCTTCCCGTTCTTCACGCAACTCTGTAATTTGTTCCTGTTGCTTAATGCACAATAAACGCTCTACTATCTCTGTGAATGTGCCGTCCATTTTCGTGTTATATCGTTTTCTAGAAAGCGGATTAGCCACGTTTTTTTTAACATTTCAAGGTTGTTTGGTGCCAAACTTCAGAGGCAGGTCGAACTCACCAGTTACGTATACAACGTAACATGACTCATCCACTCTCATCTGCTGCACTGAAGTTTTTATATCTCAGTAGTTTGTTTTTTTTTTGTTTCAGACCTTTTTTTCTGTAATGTCGTATAATTTCTTGTAGCAGTAGCTATCGGAAAATCAAGCTTTGTAAAGCAGCTACGCATGATTAAGGGGGCGAGACATGACAGTGTACGTGTGTATAAATAAGACGAATAATACTGCTTTTACAAAAGGTCAAAAGGTCGAGTGTCACTAATTTTTTTCAAGTAAGTTAAGCAATGGCAACAAATGAACGAAATTGTAAAGGAAGTTCTTATTCTCTGCGTAGTTGGGCTTTGAGGATTACCGCAAGAAGCAACGTCGTTGATGTTGGTTTGGTGGTGCAAACTATTACGCAATGTTGTGTGACAATACATTGCAGAATGCGCAGCTGCTGTTTACACTGAAACTTCGAGGAAGTTGTGTCCCCTGCAAATTAGCCAGTACGCCTACGATTCCATGATGAAGTTAGTGTAAAGCTGTCAGTTGGCCGAGTTACCACTTCTACCTAGGACGACTTTGCGATAAAGTTTTTGCAAGATGTTATTTTCCATCGCAAATACAGTGTCAGTTTTTCCGTGCGCAAGATGAGTCCCTATACTGGCGGGAAGTCCCGCACGTGTTTGTGTTTCGTACGGAGCCTCCCTTATCTAAACAGGAATTAACAAAGACTATGTTCAGCCAAACGACTCATTCGAGGACATCCCACTATCGAGAAGCATTTGTTTAGTATGAAATTGTGATGTTATTGGGGCAGGACCGCTCCAGAAAGAATCAGACAGCACGCCAATGCACAAACACACGTCCAACTTCTATTGTACCCTTCACACATGGACAACCCACACATTACGAAGTTCCTAACAAAAAACACGCGGCTAAACTAAATGAATAAGTAGAACGTTCGGCCTACAGTTCAGGTCGTCGGGGTAGTAGCCTGGGCCGTCGTTGATGCCCCGTCGGCACCATTCAGTGGCGAAGTCGACGTTGTGCGGCGTCGTCACCTGCAGTGACGAAGTCGGGAGACGCAGGGTCGCCGCGTCGAACTCCAGTGGCTCAGCGCCACTGTCGACGAACTGGAGCCGACGACACACGTGTTCCGGCGGCAGGGAGTTGTGCCCTTGAGCACCTGCAGTCCGCCTCGGAAACCCACGCCAGCCCTCCTGGAACAGCGGCGCAAGGGCAGGTTCAGGCACCCGGCGCCAGCTCTCCACGACCAGCGGGACAAGGACGGGTTCAGGAACCTGGCGCCAGCTCTCCTAGACCGGTCGTCTAGCGGAGGCTGAGCTGTCCACTCGGCTGGTACGAGTGTCGCGACGTGGCCTGGGTCGTACCTATGGGCCAGACGCCCAACGAGGTAGTCCTGCCTCGAACGACGTACCTCGCGCACTGCCGAAGGCACGGGTCACGCACCCTCGAGCCCGCGCCTCACGAGCTGTCGTCTTCCTCGTAGGCACCGCACGGCACATACACGCACACATCACATCCTCTTCGCCACCGCACAGCACACTATTGTCGTTTTTTTTTTAGTTTCTGTTTCGCGTCCGCGCAGCACATATTATGACATCACCCCCTTTTCCGAGAAAGTTGTTTGCAACTATTCTACTACAAGGGCGCGGGGCGAACGAATGGTCACTGCACTGCACGGTCACGGCACGGTCCCTGCACTGCACTGCATTGCCTTAGGGGTCGCATGTACATAGTAGCAGAATGTTCACAGAAGGCTGCTTACAGTTCGGTTGGAAAACTACCGTACAAGTAGGGTTGCTATGTCGCAACTAGGAGTCAACTATTCACGACTGAGGGCTAGTAGTATCAAGAACCACGTTGCTACCTGAACGGCAGTTATGTGCGACTCAAGTAGTCGGCTCCAACATTGTCACAACCTTTGATGTAATGAACTGTGAATGAGTACTCCTGCATAAGGAGACTCCACCTCAACACTCTGTTGTTCACGTGTTTGGCGGAATTTAAATACTGTAATGGTTGGTGGTCTGACTGAACGACAAAAGGTTCGCCATAGAGGTAAATATGAAATTTTTTCACTGCCCAAACAAGTGCAAGGCATTCCCGTTCTATTGTTGAATAGTGGGTTTCTCGGGGCAATAAATTACGACTTGCGTAAGCAACTGGATGCAGCACCTGGCCCTTTCCCATCTGGAGCAATACTGCGCCCAGGCTTGTATTGGAGGCATCCGTACGAAGAACGAACTCCTTCGAGAGGTCGGGAGCAAGGAGGATGGGAGCATCACCGAGCTTCTTCGTATTTTTTGAGCATGTTGATATGAAAAATCTTGTTTTTCCCAAACACATCGATGACGTAGTCGACATCATTTTTCCGTTCGATGACTTTTAACGGCCCTTTCCACTGCATTAACAGCTTGTTGGAGTCAGTCGGGAGCAGAATTAAAACCTTGTTGCCTGGGCATAATTTTCTAGGGCGACTTTTCCTGTCATAATAGGTTTTCTGCTTCACACGAGCCTTCTCCAGCTGTTCATGGGCTATCTTGCAAGTCTCCTCTAGGCGATTACGCAAATCAAAGACGTAGGTGTAAGTCGTCCGCGTTTCTTGCGTCTAGCCCCTCATTTGTCCACAGTTCTCTCAGCACGGTTAGCGGTCCTCGGACGTGGCGGCCGTAAATGAGCTGAAACGGAGAGAACCCGAGGCTATTCTGTGGAACTTCCCTATATGCAAAGAGTAGCGGAGCTAGGTACCTGTCCCAAGATCGAGGTCTCTCTTGGCACATTCTCTTTAGCATTGTCTTCAGGGTGCCATTAAATTTCTCCACGAGACCGTTCGCCATCGCATGATATGGGGTTGTCTTTAGCATCTTCACGGAGAGAAGCCTGCTAACCTCGTTCATTAATTCTGAGGTAAAACTTGCCCCTTGGTCGGTGACGATTTCCTTTGGCAAGCCGATGCGGGAAAAAATCTCGATGAGTGCTTCCGCAATGTGAACTGCATCGATTGCGGGCAATGCTACAGCGTCAGGGTAGCGAGTCGCAAAATCGATAAGTGTCAGAACATATCGGTTCCCACGGTCCGATCTTGGTGAAAATGGGCCGATTAAATCAACCGCGACCCTTTCAAAAGGTGTCCGGATAAGAGGCATGTTGCCTAGTGGTGCGACTCCAACTTTTCCTTTAGGGGTAGTTCTCTGGCACTTGTCGCAAGACTTGACAAAGCGCTTTACGTCTTTGTTCAGGTCAGGCCAATAAAATTCTTCTAGGACACGATCAGTAGTTCTTTTGATGCCTTGGTGTCCCGCCATGATACTGCCATGAGCAATGTCCAGTATGCCTACCCGGAACGCTTTCGGAGTGACCAGCTGTTTAAACGTCCTGCCAGTGGCAAGGCGGTAGCGTCGATAAAGCAATCCTTTATCTTCGATGAAATCGTAACAGTGGCCCTTTCCCGATTTGAACTCTTTATTCACTTTAGCAAAGACAGCTTTGAGTGTCGGGTCATTTCGCTGTTCCTCGACGAGTTGGGCTCTGGTAACGTCAGGTAAGAGCGTTGTTGACACGTACAAAGGCCTGATATTTTCTTGACCTTGTTGATTGGCTTTGGTTTTTGCCACGCTTGAAGAAGCAGATCTTGAGGTGACAGGTGACTTGGTCGGGTGTGCTTGCGCAGGTAACTCATCCACCTGGGTATGAGTCGCCTGCTTCCAGTCAGAATCTGGATCGTATGGTCCTCTGACGCCTGGAAGATTTCCCAGCACAAGGTCATAGAGAGGTTGATCCATACAAGCCACTTTCAGCATCCCTGTGAAGTACGGCGTGTTGACTTGTACAATAGCTTCCGGGAGATGGCTAGTTGACCTGTCTAGGAGAACGACACTGATTTTCTTGCCTGTCAGGCACACATCAGGAACGAGCTCCCGTCGGACGATTGCCGTGTTGCATCCCGTATCGCGTAAGACTCGAACCTCTCTTCCTAGCAGCAGACCTTCGACCACTGGCATCCCGTCGGCCAGGAAACGTATTGTACCCTGCACGTTCTTGTCGTCGTGGTGACTCGAGCAAGGAATCTTCCCTCCTGGGCGCTTGGCTGTTTTTCTAGCACCAGCCCGGGCAGAGTCAGGTTCGCTAAATGCGCACGAAGAACTCGGTTTGTTGTCCCCATGCTGGTTTCGGCAAGTTTCTGTGACATGTCCCGTTTTACCGCACAACTTGCATTTCAGCATCTGCTTAGGTGGATTGCGGCAGTCAGGAGCCAAATGTCCGAAACGACGACACAGGATACACTTGAGTTGCGGTTTCCGCGACGCTTCGGTAGGCTTTCCACTGGACTCTTTCGCGGGGTCAGGACCTTTTCCTATATTAGTCAAATTCTGCGCCTCAAGGAAGCGATCCGTCAAATTAGCGAGTTCATCTAGTGACTTGCACTCTCGCTCTTTTAAGAAAACAACCAGCTTTGGATGGCAACAACGCAAGAATTGCTCAGAGATTACGTGATCCCTTAGACCTTCATAGGTTTGGGATACGTTTGCCATGTCTATCCAATGGTCGAAATAACTGGTAATTCTTGCTGCTAACTGTCGTCCAGTTTCACCATCTGCTGCTCGTGCTTTCCGAAACTTATCTTGGTAGCCTTGAGCTGTAAACTGAAATCTCTGCAGTAGAGCTTTCTTTACTTTTTGGTAGTCCAGCGAATCAGCGGCAGTCATTCGGCCTATCACGGTTAACGCGTCACCCGTTAGGCACAGGCTAACAGCGAGACCCCATTTTTCTTGCGGCCAATCCTGTCCTGTCGCTACGCGCTCGAATCGCTGCAGATACGCGTGCAGATCATTGCGTTTCTCGTCAAATACAGGCAGTAACTTCTGCGGATTGAGGGGTGAGGAGGTGCTGGGCGCAGTCAAAGCGTCATTAGCTGCTACAGGCATATTCTGAGCTCCTTCCTGAAGCTTTAGCTTAAGCTGCAGAATTTCACGCTGTCTCTCGTCAGCTTCTTTGGCTGCCTCTCGCTCTGCAGCTCTCTCATCCCTTAGCTTAGCCTGTTGGGCCTCAATCCACTTGTTTAGCTCTGCACCCGAGAACCCTAGTTGGAGCCCTATAGCGGCGAGTTTTTCCAAGTCCATGGTGCAGTCTGAACGTGTGTCTGCCTCGAGCGAAACTGTCCTCTTTCACTGGTTTAACGAGCGGATCCTGGCAGGCTCGCCAGTTTGTGATGTTATTGGGGCAGGACCGCTCCAGAAAGAATCAGACAGCACGCCAGTGCACAAACACACGTCCAACTTCTATTGTACCCTTCACACATGGACAACCCACACATTACGAAGTTCCTAACAAAAAAACACGCGGCTAAACTAAATGAATAAGTAGAACGTTCGGCCTACAGTTCAGGTCGTCGGGGTAGTAGCCTGGGCCGTCGTTGATGCCCCGTCGGCACCATTCAGTGGCGAAGTCGACGTTGTGCGGCGTCGTCACCTGCAGTGACGAAGTCGGGAGACGCAGGGTCGCCGCGTCGAACTCCAGTGGCTCAGCGCCACTGTCGACGAACTGGAGCCGACGACACACGTGTTCCGGCGGCAGGGAGTTGTGCCCTTGAGCACCTGCAGTCCGCCTCGGAAACCCACGCCAGCCCTCCTGGAACAGCGGCGCAAGGGCAGGTTCAGGCACCCGGCGCCAGCTCTCCACGACCAGCGGGACAAGGACGGGTTCAGGAACCTGGCGCCAGCTCTCCTAGACCGGTCGTCTAGCGGAGGCTGAGCTGTCCACTCGGCTGGTACGAGTGTCGCGACGTGGCCTGGGTCGTACCTATGGGCCAGACGCCCAACGAGGTAGTCCTGCCTCGAACGACGTACCTCGCGCACTGCCGAAGGCACGGGTCACGCACCCTCGAGCCCGCGCCTCACGAGCTGTCGTCTTCCTCGTAGGCACCGCACGGCACATACACGCACACATCACATCCTCTTCGCCACCGCACAGCACACTATTGTCGTTTTTTTTTAGTTTCTGTTTCGCGTCCGCGCAGCACATATTATGACAGAAATCAACAGTGTTGTACCTACTCAAGTGATCTCTCCATCACATGCGCGCCACACACGTATAAGACGTCACTCAAACGGGTTAGTCCAATGTGCACTTGCGACATCAGTACACAAACTGCAGAGAACACGTATGTGTGAGGCAGTGAAAGGTTCAACGCAATAAGAACTGAGACTGAGGCACGGAAAGCACTTAACGAATCATGTTTATTTCAAGTAATGATTCTGTATATTCATACAAGAAGAAAGACAGAGAGCGCTTCTCCAGTAGACAATAAGGAAGTAAAGATCTACAAAAAACAGAAAACAGCGATATTCTAGCAAAATAGAGCAATAGAATTTCGAAATTCACAGGACATAAAAGTTTGCTCACATGTCTTGGTATCGTCCCCTGACACGTGCACTAGGTGGTGAATGTTTTATTCTTGAAATAAAATTTTGAAATCTACATGGCACCTCAAATGAAGCATGCAAAGAAGCTCTACTGAGCCTATGAGCTGACACACGGTATATGCAGCAAGCATGGCGACTTTCCGAGTATCATGGGTGCGGTAAACTTTTCTTGGCGGGCTTCATGGACGCATCAGAAATGGCGTCCGAGAGTAGATTCCCACGGACGTCATGAACGCTGCGAACGGAATGTGAGCTCTGGAAGTGCAGTTTGGGCCCCACCAATCTTCATGTCTCTGACCCTATCGACACTAAGCAGTGTTAAAAGAGAGAGGGCAAGTGTTTAAAGAGAGAGGAAAAGGAAACAAAAGATTTATTGATCAGAGCGAGAGCGAGAAAGACTATAAAAAAGGTAACGATCAGAGAGAGAGAAAGATGCAAGGAAAGGCAGGGAGGTTAACCAGACGCACATCCGGTTTGCTACCCTACACCGGGGAAAGGATAAAGGGGACAAAAGAGGTTTCAGAGAGATGAGAAGGTACACACAACCACGAGCACACTCGGGGAGCACACACAGTCTACAGGCGGTCGCTCAGGTTTGTTGACTTTAGGTAAAGTAGCAGTGCTTTAGTCGATTTCTGCGCAACTGAGGCAGATGCCCAAGGTCCTAGTATCTTCTGCACACAAAATGGTCTGGGGTCAAGTTGATTCAAAACCATCCGGAGCTGGCATCGCTGTGTGTCGTAGCAAGCGCAGCTGCACAGGGCGTGTTCGATGGTCTCTTCAGCTCCGCAGTAGTCGCATGTAGGAGTGTCTGCCATACCAATGCGAAAGGAGTACACCTTTGTAAATGCAACACCCAACCAAAGGCGGCTTAACAGTGTCTCATCGGAGCGGGAAAGTTGTGATGATAGCTTTAGCTTGAGCGAAGGATCCAGTTTATAAAATTAACACCTTTGGAAGCTGGTAGACGACAAAAACGTGCGTGTGAGATCTCGAGCCAGCCGGTGAAGTTGTCTTGCTGCATCATTCCTTGATAGAGGAATCGGGACTACACGGGTTCCTTCATGGGCTGAGCGGGCTGCATCATCGGCTAATTGATTTCCGGTAATACCGATATGTCCAGGCAGCCAGTGATATATAATATCATGCCCTCGTGCTAGAGCTTCATGATGGCATTGTCTTATTTCTTGCACCAATTGGTCATCACTCCTCCTACGCATGGCAGACTGCAAACTCTGAAGCGCTGCCTTCGAATCACAGAATGTGACCCATTTTCCTGGACGTTCTTGAACGAGATATTGTAAAGCAGCCCTTATAGCAGCAAGCTCTGATGCCGTAGATGTAGTCATATGCGACAACTTAAACTTGATTGTCATTGCTGCAGCCGGAATTACAGCGGCACCTGATGAGCTGCTGGACGAGACGAACCCATCAGTGTATATCTGCGTTCGGTCTAAGTACAACTCATGTAATAATAGCAGTGTTGCTTGCTTCAATGCTACTCAGGAGTGATTGCTTTTCTTTTTGATCCCCGGAATTTCTAGACGTACTTGCGGCTGGTCGAGGCACCACAAAGGACATGCCATTCTCGTAGCTGGCGTATATCCTGATGGAATGCTGTTTAGGTGCTTGGCTATGACGTCTGAAATCGTAGCACGTGGTCTTCCGGAGGGTAGAAGGGCCAAGTGGTGGTCGGGGACACGGCTAGCATGTCGAATGTGCGCTCTGAGGCAATCTACTACTCTCTATGTTCTGACCGGATGGCCTTTCACAAGCATGATTGTGGCATAAGTAGAAGCGCATCAGGGCAGTCCTAGGCAGATACGCAGTACCTGACCCTGCAAACTCTCCAATGAACGAGTATTGGATTTGCAAGTGTTAGTCAGTACCGGCAAGCTGTAGCGCAATAGACCCAGAAATAGGGCCCTGTACAGCTGTAGCATGGAGGCCACAGAAGTTCCCCATGATTTCCCGCACATGAAAATCATTATATGCACAATAGATAGCAGTCTCTTCTTCAAGTACGCACAATGCGGGCTCCACGAAAGACTTCTGTCGATTATTATGCCCAGGAAACGATGCGTCCGTGCATATTTGACACTCTGCCCATTGATGTAAACATGGTATGGCGTCATTGGTTTGCGTGTAAACGCCACCAACGCGCACTTCACAGTTGATATAGTTAGGCCTTGTTTCTGAAGGTAGGCTATTGTGAGGGTTGCTGCCCGCTGTATTCTTGCACGCACCTGAGGGCGAGTAAATGCAGCACTCTAGAGGCAAATATCATCGGCGTATATGGATAGGCACACCGACTTTGGCAGAACCTTCACCAGACCAATGAGGGCAACATTGAACAATGTGGGGCTTAAAACACCTCCCTGAGGTACTCCGCAGTAGGTGTAATGTTCAGCGGTTGTACCCTCATATGTTTGCACAAAGAAACCCCTGCCAGTTATTTAATCTTTTATCCATTAAAACATTCGTCCACCAATCCCCAATGCTGCGAGAGAAGTGAGGATGGCGTCGTGAGCTACATTATCATATGCACCCTTCACGTCAAGAAAGAGTGCCACTGATATGCGCTTGCGTCTTTTTTCTTGTTGAACAAATGTCGATAAGTCAAGGACACAGTCGATGGAGGAGCGGCCCCGACGAAAGCCTGCCATGCAAGAAGGGTATTTGGTGTATCGTTCCAAGTACCACTCGAGACGAAATAGAACCATTCTTTCCATCACTTTCCGAGGCAGCTTGCGAGGGCAATAGGGCGATACGCTGTCAAGTCCAATGGTGATTTTCCCGATTTCAAAAGTGGTATTAATCGACTTATTTTCCATTCTCGTGGAACACTGCCGCTTACAGGAGTTGTTGAAACTTGTTAAAAGCTCTTTTCTGGCTTTTTGTCCATGGTGTCCCAACGCACTATAAGTAATACCACCAGGACCTGGCGATGACGTGCACTTAGAAGCGACTAACGCACCTTCCAGTTCTTTCATGGTGAATGGAATGTTCATTTCTGGTAATCGCGTCTCAGGAACGATTACGACGTCAATGCTCTCGTTTAAGATATTCCCGGCAACCCTCGTGCAAAATTCTTCAGCCACCTCGAGTTCTGTTTTTCCATGATGGAGTGCCAAAGCTTTAAAATGGTGCCGTTGTTGTGGAGAGGAGCGAAGACCACGAACATTTCTCCAGATATATGAGAGCGGTTTATGAGGGTCTAGAAATTCACAGAATGCTTTCCAGCGTTCGCTCTCCAGCTTGTAAATGCGTCGTTGAATCTTTTTCTGGAGCCGCCTTGCTTCCCTCAGATCGTAAATTGATCTTGTGCGTCTGTATTGTCGTTCAGCACGCCTTTGTATAGCTCGTAATCTTTCCAGTTCGATGTCAAACTGTGTTATTTTAGACGAAAATTGTAATTTACATTTGGACGCTTGCATAGCTTCCACAATGGTATTTTCCAGGCTGCAGGCGAGGCCTTCTTGGCAAGTGTCCTCCACACGCGATGTAAACATCGACCAGTCAGTGCCAATTACAACACCGCAAGGGAATTATTTTATGATACCATCGATCGTCACGTAGGTGGGTATGTGATCACTCCCATTTGTCTCAATATCGCAAAACCATTTAGCTTTGTGAGTGAAGCACCGTGACACCAATGTCAGGTCAAGGAAACTGCCATACGTGAGACCCCGCAGATATGGGGGGGTACCATCGTTCATGATGGAAAGGTCGTAATCGGAGGCGAATGTAACAATGTTCCGGCCCCTGGCATTCATCCTAGTGCTCCCCCAAAGCATGTGATGGGCGTTGAAGTCACCGGTGATGATCCAAGGCCCATCGGTCCTCTTTAGGATGTCTTTTAATCTGTCGCAGTCAAATCGCGATGACGGAGATATGTATCCACCAATAAGCGTGAACGAAACTGCATTATTCTTTACACGAAGACACACGTACTGATTGTCGTCATTTGAACTTATTGGGTGCGAAAGATAAGTCAAGTCTGTGCGAATGTAAACAATTACTTCGCTTCGTTCTTCGCAAGCGGCTGAACAAAAAGCTTCATAACCGGACAATCTATAAGGCGTTGATACGTTTGGTTCACGTATGACAAGTATAGGGAATTGATTGGCCCGAACAAATTGGCGAAAGTCCGAGATACGGGTCTTCATGCCTCTGGCATTCCACTAAAAAATCTACGCACTTTCAACTTCAGTGCGGAAGATGAGATTTTGTTGAGCCATTCTGCTTATACGACTTTAGCAAGAACTGGATTCAGTGCATCCAGTATTTGCAGTGCACTCTTAGCAGACGGAGATTGTATGCTGCTCAGTAGCGTGCGAATCGTGGCAATTAATGATTGCACGATTGCAGTCACTTGCCTGTCTTGGTTGGAAAGATCTCGAACCGGGATCGCGGGTCATGAAACTCGTTCGGTTCGCTTGATGCTGCTTCCCTTTGAAGTGCAGGCCACTCTGTCGCAGTTAGGGTATGCTCACTGGCTTTGTCCTTTACAGCCTTTCCCACGGCATGTGGTGTGGGAGGCACAGGAGGTGGTACTAATGAGGGATCACGCAAACGTGTCGAGGAGGTAGCGGGCGTCCTCGAAGACCGACGTCGACGTGAACGACGCCTTCTGACTTTAGCTGCGGCTTCTCGATGAGATGAGTGATCGCGCACCATCTCCTTCAAGATAGCAATTTCCTTCTGAATCCGCTGGCAGTCCTTCGATGTGGCTTCATGGGATCCATTGCAATTAGAGCATTTCTTGACAGTTGCGACGCACTTATCCGCTTCATGGTGCTCGGCGCAGTGGTGGCATACCACCGAATTCTCGCAGACGCTGCTCACATGTCCAAGTTTCATGCATTTACGGCACTGGAGAGGCTTTGGAATGAAAGGCCGCACAGCATGTCTGAAGTACCCCACCTTCACATGAGAGGGGAGTGATGTGCTCTTAAACGCAATCTTCACACAGCGAGACTTGCCTAGCCGGGTGACATCAACAATTGGAGTATCAGTTGTTGACTTAACAAGAAAGTGTAAGTCATTATTGGAAATAGCCACATCTATGTCGTAGATCACGCCGGTTACTACATCACATCCCAAGGGAACATGAGAGCGCACCTGGTTGCCGTCCAAGTAAGTTACACTGCGCAGAACGCCCAAAGCACTTGCGTGCAAAACGTCAACAGCCAGTACATTCTTTCTGGCGTTCACTCTTATGTCCGTGATCTCATTTGGCACGAGCGTTTCCAGAGACCTCGACACAGACTGTATGTTAAGGCGTTTCATGCTGACGGTAGGAAGTGCAGTCAGAAACAGGCTGGTATAAGTGTTCGATTTGGGCGCTTCACTTACAGTTTGAATAGTTAAGGATGAGGATGTCCTCATGTTCCTTCTCTTCGCTTTGCGGCTCAGCACAGGTTGGAAACCGTCATCTGAAAATTCCTCACTGCTGAGATAGTAAGCATGAGTATCTTCACTGTCGCTGTCACTCGCTTGTCCCATCCGCTTCCTGGAGGCGGCCGCCGCTGACGCCGCTGGTGCCGGCAGGCGCCCGGGGTGGTCTACATCCATCCCCTCCAAAGGAGCAGCGAAAACTGATCAACAGACTTAAATTACCACTGAAATACGCTGGAGCTAGCAGAAGTTTGTTTTGTTTTGTTTCCCTGGGAGGCTCGCTCATACCCACTCAGGGGGATTGGCCAAGAAAGTGTAGTGCAGTTTTTCTGTAATCATTTTAACTATGTGTAATGAATTGGTATTATAATAAGACTAATGTAAAAATAAAAACAACATAAAAAGAGCAAACGAAAAAAAAATTCAAGTTGAGCAGTTTTGAGATTTGAGGTGTTATGATTAGCACTCAGCTGCGTTTACTTCACTCTGCCCTGGGGAGTAATAAATAATTTTTTTTGATTGAAGATCACAAAGGTATACGCTTGGTTGCCTGAATATAATCGCAAACGGCATTGAAAGCATCCCTGTGGCAATGTCCCAAAGCTGAGGCGCCAAAGCTTAGCGCCGTTTCCGCCGTTAATCTAAGGCCTATTTTCCGAAATGGCATAACTAGTAACCTTTTTCTAAGTATCTCGTAGCGGCGACAATACAAAAAATAATGATCTAGTGATTCCATTTCTCCGCAGAATGCGCAGAGGGGTGATGTTGTCTGACCAGCTCTGTGTAGATACAGGTTTAGAGGGGGGACACGACATCGAAATTTAGTAATTAAGACTTCGAGCTTTCTGGACTGACTCCAGTGGGGTTGCCATGGAAACATGAGGTGGTTATAGTCTGTCCGTGTAGTTACTTTTTCTATCGTATCAGTGGAGATTGCTGATTTTCGATATCTTATTGCCGTGATATATTCAACATCTGGCAGTATGGACAAAACTGGCCCATCAAGTGCGGCTCGTGCTAAGGAATCGGCCAATTCATTTAATCTTAATCCACAGTGTCCCGGAACACATAGTAATCTCAGAAGTTTCAACTGCGGGGGTACTAATGTTTTGAATGTGCTTAGAATTCGAGAGTTCTCTGAAGCCGTCAGAGCTGCACAAACTGAAAGAGAACCGTCATTATTACTGCGTTGTTTTGATTTGATGGAAGTTTTCGAAGAGCTAAAATAATCGCCAAGAGCTCCGCTTCAAAAACTGGAGTAAAATCAGGCAGTCTCACTGAAAAGGACCAGTCAAGCAAATCAGACGCAATGCCTACACCTGCCTTTTGATCATTTACGGAAGCATCTGTGGCTATTATATTTTTAGTTTTTGCATGCTCCAAGTAATCTAATAATATGTTATTTAAAAATTTGAGGGATTGTAATTTGGCATTTTGGGGGAATATATCATCATACTGAATAATAACATGACAATTCGAGTCATTAGTCTCAATTACATTTCTAATGTTCACATTTATACTTTGTAGATTTTTTTGTACAAATATTATCTGAGGTGTGTGAAACCGTGGCCAATGAGCAAGAAAGAAGGCGTCTGGGTTTGCGATAAAAGCATATTGAGATCTTCTTGCCGGTAAGCTATAAAATTTTAAAAATGCTTGTACGGTCAAAATTCGAAATCGACAAAGTAGTGTAGGCAGGCGCGCTTCCTGGTACAGTACGTTGATAGCCACAAATCTAGGGAGTCCCAGACACATTCGCAGTGCTTCTCGCTCCAAGACAACTAGAGGTTTCGTTTTATAAGCAGGGCCACCCGGGAATAATGTGCAGCCGAATTCCATGATGGGGCGCATGTACATCTTGTACAACGTTATCAAGGTGTGCCTCCGTAATCCATATTTCCGGTTACTTAGCTTGTGTAGTAAGCCTGAAGCCCGCTGTGCTTTGGTAGTTATATACTCTATGTGTGGACTCCAGTTAAGTTTGTCATTATAAATGATTCCCAAATATTTTATAGAGTCTACTTGCTGGATGGGTTCCTGTTTATATAGAATTGAAATTGAAATTGGTTCTGCAAGCGGAAATGCCATGAGCGCGCTCTTGTTGACATTTAACGATAACGAAATCGACTGCAACCAAATTTCTAACATGTTAATATATCTTTGTAATTTAAGTTGTAGTGAGTAAATACCACAGTCAGCAGCAAAGAGTGCGATGTCATCAGCATAAATGTAGACAGTAACTTCTTGATCTGTTGAAATTGTGCTCATTAAAGCATTAAATAATATTGGAGATAAGACTGCTCCTTGGGGAACTCCGCGCGTTTGTTTAAATCTAGATGAGGAACATCCATCCTTGACGCAGTATAACTCTCTTGATTTTAAGAATTCTGCCACCCACTCAATAAAATATTGTGGGAAGTTCAATCTCTCTAGCCTATTTAACAATATGAAGTGCTCCACACTGTCATACGCCTTGGCTATGTCAAGCGTTACTAAAGCAGCGTATTGCCTTCTTTTACGCGCGAGCTGTATTCGGCTCTCTAAATCAGCATGGGCACACCAAATTGAGAAATCACTACGAAAGCCGATTTGGTTCGGTTTTATTACTAAATTGTCTGCCATCCAGATACTTACTCGGCTATGAAGGACCCTCTCTACTAGTTTGACCATGTTAGATGTTAGAGAGATTGGTCTGATATTATCGACTGTTAATCCTCCACCCGGATTTTTTAGTATAGGAATCACCTTTGCTATCCTCCAATCCTGCGGCACCCATGAGTTTTTTAAGGAGTAGTTAATAACATTGGTGACGTCTCGAGGCGATAAATTGAACAGAATTTTAATCATGTCTACTGTGATCCCATCTGGGCCAGGAGATGCACAGGGTAAATGTTTAATCACGTTGGATACTTCAGTCTGTGTCACTTCTTCAAAGTCAGACTTTGTCGTAGACTTGTGCCAGTTGTTTGGCACTACTGAAGTGAATCTGCTTTCCAGACCTTTACCTATTGCCTCTAAGGTAGTGGTCATTTCTTGTGCCGACAGATTATCACAAGCTACATTAACTGGTGATGGCAAGATTTTCCGAGCTCTCATATATCGGAACAGTGCTTTCATATGTTTAGGCTTCGACAGGTATTCATAATGTCTTCTGTCATAATCTTGTTTAGCTTGAGCTACCGTTCTTTTAAAGCCCGCAGCAATGAATTTATCATCGGCCCAGTTTTGTGGGGATTGATTATGTAAGAGCTGCTTCCAAGCTGCCTTACGTCGTCGGTGCTCTCTTGTACATTCATCATTCCACCAACGGCTATATACTCTTTTTGTGGATTCAACAGTAAATTCGGCTCTTTTGTAGGATCTTTTAATGACTGCGTTTATATTCAGTGCTTTTTTATCATCGCTTTCTTCCGGGTGAATAGCCAGTGCTGACTTCAGGTCATTCCTAAATTTAGTGTAATTTACAAATACTCTTACATTTGAACAAGATGGAAGTATTGGACAAGAAATTTCAAAACTTATCGGTAAGTGGTCACTGTTGGTGCCACAGTCCAGCGCTTTCCAAGAAGAAGTAGTAATGGCTGAACTGACAAAACTTAAATCTAAGGCCGACCTGTAGTGAGTACGAATAAATGTGGGGGTTCTGACGTTGAGGCACGTCAGGTCATTAACCATTGTCCACTCCCACAAGCGTTTCCCACTAAGATCAGTTCTAAAACCCCAACTCGTGTGGTGAGAATTAAAGTCTCCAACTAAAACTTTGTCTTTGCACCACGATTTTGTAGCTAGATCCAAACTTCGTGTGTCTTGAACTCCATCCGGAAAATACATATTAACTAAAGTGAAGGGAGTGCAGTTGGGCAGTGTAATGTCTACTGCCAAAATTTCGCATTCTGGCGACATATGTTTGTATGAGCATTTGACTTTCATACTAATTCTATTATTAATAAAGAGAGCTAGACCCCCACCTCTCGATGGACGGTCTAATCGAAAGGATTGGAAGTTATTTAAATGGAACAAATTATGTACAGATAGCCATGTCTCTTGTAATGCTATAATATCAGGAGCGAATTTAGAAGTCAAGTATACCAAATCCGTAGATGCAGAATGGATTGATCGGCAATTCCAATGGAGAATCTTAAGCGACCCTATGGTTTCGAAAGAGCTGCTTCCGCTATAGCTTTCTCTAGAATGTTTTCTTTCAAGAAATCCCTCTTTGAAAGGCTCTCCTTTTCTTTCAGATACTTTTTGTTCTTAGTTTGTTTCGGTGAGTTAGTTTTCTTTGACACAGGGGATCTAGATCTCTTTAGGGACCTAGGGTCCAAATCCATGTCATCGAAATGTATTGTATATGCAGCTTTGTCCTCACTTACACTCTGTATATCTACTGCAGAGGGTGCTGTAGACGGAAAATACGAGGGTGCGGTTTCAGATTCCTCATTTTGGCGGTGGACGCCTATTGCAGAGGCTCCTGCTGGCGAATACGATGGCGCAGTTTCAGATTCACCGTCAGCTATTGGTTGTGAACTCTCAACATGTTGGGATACTAGGCCTGACTCTCCCGTTGTACCAAATATGCGAGTCATCTGGTTAGCTAAAATTTGAGATAGAGAATCGCAAAGGTTAGAAGTCAGTCGATCCATGGCTTTTTCTAGTGCCTTTTCTATGGCCTCCGCTATATTCAGGGAAATCGACCCATTTATTTCCGAGAGATGTCGTGCTGCAACACTGGCATACCCCTGAGTTCTAGTCGGAATTTCCGCTAGGGCTTCTCGTCGAGAACAGCGCCTACGCCCTATAATTTCAAGAATTTGCATTTCTCGAGCCTTTGCTGAACAATCAGGATTATCTGCACAGTGTTGTTCGTTGCAGAGACAACATTTCTCTTCTTTAGCTTTGCAGTAATTTGTTTCGTGGTTGTCACCACACACTCGGCATCCGAGTTCTGACCTGCACCCTTTAATAGTGTGACCGTATCGCCAGCACTTCGTACACTGGAGTGGTCGCGGTGATAGCGGTTCCACTCTGTATATTAGTGGCCATGCCTTGATTTCGCTTGGGAGATTCGCTCCGGCAAAGGTTACAATTACCGACTCAGTCGGCGTCTTCTGCTTCTCTACTAGTCGTGCACACCTATAAACGGAAATAGCACCAGTCACGGCAAACATCTCTAATACCTCAGACGGGGTCAAGTTAACATCGACACCGCGAACAATACCTTTCACACATGCCAGATGCGGGGGAATAAAGGCGCTCACCGGATTGGTCGCGAAACTCGAGCACTTCAATAGGTCTTGGACACAGAGCTGATCAGATGAAAAACATAGAATACCACTTCTGCCGAACTGGCGGACCTCTGTGATGCTGTGGAAGTGAGACGTCGCAGCTCTAAGCTCCGCCTGAATCACTTTCGGATTCTTCATCCTAATGAAGCCGTCATTGCTAGGGACGAGGGCCACAGGAACTGCGGGAATGCCGTTGCGTAGAAACTGATCCACTGGTATTTCCTGTGGCGGAAGTGAAGCAGACCAGAGGCAAGCCCCTGGTCCAGGTGAAGAAAACTGCATCTAAGTGAACTTTCTGGCGCTAAAAGCGCTTACTTAGCTGTAAAAGCACTATAGGAACACCTAATAAAGACAAAGAAACCACTGCCACTACACAAACTTAGGCCAAAACCCTAGATCAAGCACGACCAGCTACTTTCGTGTTCGAGCGTTGTTGACTTAACAAGAAATTGTAAGTAATTATTGGAAATAGCCACATCTATGTCGTAGATCACGCCGGTTACTACATCACATCCCAAGGGAACATGAGAGCGCACCTGGTTGCCGTCCAAGTAAGTTACACTGCGCAGAACGCCCAAAGCACTTGCGTGCAAAACGTCAACAGCCAGTATATTCTTTCTGGCGTTCACTCTTATGTCCGTGATCTCATTTGGCACGAGCGTTTCCAGAGACCTCGACACAGACTGTATGTTAAGGCGTTTCATGCTGACGGTAGGAAGTGCAGTCAGAAACAGGCTGGTATAAGTGTTCGATTTGGGCGCTTCACTTACAGTTTGAATAGTTAAGGATGAGGATGTCCTCATGTTCCTTCTCTTCGCTTTGCGGCTCAGCACAGGTTGGAAACCGTCATCTGAAAATTCCTCACTGCTGAGATAGTAAGCATGAGTATCTTCACTGTCGCTGTCACTCGCTTGTCCCATCCGCTTCCTGGAGGCGGCCGCCACTGACGCCGCTGGTGCCGGCAGGCGCCCGGGGTGGTCTACATCCATCCCCTCCAAAGGAGCAGCGAAAACTGATCAACAGACTTAAATTACCACTGAAATACGCTGGAGCTAGCAGAAGTAGCTCCTATTCAAAACACACTTCTTCGTCTTTACTATTGGTGAGGTAACGATCAGAGTCATCTATAAGAAGAGGTGCTGCCAGGCCATGCATGTCTGCCACCTTCCCGTTTCCTTATTTAAAGCACAAAATAGATTTGGCTCTGTGTATTCTGCCTAATAGTAACAAAAATTAATAATGTTTCGTGTCCATATAAAGTGTCCTTTTTTCTTTTACTTCAGTTTTCCTCTTTTTCTCTCTCTGTGTGTTTGTGTGCGCACGTGCATAAAGCTGTTTTTCGCACGATAAGACGGCGCTCACGTTATTAAATATATTTTAATTATATTGTGTGAATTCACGTACCAAAACCATAATAGGATTTTGAGGTAGGTCATGTGGGGAAATTGCAGATAACTACTGACCGCATGGGCTTCCTTAGCCTGTACTATAGGTGCAAGTGTGTTTCTTCATTTTGCCTCCATTAAAATCGACAATCATGGCCGGATTACACCACGTCCTCGAGCCTCTAAAAACAGTACACCATAAACACTTCGCTTCTACGTTGACTGCGTGCTCCTGCCGCCATTCGCAGACGTGTATAATTTCTCGTATTACGAATGATGTACGATGACGTACGATGACGTACGATGACGTTTGCTCGTTATATACTGTTTATAACATTATAGGAGCATCAGCCACCCGTGAATACAGTACAACGCAACCAGGAATGCTCATTCATCAGGGAACTTGCGGGAAAAGGGCCAGGCAGCTTTTTGTCCCTTCTCAGTGAGCGCGAGGTGTAGCACGCTCTTTAAAAGGCTAGATGTAAAAACTTTTTTTTCGCGAGAATTCTGGAGTCTGGGTTGGGGGTGTCCTTATATAGTTGTAAGCGAGAAAGCGGCGTTGGTTGTATACGCCGTCCACGCCCATCCAATTTCGATAGAGGTGAAACGCTAGAAGCCAATGTGCTGCGCGATATTAGGGGGGGGGTGGGCGCTATAGGTCACTTTGTCGCTTAGGATCATCAAACCACATAAACAAAAGCCAAGTAACATTACTTTTTAGACGAGACATGGGTGTGAGTCTTTTGTGCCTTACTTATAATGCGCATACAGGTGTTAGTTTTGAAAACTTCGTAGTGCGTACTTGAGTTGCTTAGCAACGTATCTGGTCTTACAAAGTAGCGCGTGAGAATCCTTATGTTCGAGTTCGTATTGATGGCTGTTAAAGGTCTGCGTGTTTAAAACTCCACCCTCATCTTCCTGCTCTACCTCGTGCATCTTATGTAGCCGCGGACATGTACAAGCTTCGTCCGTCGTTGCCAGCACAAATCGATTAGAAAGGTTGTACAGATACATATTTGACGTATTTGACGTGTGCATGTGGGAGTGCAGCGATGGCGTAAGGGTTAGAGCATCCACCTCTCATGCAAAAGGACCGTGGTTTGAATCCCGGTGCCGAGCAGTTTCCAACCGGAAAAAAAATCCGCGTGGTGATAGAACTGCAATAAGAGGCCTGGGGTGCGGCCTCACCAGTAACCACCGCCGCGAACGCACTACCTCACCGGAGAAGGATTGGCCACCCTGGTGCAGCATCTGGCCACTACCTCCCACATGCATACGTCAAATAACTCGCAGCCCTCAATCCCCAGCAGCTGCGAAGCAACTGACCACGACGGTGGTCAGATCTGCAACGCAGCAGATGGTGCTAAGAATCTCTGGATCCGGACAAGCCGCCATTGGAACCTGAACTTGGCAACGTTTAACTCTAGAACCTTATCTAGTGATGAAAGTCTATAGCTGTACTATTCGAGGAGCTAGAGGGTGTTAAATGGCATATAATAGGGCTCAGTGAGGTTAGGAGGACAGATGGACTTATACAGTGCTACAGAATGGGCACGTCCTTCGCTATAGGGGCTTCGCTGACAGAAGAGAACTGGGAGTCGGGTTTCTAATTCACAGAAAAATAGCTGGCAACATAGAGGAATACTATAGCATTAATGTAAGGTTGGTAGGTATTGTAACTAAACTGAATGAAAGATACAAGATGAAGGTGGTACAGGCTTACGCACCTACATCCAGCCTCGATGACGCTTCAGTTGAAAGCTTCTATGAAGATGTGGAATCGGCAATGAGTAAGGTAAAAATACAGTATACTATACTGATGGGAGACCTTAATGCAAAAGTAGGGAAGAAGCAGACTGGAGACCAGGCAGTACGAGACTGTGGCATTGGTATTAGAAACGCCAGAGGAGAGCTACTAGTAGAATTCGCAGAACGCATTAATTCACGGATTTTCAATAGCTTCTACCGAAAACGAGGAAACCGCAAGTGGACATGGAGGAGCCCTAATGGCGAAAATAAGAACGAAATAGACTTTATAATGAGTGCACCCCCAGGCGTTGTGCAAGATGTGAAAGTGGTTGGCAAGGTACGATGCAGTGACCATAGAATAGTACGGTCTCGAATTCGCCTAGACTTGAAGAAGGTACGACAGAAGCTGATACGCAAGAAACCAATCAATGAGCTAGCACTGAGAGGGAAAGTACAGGAATTCACAGTCTCGCTTCAGAACAGGTACTCGGCTTTTAGTGAGGAAACCAACCTTAGCGTAGATGCAATGAATGATAATCTGACGAATATCATTACGGAGTGTGCTGTAGAAGTTGGAGGCAGGGTAGTTAGACAGGACACTGGCAAGCTTTCCCAAGAAACGGAGAATATCATTAAGAAGCGTCAAATCATGAAAGTCTCAAGTACAACAGACGAAATAGAACTGGCAGAGCTTTCAAGTTGATTAATAGGCGTAAGGTATGCGATGTGAGAAGGTATAACACGAAGAGAATTGAACACGCTCTGAAAAACGGAGGAAGCGTCAAAGCAGTGAAGAGGAAACTTGGTATTGGCAAAAATCAGATGTATGCACTAAGGGACAAAGAAGGCAAATAACTACCAATATGGATAGGATAGTTAAAATAGCGGAGGAATTTTACAGAGATCTGTAGAGTAGCCGGGATAATCACGACTTTAATACTATAGAAACTAGCAGTAACCCAGATGACACCCCACCAGTAATGATAGAAGTCAGAAAAGCTTTGGAAATCATGCGAAGCGGCAAAGCTGCTGGTGAGGATCAGGTAACATCAGATCTGCTGAAAGATGGAAGACAGACTGTGTTAGAAAAACTAGCCACCCTGTTTACGAGATTTCTCCTGACGGGAAGAGTACCAGAGTCTTGGAAGTGCGCTGACATCGTCTTAATACATAAGAGAGGAGATGACAAGGACTTGAAGAATTACAGGCCGATCAGCTTGCTCTGTGTAGTATACAAGCTATTTACAAAGGTAATTGCTAACAGAGTAAAGAAAACATTAGAATTCAATCAACCAAAGGAACAAGCAGGATTTAGAACAGGCTACTCAACAATTGACCACATTCATACTATCAATCAGGTAATAGAGAAATGCTCAGAGTATAACCAACCACTATATATAACTTTCATAGGTTACGAGAAGGCGTTTGATTCAGTAGAAGTATCAGCCGTCATGCAGACACTGTGGAATCAGGGCCGTAGACGAAGTATATATAAACATCCTGGAAGAAATCTACAGGGGATCAACTGCTACCATAGTGCTTCGTAAAGAAAGCAACAGAATACCAATCAAGAAGCGTGTAAGGCAGGGGGACACAATCCCCCTATTGCTATTTACCGCGTGCTCACAGGAGGTTTTCAGAAGCCTAGAATGGGAACAGTTAGAGATAAGAGTTAATAGAGAGTACCTTAGTAACCTGCGCTTTGCCGATGACATAGCATTGCTGAGTAACTCGGGGGACGAATTGAAACTCATGATTACGGAGTTAGACAAGGAGAGCAGGAAGGTGGGCCTTAAATTTAATCTGCAGAAAACGAAAGTCATGTACAACAACCTCGGAAAAGAGCAGCGCTTTGAGATAGGTAATAGTGCACTTCAAGTTGTAAAAGACTATGTCTACTTAGGGCAGGTAATAACCGCAGAGCCAAACCACGAGATTGAAGTAGCTAGAAGAATAAGAATGGGGTGGAGCTCAGTTGTCAAGCACTCTCAAATTATGACAGGTAGATTGCCACTATTCCTCAAGAGGAAGGTATATAACAGCTGTATCTTGCCGGTACTTAGCTACGGAGCAGAAACCTGGAGACTTACAAAGAGGGTTCAGCTTAAGTTGAGGACGACGCAGCGAGCAATGGAAAGAAAAATGGTAGGTGTAACCTTAAGAGACGAGAAGAGAGCAGAGTGGATTAGGGAACAAACGGGCGTTACGGATATCATAGCTGAAATCAAGAAGAGTAAACGGACATGGGCCGGGCATATAGCGCGTAGACAGGATAACCGCTGGTCATTAAGGGTAACTGACTATATTTCCAGAGAAGGCAAGTGGTTTAGGGGGAGACAGAAGGTTAGGGGGGCAGATGAGATTAAGAAGTTTGCTGGTATAAATTGGCAGCAGCAAGCACAGGACCGGGTTAACTGACGGAACCTGGGAGAGGCCTTTGTCCTGCAGTGGAAGTAGACAGGATGATGATGATGATGATGATGATGATGATGATGATGATGATGATGATGACAGATACATAGACTGGACTATTAATCTAATACCTGCCAACCTTACTGAAACTTCTGGAAGACTATATGAGGCATGTCCCGAAAGTGACACGCCTGTCTGTGGTCTATAAGCAAAAGACAAGAAGCATTATGATAAACATGGTTCTAGTTTGGGGACCCATGGAAAACAAAGGGGTTGCGACCTTGATATTTAGTTTGCATACGAATAAATTTTAATTCACTTCAGAAATGCGGCTAGAAACTTGAAGTTCGATCATTTTTTGATGCACGTCATTTCCTTATAGCTTACGTAATAAAACGTTGTTATAAGCGTCACTCAAGCCTCTTGTTATTCGGGGGAAATTGGTTTGAGAACCTTTCAGAAGGGTCGCAGCTGCAGAATCATAAAGTTATACGTTATTTTCTGAGCTACAAGAGCTTAGAAGCGCATACAATGCATTCGATAAAATCTGCCTTAATTTCGTCACCAATGCTAACTGTCAACCAATCATAATTTGACATTTCAAGCTTTTATGTGCACAATTCAATTTGCAATGAGGGCTCACAAGATGTTCCTCAACGATCCTCCGGCACAAGAAGATCGTTCTTATCGTTAAGCGTAGTGTATCTTCATGTTTCGAATCACTTTAAGTACTTTATGAAGTAAATACGCAAGCGTTGCTGCCCAATTATGTTCATTCATGTCCAATCAGGTCCACTCGCCATTACGAAATTACGAAGTGTGGCGTCGTGGTCAGCAATGTATGCCTAAGCTATTGTACTTTTTATTAATTCCCGTTCAATACTGGAGCTTCTGTGCCTAGCATGTGATGAACACTGTGAAATATCTGGCATTCGTGCGTACATATGGTGAGCAGCCATTGTTCATACGCTGGCCCACAGGAGGGGGAAGTCCACATCTGCAGTGAAGTGTGGAGACAAAAATATTTAGTTTTCTCTCTAATGAACCAAGCTCATTGCACCAAGGAAATGTGTAAATGGGAAAATTTGATAATTTTAAATTTATTGTGGATAATGCCAGGTGGATGCGCGGGGAATATCGAAGGTGGGTATGTGTACACATATACATGCCCCCCCCCCCCGGGGAGGGGAGGGAGCCAAGGGGAAGGTGCGAAGCCAGCCCAATATATTGCAGTTATAGGAACGTGGGCGTGAGGGGGAGGGGGCGCTATGTGAGCCCCGTATATTATATTGACATAATAGTGTCAGGGGTGCTGCGATCCCTCCCCCCTCCCATGACGAGGGACCCTGCGCATGCTTATGCGTCTACAGAATGCCGTACGGGCTACGATGAACACACTTTGCGTGCTGCCTGAGGGTAAATTGAGGTAATGACAGGTCATAAAATGGGTCTTGTGCATTTTATGTTTATCGATGCTCATCGTTCCATCTATAAGGTAAGCACAGATCATAAAATGGGTCTTGCGCATTTCAGGCTGTTCGATGGTCATCTATCTATCTATCTATCTATCTATCTATCTATCTATCTATCTATCTATCTATCTATCTATCTGTCTGTCTGTCTGTCTGTCTGTCTGTCTGTCTGTCTGTCTGTCTGTCTGTCTGTCTGTCTGTCTGTCTGTCTGTCACTAGTCAGTTGGTCATTGAGCCGGTTGCTCAGGTCGCTCAGTCTTTCACGTCGTCTGTCTGTCCACTTCAATAGATGGTACCAACAGCAAAAAAATTGGTTGACGTAGTTAATTTTATATTCACTTCTGTAAATAAATCTAAAAATGTCGGTCGGTCGGTCGGTCGGTCAGTCGGTCGGTCGGTCGGTCGGTCGGTCGGTCGGTCGGTCGGTCGGTCGGTCGGTCGGTCGGTCGGTCGGTTAATCAGTCGGTTGGTCGGTTGCGATGTGGCGAAGGCGGGAGGAGCCTTGCCTAAAAGGCCGGCAATTGTTGCACCTGAGAATCTCTTAAATTATAGGGGTCAGTCACCAAATGTCACTCAGCCCAGTGTCTCACAAGAAAGTCATCAGGATCCGTTGCACGCTCCTCCTCGTCTCCGTGGGTCTTTCAGGAAAAATGACATCTTCCAATGCCTCGGGTTTGTGACAACCTTTCTGCAAGCTGCGTAACATCTCTGTTTGCTTTCTGTCAAACTGCGGGCACAGCCAAATGAAGTGTTAGATGTCCCCTATGCCACCACAAACAGAAATACGTGTTTTAGGGGCGAAGCTCCTTGAAGCGGCACCCGTTCGTCCCTCGTAGTAGTCGTAGTCGTAGTCGTAATGTGTAACCAGTCTTACGTTTTGACCTGCAAGGTGGTGCTGGTGGGAGATTTCTCCTGTGCGTTGTTGAACGACAAAAAATTCGCAGCGTGCGCGTTAACTAAAAGCTGAATTCCCCTGTATCTCATTCCCCATTAGCAGCCATTCGCATGTACATTGAACACTATTTCACAAGAAAGGGTTGCTATGTTATACTCGCTGGGCATAACCTCCTTAGTTTTAGAAAGGTTTAGCGAGCATTGAGCAGCAGTGCCATGAATACAGTGAGCTGGTATGTACCGTAAACTTGAGGTGGTTAAAGGTGGGAACTAGATACGAAGTGCAAACCGTAAGAAAGTATACGCCGAATTCTCCTGTCTCTCATTCCCCATTAGCAGCCATTGTCATGTATATTGAGCTTTATCTGACAAGAAATGTTTGCTACGTTACACTCGCTGGGCGTAACCTAGCTCCTGGGTTTTAGAAAGGTTTAGCGAGCGTTGGGCCACAGAGCCATGAATACAGTGAAATAGTATACACCATGAACTCGAGGTGGTTAAAGGTGGGAAGTAGACACGAAGCGCCAGCCGTAACAAAGTGTGCGTGTGCCACCTCTCGTTCAGTCCTTGGAATGTCCGCTGGATGGCGGTGCTTCTATATCAGGATTATATGATGAAAAGATGCGAGATGGTGGTACTTAGAGTGTTGAATAAGTGGACAATTGGACACACAGACAGAGTCATGGACAGACGCACGGATGGCTGCACAGACGGATGGACGCATGAACGGACGCACAGATGGACGTGCGGAAGCATGAACAGACGCACGCGCGGATGGGCGGATGGACGCACGGATGGTCACACAGGCGGACGCGTGGACGGATGGAAGCAAGAACAAAAGGACGGACAGATGGTTCGTCCCACTCTCCATCTATCACTCCGTGGATATGCTGCCGTTTTGTTTGCGTAAAACTAAACATCTGTGAGCAAATTGACACAGTAAGTTTTGTTATCCTGTAATGTCTGATTAGCAGCTTCAGTTTTGTTTTTTGTTTTCTCCTTGCACTGCTCTACATTCTCCTCACCCAAAATTTCTCATAGTGCAACTTACTTTCCCTTTCCATTAACCCCTCACTGCAAACTATTTCTCTAACACTTGCTTTCACCCATTATGAATGTGTCTGTCACCTGTCACCACCGCATCGTTCCTGTCCCCTCGTAACATTCTTCCTGTTTACCTCGCAGAAACTAAAAGTAAAGTTTGTCACTTCTAAGTTATAATCACGAACAGTCTATGCGCGATAGCGCTCTTATTTTTCAATCGTTCCTCAGTCGCCTCTATGCTGACGTAAAACCCGAAAAAAGTTCAAAATGCCAAGTGGGGTACGGTGCTTATTGCGTAAAGCAAATCACAGCATATCTATGTCGTGAATCATGATGAGTGGGGCAAAGCTTGGTTCATCCATCTGTCCGTCCGTCCGTCCACCCGTCGATCCATCTGTCCGTCCGTCCGTCCGTCTGTTTGTCTGTGCTTATCGAAACATCTCGAACGATCAGAGCGATGCGAGCGCCATCTAGTGAACAATTCGCATACTAGGCGTGGCTACGACAGACAACTATGGCAGACAAGCCTACGCCTTAAGGAGCTTCACCCCTAAACAAAAATTAGAAAGACATGTAATGTGGAAGCCATACCCACAGCCTTGCCACATCAGAAAAATGTGCTTATTAATAGACATCAACGTCCGTGTATTATTAAGAGCGAAGCTCCTTATGGTCTAGGGCAGTCCCGCATCCCTACAGCATAGCCAGCACAGCATACCCACAGACAGACAGACGGACGAATGAACGGATGGATGGACGCTTCGCCCCATTCATCATTCACTCCATGAATATTCTGTGATTTTTTTCACGTATATATACACCAGATATGCTTGGAAAGAGAGTGTTGGCCTCGCTTCGCATGGCCTTTGATATTGTCACGTGTGAAACAGGGGGACTTCGGGTGAGGAATACCACGTATTCACAGAGACGCAAGTCATTGACGCGACACCACTAAAAAAACCTCGGCGAGAGGACGCGCTGTCCCAAAATTAACTTCTTCGTTTGTTTCTGCTGGATGTGGCCTCGTACTCGCCGCAGTTCATGGCCAGGTGGCATTACTCCCCCCCTGAAAAAAAAATTGCCCCGATGCTCACGCAAATGGTAGAGCAAAAGCGGAAGTAAACTAAACGTGCAAAGTGTGGGCACACTGAAGAAGAGAAAAACAACAAAAATATGGCTGGGGCATGGTCGCACTACCGCATGAAGTACGGCTTGAGCCGTACAACGTGAACAATCTCAGGGTAGTGTTTTCGACGATGGAACTGACATGGTTCCGTCTGGGACCACCTCATAGTTCACGTCACTCATGTGACGCACTACTTTGTAGGGTCCAAAGTAGCTACTCAGAAGCTTTTTGGATAACCCTTGGTGGCGAGCCGGAGTCCATTCCCAAACTAAATCTCCTGTGTGGTATTTGACTTGTCGATGACGAAATTTGTAGCCGCGTGCATCCACAGATTGTTGTTGCGTGATATGCAGGCGTGCCAACTGTCGAGCTTCTTCGGCATACTGAGCAAGTTGCTCAGCGTCAGGTGTGAGCGACCCGTCGTAATCGTGTGGCAACATAGCGTCTAGCATAGTCTGGACCTCAAGCCCGTAGACGAGACGGAAAAGTGTGAATCATGTCGTTTCTCGAATGGCAGTGTTGTACGCGAATGTTATGTATGGGGGGATTCGATCCCACGTCTTGTGCTGAGCGTCCACATACACTAATAACATATCGGCGTTAGTCTTGTTTAGTCACTTCGTCAGGCCGTTAGTCTGTGGATGATACGCCGTTATCTTGCAATGGCTCGTTAAGCTTATTTTGAATACATCGTCAATGAGCTGAGCCGTGAAAGCTGTTCCGCGATCAGTGCTTGCGCAAGACGGGGCACCATGGCGAAGAACGATCTGGTCGACGAAAAACTAAGCAACATCGGATGCTGTAGCTTGTTGCAGGGCTCTTGTCTCAGCGTATCTTGTTATAGGATCTGTCTCTACAACTATACACTTGTTACCGGCAGGTAACAGAAGGAAAGGCTCCAGTAAATTCGATCCTATTTGATCTAACGGCGCACTTGGTGAAGGGACTGGTTGCAGCAGGCCTGCAGGCTTCAGTGGCGGAGATTTGTGGCGTTGACATTCACGGCAAGTTTTCACATATCACTTGACATAGTACGTAGCAAGTTTCGGCCTGTAGTACACCTGTTCAACTCTGGCAAGAGTTCGTGAAGAACCTAGATGACATGTTGTGGACTCGTCATGGCAGGCCAGACTAATGTCGTCTCGCATTTCAAAAGGCACCACTAGCAGGTAGGCTTTCTTATTGCCGTTCAAGTTTGTTTTGTACAAGACACCGTTCCATAGGCAGAACGAACAGAGATTGCGAGAAACGTGTCGAACTACGGGTGTTGCGTCCATCTAGTTGATCAATGATTGCGCAAATCTCGACGTCATCGTGTTATCGTGCGATCAAGTCTGTTGCCATGAGGACTACGAGGAAGCCACTGTCGTTGTTATTGTCAGGATCACAAATTCCAGTAGGTGCATGGAGACGACGACGAAGTGATTCTCTCACAGAACGCTTGTGCCTGTGTCTCAGTATTTTCAATTTGTTTTCCTGGAAATCCTGGGAGCTGCCGCTCCCTCCTTTGCGGTGATGCTTCAGGACACACATGAGAATGTTCCTGGCGTGCAACCGTCGCACCGGACTTCGTCGTCCAGGAAGCGTAGCAACGCGTGGAGCGACACCGACAGTGAGGCAACCGATTTGTACTCGGACGGCTTTGAGTCATCGGATGATGACTTCACGGTCATCATGAATCGATCTACAAAACGAAGACTGCTGCGGACAACATCGTCGGCAAGTGTTTCCACCGTTAAGACTGCACCACAGCGGTGGCCGCACACCGTGCTGTTTATGCCCGAAAACCCTACATCTAACTTGCGACTCCTGAACAGGCAAGTTCTTTCTGTGCTTCTCGAGGAAACCACGCCGAATGAGATCAAAGACGTAAGGATCAATGCACGAAAGAATGTCCTTGCTGTAGACGTTATGCACCGTAGCCTCTGCAAAGTCTTCGGCACATAACAGAAATCGGCAACGTGAAAGTTCGGCCAATGGTCGCTACAGGTTGTAATGGCACTGTAGGCGTCATTTATAATGTGGATCTTTCCATCTCAGCTAGTGACCTGCCAATACTAATAAGCCAGCAACTGAAGGCACCCGCATCACGCACTTTACCAGACTCGGACACTCACGCTGCTTGAGGCTTGTGTTCGAGGGAGACAGCCTTCCCTCGTATGTCAAAGTTGGCCATGTTCGCCACTCAGTGCGTCCTTACATACCGAAGCCACTGCAATGCTACAAGTACTTCAAGATGGGACACATAAAAGGTGTCTGTGAGAACAAAGTTGTGTGTCCGCGGTGCGCTGAGTCTCACTCAAAAGACGCCTGCAGTGTCACCATGCTACGATGTCCAAACTGCCACGGTGCTCATGAGACCTCATCCAAAGATTGCCCGCGGGTGCGAAACGAGCACGCGGTACTCAGGCGTATGGTGCGGGACAATTCAACGCAAAGGGAAGCTGCCGCTACACTACGCCGACGACGGCGTCGTGGGCGAAGACCATCACGGAAAAACGGCTCTACTGATAGAGAAATGTCATCCTCTATCAAAGAGGCTGACCCACAAACACCGAGCTCACTGAAGACGGATACTGCCAAACAGAAGAAAGGTACAGCAGTTGCACCTTCCGTACAGTGGCCCTCTCTTCCACGAAGTCAACGTACTTCGGAGCTGCATCAAATCCCGCCGCCCTCGACGACCCCTCAAACCAGTGATGCGATGAATGAAGATCAAGTGATAAGCTTGCAGCAATCGCTGATGAGTACCATGCGTGTCCTACAGAGTAATATGAAGACTTCGGCCGCGCAGACCGCACTGCATGTGCTGGACACCCTGAGTCCGGTGCTTGCAGCTCTAAGGTAAAACCATGGCCAGCGAGGCACCATCGTTTCGAGCGGAAGTCAAGAATGCATCTGTCTTTCAGTGGAACGCCAGAGGACTGAAGTCGCGCATGTCTGACTTTAGACAGTTTGTATTTGTGAACCGCTTCCCCATTATCGTGATTTGTGAACCCAACCTGTGTGCTTCAATCAAGCTGTCAGGATATGAGTGCTTTATGTCCTCCACTCACAGAGACTGCAGCAAAGTTATTGTATTCATGCGCCATGACCTCAATTACGTTCACCACAGAGTCTCGCCTGATGAAGGGAATCAGTATGTGTGCCTTACTGTGAAGAAGGATAAGGTTGCTTTCACTATTATCGGAGCTTACTTATCTCCATCAAGCCGCCTTGACTGCGAGCGCTTACGCGGTATTCTGACATCGACTCCAAGGCCATGGGTGATCACTGGCGACTTCAATGCCCACCATACCATTTCCTATGGGGAAGCTCCAGGGACAACTCTAGAGGAAGAAAATTGGTTTCCTTAGCCTCGGAGTACGAACTCTGCGTTTGTAACGATGGAAGCCCTACATATTTACGCGGATCAGCCTATAGCAGCTGCCTGGACCTTACATTGGTTTCTCGCTCACTTACCAGGAAAGTGCACTGGTTTTCGGATCTGGAAACGCGGGGCAGTGACCATATACCAACTTACCTGTGTATAGAAGGTTTCACCAGCTCCAAGTCCTCAAGAGGCCTCAAGTACACCGATTGGCGGAAATTCAAAATGGTAATGGAAGACTGCTGTACCGACGGCTCATCTTATAACCTAGAGGACTCGATAAAGGATGTCCTGCAGAATACCACGCATACACATTTGACTAGTCACAAGCGCACCGATTTTGACATCGAGCTTGAGAAACTTCGCGCAGTACGCCTTCGTGCAGAACGAAGGTACCGACGGACAAAGTGAATGGATGATTTGAGGCTGGCTAGACGCATTCAAAAGAAAATGCAGCGGCACATGAATAAACTGGCTAGGCGACGTTGTACATCCTTTTGCGAGTCATTGGATCCACGAAAGCCCCTATCAGTGATATACACATTAGCCACTGCATCTACACTCCACACTGTTGTTAGCCTGTTGCCAAGAAGTTGCTGGTATAGTCTGCTGCCAAGAAGAGCCTTGGTATACATAGTCACAATTTCGCCTAAATCTGTAACCCGTGTGCCTTCCAGGAGGCTCGCGCTAACGATAGAGCTACAAGTCGAGCTCATCGGCGTCTTCATTCGCCGCATCACGATACACACGTACAATCAGCCTGGCGCTTCAGATTGATTTAGCCCCTGCATAAAGTCAGTCAAAGATTGTTTATTTTTGGGGGGAAAGGGGGGACACGTATCCACCAAACGTGCTATAGCAGCAGGAAATATAAGGAAAACAAGGAAAGGTTAGCAAAAATTTGTTTTATGTTAATAGTGTTGTGGCAGTAAAACGCCGAGACAATCAGTTATACACATACTGCAACTTCTTTATTTCAAGAAGTGAGTTTCATATAGACGGTTTACTAAGCGAAGAAAATTTCTTCTGTGTGCCATCAGCATAATACTCATTCGTCCACTTTAATTCAGCATCACTTTTAGCGGCTGAATTGGTTGCGATATCAGGATAAAAATTATTTTAGTCGTCCTACTGAACTGGAATAAAAGCATAATACGTCTCTACAGAAAGAGGTACCGTAGCTAAAACATATATGAGAGTTCATTTTTATTATTCATGGTATTTCATGGACGCGGTAATTTCCACCGGTAACGAATGCCTGTCGTTATACTAAAATTGTTTATATCACAATTCAAATCAATGTGCATAGACCTTTAAGGCGTTCACCGTTGTGGTTACAGCAACATGAGTTCTTCATATGTTATTAACATATGTTCTTAATGACCTATGTGTCACGCGCCGCTATAGAAAACCTATAGCCCGTATGTGAGGTAAAACATGCCCGTGCTAAATCTTCGTGGGTGTCGACATTTCCATGGAAGCATAATAAATGGTTTCTGAGCTTAGATTCCTACGCACGTCAAATAGATGAAGAACTCGGCGTGACCTCGGCAAGCATGGTTTTGACCACACTGGTCGCCATGTCGTTGTCCCACGGTGCACTATAGAAGCATAATGAAAACACACACACAGTAGTTAGTGGCGTAAAAAAAAAACGCGTAGTCGACTTTTCCTTCGACCAAGAAATTAATACATAAAATGGGTCACTTGTGGGCGAAAAATAAAAGCGCATTTCATTCCATGTCAGGCCGATGGGTGCCCACTTGCAGAAAACCACTGTCAAATATAGACATGTTGATCAGCGCACGCGTTAAACAGCCGAAGCCTTTTTTTTTGTTAGATCGAATACCAAGTGCATGAGTCATCCATTCATCATTCTTCTAGATTAAAACATAACTACCTGTTGCACAAGACATGAATCATGTTGTGTTGTAGCACAAGTGCGCATGCGCACGTTTTTTTTATAAATCATTGTTTTCTATAGGTTGTTTTTTTTTCACATAAACTTAGATGTGAGTTCAGCGTGGTGTCTTTTATTTTTCCGTATCCAACCCGTTGCACTGTATTCTACGATAAGCACTTCTTTTCTTCTGCGTCCGTTATTCTATTTTAGCATAGCTGTTCAAGGTTTAAGATATATGATCTCCGTTACCTTCGCAGTTGCTGGAGGATATGCGCCAGACAAATTGGCCAACCCTCACCACTCAGCACCGGTGAAGTAAAAATGAAGTCCATTGTCAAAAGCGTGTGTGCTACAGGGTGGTAAAGAAAGAGAGACTCACAAATTTATTTATTTATTTATTTATTTATTATTATTTATACATACTGCAGCCCCTATTAGGGCTATTGCAGGAGTGGACATACAAATGATCAGGTGATAACAAGCAGAAACAAAAACATGAGCATATGGCACAAATTTGTGGTTCATAGTACTACACAAGATACAGAATGAACAGAGCAAGAGCACAGAAAGCAAAGGAACATGGAAATATCTACTTATGATGAGAATGAAACGAGAAAGAAAGAAAGAAAGAAAGAAGAAAGAAAGAAAGAAAAATGAAGCCTTTGTAGAAGACGTTCCGTTGGGAGAGCAGGCGCTACATGTGTACGGCCTCGTTTTTACCAATTCGAACCACGTCTACCATTGTGACAGCACCACCACCGCTGCATAACAACATTCGCGACATTAAGTCAATTAAGTTGCTTCAACAAGCTGCGCTTGTTGAAGCAACTTAATATATATAAATTATATATAAGCAACTTATATATATATATATATATATATATATATATATATATATATATATATATATATATATATATATATGAGATCTAACAGACAGTAATGCCAAGGAATGTACAGGGGAAGTTATTAGAACCAATGGAATGTAAATAAGAAGACAGAAAAGTGGATGAAAAAATAACCAGCCGTGAGCAGGAATCGAACCTACGACCTTCGAATAACGCGTTATCGAAGGCGTTATTCGCGGTTCATATATATTCGCGTTTCGTTATTCGTAGTTCATATATATATATATATATATATATATATATATGAACCGTTTGTTCCGACCTCTGCACACGTTCCGTTTGCGCGTTTGCGTCTCCCCTATTGTCCACGTGTTCCTAGCGCTTTGCTTAGAGTGGTTTACTGCCTTACTAATTAAATGTAACAAAAATTTTTAAAAACCGTTTGGTACACGGAGGGAACTGCGTACGAGAGTCGCTGCTACAGCATAGTATGTGCGTTCGGACGTGCCCTTACTTGACATGGATCGGCAAATGCCTCTCACGTTCAATCATGCTGTTTTCTCACAGCAAAGTTTGCCGCAGTTACTTAGGGTGCACTCTGGGACGGCGAGCGTTCAGTCACCATGAGAATGATGGGTAGAAGATGTATTTGCCTAATCTTTGAGATTGCGGCTTCCCACGCACTTAGAACGTTATTTATTGTAGTGATCTGGCTCTTATTTATGATAAAATATAGGATCGCGGTGGACTTTGTTAGCCTATTGAATTGGTGAGCCTAAAAGGTTAAGATGGAGGAGCGGAGCTGTTGAACATTTCCTGAACTTTCTTCTAGCGACACGGTGGTTACAGACCACATATTGCCAGAGTTCCCTCTAATATATATTGTTGAAACCATTGTGGTTCTCACCACCTAGTTAGTGTTGAAGCGATGAACACCACCATGATCTTTCCGCCAACTGCAGCGCAGTGTTTTCTCACTCACCCATTCAGGTGAGTTGGACCACGCTGGATACTTAATTAACTAGTTAGCTTACTGTCTTATTTCGCATAACATCCCAGAATCTTTCTATTGCATACAATGTTTTGCCCTTGTAGCAAAATTGCAATTTATTTTGAATAGCTACAAAAGCATTGCTCTACAACATATTTCAAAACCACTGGCCATTCCTGAAGTGTGACATCATGGACAATGGAAGCTCAGGCTACTTCACTCACTATGCCTTTCCTTTCAAAGCTGGAGTTTCTGAGTATAGTATGTTATGAAAACTCCGCAATGAACGGCCTTCTTACTTACGGAAGGTGCGCAGCCACATCTAAGCCCATGGCCAGTCGAAGGTGGAAGTCCACATCTGAAATCAACTCCAATAAGCAATAAGCGCATATCGCTAGCAAGTCGAAAAAGAAGAAGTAACAACCACTTTTATTACCATTTCTAAAATGAAGTGATGAAACCTTTCGTCATCGAAGTGGGGAGCATTGAAGCACTTTCGAAATACGCATATTACTTATCATTATCCAGATAATTAAAAGGCCCGTGAAGCATTCACCCGACAAATTGTGGTGTTCAGCGACAAATAGAAGCAGACCACCTATTCTCCCTGGAGCTGTGTGCATATGTTGAAAACAAACCATAAAATTTTCATTGCAAAACAAGCCCTAAAAGTTCTTGTCTATAAACCCCGTCCATGGCCCGGCCATGGTGGTCTAGTGGCTAAGGTACTCAGCTGCTGACCCTCAGGCCAGGGGATGTAATCCCGGCTTCGGCGGCTGCATTTTAAATTCAGGCGAAAATGCTGTAGGCCCCTGTGCTCAGATATTGGTGCACAATAAGAAGACCCAGGTGGTCAAAATTTCCAGAGTCCTTCACTACGGCGTCTGTCGTAATCATATCGTGGTTTTTGGGCGTTGAACCCCACATACCTACAAAACCCCATAGAGTTTCCTAATCATACACTATAGGAAACTCCTGCGCTAGTATCTATGGGAGCTGCAACGCAAGGCGCTTCAGTGAGCATGAATGGGTAGCACACGGATTTGTCTCACCTTCGTACTTCTGGCCCCATTTGCACTCGCGTGGCTTGGAGCTGCATTCTCGCGAAACATAAATTAGGGAATGTTCAGCAGTTACGCTACACTGTCCTAATAATTTATACTTACCACTTTAAATCGGGTAACGAAGTTCAAAAAGGTTCGTTATTTCTTTCTAAACAAAACCAAAACACAGCAACAAACGAAACCACAAGTGTGCTTTGCCGCCCACTAGTTCTAAAACTAGGAAAATGTGTGTATACTACCCATCAATCGCATGATCACTGAACGATCGCAGCTCCAGAGTTCACTCTAGTTAATTTTGGGAATCTCTATGCCAAACCCAGTCTACTGCCAGTGACCGCTACGTTGCCATATCGTATGTGACGTCGCGTGCTCCATGGAGCTGAGCGGTCGTCACCTACCATAGTGTCAGCCACTGCAAAATATTCAATTTTCAAAGCCAAGCGGAAGAAATCTGAAGCATCTCCGCTTATGCGTAGCTGATAATGAAACGAAATCGTTGGCCGGAATGCAGATGTTTACAAGCAAGCTGCTTATTACGACGCGGCTCGCGAGTGTCTCAGTGTTGTCAGACTCTCGAACTGATTGCGTGTTTATAAAAGTGCTTGTTATCAATTCAGTTCTCAACCAACGTCACAGAAAACTTACCCAGCTTGTTTGTGAACACCCAACGGTTATGTAACAAGTATGAGAGAAACACATTATGAGCGAAATTTGGGTGCCATGGCCCTTTTAATGACTTCACATGTTGATAAGCGTTCCTTTCGTAGTTTAACTACACATTCTCGACAATGACTTCTTGATAAAAAAAGACACGTTTGAATGGGCTTACTGCGAATATGTTGAGGTTTACGTCACTTCAACTATTCCATTTATATGAGTTATGCAGTAAAGAAAGTTATTCAAAACAGGAAAAATAACAAGCAAAGCAAAAGCTTATTCATCACTCTGTCATAGTAATGGGTATACCAACCAAGTGAAATTGCAGTCTTCAAATGGGCTGTTGAATGGTTTCTGTACATTTAAAAAACTTGCTCATTCCCGTGGGTATTTCGCTATTATCATCGCATCGTTTAACATGCATACATGCACCCATTTTCAGGCGAATATCCAACTCAAGGACTGATTTCGATGACCACATCAACAGCCGTGGCATGGTTTAAATTCTTCTTCAATATTCCAGTTCAGGGCGATAACCCCTCATATTTCTCGTGCGACGTCGTATCGGCTAGCGGTGTCCTTCTCGTATTGCTTCGGCCTACGTTTCTTCTATTTTTCGCATTGGTCAAGGTATACTACAGTAACTATGGCAACCTGTCGGATTGCAACACAGCCAGCTTTAGTAACTCAAGCGGCAAAGTTGGTCGTTTCAACCCCACTGGTCCTTGCGTATAAGCTACAGTACGAAGACTTCAAGGCCTCCCACGATATAGCTACGCGAAATGGAGAGCACGCAATTACGTCGACACTAAATCAAATAACCGCGCTCACGGTCTTCGAGTTACAGCATTTATTGCGCTATTACTACTGAAATCCTTTTCTGGCGGTGTTCTTCGGCGTAATCACACGACCTCTGAGATTTGTAGCTCAGAATATTGTAGGCCATGGTCCTGACGCGGTCGTTTACTTCACCGCTCCTGAATGGTGGCACCGCCTTTTCCAACGTAGAGTTACTGTATACTGTATGTGCTACCTTTAGGCAGCATAGTTGCGCCACTGTTTTCCGGGTGCCACTCGCTCAACCTACAGGAGTTCAGCGCCCCTATTCGCCGAGCGCCGTCACGAGATTATAGGTGGTTCATTTGCACTGCGGAGAAGCCAACGCTACGCCGATTTCGGGCAGATCAGCTGGGGTTGGCAACGGCTGTTGTTATTCTCGCCGCGCTTCTCCGCTAATGTAGCTATGTTGCTGGTTGGTGAAGAGAAATACGGCAGCAACTGCATTCTGTGCTGAATTTTACTACGTAGAGCCCATGCAATTAGACGCTGGTGTAGCGGGTGCTGCTTTAGAAAGATTAGTGTTCAGTCGGAAGGAATAAACGCTTGGCCATGGTCGTTGGCAGGATTTTGTCTTGGGGAGTGGAAGCCATTGTTGCATCGTGGCTTAGGGAGAACGAGAGCGCTGGTATAGCTCGGGTAAGGGCAAGTGCTGTTGTGGCTTGAGGGGGGCAATTGCCCCTTTTCAACTTTTCCACAGATGCCCATGCGCTTCGTTTTATATATATATATATATATATATATATATATATATATATATATATATATATATATATATATCCACGGCACTGCAAAACTTCCTCTATTTCTTTTAACCCCAGATGCAGTAGTGAATACGTTACACATGCACAGTTGGTTAGTGTACTTCAGCTGCATATGTCGAAATAGGTCTGGCAGCAAAAACGCTAAAAATAAGAGGAGAATTCAAACTAGAACTATTTGAATCGGGAAGTTGTTGCTGCTAGCGCGTCAATTGAATGTGGCTTTGACACCTTAAGCGAAAAGAATGTTGGACACGACATGGTTGTTGAACAACGATTCACATCAATTGTAATCAGCCATGATTGCTATACGAGCGTAATACGAGAGCCGCGCGTAACGCGGCGTCACACAGCCATTCTGGATTGCTATCCATCGTGTTTCAGTTGAAGACTACAAAGCTTTAACTGGTTAACTCACACTGATAATGAATGAACCCAACACGATGAAAATGTTCTATCCATTACTAGCTATGGCGATAAACTATAAATATACCCATGTTTCATTGGTTCAACGAGCTGACGCACGGTTTTCATTATTATATACGAAAAACCTAAACATAAAATGAAGGCTCCCAGGCGTGATCAGAGCAACTGAGTTTTAGGGGCGAAGTTTCTCATAGCGGCACCTGTTCGTCCCTCGTAGCCGTTGTAGTAGTGCGTAACAAGTATAACATTTTGACCTCCAAGGTGGTGCCGGTGAGAGATTTCTTCTGTGCGTTGCTGAACAATAAAAAATAGTGCTGAATGTACATTCCGATGGCTGCTAAGAGGGATTGAGAGACAGGAGAATTTGGGTTTTAGTTACCGTGCACGCTGCAAATTGTTTTATTGTTCAACAACGCACAGAAGACAAGAAAGGGTTGCTACGTTAAACTCGCTGGGCTTGACCTCCTAGGTTTTAGAAAAGTTTAGTGAGCGTTGGGCCGCAGTGCCATGAATACAGTGAACTAGTATATACGATGAACTCGAGGTGGTTAAAGAATGGAAGTAGACACGAAGCGCAAGTCGTAAGAAAGTGTCCGTGTGCCTCCTCTCGTTCAGTCCTCGGAATGTCCGCTAGATGGTGGTGCTTCTATATGAGGATTATATGATGAAAAGATGCGAGATGGTGGTACTTGGAGTGTTGAATAGGTGAACAAATGGACACACAGATAGATGTATGGACGAACGCACGGATGGCTGAATGGACGGATGGACGCATGGACGGACGCCAGATTGGATGCATGAACGAAAGCAGGGACGGACGCACAGATGAACGTGGGGACGCACGAATAGACGTGCGCACGGACGGGCGGATGGACGCACGGGTGGCCACACAGACGCATGCATGGATGGACGGAAGAAAGAACGAATGGATGGACGGATGCTTCGCCCCCCTATCCATCATTCATTCCGTGGATATGCTGCCATTTTTTCTTGTACCTTCATACAAAAATAGAAAGAAGAGAAACCGAAAATAAAAATTGGCCCCGTATCCGCATGTTAATCTGCAAATTTCGTCAAAAGACGACAATCTTGCGTATGGAGAGAGTGAACAAAACATTTATTTGATGTTCTGGGCATGAAAATCAGTAAATGATATTCTGGACGCGCTGCATTAGAGTACCTCGAGCGTGCAGCGGAAGTGAACGAGCACATCAAGTCACATCACACGTGAGTCATGAGCACCATCTGGCAGTTTTCTTGGAAAACAAAGTGCGCGGCTCTTAGACGGGTGTGCGCGCCCGTCTCAGAGGTGATAAGGTGTAGAACGCAAGGCGATGGATAGGCGCCCCCATTTTCTCATCTTAGCATATAGCGTTGAAAACCCTCGCCTTTTCGTGCAAGCGTTGCATATTACGCGCAGTGTGATGAGCGCTACGGTTCATAAATTTACTTATGTATGCATATTCTAGTAAAATACGCAAATACAGATTATATACGTGTTGTTATGGTGCCCCAGACATGCACAATAATTGCTTTTTAATTGACAATTGCACAAGTGTCAACGCTAAAGCTTGAGCAACATTGGCGGGCGCTGCGGATATTGTTGGCCGTTTCGAATACCCAGTGCCATTAGGAGTGCACAAACAGATATATGTACAGACAGACAGACAGACAGACAGACAGACAGACCAAGATTTTTGCATCAAAGGTCCCCAAGAAATACTAACGTTTTTACGACTGAGCCGGCAACTGGAGTAGCCTGTCAGGTGAAAAACCAGGCGAACCTCTCCAGATTCCCATTAAAGATAATTCTCCTTTCTCTCTCTCTCTCTCTCTCTCTCTATCGTCTTTAGAAAAATAGAGCTACGCTAGTGCTCTGCAGCACAGTAAAAATTTTTACACCTAGAAGGGTGTAAATGAGCTTGTCCCGTGGACGACACCCTAAGGGTGTTAATTCAGCACCTTCTAAAAAGGGTGCTTTCTCATGCACCCTTAGAATAGGGTGTACATGTAAAAAACTGTAGGGTGTTAAAAAACACCCTTAAGGAAGGGTGCCTTCGATGTCCATCACTTTTTTAGCACCCTCTGAGGAGGGTGCGAGAAGGGTGCACAAGGGTGTTGAGTGCCCATGGCAGGGGTGCCAGTATTCTTTTAGACTGCACTAATAGATATCAGCATGCACTGATTAAACACTATTTGAAGAAAGTGGTCCTCATTATCAATGGTGCGCCACCTGTCGAGCTCCATTCATTGCGTCTGGGCAAAAATATAAACGCGTGCCATCGTGTATGAACTTGTGCTGGATCTATATATACTTCACAGTATATGCATAATGCGCGTTACAGAAAATGAAGCCTTGCTGCCCTTGCATATTGCGTTTATTTAATAGGCAAATAAAACAAACTTTTCTTCTGCCACACAACTTTTTCACCAGATATACGTTCACGTATACGTACACTACACATGCAACACCTCAAATGTTTAATATATTTATTCAGTTTCACTTCATTGACAATTCTTTGCAACATACAATTACACTGGTTTCAGTTTAGTATACGGCTTCAAGTACATAGAGACTACAAATGAAATATACGCTAATATATCCCTATAATTCTTTCAAGTATCTACAATCCCAGTGGTTTCCAGTTTAATACTCCTTCATGTACACAATCGGTTATTAGGAATGAAATACAAGCATATATATACTTATGATTCTTTCAAATATATACAATCACCATGATTTCACTATATACGCCTTCATGTACACAATCGTTCCCAAGAAGTGATGCACACAAAAATATATATGGATAGTGTTTTTAAATGTATATAATCACAGTGGATTAAGCTTTGTATTCCTGGATGTATAACAATTGGTTATGAGAAATCATGTACATGCAAACATATACGGGTTTTTGCACATATAACTTTAGCGAATACTTAAGAAACCAATACAATGATCAGAAACACAATAAGCTAAAAACGAACACAAAACTGAGTCAAAACACACAAAAAACAAAATAGGTAATGCATAATTATGGCTAATGACACAGCTGGGTCACTTTATGCCAAATATCCCAGCCATTTTGGCAACCATCTCAAATGTATTCGAAAAACTCGTGCTGCATTGAAAATAGTGAACTTCTGGAATAATTAGGAGAGGAAAAATATTTGGTCACGTGGCTGCCTTCTGAACTTCCTGGAATGCCGTCTAGGTGTTGTATGTGAAAAACTTTATTTTAAAAGCACCGCTCCTTTTTTTTCATACGAAACTCGGTCTACGTGCTACGTAACAAGAGCTTAATTTGGGAGAGTTGGTTCATCGTGGTTGTGTGCTAGTCACAGCGCGACAACTTTCGGAAGAGACAGAAAGGACATGAAAGAGCACCGACTGTCAACTGAATTTAATGAATGGGCTACGAGCACTTTTATTCGGAGTACAAGAACCGTGTTCATGCGCGACGACACGTTTGAGCACTACAAAATAATTTTTAACTGTGAAAATAATACTCCCTCTCGGAAAGGATAAGTCAACGTGTAGTGATGCACTGATCATTGCTTTACCTGATAAAAAATACTTCTACAAACAATAAATTGGCATTAAGTAAACCTATTCTCGTGACGAATGGGGCAAGATTGACTATTCCTGTTGCTGTTTAGTACACACACTTTTGAAAGCTTGCAAGGGGTGGAAAACAACATGCTAATATCATATCTGTTGGCTATTTTTTTAATTGTGAGACACATGATGTGGTATACCATGCAAAGGTTTTGGTCATTGTTTTTTGTTGGTCCTTTCTAACTTTACTTTCTGCAGGAGGGTTTTGCAAACGGGTGTGATGATTCTGTTGGGATACCCAGCATCTTTTAGTCTTTTAATCTGGTTTTTAAACCTGACCTCACCCTTGTGCTAACATGACTTCTGAAGGGTGGCCATGTGGTATCAATTCCTCTTTCTACTAATTTTGAATGCCCACTATCAAAAGGCAGAACATTCTTAGCACTCCTGGGCTGATAGCACCAGCCAATACCCAAACAGCATCATCACACTTGTTTGTGAAACCCTCCTGCAGAAAGTAAAGTTAAAGGAAGCAGGACCAAAAGAAAAAGAGAATGACCAATCACCTTTGCATGTCACACGGTACTACGTACATAAGGTGCCTCACAATTTTAGGAAAAGAGCCAGCAGATATGTCATTGTTGTTTTCCACCCCTTGCAAGCTTTCAAAAGTGCATGTACTTACAGCAACAGGAATAGTCAATCTTGCACCATTCGTCACTAGAATAGGTTTACTGAATGCCAATCTAATGTGTATAAGATACCGCTAACATGTGGAAAAGTAAACAGGACAAACTGGGCAATGCTTCAATGATCAAGCAAGACAGCATGCTTTAAATGTTAAGAAGAGCTATAGTAGTCTCATGGCCGGACACCGTAAAGAATGTAAGTGTAGTGCTAGGTTTCATAAAACACGGTTTTTGAAAAAAAAGCAAGCAGAAAAATGAGAGATTTTAGAACTCTTTATCAGGAAGGCCAAGGATCAATGCATCAGTACACCTTCACTTATCTTTTCCGAAAAAGAGTATTCTTTTCTCGGTTAAAATTATTTTGTCATGGTCACACATGTGTTGTTGCAGATGAGCCCTGGTCTTGTGCTCAGTATAAAAACGCTCGTAGCACCTTCAATAAAATTCAGTTGATAGCGCTCTTTCCTGTTCTTTTTGCGATAAGATTTTTATTACAGAAAGAATTTCATTTTCTTACAAATTAGGTATCATCATCATCATCATCATCATCATCATCAGCCTGTCTACGTCCACTGCAGGACAAAGGCCTCTCCCAAGTTCCGCCAGTTCACCCGGTCCTGTGCTTGTTGTTGCCAATTTATACACGCAAACTTCTTAATCTCATCTGCCCACCTAACCTTCTGTCTCCCCCTACCCCGCTTCCCTTCTCTGGGAATCCAGTTGGTGACCCTTAATGACCAGCGGTTATCCTGTCTACGTGCTACATGCCCGGCCCATGTCTATTTCCTCTTCTTTATTGCAGCTATGATATCCTTAACTCCCGTTTGTCCCCTAATCCACTCTGCTCTCTTCTTGTCTCTTAAGGTTACACCTACCATTTTTCTTTCCATTGCTCGCTGCGTCGTCCTCAATTTAAGTTGAACCCTCTTTGTGAGTCTCCAGGTTTCTGCTCCGTAGCTAAGTACCGGCAAGATACAGCTGTTATATACCTTCCTCTTGAGGGACAGTGGCAATCTACTTGTCATAATTTGAGAGTGCCTGCCAAATGTGCTCCACCCCATTCTTATTCTTCTAGTTACTTCAATCTCGTGGTTAGGCTCTGCGGTTATTACCTGCCCTAAGTAGACATAGTCTTTTACAACTTCAAGTGCACTATTACCTATCGCAAAGAACTGCTCCTTTCCGAGGTTGTTGTACATTACTTTCGTTTTCTGCAGATTAATTTTAAGACCCACCTTTCTGCTCTCCTTGTCTAACTCCGTAATCATGAGTTGCAATTCGTCCCCTGAGTTACTCAGCAATGCAATGTCATCGGCGAAGCGCAGGTTACTGAGGTACTCTCCATTAACTCTTATCCCTAACTGTTCCCATTCTAGGCTTCTGAAAACGCCCTGTAAGCACGCAGTGAATAGCATTGGGGAGATTGTGTCCCCCTGCCTTACACCCTTCTTTATTGGTATTCTGTTGCTTTTTTTATGAAGCACTATGGTAGCAGTTGATCCCCTGTAGATTTCTTCCAGAATGTTTATATATATTTCATCTACGCTCTGATTCCGCAGTGTCTGCATGACGGCTGATATTTCTACAGAATCAAACGCCTTCTCGTAATCTATGAAGGCTATGTATAGTGGTTGGTTATACTCTGAGCATTACTCTATTACCTGATTGATAGTATGAATGTGGTCCATTGTTGAGTAGCCTGTTCTAAATCCTGCTTGTTCCTTTGGTTGATTGAATTCTAATGTTTTCTTTACTCTGCTAGCAATTACCTTTGTATATAGCTTGTATACTACAGAGAGCAAGCTGATCGGCCTGTAATTCTTCAAGTCCTTGTCATCTCCTTTCTTATGTATTAAGATGATGTTAGCGTTCTTCCAAGACTCTGGTACTTTTCCCGTCAGGAGACACCTCGTAAATAGAGTGGCTAGTTTTTCTAACACAATCTGTCCTCCATCTTTCAGCAGATCTGATGTTACTTGATCCTCACCAGCAGCTTTGCCTCTGTGCATGCTCTCCAAAGCTTTTCTGACTTCTTCTATCTTACCGGTGGGGTGTCGTCTGGGGTACTGCTAGTTCTTATAGTATTAAGGTCGTGGTTGTCTCGGCTACTGTACAGATCTCTGTAAAACTCCTCCGCTATTTTATCTGTCCTATCCATATTGGTAGTTAATTTGCCTTCTTTGTCCCTTAGTGCATACATCCGCCTTTTGCCTATCCCAAGTTTCCTCTTCACTGCTTTGACGCTTCCTCCGTTTTTCAGAGCGTGCTCAATTCTCTCCATGTTATACCTTCTTACATCGCATACTTTACGCCTATTAATCAGCTTCGAAAGCACTGCCAATTCTATTTTGTCTGTTGTACTTGACACTTTCATGATTTGACGCTTCTTAATTAGGTTCTTCGTTTCCTGGGAAAGCTTGCCGGTGTTCTGTCTAGCTACCCTGCCTCCAACTTCCACTGCACACTCCGTGATGATACTCGTCAGATTATCATTCATTGTATCTACGCTAAGGTTGGTTTCCTCGCTAAGAGCAGAGAACCTGTTCTGCAGTGACACTCTGAATTTCTGTACTTTCCCTCTCAGTGCTAGCTCATTGATTTGCTTCTTGCGTATCAGTTTCTGTCGTTCCTTCTTCAAGTCTAGGCGGATTCGAGCCCGTACCATTCTATGGTCACTGCATCTTACCTTGCCAACCACTTCCACATCCTGCACGACTCCTGGGTGTGCAGTCATTATAAAGTCTATTTCGTTCTTATTTACGCCATTAGGGCTCCTCCATGTCCACTTGCGGTCTCGTTTTCGGTAGAAGGTATTCAAAATACACAGATTATTGCGTTCTGCGAATTCTACTAGTAGCTCTCCTCTGGCGTTTCTAGTGCCGATGCCATAATCTCCTACTGCCTGGTCTCCAGCCTGCTTCTTCCCTACCTTTGCATTAATGTCGCCCATTACTATAGTATACTGTGTTTTCACCTTACTCATTGCCGATTCCACGTCTTCATAGAAGCTTTCAACTGAAGCGTCATCATGGCTGGATGTAGGCGCGTAAGCCTGTACTACCTTCATTTTGTATCTTTTATTCAGTTCAATTACAATGCCTACCACCCTTTCAATAATGCTATAGTAATCCTCTTTGTTGCTTGCTATGTTTCTGTGAATTAGGAACCCTACTCCCAGTTCTCTTCTGTCTGCCAAGCCCCGATAGCAAATGACGTGCCCATTCTGTAGCACAGTATAGGCCTCATCTGTCCTCCTAACCTCACTCAGCCCTATTATATCCCATTTATTGCCTTCTAGCTCCTCGAATAATACAGCTAGACTTCCCTCACTAGATAACGTTCTAACGTTAAACGTTGCTAAGTTCAAGTTCCAATGGTGGCCTGTCCGTATCCAGAGATTCCTAGCACCCTCTGCTGCTTTGCAGATCTGACCGCCGCCGTGGTCAGTTGCTCCGCAGCTGGTGGGGACTGAGGGCCGTGAGTTAATTGACGAACGCCTACGGGAAGGGGTGGCCAGATACTGCACCAGGGTGGCCAATCCTTCTCTGGTGAGATCATCGGTGCGTACCGGCTTTAAGCCGGTACGCACTTAGGTATAATGGTATAATTTAGGTATAATGATGAGTTTTTAGGTATAATGATGGTATTTAGGTATAATGATGGAATTTAGGTATAATGATGAGTTTTCATTGCATCACAACATGGAGCAAATTGCATCTCAATACGGACAAAAATCACAATTTTGTGAAATTCGTGATATTTTCTCGTATATTTCAGCAGCTTGAGAAGTCTAAAGATATTTTTTCCTCAAAATATACCTTCTGTGGAGTAAATATTCACTGCTCAGATATTCATACAAATTGCAATATTGCAATAAAAAATGCAAACATAACACATTTTGGCTTTATTCTTGGAAGCGAATGTGGCTAAAAAATTGCGCTATTACTATTGAGCTTCAAATACCTTACAGAAGCACATTTACTTAACAGGTAGACCGAATTTGCTTTAGAAAAAATAAGCGGTAGTTTTAAAACGAAATTTTCCACAAGCAGCACACAGACGGCATTATGCCAGGAAGTTATAAGCCAGCCACATGAACAAAACTTTTTTTCTCGCTGAAATATTCTAGCAGTTCACTGTTTTCAACGCAGTAAGTCAGCACTTTTTTTTCAAATAAGATTCAGATAGTCGCCAAAGTGGCTGGGACGTTTGGCATGGAATGGTCCAGCTATATTTAAGCAAAATAACTTACACAAATAACAATGTTTGTTCATCTACCATGACCACACTAGAAAAAGTTGTTCAGGCATTGTGACACTAAAATTTTCAGCGTCGTACTGCCTGAACAACTTCTTCGATAAACTCACGCCGAGAAAAATCCGCTCAATCACGGTGGTTGTTAAAGGCCTTGCGGCCGTAGACAATGTTGAAAATAAAAAAAATCAACTCATCAGTGCTGTCACGCCTTCTTCGTCATTACTGACACGGAAGATTTTTCGGTTATCCATGTGGAGGTTCAGGAAGTAGGCTTGCTCTAGACTGGCGCCGGGGGGTAGACTACGCAGGACGTCAGCGGCACCCTCTCATCCTGTAATAAGAGCAAATATGACTTCTCTTAAAAGGATGTTCGTGCTGTTCTGGCAGCACCATATATAAAGAATGTGTAGTGTGTATCCTTCGAAATGGCGTGTAATTGACATTACACTGAACTCGAAGCATACAACCCATACATTCTAATAATTTCGTATGATAAAGATAAGAGTTTTCCAGCATACAGCAAATTCCCGAAATGAGGTTAAGTGTAAGACTACAGCTCGAAAATGGCACTTACGAAAGCCTGAACTCACCTAAGAATCAAATTCCTTATAGGGTAGTGAGCCAGTGTGAAAAACAATTCCTAAAGTACAACGCTCAGAACATGTAACATTAATCAAAATGCACAAGAAACTCACCTCTTCATGTACAAACAGTGAAGACATCTCTGCTTTCTCTTTTACATGAGAACAAATGATCTTGGCCGTGGCACTAGCGAAGAGGTCTGCAAAAAAAAGTAAAAGATTTACTGACTTTAATCACGCCTCTAACAATATGAGGAATTATTACAAGTCACCAATCAGTGCAATTCTGACTGCCTCTATAAGGGCATCAAAAATGAACAATTTTCTCGTTCTTTCTACCCTCACAAGACGCTCCGTCAATAGAATCTAATTCAAATTTGACGCTGTGCTTCCTATTTGCCTGCTTTCTAGACGTAGGGCTGCGAACATGTGTTTTGTGCACCTAATCTAGCACAGAAATTCATCATCTATAATTCAATCATCTTAATTCATTGTAATTTGATAAAATATGTGATAGCTCGTCCAGTTTTTAAAGAGTTGCGGGCCTGCAATAGGCACTGCCTTGCACGTATTAAAGTACTTCTTTTAAAAAAAAATCAAAGCTTGCTTTCAGAAAAAGCGTCTGGCATATTTCGACAACCAAGCCTATCCTCTGATGGCAATCAGGGGCACGCTATTAGCGATTATTGACTACGGGATTTACAAACGTAGCCCTGCCTAAATACTCAGTTAAACACAATCACGCAAGTAAGAGCGCTCGAACGCGGCAACGCGCGCGGACGCCGACTACGTTGCAGCAGCCATGGCTTATGCAAGAGCAAAGTGTGGGATTGGGCTAGTTGGTAATCCATATAGAACTTCTAGGCGCATAAAACTTCAGACAACTAACACAAGAACATGTAACATTAAACTTCAGACAACTAATGTAACATTAATAAGAGCGCTCGTCCTCGTCTCTTGTGTTAGTTGTCTGAAGTTTTATGCGCCTAGAAGTTCTTTATGCAAGAGCAACCGCACATAGCTCCAACAGTCACGTATACTCTCTCGATTCTGTTATAACGCCGAACATTATCGCAGATGAAAGCGAAGCACGAAAACAGCAAACAGAAACGAGGGAAAACAACGCACGGCGATGGCCACAACAACGCGCCTTTGGAAGTCTGCTAGATCTTTCCCTGTTGCTGGTGGCACTTGTCCTAAATAGCTTAAAAGACCGAGGCGCACGTGCTGGGAGCATCGCGGCATATCAGCACCTCCAACTATACCGTCTTTAAGCAAAAAAAAAGCCATTTCGTACAGTGTGCCTCTGTACATAATTTTTGCTTTTTCTTTCTTTTTTTACGCTTACACCTACAGAAGCACGTTGCACATTTGAGTATTAATAGAAATGTTATTACGATGTAGCCCAAAGCACATCATAAAACAATATCAATCACTTTGTGCAGTGTAGAGACAATGTGCGATCAGCAACTAACCCCGCCCTTGTTAAGTGATCACATCACTCACTGTATGAGTGATGGAAGCACTTACACAACATCGCGCATAGCAGTGTGAACTCGTTAAGTCACACGTTTAATGGGGCATCTGCAACAGGCCCGCGAACGCATGCTGTTGTAAATGGCTGGCAGCCTACTTCGGCAGAGCTGCTGCAGGCGCCCAGCTAGCGCTGTATGATTACTACATACGAAAACAGTACACTCACCGTTAACAGGCCCACGTTGTCCGTGTCCGCCACTCCATGAATATTCCTTAATCCGAGCGTCACTTCGAACACGGTGTCATGCGTGACCACCATTGAATATGCGCCTGTTCGCTAGAACACACACAGCGACCAAGACCCCACACCAACGCAACGCATTTGAAAGACGATGAGACAGAGGGAGCAACGTTGAGAGAGAGAGAAGGAGGAGGCACTGGCGGCGGCGTGGCGGCACCGCAGCTGTCCACGCAGGTGTTCAGTGACGCAACTCTTCGCTTATCTACGCCGCCGTTGTGGGAGCAACGCTGGCCGGGGTGAGCTGGGGGGGGGGGAGCGGGAAACCCGCCAAGGCGGCGCCGAAAGGCAAACGCTATGGCGCATACGGCGGACGGCTGTTCGGCGCGGAATGACTCCTTGTAAACGGCAACTCTCCTCCCAGCCAGTCGCACAGCGACGCAGATTATTTACCAGCCTCGGGTTCTTTGAGTATTTCGACGGAATGCGATTGCAGTGGGCGAAAAATAGTGAAGCAAAACTTGCGGAAAACAAAGTGCACCATGGAATGGCCAGAAACAATAATTATTTCGTCCTCGGTGGCATTAGCGGGAGAGCATCGCCCCACCTTTTTCCAGAGGAATTTCTTTTCGCATTGTCTGTGTCTGGCTATTCCGCGTATGGTGCCGCAAACACTGAATGCGTAGTCGAAGCTGGAACAAACTAATCCACAGTCGCGGATGTTTATTACAAGGCTTGTCACGCACCACGAAACGTGCCGAGGTTGTTATAACAAACTTTTTGCTGACCACATGATCAGCACATAATTCCATATGGTTGCCCAATGAGCTAGCTAAGCACCTGTAGCAAAGGCAGGGCACGTTCTTGTTAAACGTTGTTAATATAAACGATGGTTGTGCATAAGTGCAGTGACAGCTTTCCGTGTGAATTGGTCATAATCCACGTTTTCGAGCGTAGAAGCGCCTCAGCGGACCTAATCAGCTACCACAGCAAGTTCGTAAGCAATGATTTGGTACGAAAGTGTGCAGCTGTTTTCCATGTACTGAATAGTCCGTGTACAGTGCGTTGACCACCGCCATTTCTTAAGCCACCTCCCATATAGACTCCCAGTCTGAACAGGTGTGGGACCTTAAACACTAAGAAGCAGTGCCCCCCCGCACACACACACACGAAATTTGAGGGCGCACGGGCTGATACACACGCATACTTATTCACAGGCGCACACACATACACGTATACACACATACGGCAACACACACACGCGACTGTAAACGCACGCATGCATGGGCGTACACATGTGCACAGGCACGCCAACACAAGCACGGACTCTCACATACACGCGCACGCACACATGCACGGGTGTAATCACAATCGCGCTTACACGCGAACACATGCGCAGGCTCACGCACACACACCCATACTCGGGCGAACATTATGTTCCTGTATATAATCCACAGCAAACATGTAGCTTATAACCAACGCTAAGGAAAGCTTTCGTAACATGGATTGCAGTTAATTGCCATTATAGATGAAACGCGATTTGCTTCTGCTGACATTCTGCTGTATTCGGAGAGCACCTTCACACATTCTAAGTCAATTAGGCCGTCATTTAACGCAAGGTCCACATATTCGTGCAGTAGCTGCGCTGCTCAGCCACCAATCCGAAGGTCGCGGGTTCGATGCCGGCCGTGGCAGTCGAATTAAGGCGGAGGCGAAAATGTGGAAGCCTTTGCACTGTGCGATATGAGCGCTCATTAAAGAACACCAAATGGTGAAAATCTGCAGCTTTCCACTACGATGACCCTCATAATCATATGGAGGTTTTTGAGACGTAAAATTCCAAATATTATATTTATGTGTTCTTCTTATGCTGCATATTCCATCCGATGAATCGGCACCTACACCCTTCTCAGGCACAAAAGCACCCTTAGAGCCTATTTTAGGGTGCTATCGAGGCAAGTACCCAAACAAAAGGGTGCTTTTTTTTCAATCGACCATTTATGGGTGTTAAAGGGTGTTGCAAAGGGTGCTTTCTCGTAAAAGCACCCTTTTTACACCCTTTTGGGTGCCAAAATTTTTACTGTGTGAAGCACGAGTGCTGCTCCTCGCGGGTGGTAAGTGGCTTTCCCACAAGGCATTTGAACCTAAGATGGCGTACCTTGGCGCAACTTTGCTGCCTAGAACTAGCATATACAGTAACTTTATTTTAACGAAGAAACACAGTGGAGAGAGGGCCGAGCACGTTTCGTCGCGGCCCAAGAAGTTGTGGGTTTGGTTTTTATGCACTCGGTGGAACTTCCGTTTCGTTTTTCTTTGGCCTCTGTTCCTGTTCGTTTGCTGACATCGTTTTTTTTTGTGACAGAAAGAAATTTTGTAAAATCTTTCTGGACCCCAGCCCTTTCATGGTAAATGCATTTAGCAAACTGAAACAAGTTTAACAACTAACGTGGTAGCATACAGTTTGCTTGCATTAGTTCGCGCAGCGATAGAACGTTAACCACCGGCGTTTATAGACACTACCTCATCCCTTCATAAGAAATGCTTCCCACAAAAAGGAGAAGAGATAGAGAGTAAACATTTATTTTGAGCGAGCGCTGTATGCGCGCAAGATGGGTGGTCTCGTTATCCCAAGTACTCGCGGGCCTTCATCATTTCTCGCGTCCGCTGAGCCAGGCTTCGTTAATTCTTCAGGCATGGGTCCACTAACTTGACCTTCTATTGCCCTTCGATTAACGTAGCGGTTCCACGGTTTTGTCTGCCTCCCCATACCATATGACATACGGTGGCCTGGACATCACTGTTGTACGACTGAGCCAGGCTTTGCTAATTCTTCAGACATGGGTCCACTAACTTCTCCTACTGCCCTTCGATTCATGTAGCGGTTCCAGGGTTTTGTCTGCCTCCCCATACCATATGACATACGGTGGCCCGGACATCACAGTTGTACGACTGAGCCAGGCTTTCCTCATTCTTTAGGCATGGGTCCACTAACTTGACCTCCTACCGCCCATAGATTAATGTAGCGGTTCCACGGTTTTGTCTGCCTCCCCATACTATAAGACATACGGTGGCCCGGACATCGCAGTTGTATGACTGAGCCAGGCTTTGCTCATTCTTCAGGCATGGGTCCTCTAACTTGTCCTCCTATTGCCCTTCGATTAACGTAGCGGATCTAGGGTTTTGTCTGCCTCCCCATACTATAAGACATACGGAGGCCCGGACATCACAGTTGTGCGACTGAGCCAGGATTTGCTCATTCTTCAGGCATGGGTCCATTAACTTGTCCTCCTACTGTTCTTCGATTAACGTAGCGGTTCTACGGTTTTGTCAGCCTCCCCATACCATATGACATACGGTGGCCCGGACATAACAGTTGTACAAGGAGTCAGTTGGTGAGAAGTGGTGAGGTGGCGAACCGTGAGCGTAGGTGTCTGTTTCAAGCTTTCTGTTCGTCTGGTTAACCTCCATGCCTTTCCTTGCATCTTTATCTCTCTCTCTTCTGTAGGTTACTGCGTCTTTTCTAATCTGGCTCAGTTGAGATGGCGGATAAATTCTTCTGCCTAGCCTGTAATTTTGGCATATTTATTTGTACTTTTCAGGAACATCTTTATTTTATTGTACTTTTCAGGGACATCTTCCTTCGTCATCAGTGCGTTTCCCGGTAAACATTAGCTCGTGCGAAACCATCGGCTGCCTCATTTCTAGTCAGGGTCTCGTGACCCGGAATCCAAACAATGTACATTTCGGGTAGGCTCTGCTTTGCTGCCACACATATGATTTCTAAGGCTTGCCTGAAAATTCTCCCTTTCTGAGTGAGTGAAACAACTTTATTGACGATCCGGCATAAAGGGGGAAGGGGTAGGGGGATTAAAGCGAGACACTAGCGTGCTTGGACGTCCCGGAGCAGCAACCTACTCGCGTCAAACCCGTGGGGGCGCCGCTTTCGGCCGCTGGCGTTCCAAGATGCTAAGCACGTGCTGGACCACGTCTCTTTGATTGCCTGGCTCTCGGCTGATGATTTTGCTGCTTATGGCAGTTAGCATTTCTTCTTGGTTACCCGGCGGTGGTGCACAGTCCCAAAGGAGAAGCTGCAAGAAGGCGTGAGCCACCCAGAGACACCTTCTCCATTTCTGAAAATTTTGACGAGCTGTTTGGGAATCGGTTAGTATTGTTGCGGTCTCAACACAAGTTGAGAGAGCTAGGACTAGGACTAGGGTTTTTTTTTTCTTCTGCCGTATCGACTTCAGCAGTTAAGATGCCAGTGGCCATTCTCTCTTTGCTTTCACTGTCGACTAGGCTGACAGGATGGTCTGGCCTGGAATCCCTTAATATATTGCTGCATTGGTTTTTCTTGTACCCAGATTACAGCCGAAGTCCTGTCGGGACTACTTTAATTTGAATTCTTTTTTTAAGATATTACTTAGTACGCACATTTTGGGGAATTTGGGCTACTGAGATTTACTGTGTAATTATTGTTGGGGTAATCTTTTTCTTGTGACGTTTTTCCATGGCTTCAGAATATCCCAATCTTCGAAGTTTCAATAAGTCTAAGCAGTTCAAGGTGATTCACTTTGTGTACTTCCGCGAGCTCCTCTCTGGTGTTGCGGAGACCTGAGCGTAGTAGTCGCTCCGTGGAAGCACGTTCAGACATCCCTACGGCAGTTTTGACGGCCCCTGGTATAAGGGTATTCAGTTTTTTCAATTTCTACACTCTTGAGGTCCAATTAAGGGGTTTCTTAGGTATTTATGCTAATTATGATTGCGTGTATCTTTTTGAGTGTGTATTTTTCTTCCAAGTCATACCTTTTGTTCGATACCCATCCTAACAAATGCGCAACTTGCATAACGGTTTCTTGAAGTTTTGAGAGTGTGGTTGCGCCCAATTTGCTTTGTGGATGTCTAGACCAATGACTCAGAGCTATTCTGCTTTATATATTTGCACTTTATTACACAAAAGCTTTGGTTCTGGGATTTCACCTGTTGGCGGTAGTCCACTTATTCTGGCTTTTAACATAATCTCCGACTTTCTTGACGCAAGCGTGAGCCCAAAAGCATTGAGGTAGTTTTCGATGCTGTGCACAGTGCCTCTTGAACTGCATGCTTCTGATCCCCTCGAAAGCCACTGGTTGGCAAATCGTTAGGTCACATGCACATGGGGCGTGGCTTATCACCTGTATTCTTTTCAGTATGTTCAGCGGTTTCATCACGGCAATATTAAAAGAGGAAAGGTGAGATAACAGCGACTTGAGTTACTTCAGCATTTCCAATTGTTCCGATTTTTGGAGTACCAAGACACACTGTTGCTATTGTGCTGGTAAGAAACGTTTGTACATAGGGATTATGTTTTTTCGCCTTTAGTGTTTGTCCCTGATGCTCATCAGATTGATACGTGGGATTTAACGTCCCAAAACCACCATATCATTATGAGAGACGCCGTAGTAGATGGCTCCGGAAATTTCGACAACCTGGGGTTCTTTAACGTGCACTTAAATCTTAGCACACGTGCCCAGAACATTTTCGTCAACCTACTGGAGATTTCCCACTTGATGCAGTTTCCCACTTCATGCGAAGGACGCAGACATGTGTTTGCATGGCATGAAACAACCACGAACCATTTGACCTAATTTGAATGCCTTAATGAGAGTGCTTCCCAACACCGTCCTTCGAGTGGTACGATGTACATGTAAAAGTGTTTTCCGAATACTCAATTTGTTTTGTGCGGCTCATTCAAGTTTTCACAGCCTCGCTTTTATATTGTTAGTAAAAGCTGAACCAGTAGGAATTATATGCATCTAGGACATTGGCACCTGCAGTATGTACGTAGTGATAACCACTACTTCTAGCATCGGAAAGCAAGTGTACGCAAATTCTTTTCTGGAAGAAAGAGGTGACATCCATGGCTTCTGGATGAGCTCACGCGCTTCAGTTTGTAGCCGAATCCAGTGTACAGTCCAAGTCACCATCATCGACTCGCAGACCACCCTCAGAAGGGTGGCTCAAGTTGAGGCGAAATTTCGAAAAAAAAGCGGCAGTTCCCACGTTGAGGAAACACAATAACAAAGCCGTACGTGGCCGAAGAGCGGCATATCCAGAAGTGAGGCAGCACGAGCCCTTTTCGCAATGCTTCTGTGTGTAGCGCCATCGTTTGGGAGGTGCGCAAACTGGAGAGCCCGCGAATGCAAGGGAAGAAAATGAAGACGACCCCTGGCTTTCGCACGTGAGGCCACCGGTCGCGTTCCTTCCTGGCGTCAATCATGGTTCAGTTGTCTCTTTCCTTCGCTCCTGAAGCGCAAGCTTACATGTGTTTTTCTACATGCACTAGATAGCGTAGTACTAAATCACTAGACTGACGAAACTTTTTGTTTGCTCGCATATCTCGTCAGGCGTGGAGGGTTGATAATTTTCGAGTGTGCCTTAGTCCATCAGACAGTTTGGTGAGATGTATCGGAAAATCTCATGCGAGGCACTTATTGCTACTTAATATTTCTACCTTCTTTTTTTCTTCGTTTTCTCAAATCAGTGCGTCAACCTGCCCGCAGGAGCCCCATGTGGCTTGGGTTGCACATGCGTGCGACATGGCGGGCACACCAATTTGAATATCTGCCTGCCTCATTACGCTCGGAGGCCATTCCGTGTTAGTGGAAGCCGAGGATGACTACATCGTACACGTAATCTCAACAAATGGGTGCATAGAGTACGTTTCTGAAGCTTTCACATTATGTAATGAATTCGTATAACGGCAAGCTTTTCTACACTATTCTGTTTCATGCGCTGTTGAAATCCGTCCAATAAAACTGTTCTATTTGAAAGAAAGAGCCGTAAAATTATGGGGTATTATAGGCACAGAATTATTTAGAACTAATACACAATTATGCAATGGAATGTAAACGCAACGTTATTAGCAATAAGTGTAATGTAATTATGAAGCAAGAAAACTCGCCGCCGGCAGAGACCAAACTTGTCACCTTGGAATAACGTGTCAGAGCCTTTTCCAACTGAGCCGCGGGGACGGTCATCCCTCTATTCACTCCATAGAATACAGATGTACCCTATAAATTGGGCTGAGGGAGGACCGCCGACGTGTCACAATTGGTAGAGCATCGGATGCTTTATGCGAAGGTCGTAGGTTCAGTGCCCTGCCAGTCTAAAGTTATCTTTTCGGCCACTTTTCTTTCTTCGCATTCGCATTATCATTATTACCTATAAAATCAGCTATACTTTCCTTCACACCATTGCCTGTTATCTATAATTCAATTGGAAAGAAATTCATGCAGACTATCACGGTTATTTTGATCTTTATAGAAATCATCCAGAGAGATAGATGTGGAGTGTTTCTTCGCGAAAACCGTTATTTATATATTGATTAAAGTGTCCCTTTTTCTCAAGATAGGCGTCGAGACATATTTGCTTGATGAGGCAGACACGTCAATTTTGAAGCTTCTGTGTGTTTTTATGTGGGCAGCTAAGATTTGTACATGGTTGTATTTATCGAAGTCACTATTCTCGAAATGTACATCTAAGAGACATGTTAGTATTGTGAAATACATCCACCTCCTCGAGAAATCACCGAGCCCTGGAGTCACAGCTCCCTTGACAGGTCTACGCTGACCCACTCGCGTTGCCCACTGCCATAGTAAAAAGAAAACGTTTACAAAAAATGCCTACACTAACACGACCCCCAATCTTGCCACGTCTGTTCTTGCATATTGGCGCGTCGAAGAAGGCTTGAGAAGGATGCAGGAAATGCATAGCTACCGTCATAGGGGCGTTAAGCGGAAAGCTCCGTTAAACCTAATTCGAGGATTATTGCATTCAGAGTTGATAAACGACCTACGAGATTCGAGCGGCCAAAATCGAGACAGACTTCATTCATTGATTCAAAGGGCATTGAACGACTTTCACTGCTGTCGAAAATTTGGAAGTCCCTGACGCCTTAATTCCCGGCGATGAAAGAACTGAAAACAAATAGTGAGCTGCTCTCCCGGCTCGAGCCAATCAGCTGCGGACAAAATATCCAGTTCATTTGATGACTCGTCAAGAATCCTTGTGCAATTTTGATATTTATTAGACGTGTTTATTCCGGCCGAGTGCATACTGTTGCCCGGAAAAAGCAGTGAGCCCCGGTGTGATTGCGCTTTTGACCACGCCGATGCACTGAACCGGCCAGCATATTCCCAGAGCAAAGACTGAAAATAAACAAAATGTACAATAAAAGGACACTAAAACTTGTCAAGTGTAAACTTGCATGCAAATGTGTTTCAGATTTTGGATGACGATATATAACATTGATGATAATATATTAAAATCACCGCCTTATCCACAAAGAAAATTAAGTTGGAGGAGCTTGCTCAGAGGAGCACGCGACTTTTCTTGGCTAGACGATTTCTGTAAGAAAGCTCGTTAAAGGGCCAGAGAACAACGCCGAGGTCCAAAAATCGTTAGAAAGAGATGTATGTACACTTTTTTTTGTGAGCACGTTGCAGAAGAACCTTGCAAATACGTGCGCAGTCATTGGTCAATGCAGAAAGAAAGGCTTCCAGCGGGAAGCTGCAGATGTAAACAGTACGACACAGACATGGAACTGCATAAGTCTTGTTCGGGGAGGGGATTTGCGGTTTATGAATACAACGACATCGTTTGACCAGTTGCATAAATGTTTCCGTTTACTATCGTTATATATGCTGTACGGAGGGCTTACATCGCAAGTGTTGTTGGATTAAAATTTTTTGAATCTTCCCGACAGCGGGTCCAATGAAACGCTCCAAGAAGCTCATGGCCTACATCGCGAGAAACTGCCTCCATAGGAAGCCTCTTGGAAGAGTATCTCCAAGTTAATGTTGTGGTCCTGGTACTGGCCGAGGACGGACTCCATATGGAGTCCTGGAGTAGATTCCCACGCACGCTAACGCTCCTGGGGCGTGCAAGAACGCTTGACAGGTACACAGTGGTCCACACCGCTGGCCATGCCGCATTCCCAAGCCGCACTGAACAATAGAAAAAAATCACTGTTGTCACAGTACCGAAAAAATATCCGTTGAATAGCTTGTTTATTTCATTTGTCTCAGATAGTAGAGCCTTGTGAGACAAGGCCAAAAGCACGGCATTATTAATAATTGTGGACTTAGGTCCAGAACCACAAATATGATTATGATCTTGTTTTTCTAAACGTGCTCGTAGATCTAATTACATGGGCTTCTACATTTCGCTTTCTGCGAAACGCAGCCTGCAAGGCCACGATTGCCCGCCGTGGCGGTCTAGTGGCTAAAATACTCAGCTTCTGGCCCGCAGGTCAAGGGATCGAAACCTGGCTGCGGCGGCTGCATTTTCGATGGAGGCGAAAATGGTGTTAGATTTGGGTCCACGTTAGAGTGTGTTCAGATTTGGGTCCACGTTAAGGAACCCTAGGTATTCAATATGTCCGGACCCCTTCACTGCGACATCTCTCCTAATGATATAAACCCCACATATAAATCAAATCAATCAATCAATCAATCATGGCCAGGATTTCATTCGTTGACTTCTGGTTCAACCGTCGATCACCATAACCATTAGACTACCAGGGCGAGGTTAAAGACGGAACATCATCTGCCTGATCGAGGCTTTATCACTTGTAGTATGCTCCACAGTGAAAAAGTACAACATACAAGGGCATAACATACATACAAGGGCATCCATAAAATAAAATTCATGGAAAATGAGAGAGTAAAAAAAACCTCTAATACTTGGACAAATATTAATAATTGTGTAAGCACAAAAAGCATCTATAAATGTGAGCCATGACGACTGAAATGGTGTTTCTTCAACGAAAAATCAAGAAAGGATATTCCACTCGCAGTGCCCGTGCACTCAAAGTAGAAGGTGCGGAGTCTATCATATGAGAAAGGCTTTAGAATAAATGTCATGCGGGCTTACATAAGGAATGCAGGCGTATTTAAGGCCCCTACCAAGACGAGGTGGAAGTCCACATCTGGAATAGCGAGGACGTTCAAGAATATGAATTAGCTGCTACAGGAAGAGAAATTTGGAAACGTTAGGACCAGTAAAAATGCTTTATTACCCTGCTAAAGAGTAAAGAGGTCACAGCTGTATTAAGCCAGTATAACAGTACTATGTTAATACTATAAATAATATGCCGGCACTTGAAGGGAGCTGAAGAGTAACATATACTTGGTTTAGATTGACAAACTTCACTCGCACTCGGAGAGCTGTAATATACGTTTCACTATAATAGGTTTTTTATAGCCCAGAAAATGTAGATTGAAGTATGATTTTCGATATTTACAGATCAATCTGTAGCGGGCGATGACGCCGATGATCGCGATAATTTTATTTGTGTGCGCATACCAATTCGTATGCCGAGGCGCATGGCGCAGACGTGGCCAACATGCCTCACATTATCTCCGGAGGGCCGCGGAAGATACGCAGCCACGCCCTTTTTGTTTCTCGCTTTCGAAGCCTGTTTTTCTTGGAAAATAAACTAGTCTTGTCCCAAAGTTCAAGAAGTGCAGGTGCCTTTTTTCGCGCCTCCGTGGGGCGAGTACGCTACAAACCATGCGTGTGATGTCAAAAATTTCAAAAGTTTTTTTCGTATTTTAGCGACGTTGACTCGAAAGAAGTTTCTGAAACTTCGTATGCTGTTATGATGTCACCACACGGGTCACGTGCGGCGCCGTAGTTGTCCGTAACCACTATCGAATTAAACGAGAAAAAAGATAAGTATCCACTATCCTACTATCGCACCAATATCCATTATCCACGGAGTGAATGATGGATAGTGGGGCGAAACATCCGTCCTAAAACTCGTTCAGCAAACTCGTTCAGCAAAACATCCGTCCTAAAACAGCCCCTAAAACTCGTTCAGCAAATTTGCCTTAGGAAGGATTGATATCGGGAAAGTAATCGCGTTAATATGAGTAATACAGCGTTTTGTACCAGCAAAGGAAGAACCAGGCGTCACAGAATGCGGATTGCGTAACGAACGTGTCATTCAATGCTCGTTCGTATTACAAAAGGTTGTTCTTGATCACCTGATACCTGTGGCGTATGCCCACTTCAGGCCTAATTCTTCGTCGCTGTAATGCACTGCATAAAAAATTGAACTAAATTCCTTGCATGTGTGTAGCCGACATTACGCTTCTCCGAAGAATGACGAAGGATGGCGTAGTGAATGCCGGCCTGCTACACAGAAGTTATGATTATTTACGGCGTACTTGGTACACAGCAAGTTGGCCTGTAGCAGTTTCCCAAAGAGTGGTCAGAAAAGGCTTTTAAAGGCCACTCTTCCAGCTTGCACAGAAACTGTACTTCGCTTGGTGGTATTTTTTTTCGCTTAGAGGCTACGTAGAACTGAGTAGACGCCTTCTTATTCTATGACGTCACGGTGTTCGGTGCGGGTATGTCAAGGCGGCGTCTCCAACCACATATTCTTTTCGCGCGTTTTCTAGCTTACCAAGCATCGTGTAGAGGTAAGAGTGGCATTTTCGGGATTGTGAAATTATACTTTACCAATACGTGCAAAATGATTTTGCTCGTTAGTGTCCCTTTAACGATAGGCAGTTCTTAGCACCTGTCCCCGTTGGCTCCGTGCTTGTGTCCTTCCTCACTCACGCTAATTTGGCATGCCTTAAATTTCAAGGGCGACTCGACCAACCATCTATCGTACCCTATGAAGAAGTTCACCTGCCATTCAGTGAATAATGAAGTACTCCCCTTAGATGATATTTTTCCATTGGTTAGGGAGAAGTGCGTCCAACAATTATTAAGACTATTCTTTCTTGGAGCCTTCGACGCAAAAAGTTTGGTCTCTCTGTCTGTATATTTGTCTGTTTCTCCGCCCTTAACGGTACTTCAAACGGCACCAAAGTGGTTCAACGATAATCCAAATGGCCGACCCCATCCGCAGCGCCCACAAATATTGCTAAGGTTCAGTGTTCACACTTGTACGATTGTCACTTTAAAAGCAATTATTGAGCATATATAAGGCACCATAAGAACACGTCAATATGCTGTATGTGTGTCTCCTACTAGAAAAGACATACATAAGTAATTCTAAGGACCATAGCGTTTATCACGTTGCGCTGACCATGCAACGCTTGCGCGAAAAGGCAAGTGTTTCCAACGCTTTGCTAAGACGACACGGCGGTGGCACCTACCCGTCAACTTGCGTTCTACGTCTTATCACCTCCGATACGGGCGCAACGGGCACGCGCGCTTCGTTTTTCAAGATAACTGCCAAATAGCGCTCATGTTTCTCGCGTGACGTGACTTGATGCGCTCGTTCGCCTCCGCTGAACACTCGAAGCACTCTAACGCAGCGCCTCCAGAATACCATTCAGCGATTTTGTCGCGCAGCACATGAGATAAATGCTTTGTTCACTCTCTCGAGACGCAAGACTATCGTCTTTCGACGACATTTGCAGTGTAACATGTAGCTACGGGGCCAATCTTTTTTGTTGAGTTTGTCGTGCATGTTCTGGTATGTGTTTGTGTATGTGCACATATGTAGAACTTTCACTTCAGAGACGTTTGAACCTCCCATTTCACTCACCCCCGCCCCTGCACGCTGACACCCTCATGTTTACAGCCCCACGCACTAGTTTTATATTCTCAGCCCCACATACCAAAGTTAACGTGACCTCGCACGATCACGTTGACGCGCCACATATTGCAAGTAAGCGAGCCACTTACAACCACGGTCAAATGGGACTCTATACAGTATCGCTAATTGTTCTATGAATGAACTAATATTAAGGAGAAGAAGAAGAATATAGTTTATTTTTTTGCAACATGTTTTCTGCCACGCACTGTATTCAAAAGTAACAAACATTTGCAGTTATCCACTTTGCCTACGATAAGGTGATAGACTGAACATTCAGTAAGTCACAGTAATATTTTTTCCTTGAACTTCCACTTAAGCATGTTCATACTTAAAAATTTACCACGCTTTTTCTAAGAACCTTACTTACAATGTTATGGTGGTGAGCGCTGCCAATAAAACGAGAGACAAAATCACAGCCTTCATCTTCACCGTTTCTTCTCGTACTCAAAGTACCAGCTGTTCTCTGCGGGGCCTATAAGGTCTGTATTTTGAGATCTATACATATACATTTTTGCACAATGTTATGATGTATTATCGCTCACTCCTCTGCGAAGAAAACGGTCCTTCGAGGTTTCCGGAGTGCAATGCGCAAATGTCAATGTTAATTTCATTGCCTGATAGTTCTCATTATATTGTGTCAAATGTTATATTGCCAACGGTGATTTGTTGTATGCCTAACGGTGATTGAAGAAGTTTAAGGATGGGTTTGTCTTCTTCTGGCAAATGATCAGTCGTCCGATAGGGGGAAACTCTTGCCGATGTGCACAGTGAAACTACATGTCACTGTGACTCGGCAATGGCAGCCAAGCCGCGTGAGCTTTGTTCATGCATTCCGTGATGTTCTGGTTTGTACCCGCCGTCACCAATTCGTATGGCTGGGGTTTGGGCAATGTAGGTCCAGTGGAATCCACAGCAGCCATACCTTTATTGCATTCCTGTTCATACCAGTCGTGCAGAGTCCGGGTTGCAAAGGAGGTGGCGAAGCAGGAGGGTGGTGAAGCTATGTCTACTACCAAGTGCTCAAGCATACTCGACCATCTTCATTTTCAAAAGCATCAACACTGTGGGCAGCTGTTTAGGTTCGTGGGTTGCCTTACGGACACGTACTGGGCTCTTAGGTGATTCTCAAAGGGATTAATGATGGCGTATTGGGCACTTAACAACTGTATTTTCACTACGCATTCACAAATTTTTTTTTCTTTCCCAACAATCAACTCCACAAAGGAAAAATTAGCACCATGTTACTGCTTTGCTTCCAGGCATTAGACAGCTTTTATAACGGGGTTCACCATGGCTTCGCTGACGCATTTCGATCACGGATATTACGTCCTAAACTATATATACTAACAAATTGCAAAGAACAAAACCAAAAAACAGGTTTTCGTCACACGGCATTGAGCCAGCAGCCTCTCGTTTCGCAGTGCGCGGAACTAACCACTATGCCATAGAGAGTACGTGGTCGAGGGTGCTAACGGCAAGCCATTTATATACACCACGGAGAAAGAAGTCCACAATATACACCATACACCGTTTGGCGGACCTCGGAGCTCCGAAACTTTACAGCGTTGTCGTTATCCGTAGCGAGATGGCGCGACGTGCTCGCATTGGGCGCACTCGTCCCCAAGACGGAGCGTGGTCTCCCCTGTGTGCGGTTATCAGACTCGTAATTCGGGAGAGGGTGAAGGTCACCTCGCTCGCTTCCGCAGCCGCGTTTACAAAAGGACCGCGCGGCCGACACACGGACACGTAAGGTTTGTGTCAGTTGTTCGCGCTTGTCGCGTGCATACTTTTGCGCTCATTTCGTGCGACTTTCCTTGTGTTTGAACAGCGTGCTTCAAGTGACGAGCTGTGAGACTTGTTAGCCTGCGCTCGTCCTGTGTATGCTAATTTCGTGCGTTTGCTGTTTACACTGATACTTTGAGGAAGTTGTGTCCCCTGCAAATTAGCCAGTACGCCTACGATTCCATGATGAAGTTAGTGTAAAGCTGTCAGTTAGGCGAGTTACCACTTCTACCTGGGACGGCTTTGCGATAAACTTTTTGCAAGACGTCATTTCCCATCGCAAATACAGTGTCTGTTTTTCCGTGCACAAGATGAGTCCCTATACTGGCGGGAAGTCCCGCACGTGTTTGTGTTTCGTATGGAGCCTCCCTGATCTAAACAGGGTTTAACAAAGACTATGTTCAGCCAAACGACTCATTCGAGGAAATCAAACTATTAAGAAGCCTTTGTTTAGTATTAAAGCAACAGTGTTGTACCTACTCAAGTGATCTCTCCATCACATGCGCACCACACACGTTGTCACAGAACGAGCGCTCAAAATGGGTGCGCCGCCAAATTCTTGCGATAACGCGCGGGAGAGACGCCGCGAGGTCAACGAAAAAAAAAGAGAAAACAAGCATCCAAGGACTCCCGGGGCGCGCGACCCTCCCCTCTCGGAAACGTAGGCTCGTCGACAAACCTCCTCACCCCACAACGGTGGCCGAGCAAGCACTCGAATTTTCTAGATGGAAAGGGGCGTGGAGACGCCGGGTTGAGTCATCCGTCGCGAACGGCCCTCGTATCGTCTCGACCTTTCCCCCAGCCTTCGCTGCGCATCGCGCCGAAGAAATGATGAGAACTTTCTGGAATCTCGCGCGGAAGGTATTTAATTGAGCAGCCGAGACCAAAGATCAGGAGAAGACGGAAGTTAGCGCCAGAGCGCGTAGGGATTCCGCCGTGTAGTCGGCGAAGGTTTTGTCTGTAGAGACAAAGTACGAGAAGAAGATCATTTCTACCTTTTGGGTGACGACTCGAGCTACAGGCAAGAGTGTGTGTTTACCACTATCGAGCGAAGACGCGTGGCAACAGCTGCGTGTGTGAAGCCGACGTGTTTCCGGCGAAGAAGTTTGAAGCTTGGAGAGTGGCCAATTGAAGACGCGAGGTTTCCTGGAAGAGAAACTTCGGCGAGGTTTCCTGGAAGAGAAACTTTGAGGGCAGCGGAACGAACACAACCCTGGACTTTGAGTGAGTGATTCTCGGAAGAGTATCATCCAGACTTTTGTTCCAAGAACTTTGGAACGAATAGGTTTCCTATCTACTTAGTCTTTAAGTGTCTTGGTTGTTCAGTGCATGCGACTGCATTGTAGTGCGTATTGTTGTCTGTGTCCATTGTTTCGAGTGTGGCTGATTGTACTGTGTAGTACGTTGTTTGTTTGGTGACATATTGTACTCAACTTTTGTGGAGTGTGCATACTTGTGTGTTGTTTTGATCTGCCATTATTGAGAATATAATTTCGTTTGTTTATCAACTCTCGGCTCTGACTTGTTCTTTGGGCCACAGCCGGCGTCCGCTGGCGCGCCAAATAGGACCACTTCTAAATTGTTCACGCTTTCGTGGTGCGGTTCGGGGGGCCGATACTTCGGCCCTTGGAATTAGCCCGGCGATCGCCTCCCGAATTAACGGGACCTGTGACAATTAATCTGGCGTCCGCGACGAAGACCTTTTGGTGCACAGTGTGTCCAAAGTAGTGAGAAAGAACCTCGAGTTGTTGATAGTGCTATCGGAACGATTTTGTGTGTTGTTCAGTGTTCTCGTTAACGAGTGCAGTGGAGTGTTCCGATAGACTGATTTAGGCAGATGCATTTTGCACGCGGCAAGACTTAATTTGCGACACTCTATGGATCTCCAAAAGTTAGTAGCTCTTGGTGAGAAGATGGCTCTTTCTGGTGCCGAACTACGGAAGTGGGTAAGCCAGAAGGAGAAAGAGGCGGTGGAGAGAGAGAGGTTGGCAGCAGAGAGAGCCAAGAAAGAAAAAGCAGCTGAGTTGGAACGAGAGAGGTTGGCAGCTGAGAGGGCCAAGGAAGAAAAAGCAGCTGAGTCGGAGAGAGAAAGGCTGGCCGCTGAAAGGGCGAAGGAAGAAAGAGAGCAAAAACTGAAGTTGGAGTTGGAGAGAGAGAGGTTGGCAGCCGAAAGGGAGAGAGAAGAAAGAGAGGCAAAGGAGCGACAGCTGAAAGAAGAAAGAGAGCAGCAGTTGAAGTTGGAGCTGGAGAGAGAAAAGTTGGCAGCTGAAAGGGCGAGAGAAGAAAGAGAAGCAAAGGAGCGACAGCTGAAAGAAGAAAAAGAGGCAAAGGAGCGACAGCTGAAAGAAGAAAGAGAAGCGGAGATGGCTGAAAGGGAACGGCAGCGGCAGCACGAGATGGAACTCGAGCAGCTCCGTTTGCAACAGCGAAGTGAAACTCCGGTCCAAGATAGAGTTGAAAGCAGCGAACGGGAAGATCATGGCTTCCGCTTCAACCCAAGCAAGCTGCTCGTAGCGTTTGATGAAAGGAAGGACGACCTTGACGCGTACCTTCACAGATTTGAGACGATTGCAAGGAGCCAGAATTGGCCGGAACATCAATGGGCAACTGCTTTGAGTACCTGCTTGAGTGGTGAAGCGCTCAGTGTGTACGGCACGCTGACGCCGACCGATGCAGCCAACTATGCAAAGGTGAAAGCTGCTTTGCTGAAGCGATTTAGATTTACTGTGGAAGGATTCCGGGACAGATTTCGGACAGGAAATCCAGCTGATGGTGAGACGGCTACGGAGTATGCCGCCCGACTTTGCCATTATTTCGACAGATGAATTGAACTTTCAGGGACAGCGCAGGAGTACGATGAACTTAGAGAGCTCCTAATTAGAGAACAATTTCTTACTAGTTGCCACACAAGCCTGTCGCTGTACTTGAAAGAGAGGAGAGCGAAGTCACTTGAAGGCATGCTTGAATTGGCTGATCAATTCTTGGAAGCGCAAGGTGGCACTAATTTGGCCAAGGTCAAGAAGGATTGTCCCGAAGATTCGAAGAAATCGGCTCCCGAAGAAAAGAAGCGTGCACCGGAGAGCATTCCGCGTTGTTTTCTGTCTAACCGAGTGGGTCGCCGTGCTAAAAACTGCCGAACTAACTTCACGAGCCCCACGGTTGTAAAATGTTTCAAGTGTGGACAGACTGGGCACAAGGCAGGCGCATGTCGTAACGGAGCGAGTCAAACTCAACAGGTATCCTGTGTGCAAGCGGCACCAAAATCTGGTAATAATGCCGTCACCGATGGATTCGTAGAGTTGAAAATGGGGAGAAAATCCCTATTGTGGGTGCTGTAATGACAAAACAGCCAACCGGTGTTTCGAAGGGAATGCCAACGTTGCCTGGAAAAGTTGCGGACAAAAAGATTACGGTGTTAAGAGATACCGGTAGCTCCACGGTTATCGTGCGGAGAAATTTGGTACGGGAAAGTGAGTTAACAGGCAAAACGAAACCAGTTTGCCTAATTGACCGTACGGTTCGGATGCTTCCCGAAGCAGAAATTGAGGTTGAAACCCCCTACTTCAGCGGGAAGGTTACTGCTTTATGCTGGACGACCCCCCTGTACGACCTCGTCATTGGAAACATCGACGGGGCGCGAGGGCCGAATGATCCAGAACGTTTGGGGGAAGACCCGAACATAGAGCCCTCACCAACCCAGCGGCCGCGAGATACAGTGGAGGAGCATCCCGTGACGGATCTCACTCGAGCCCAAGGAGAAGCCGAGGCGCAAGAGGCAGTGAATGAGAAGATGATCGTGTTGAATGAGTTCACGGGCTGGGCAGCTGGACTTACGTCGGCACGACCTCAACCGAGCGACAGTGTAAAGGTGACGGAGTCGGCCAGCCAGGCCAAATGTCGGGACGTGAAAAAGCGGGTGAATAACCGGGCAGAATCGGTTGAGCGTCATGACCCGTTAGCAGTGTCGGAAGTGACAACGATGGCTGAGACGCCGCCTCGGATACCGTCGTTGGAAGGGGCTCGCCGAAACAAAACGAGCAAAAACAGTAAGAAGAGATCGAGAGAGCACCGCAAGAAAGGGCGCAAGCGCCGCTCGAAATGCACAGGATAAGTGCTGAGGTCAAATCGGAATGCGTTTGGCAGGACTGAGTGCCATATGTTGTGTTAATGTTCTTGTTGTCCTGTGTCACAACTGTATGTTGAGCGAGTCAAAATGTTTGTTACGGTGATGTGATGTATAGTATTGTATAATTGTTGTAATGAGAGAACTTTGTACATTTGTATTGTTTGGAATATGTGATGGAGTGTTGCATTCATGTACCTGTGGCTATATCTCATGTGTTGTGGAATTGAATTACAATGTACGAATGTATTGAGCGATCTATTGTGAATGTGCAGTGTCATGAGCGACGGTTTGTGTTACAGTCTTTCAGAGTGTGTGGTGACTGTTCGCGCTCGTTTGTGTGGTTTTGAATATTATGAGATAATATTCTTAAAGTGGGGGGCAGTGTCACAGAACGAGCGCTCGAAATGGGCGCACCGCCAAATTCTTGCGATAACGCGTGGGAGAGACGCCGCGAGGTCAATGAAAAAAAAGAGAAAACAAGCATCCAAGTACTCCCCGGGGCGCGCGACCCTCCCCTCTCGGAAGCGTAGGCTCGCCAACGAACTTCCTCACCCCACAACGGCGGCCGAGCAAGCACTCGAATTTTCTAGATGGAAAGGGGCGTGGAGACGCCGGGTTGAGTGATCCATCGCGGACGGCCCTCGTATCGTCTCGACCTTTCCCCCAGCCTTCGCTGCGCATCGCGCCGACGAAATGGTGAGAACTTTCTGGAATCTCGCGCGGAAGGTATTTAATCGAGCAGCCGAGACGAAAGATTAGGAGAAGACGGAAGTTAGCGCCAGAGCGCGTAAGAATTCCGCCGTGTAGTCGGCGAAGGCTTTGTCCGTAGAGACAAAGCAGGAGAAGAAGATGATTTCCACCTGAGGGGTGACGACTCGAGCTACAGACAAGAGTGTGTGTTTACCGCTATCGAGCAAAGACGTGTGGCAATAGCTGTATGTGTGAAGTGGACGTGTTTCCGGCGAAGACGTTTGAAGCTTGGAGAGTGGCCAATTGAAGACGCTAGGTTTCCTGGAAGAAAAACTTCGACGAGGTTTCCTGGAAGAGAAACTTCGAGGGCAGCGGAACGACAACAATGCTGGACTTTGAGTGAGTGATTCTCGGAAGAGTATCATCCAGACTTTTGTTCCAAGAACTTTGGACTGAATAGGTTTCCTATCTCTTTAGTCTTTAAGTGTCTTGGTTGTTCAATGCATGCGACTGCATTGTAGTGCGTATTGTGTTCTGTGTCCGTTGTTTCGAGTGTGACTGATTGTACTGTGCAGTACGTTGTTTGTTTGGTGACATATTGTACTCAACTATTGTGGAGTGTGCATACTTGTGTGTTGTTTGATCTGCCATTATTGAGAATATAATTTCGTTTGTTTATCAACTCTCGGTTCTGACTTGTTCTTTGGGCCACAGCTGGCGTCCGCTGGCGCGCCAAATAGGACCACTTCTAAATTGTCCACGCTTTCGTGGTGCGGTTCGGGGGGTCGATACTTCGGCCCTTGAATTAGCCCGGCAAGCGCCTCCCGAATTAACGGGACCTGTGACACACGTATAAGGCGTCACTCAAACGGGTTAGTCCAATGTGCACTTGCGAAATCAGTACACAAACTGCAGAGAACATGTATGTGTGAGGCAGTGAAAGGTGCAACGCAATAAGAACTGAGACTGAGGCACGATAAGCACTTAACGAATTGTGTTTATTTCAAGTAATGATTCTGTATATCCATACAAGAAGAAAGAAAGAGAGTGCTTCTGCAGAAGACATTGACGAAGTAAAGATCTACAAAAGAAACAGAAAACAGCGATATTCTAGCAAAATAGGGCAATAGAATTTCGAAATTCACAGGACATAGCAGTGTTGCTTGAAAGTTTGCTCACATGTCTTGGTATCGTCTCGTGACACGTGCCTAAGGTGGTCAACGTTTTCTTCTTGAAATAAAATTTTAAAATCTACATGGCACATCAAATGAAGTATACGAAGCTCTTCAGAGCCTATGATCTGGCACACGGTCTATGCAGGAAGCATGGTGACTTTCCGAAGTGTCATGGGTGCGGTAAACTTTGTCTTGGCGGGCTTCATGAACGCATCAGAAATGGCGTCCTAGAGTAGATTCCCACGGACGTCATGAACGCTGGGAACAAAATGTGAGCCCTACAAGTTCAGTCTGGGCCACACCAATCTCCGTGTCTCTGACCTTTTCGACACTAAGCAGTGTTAAAAGAGAGAGGGCAAGTGTTTAAAGAGAGAGGAAAATGAAAAACATTTAATGATCAGAGCGAGAGCAAGAAAGAACATAAAAAAGTAACGATCAGAGTCATCTATAAGAAGAGGGGCTTCCAGGCCATGCCTGTCTGCCACATTCCTGGTTCCTTATTTAAAGCAAAAAATAGATGTAGCTCAGTGTATTCCGCATATTAATAACAAAAAATAATAATTTCCAGTGTCCAAATAAAGCGTTCTTTTTTCTTTAGCTTCAGTTTTCCTCTTTTTCTCTCTCTCTGTGTTTGTGTGCACGCGCACATAAAGTTGTTTTGTTTTCCGCTCTATAAGACGGCGCTCACGCTATAAAATAAATTTTGATTATATTGTGTGAATTTACGTACCAAAACCATAATACGATTTTGAGGTAGGTTGTGTGGGTAAATTGCAGATAACTACTGACCACATGGGCTTTTTAGCCTGTACTATAGGTGCAAGAGCGTTTTTTTTTTTTCATTTTGCCTCAATTGAAAATTGACAATCATGGCCGGATTACACGGCGTCCTCGATCTTCTAAAAAGAGTACATCATAACCACTTAGCTTCCAAGTTGAGTACATCCTCTTGCCGCTATTCGCAAACGTGCATAATTTCTCGTATTACGAATGATGTACGATGACGTACGATGGCGGATGATCGTTAATTACCGTTATGAACATTTTCTGAGCATCAGACACCCGTGAATACAATACTACGCATCCAGCATTCCTCATTCATCAGGGAACTTGCAGGAAAAGGGGCAGGCAGTTTTTTGTCCCTTCTTAGTGAGCGGGAGGTGTAGCACGCTGTTGAAAAGGCTAGCTCTAAAAACTTTTTTTCTCGAGAATTCCGGCGTCTGTGGTGGGGGCGTCTTTGTATAGCTGTAGGTGAAAAAGTGGTGTTGGTTTTATGCGCCGTTTACGCCCGTCCAATTTTGATAGAGGTGATACGCTAGAAGCCCATGTGCTGCGCGATATTAGTGGGGGGCGCTATAGGCCACTTTGTCGCTTGGGATCATCAAACCGCCTAAACAAAAGCCAAGTTACATTACTTTTGAGGCGAGACATGGGCGTGAGTCTTTTGTGCCTTTCTTATAATGCGCATACGGGTGTTAGTTTTGAAAACTTCGTAGTGCGTACTTGAGTTGCTTAGCTACGTATCTGGTCTCACAAAGTAGCGCGTGAGAGTCCTTATGTTCGAGTTCGTATTAATGGCTGTTAAAGGTCTGCGTGTTTAAAAATCCACCCTCATCTTCCTGCTCTACGTCGTGTAACTTATGTAGCCACGGCCTTGTACAAGCATCGTCCGTCATCGCCAGCGCAAAGTGATTAGAAAAGTTGTACAGATACATAGACTGCGCTACTAATCTAATATCTGCCAACCTTACTGAAACTTTTGTAAGACTATATGAGGCATGTTCCGAAAGTGACACGCTTGTCTGTGGTCTGTAAGCAAAAGACAACAAGCATGAATCTTGTGAGACGGTTGTTTTGAAAAGGTGGTTTTGAAAGATGCGATGTACCAGTCGGCTTCCCAAGTTTCTTTTTCGTCACATCAGCGTACGTGTCACCAGTTGCCTTACGGCTTTGCGATGATCTTTCCTGGTAGAAGTCTTTCATATTCGTGAATACAACTTCTGAATTAGGGGGTGGATCATGGCGCCTTGGTGGTTGCACTCGTGCTTGCTGCGACGAGCGTGCAAGTGTAGCAACCTTATTTTTAACGTACCCTCCATACGAACCTTATTTTAACGTACCCTCCATACCACAGTTAGCACATTTAGGTTGTGCTCTTGAGGTACACTCTTTGTGCGAATGAGGACTAGCACAGACTTTGCAGCACACCGGGTCATCGCATTGTCTCGATATATGATCATGTCTCTGGCATTTATAACACTGAGTAGCTGCCCCGACGTACTCAGCCACCGGGTAGCTACAGAACCCAAGCGTAACTCGTTTGGGTAATGGTGAATCTTTGGCGAATCGCAAAATAACGGATCGATGACATACCTCTTTCACCTTGCCGCCATCTTCGGGTGTGTAGGTGGTGAGTCGTCTTGCCGACCCGACACCCTGATCACGCACATAGTCTTGTAAGTCTTCATTTGAGTAACTCAAATTCATCGGTAGAGTACAGTCGTCACCAGTCTCAGCCACCGCAACACGACAGGGGGATCTGCGGAGGGCAACAACACGGAAACACAGACCAAGATTTTGCACGCACACTGATTCCAATGCTGTTCGTAGCTTTTAAAGCACTTGTCCGCGCAAATCCTTCGTCAAATATTTCTGACGAAGTAACCTATGAAGCCATTGCAAAGCTACCCCAATGGAGCCTTTGGTGTCGACGTCTTATGCTCCACAGGGGCGTTCTTTCTCGCACTAGTAATCATGGCTTCCCCAACGACATCTTCACTTGAAGTGACCATTCACAGAATCTTCCGCACATGCACCATATTCCAGTGGGACGCTCGTGGACTTCGCTCGAGGCTCTCAGACTTCCGGCGACTGGTTTGAGAATACCGATTCCCATTCATTGTCATTTCTGAATCACGCGTCGACCCAAATTTTAGAATGAACGGGTACTATTTTCATCACTCAAAGCGACCTGACGATATCAGCAAATTACTCATCGGCTTTCGTAAAGACATTCCAGCCTCTGCGATGGACATCCCGCCCCACTGCGACGACAAATATGTGTGTACCATAACGATAATAGGTAAACAGGAATACACTCTCATTGGAGCATACCTGGAACCAGGCGGGCCTTTCGACGCTTCAAGGATTGAAAACTTGATTTCAAGGACACCTTCCCCACACATCTTTTGTGGAGACTTCAATGACCATTATGAAATTTGGGGCAGCTCACACACTTGTTCTCGAGGAGCTAAGCTTGCAGAGCTGCTTTCAAAACATTCAATTGAACCTCTAAATGACGGCAGCATTACCTTCCTACGAGGCACCACGACTACCAGCAGCATCGACGTGACCTTCGTAACAAGTTCAGTCGCTCGCATCTTTGGCTGGTGCACCGACTTGGAAACGCGTGGGAGTGATCACTGCCCAATTATGATATCAGCTGCTGGTGTAAATATGACATCAAAGAAAACCGTCATGAAATCCACAGAATGGAAGGCGTACAAAGACGCAGCAGGAAAGGGAATCGCTGCCGCTACAAAGTATGATAAATTACTCCCTACGATGGTTCATTGTCTAAAAGAATACACACACGTTTCAACTAAAAACGACAGATTTCCGTCAAATGATGAGGAGTTTGAAAGACTGTCTGCTATTCGCAGGCGAGCTGAACGGAAAGTTCTGGCCACAAATAGTTTAGAAGATCTCAGAGCCTGTCGATGGACACAGCGTCATATACGGCGCTACCTGGATACACGTAGCTGGCAAAGATGGCGTGAATTTTGCTCAACACTAGATGTTCCCCAACCTGTGTCAAAAATCTGGCGGGTTTTTAGAGGCATGTGCATGCCACTCCAGCAGCTTCACCTTTTCGCCGCACTCTCGCTGCACGAACGAAAATTGCTCAAAGAGCTCCCAGAAGGATACTGCGCACTACTCTCAGAAAATTCAACGCTTTCGACCGCATTGCCAGGTAACCAGCCTGTCAACTAACGGGTGGCAGTGCCAGCGCTAGACATACCTTTTGCAATTGAGGAACGGAACACTGCTATCGGTGAGTCAAACAGACGCACATCACCTGTTCGTGACGAAGTAACCTATGAATCCATTGCAAAGCTACCCCACGCGTCCCGCCTACGACTCCTAGAATAATATAATTCCTCGTGGATGTCTGTAGCGGTCCCCGCTGAGTAGAATCTGGCGAAAATAGTGCCTATTTTGAAACCTGCTAAGCAGCCAACAAGCTACACCTCTTTCCGGCCTGTCGCCCTACTGAGTTGCGTTGGCAAACTCATGGAACAAATGGTTCACAAACGATTGACCTGGTTCCTAGAAAGCCGCAACGAGTTTCCGCAAGAACTGAATGGGTTGCGCCAAGGCAGGTCGGCTATCGACAATGTCATCGCACTTGTCTCTTCCTTTGAAAAGGACCTCTGGGCAGCTCAAATCCCGACAGCGGTATTCCTTGAGATCCAGGCACCTTTCAATTCAATCTTTCATCATGCCATTCTCGCAACCATGTAAGATCTTGGCCTAGGAGGGAATCTATACAAATGGATTGAGAACTATCTAGAAGAAGGGAAAATATATATGAGCACTCCAAAAGGTCCCACACAGTTCTATACAGTAGAGAAGGGTGTACCCCAGGTTGCCGTGCTCAGCCCGCTCCTTTTCAACCTTACCCTGATACACATAACGAAATCACTCCCTCGAGTAGTACGCAATGAGATTTACGCTGATGACATCTGCATCTGGAGCACTTCAAGGTCACGTTACATCACCAAACAGCGACTTCAGAAAGCTTTACAGAACATCTCCACATATCTAGCGCCTCGAGGCATGCACCTTTGACTAGAAAAGAGCACAGCCATTGCTTTCACGAAAAAGAAAATGAGCAAGTATGCGCTACTCCTCGGTGGACGGCCGCTGACCTATGTACGGTCTCGAAGATTCCTGGGAATCATCATCGACAGAAATTTTTCCTGGTCTCCTCATGTGAATAAACTTCGAACTAGAATAGTAGCAGCCACTCAATTCTTCAAATTCATGGCTGGAACATGATGGGGATGTAGTTGCCGCTCAATGTTACTGCTTCAGAAAGCATACATTGAGAGACATTACGCTTTTGTCTACCGGTGCTTCACCAATTATCCCCAGCAAATAGGAGAATTTTGGAAGCAGCACGCAACAGCTGCCTAAGAATATGTCTAGGGCTCCTGAAGAGCTCATCTGCATTGGGAACTGTAGCGGAAGCAGGATGTCTCCCACTGGATGTCATCTCTATACAAGAAACCATACGCACACATCTTCGACATGCATTAGAAGGTAAAAAGCATTTCCTCTACCGAGTTCACCTAACGCACAGCAATTCTTCGTTCGGCCAAGCTGTGCGAATGCTTCAACTCTCTCCTGTTAATCAGCCACAATAATTAATGCCTGCAACATTTCCTCCCTAGACACCTTCGCCTCTAACTATAAAAAAGCTGTACCTGGCATCTATGGGGCAAAGAAACTAATGACACAGGCTGCGCTGATGCAGACTACTCTTCTCTCTTTAGCTGAGAACTATGCTCAGCCCTCGCACATTTACACCGACGCCTCAACCACTCAGGAGACTTCCGCTTACGGACTTTATATCCCTTCTACAAGAGACAAACGCTATCCTGTTGACTGCAACGGAAAACATCCTCGACAGCAGCAGAACTTCATGGCATCAAAGAACCTGTCCTCTACATCTTGCGCCAAACGTCGGACCGATGGGTAATTTTCACCGACTCCAAACGAGCACTACAGATATTATTCAACCTCCTAAAAAAACGAATTGTCACGCCATTTCGTTTGACATAGCATATCTACATCACCTGGCTGTGACCGCAGGGAACTCCATTACATTTCAGCGGATACCGGCTCACTGTGGGATTTCCGCCAACGAAAAAGCAGATGAAGCAGCAGGCAAGGGTCTTTGACACCACAATTACACCTGAACTTATTTCACTAAATTACATGCAGCTCACATGGCCAAAAGACTTGCGATTGAAGAAAATAAGAGGCACTGGAACCTTACGACACATCATTATGCCTTCCTCCACTCAATCGACCCCTATCTTAGAACAAGACTCTCATTCCAAATTTCTCGCCATCTGGAAACGCTATACCATCGCTTACGTCTAAACAGTGCCTATGCTGACAGCCTATGGTACCGCTTCGGTCAGTCAGCGAGTCCGTATTGCAACAACTGTGGCTCCATCAAATCTGTGGAACATATATTGTTTGAGTGTAGAGCGTATGCTGAGGAGCGTGCGCTTTATGGACATTGCATGCATTCTATAACCAAGAGAACTTTCTCCCTTGACGGTGTATTGGGACCTTTAGCCTGCCCTACTTTACAGAGGCGTGCTATGAAACTTTTGTTTGCATACTTGGACAGCATCGGTCAGCTAGACAAGCTGTAGCGGTAGCTTGACACCACGAAAAAACTATAAACGCACGTCCTCACTCAATGGTCAAAGAGGTGGCCTTTTCCTTTATTTCTTTTTATTCTATCATCTATATTCACAATTTGTCTTTTTTTTCTCTATCATCTTATTTGTACTTTCAATCCTCAATCCCCTTCCTCACGCAGAGTAGCTAGTCATCGAATTTTACGTGCCAGCTAAATTCTCTGCATTTCAATAAAGAGCTCTCTCTCTCCCTCAACAAGCATTATAAAGATGGTTGCAGCATGAGAATTCATGGGAAACAGAAGGTGTTTCTACCTTGATATTGAATTTGCTTTCCAATAAATGTTAATTGACTTCAAAATTGCAGTGAGGAAATTGAAGTTCAATCATTTTTATGCATATCATTTCCCTACAGCTTACGTAATAAAACGTTTTTGTGAGCGTCACTCAAGGTTATTAATGTTCGGGGGAAATCGGTATGAGAACCTTACAGAAGGATCTTAGCTGCAGAATTATAAAGTTATACGTTGTTTCCTGAGCTACAAGAGCTTGCAAGTTCACGCACTGCATTCGATTTTAATTTTGTCACTAATGCTTGCTATACGTCCAATCAGAATTTGACATTTCCAACATTTATGCGCACGATTCCATTTCCAATGACGGTTCAGATGTTCCTCAACGATCCTCTGGCACAAGAAGATCGTTCTTATCGTTAAGCGTAGTGTATCCTTATGTTTTGAATCACTTTAAGTACTTTATGAAGTAGATACGGAAGCGTTGCTGTCCAATCATGTTCAGAGGCCCCGTACTCGCCATCACAAAGTGTGGCGTCGTGGTCAGCAATCTATTCCTAAGCTATTTTACTCTTTTATGTTTACTTTATGTTTATGTTTTATGTTTATTTTACTATTTTATGACCGTTCACCACTGCAGCGACTGTGCCTAGCATGTGATGAATATTGTGAAATGTCTGGCATTTGTGCTTACATATAGTGAGCAGCCATAGTTGATACGCTGGCCCACATGAGGGTGAAGTCCACATCTGCAATGAAGTGTGTGACAAAAATGTTTAGTTCTCTCTTTAATAAATCAAGCGCAATGCACCAAGGAAATGTGTGTATGAGAAAATTTGATAATTTTACTTTTATTGTGGATAATGCCAGGTGAATGCGTGGGGAACATCGAAGGTGGGTAGAGGTACACATATACATGCTCCCCAGGGAGGGGGGGGGGACCGAGGGGAATGTGCAAAGCCAGCCCAATATATTGCAGTTATAGGAACGTAGGCGTTAGGGGGGGCGCTATGTCAGCCCCGTATATTATATTGACATAATAGGGACAGGGGTGCTGTGACCCCCCCCTCTCACCTAAAGAGGAACCCTGCGCATGCTTATGCGTCTACAGAAGGCCGTACGGGCTATGATGAACACACCATGCGTGCTGCCTGAGAGTAAATTAAGGTAAGCGCAGATCATAAAATGGGTCTTGCGCATTTTAGGTTTTTCGATCCTCTTCTAACTGTCTGTCTATCTATCTATCTATCTATCTATCAATCTATCTATCTACTTATCTATATATCTATCTATCTATCTATCTATATATATCTATCTATCTATCTATCTGTCTGTCTGTCTGTCTGTCTGTCTGTCTGTCTGTCTGTCTGTCTGTCTGTCTGTCTGTCTGTCTGTCTGTCTGTCTGTCTGTCTGTCACTATTCAGTCGGTCGTTGAGTCGGTCGCTCAGGCGGTCGCTCAGTCATTCAGTTCGTCTGTCTCTCCACCTCAATAGATGATACCAACAGCAAAAAAAATCGGTTTACAAAGTTATAATTATATATTCACTTCTGTAAAGAAATTTAAAAATGTTGGTTGGTTGGTTGGTTGGCTGATTGCGATGTTGCGAAGGCGGGGTTAGCCTTGCCTAAGAGGCCGGCAACTGTTTCGCTTGAGCATCTCTTAAACTATAGGGGTCAGTCACAAATGTCACTCAACCCAGTGTCTCGCAAGAAAGTCATCAGGGTCCGTTGCACGATCCTCTTCCTCCTCTCCGTGGGAATTTAAAGAAAAATGACATCTTCCAATGCCTCGTGCATGTAACAACCTTTCTGCAAGCTTCGTACCATCTATGTTCGTTCTCTGTCAAACTGCGGGCACACCCAAATGAAATGTTCGATGCCCCCGATATCACCACAAACAGAAATACATGTTGCTTCGTAAGACCAAATATCTGTGAGCAAATGGCCACAGTAAGTTTTGTTATTCTGTAAGGTATGATTAGCAGCTTCAGATTTGTTTTCTGTTTTCTCCTTGCACTGCTCTACATTCTCCTCACACACATTTTGTCATAGTACAACCGACTTTCTCTTTCCGACATCCCCTCACTGCATACTATTTTTCTAGCACTTGCCTTCACCCACAATTAATGTATCTGTCACCATCGCATTGTTCCTGCCCCCTCATAACATTCTTTCCGTTTAGCTAGCAGAAACTAAAAGTAAAGTTTGCGAATTGTAGGTTATGACCACGAACAGTCTATGCGCGATAGCGCTCTGATTTTTCAATCGTTCCTCAGTCGCCTTTCTTCTGACTGAAAAACCGACAAAATGTCATGAGAGAGAGAGAAAGAAATAAAATGAAGAGACAGGGAGGTTAACCTAGAAGAACTGGTTTGCTACCCTGCACGGGGGTGGGAAAAAGGGTCGGAAAAAGGATAGAGGTAGAGATATATAAAATACATGAGAAAAAATTCACTTGCGCACACATTCAGGGAGTTCCAATCACAGTTGTTTGGACAGGCCGGTTGAACGCAAGAAGCGCAGGAGCGCCTTCACAGCCTTCTTCTGCGACAGAAAGTCCTGTCGGTAGCACAGTATTCTTTCTTCCGAAAGAGACTGGTTGTCCACTTAATCTAGTGCATTGCAGAGTGACTGTCTCTGCGAGCAGTATTGTGGGCATTCACACAGAATGTGCCAAGTTGTTTCGTCACTGCCACAATGGTCGCATGCAGCAGTGTCAGCCATTCCTATGCGGAACGCGTACGCATTGGTAAATGCGACGCCCAACCATAATCTGCACAGCATAGTAGCGTCTAGTCGGCGTAATTCCGGGGGAGTTCGAAGACTGAGAGTTGGGTCTAAGATATATAACTGTGCATTGACGAAATGTGACTCGTACCATTGTGACGTGGTGCGCTTGCAAGCAAGCATGCGGAGTTTCCGTGCAGTGTCAGTTCTGGAAAGCGGAATTCATATTCGATCGCTTTCAGTATCGGCAGACAGAAGGTCAAAATGCCAAGTTCACTAAATGGGGTACGGTGCTTATTGTGTAAAACAAATCTCAGCATATCCATGCAGTGAATCATAATGAGTGGGGCGAAGCTCGGTTCGTCTGTCTGTCTGTCCATCCGTCCGTCCGTCCGTCCGTCCGTCCGTCTGTCTGTCTGTCTGTCTGTCTGTCTGTCTGTCTGTCTGTCTGTCTGTCTGTCTGTCTGTCTGTCTGTCTGTCTGTCTGTCTGTCTGTCTGTCTGTCTGTCTGTGCTTATCGAAACATCTCGAACGATGCGAACGATGAGAGTGATGCGGTGAAGCTCCTTAAGCCTAAGCCTTAAGGAGCTTCACCCCTAAACAAAAATCAGGAAGACATGCAATATGGAAGCCGTACCAAAGCCTTGCCGCTCTACGAAAATTTGCTTATTAATGAACATCAACGTCCATCTAATATTAGGGGCAAAGCTCCTTATAGTCTAGGGCAGTCCTGCGTCCCTCCGGCGTAGATGGATGGACGCATGCCCTAGTCCCTAGTCGCGGGACAGACAGATGGATGGACGAATGGGCGGACGGATGGACGCTTCGCCCCATTCATCATCATTCACTCTATGAATATTTTGTGATTTTTTTCACGTATGTATACACCAGCCATACCTGGAAGGAGAGTTGTCGCCTCGCTTTGCATGGCATTTGATATTGTCGCGTGTGAAAAAAATGGCAGCATATCCACGGGGTGAATGATGGAGAGTTGGGCCAAGCATCCGCCCGTCCATTCGTTCTCGATTCCATCCGTCCATGCGCCCGTCTGTGTGACAGTTTGTGCGTTCTTCCGCCAGTCCGTGCGTGTGTCTGTTCGTGCGTCCGGACGTACATCCGTGCGTCCGTCCCTGCTTTCATCCGCCCGTGCAGCCATCTATGCGTCCGTCCATGCATATGTCTGCGTGTCCGTTCGCCCATCTAGTCAACACTCCAAGTACCACCATCTCGCATCTTTTCACCATATATTCCGCATATAAAAGCACCGCCATCCAGCGGACATTCCAAGGACTAAACGAGAGGTGGCACACTTTCTTACGGCTTGCGCTTCTTGTCTACTTCCCACCTTTAACCACCTCGAGATCATGGTATATACTAAATCACTGTATTAATGGCACTGCGGCCCAACGCTCGCTAAACCTTTCTAAAACCAAAGAGGTTACGCCCAGCTAGTATAACGTAGCAACCCTTTCTTGTCAGAAAGTGCTCAATGTACATGCCAATGACTGCTAATGGGGCATGAGAGACAGGAGAATTCAGCTTTTAGTTAACGCGCACGCTGCGAATTTTTTATTGTTCAACAACGCACAGGACAAATCTCCCAGCGGCACCACCTTGCAGGTCAAAGCGTGAGACATGTTACACACTACTACGAGGGACGAACGGGTGCCGCTGTAAGGAGCTTCGCCCCTAAAAAACTGCTCCCCTTTAGAATCTATAAAAATCTGGTAATTGTTTCACTCCAAAGAGGGGAAAAGTGGCTCCGAAGTTTGGCAGCACTAGTTCATGGCTAGGTGGCATTATTCCCCCACTGAAAAAAAAAAGAATCGCCCTGATGCTCGCGCAAATGGTAGTGCATTAGCGCAAGTAAACCAAACGTGAACAATGTGGGCACACTGAAGAAGAAAAATAACAAAAGATCAAGGCTGGGACATGGTAGCACTAACGCATAAAGTACTGCTTGAGTCGTACAACGTGAATAATCTCTGGGCAGCGCGTTCGACGCTGGGGCGACATGGTTCCGTCTGGGACCACCTAACAGTTCACGTCACTATAATCCAAATTCCAAAGTAGGGTCCAAAGTAGTGACTCAGGAGTTTTTCGGACAACCCTTGGCGGCAAACCGGAGTCTATACCCAAATTAGAACTCCTGTGTGCTATTCGACCTGTCGATGGCGAAGATTGTAGCGGCGTGCAACTGCAGTTTGTTGTTGCGTGATATGCAGGCGTGCCAACTGTTGAGCTTCTTCGGCATACTGAACACTGTGCTCATCGTCAGGTGTGAGTGACCTTTCGTAATCGTATGGCAACATAGCATCTGGCATGGTGTGGACCTCACGCCCGTAGACGAGACGGAACTGTGTGAATCATTGTAGTTTCTTGGATGGCAGTGTTGTACGCGAATGTTATGTATGGGGAGACGTGATCCCACGTCTTGTGCTGAGCGTCCACATACATAGATTACATATCGGCGATGGTCTTGTTAAGTCGCTCCGTCAGGCCGTTAGTCTGCGGATGATACGCCGTTATCTTGCGGTGGCTCGTGAAGCTTAGTTTGAATACATAGTCCTTGAGCTGAGCCGTGAAAGCTATTCCGCGATCAGTGATCACGCAAGACGGGGCGCCGTAGCGAAGAACAATCTGGTCGACGAAAAACTGGGCAACATCGGAAGCTATAGCTCGTTACAGGGCTCTTGTCTCAGCGTATCTCGTTAGATGATCTTTCGCTACAACCGGAAGATGACAGAGGAAATGGCCTCAGTCAATCCCTTCCTATTTGATGAAACGGCGCCCTTGGTTGAGTGATTGGTTGCAGCAGGCCCACAGGCTTCAGAGGAGGAGATTTGCGGCGTTGACATTCACGGCAGCTTTTCACATATCGCTTTGCGTAGTACGTAGCATGTTTCGGCCAGTAGTACGCCTGGTCTCTGGCAAGAGATCGTGAAGAACCTAGATGACCATTTGTGGGCTCGTCGTGGCAGGCCAGAATAATGTCGTCTTGCATGTCAAAAGGCACCACTAGCATGTAGGCTTACCATTGCCGTTCAAGTTTGTTTTATACGAGACACCGTTCCGTAGGCAGAACGAAGAGAGATTGCGAGAAACGTGACGAGGTACGTACGGGTTTGTTGCGTCCTTCTAGTTGATGAATGATTGCGCGAATCTTGACGTCACCGTGTTCTCGTGCGATCAAGTCTTTTGCAGTGAGCACTCCGAAGAAGCCGCTGTCATCCTCATTGTCGGGATAACAAACTCCAGTAAGTGCACGAGACAAGGAATCGGCATTTTTGTGCTTGCAGCCTGATTTATTAACAATGGTAACGTGAAACTCTTGCATACGAAGACTCTATCGTGCCCCGCCGTGGTGGTCTACTGGCTAAGGTACTCGGCTGCTAACCCGCAGGTCGCAGAATCGAATTCCGGCTGCGGCTGCTGCATTTCCAATAGAGGCGGAAATGTTGTATACGCTTCTGTGCTCAGATTTGTGCGCACATTAAAGAACCACGGGTAGTCGAAATTTCCGGAGCCCTCCACTACGGCGTCTCTCATGAACATAGCGTGGTTTTACGGCGTTAAACCCCACAAATCAATCATCATAAAATCAAGACTTTATCATGCCAGACGCCCAGATGGGTCTCGTAAATTAGCTAACCAGCACAATGAGTGATGATCAGTGACTACTTTGAAGTGATGACCGTAGAGGTAAGGCCTGAATTTTATAGTGACCCACACTACTGCTAGGCACTCCTTTTTCGAGGTGGAATAGTTCATCTTGGCGCGAGACAGGGTATGGCTGACGTAACCTATCACGTGCTCGGTGCTTTTTTGATGTTGGACAAGTACTGCGCCGAGAACTACATTGCTCGCATTGGTATGGACTTCGGTGGCAGCATCCTCGCTGAAGTGAGCAAGAACTGGTGGTGCCTGCATACGCTCACGTAGATCGGTAGAAGTCGCGTTCTGTTCTTCAATCCAAACGAATAGTACGTCGTCACGTGTGAGATGAGTCACAGGCTAGGCGATTCCAGAAAAAATGGCGATGAAGCGACGATAATAGAGGCACAGGCTGACGAAGCGACGTACTGCTTTTTTGACACAGGGAACGGGAAAGGAGCCTACGGTGGTTGTCTTGTCGGGGTCAGGTCGAAATCCTTCTGTGCTTACAGCATGGCCCAGAAATTTAAGTTTTTTTATAGCCGAAGTGACATTTTTCTGGCTTCAGCGTTAGGTTCACACAGCGGAGTGCTTCCAGAATAGCCTACGGACGCTTTAAGTTTTCCTAAAAGGTCACCGAAAACACGACAACATCATCGAAATAAACTAGGCAGGTGTTCCACTTCAGACGGGTAAGAACAGTGTCTATCTTTCTTTGGAACGTCGCTGGTGCAGAACACAGGCCGAAGAGGAGCACCTTGAATTCATACAGGCCATCTGGTGTTACAAGAGCAGTTTTTCTTGGTCTCTTTCATCAACCTCAATCTGCAAGTATCCGCTTTTCAAGTCTATCGATGAAACAACCTTGCCCGCCGTAGACTGTCTAGTGAATCGTCGATGCGTGGCAGAATATACACGTCTTTTTTGGTCACGCCGTTCATATTTCTGTAGTCTCCGCAGAAACGCAACGTTACGTCGTTTTTCTTTGCAAGAACGACTGGTGATGACCACGGACTATTAGACGGCTGTATAACATCCTCCTAAAGCATTTCTTTGACTTGAGTATTGATTGCGTGGCGTTCTTGGACCGAAACTTGGTAGGGTTGTTGCTTTATGGCTGAGACGTCGGTGTGCATAATAATCTGTAGTGTCATAATGGGCGTTTGACGCACATTCGAGGACGAAGCGAAACACTCTTGGAATTCAAGCAACAGCTCTTGCAGCGCTGCACATTCTTGCTGCGTGAGGCTCGAATTGATGTCCACCTTTGCAAGAGCCGTAGAAATGCCTGTCGATGTCGATTGCAGCCCACTGTTCATTGATGTGGCGGAAAAACATTCAGCAACGTCTTCGATGGGGTATGCGAAAGCGATAGCGGTGCGACGAAAAAAGTGTCGATGCTCTTTAGTGAAATTTGTCACTAGCAGCGAGGCACGTCTGTCATGAAGCGTAATGAGGCTGCGGTGCGCGCAGACACCTATGCTGAACAAAAGTGTCAAGTTACCTTCGGCGCCTGCCTCACCATCACGTAGCTCGTCACACACAACAGCAACCAGGACGCTTGAACGCGGGGGCAACGTGATTATGTCGGCCGAAACACGAAATGTGCTGAGATGGCCGTCATCTGGTTTTTCCGCTGCTTTGCCTGTCGAGAACGTCACGGCTCACTGTCAGAGGTCAATTATTGCACCGTATTCACGTAAAAAGTCGATGCCTAGGATGAGGTATCACGAGCATTCGGAAAGTACGTCAGCTGCAGAGAAATGTGCGTCCGCGCATCCCAACTCTAGTCGTGCACATACCGAGAAGGGTGACGGCGTGCCCGCCGGCTGTACGGGTTTTTGTTCTGTACTATTGTGTATATTAACTTTCTTGATATGCGTTGCCACTTTTCTGCTCATGATGGATTATACAGCCCGTGTGTCTAATAAGGCACTAGCATTGTGGCAGCCGTCGATCACTACATGTATGTCTAGGGAAAGTCAGATTTCTGATTCGGGAGCTGTTATTGTCAAATCGCTGCTGGTACGTACTCGCGTAGATGGAGGCCCTTGCTCATATCGTTCATCAGCAGTCCCAGCCCCAAAGGTCACTGTCGTTAGTTTTCCAACCTAGATTGAGCGACCGCGCTGGCGCCGCCCTTGTGTAGTTCGGGACACTTGATTTGATTGATTTGATTGGTGTGTGGGGTTCAACGTCCCAAAACCACTATATGATTATGAGAAACGCCGTAGTGGAAGTCTTCGAAAATTTACACCACCTGGAGTTCGTTAACATGCACCCAAATCTTAGCACACGGGTCTACAACGTTTCCGCCTCCATCGCAAATACAACCGCCGCAGCCGGCATTTGATCCCGCGACCTGCGGGTCAGCAGCCGAGCACCTCAGCCACTAGACCATCGCGGCGGGGCTCGGGACACTTGATAAAGACCTTCTTTGAGATGGTGATCGTGACTGGCGCCGCGGAATCAGTGGCATGCTTTGCTCGGACAGGTATTCCTCGATCACTCTGGTTGTTTCGCCAAATCTTGGCCTGGGCGAGTGAACGGCAAAACCCTGAAATCCGAGGCGGCAGTACCAGCATTCGCGGTATGCATGTCCGGCTTCGCCACAGTGGTAGCCCAATGGCCGCCTGTCCGGTGTGCGCCATATGTCCGATTTCCGCAGGAGGAGCTGCCGATTTTCAAAATGCTGGACTTGTTGAACTGATGGAAGTGCATTACGAAGTGTAGGGTGTACGAAACGGCGTGAAGGGGGTGTAACGACTCGCAGCTTCAGCGTACAATGCAGGAAGGATATAACGGCTCACAGCTTCGGCAAATGATGCAGGAGGGACGTACCAGCTTACAGCCTTGGCATATGGTGCAAGGCGAGGCTCTGTTGGTACAGGCGGGGAAGCATCGCTCGCTGGAAAGCGGGACTTGCAGAGCCTGCTGTACATCACTCCTGATAAGGCTGGAGATGTATCCTGCAGCAAGTGGAGGCGGGCCATGAATCTTTTGCAGCTCGTCACGTACCACTGATCGGATGAGGTTGCAGAGAGCTTCGAGACTGACGTTACTTCCCGCAACCCCAATTTGATCCACCGGCGCATTAACATTGACATGGCCGCCGTACACAGCTGATCGCTGCTGCAGCATGTTTTCCATCGTCGAAGATTTTGTTAAAAGGCTCCTCCACAGCATTCGGGGGACTTCGAACGAGACCAGCGAAGAGCTGCTCCTTAACGTTTCGCTTTAGGTGCCGCACCTTCTCTTTTTCTGCTATACCAAGGTCAGCGTGACGGAAAAGTTTTGCCATGTCCTCCACGTACGTCATCATGATTTCGTTCGGCATTGAAATGCGTCATTGAATGGCCTGCTTCGATCGTTCACGGCGATGAGGGTCGGCGTACCTTGAACAGCTGCCGGCAAACCACCGTCCATGACGAGAAGGGTTCGTGGTTGTGGTACGAAACACGAGCTCCATCCACAAGGTTGAGGTATACAGTTCGCAGCTTGTTGACGTTGGTCCACTCGTTGAAAGCAGCAACGTGTTCAAACTGAACCAGCCAGTCCACAACATTCTCCAACATGAAGCTGCGGAACACCTTCGGCACTTATGGCTTCTACAGAGTGTAATTAGCCATCGGAATATTTTCCGTGCCACTCTGGGGTGGTGCAGTTGACGTCTTCTCGAGGAGAGGTTCGCATTCGAAGTTAAATCCTCGGATTCTCCGGCTGGCTCGGTGGAAAGGTGTTGTAACTGCAGGTACAGGGCTACCAGGAAGAGTTTGTATCATTTGATGGGAATATCTACCACCTCCACCAGTTATCGCGTGCAAAAAGAGAAAGTTCGGGTAAGGAATACCGTGTAGTCGCACAGATGCAGGTCCGTGACGTGACACCACCAAAAAACATCGGCGAGAGCACGCGCTGTCCCCAAAGCAACTTCCTCGTTTGTTTCTGCTGGATGCGGGCTCGTGACCGCCGCAGTTCATGGCCAGGTGGCAATATTCGCAGGTGCTTAGAGGAAACATATTTGGAGAGGACCATCAGTTGATAGGATGTGCTGGCTGTCGAGTCACTAAATAGATGCGCCCTTCCTTCTTATTTTGTACGTATACATATAGCCTCCGATATTTGTAGCTGCTTCATACTTATCTCTGCGTCGTCGTTCTGTTCTGGTGCTATACCTATCGGCATGTCATACCAACTAGCCCAAGCTGCCACACTTCTATGCTTGCAAAGCTTCTTGACTGAAGGAGTTGCATCACGCTAAAGCGAACTAAAAAGACGTTACCACGTCTCTTAATCATATTTTTTTCATCATTCGCGTCACAGCTTCGCCTTAAAGCTCCTTTTTACTCGCCACGCTGATATCGTGCCTATATGGTACTCGACGGCTGACCCCGGAGGTCGCAGGATCAAATCCCGGCCGCGGCGGCTACATTTTCGGCGGAGGGGAAAATGTTTGAGGTCTGTGTACATAGTGTTACGCACAAGGAGGACCAGGACGTATACGGCTGAAGGGGGGCCGTTTATTTTGGTCGCGAAGAGAAGCGCCGGAGCGGCCAACAGGCTGATGATCGCAGTCTCGTCGTCTTCTTTTTTTCCTCCAGCTCTTGGGGCAGTCAGCATGTTCACCCATCTTCTTTTTCTTCCAAGGCATGCGTAACATTCCTCCCCTCGCAGACGAAGCCCGCCGGGCGAGGTAACCGATTCACCTTGGTGTGTACAACTTTAGTCGAGCGACATGGACTACTTGGGTTTTAGCGGCTCTTCTACCACTTCTCGTGAGGCGAGCTATTGTGTATGTGACTTCCGTGATTTTGTCGAGAACGACAAACGGTCCGTCGTATGTGGCCAAGAACTTTTGGCATAACCCGCGTCTTCGTACCGGAGTCCACAGCCACACTAAGTCGCCTGGGTGGTAAGTTACAGGCCGGTGGCGGACGTCATAGCGTACCTTCGATTTTTCCTGTGATGCCAAAGTGCGTAGACGAGCAATACGACGCGCTTCTTCTGCAAGGCAGAGGATTTCGGTGACTGAGAGGTTCTCGTGCGCCGAGAATGGCAAAACTGTGTCGAGTGTGTACCGTGGCGGTCGTGCGTACATCAAGAAAAAGGGGCTATAGCCTGTTGTCTCGTGCTTAGCGGTATTGAACGCGTACGTTATAAATGGTAACACGTCATCCCAGTTCTTGTGGTCGGATGCCACATACATAGAGAGCATGTTTACAATTGTTCGGTTGGTACGCTCCGTGAGCCCATTTGTTTGCGGATGGTATGGCGACGAGTGACGAAGGCGGGACTCACTCAATCGAAGCAGCTCTTCTACTATGTCTGCCGTAAATTGTCGCCCACGATCACTGATGATCACCTGAGGTGGGCCATGTCGGAGGATAACGTGCTGCAGCAGGAACACAGAGACGTCGCTGGCAGTTGCGGTTGGTATGGCCGCCGTCTCGCAGTAGCGCGTGAGGTAATCGACACATACAATTATCCAGCGATTTCCCTTAGCCGACTTTGGAAAAGGGCCCATGAGGTCAATGCCCACCTGTTGGAAAGGTGTGCTTGGAGGTGGCAAGGGCTGTAGAAAACCAGCCGGAGCAGTAGACGGGTGTTTGTGGCGTTGACACTGTGTGCAGCTGGCCACATACGCCTCGACTGACTGTCGCATTCCTGGCCAATAAAAGCGTTCCTTAGCACGGTAAAGCGTCCGCGCAGAACCTAAATGTCCGGACGTAGGATCATCGTGCATCACACCTAAAATCGCTGTCCGAAGGGTTTCTGGCACTACCAGGAGGAAACGTGCACCAGTGCTGGAAAAGTTCTTCTTATATAGGAGTCCGTTGCGTACACAGAAATGGCATGCCGTAGGAGCTGTGCAAAGCGATGATAGCCTGGTGTCCTTTCGCTGTTCATCTTTGAAAGTACTGAGGTCGGGAAACTTCGGTGACACAGAAGCTACGAGGTGATCGAGGTCATCGGCGTCACACTCTGTAGTGCTCAGTGGCATGCGCGAAAGGCAATCTGCGTCGGCGTGTCGTCGACCACTTTTGTACGAGACTATGAAGTTATACTCTTGGAGCCGAAGTGCCCAGCGCGCTAGACGGCCGCAAGGATCCCGAAGGTTGACGAGCCAACACAATGAGTGGTGGTCGGTGACAACTGTAAAAGGGCGTCCGTATAAGTAAGACCGAAACCGCTGAATCGCAAATACTACCGCGAGGCATTCTTGTTCTGTTACAGTGTAATTCTGTTCGGGCCTACTCAAGGAGCGACTTGCGTATGCAATCACGTGCTCGCGGTTACCATAGCGTTGAACTAGGACGGCACCAATTCCTACGCCGCTGGCATCTGTGTGCAGTTCGGTTGGAGCTGATGGGTTGAAGTGTTGAAGAACAGGCCGCGACGTCAGGAGGAACTTCAGTTGACGAAAAGAGGAGTCGCACTCCGGAGTCCACTCGAAGGGAGTATTCTTCCGTAGCAAACATGTCAGCGGATACGCGACATCGGCAAATTTGGGTATAAAGCGGCGAAAATAGGAGCAAAGCCCCAAAAAACTGCGGAGCTCCTTCACAGAGCGCGGCACATTGAATGCTTCAACGGCTGCTGTCTTTTGGGGATCTGGACGGATGCCCTCCTGATCGACTAGGTGCCCGAGAACAAGGGTTTGTCGGTCTCCGAAGTGGCATTTCTTTGAGTTAAGAACAAGGCCAGCGTTTCTTATGCAAGTCAGTACAGTATCAAGACGTGAATTGTGTTCGCTGAAGGTGCGGCCAAAGATGACGACGTCGTCGAGATAGCACATGCAAATGCTCCACTTCAAGCCACGAAGAACAGTGTCCATAAATCGCTCGAACGTCGCCGGCGCGTTGCACAGTCCAAATGGCATCACGTTGAATTCAAAAAGGCCGTCAGGTGTTACAAAGGCTGTCTTTTCTTTATCTTCAGGATGCATGGGAATTTGCCAGTAGCCCGATCTTAAGTCTACAGAGGAAAAGTAAGAGGCCGAATGCAGACAGTCTATGGCATCATCAATACGTGGAAGTGGGTACACGTCTTTTTTTGTTACAGCATTCAATCGGCGATAATCGACGCAAAATCTCCAGGATCCGTCTTTCTTTTTAACGAGAATTACTGGAGCTGCCCATGGACTTACTGACTCTTGAATGATACCGTTTTCAATCATTTCGTTCACCTGCTCATTAATAATCCGCCTCTCGGATGGCGAAACACGGTATGGCTTTTGTCTAATCGGATTGGCCAAACCCGTGTTGATAGTGTGACATGTTCGAGAAGCAGGGATTAGGGGCGCTTTGTCTTTCTGCGCAAAGTCGAATGCAGAGACGTGCTTCGAAAGTACATTGACCAATGTTCGGCGTTCACTTGTGCTCAGCGACTTATTCACCATTGGCAGAAGAGCCGTTTCGAAACTGTGACTACGATGCTCTTCCGGCGCATCTCTAAGCTCGGTCACCAGCAAGGCCTCGTGTTGTCCACTCACGACGGCTAACTTTAGACCATCTGGTAACATCACGGGTTCTGTAGAGCAATTGACAGTCCATAAACCAGCGCGTCCACGTCTGATCGACACCACACAATGTGGGATCAACACATTCTTTTTCATGCAGTTGGTGTACACTGGTTCTACGTTGGCATCAAAGCTGGCGGAATAGCTGTCGCTGCAACCAACAGGTACACGAACGGTTGATAACGGTGGTATGATAGTGTCGCCACAGACACACAATGCCGTCTCACCATCCACAGGGTTTTCCAAGAGTGCTGGCGGAACGTGATCACTCAAGACTATTGTTCCTGTGCGGCAGTCGACAGTCGCACCACACTCCCTCAAAAAGTCCATACCCAAAATAACATCATGTGTCGCCTGCGGAATAATCACGAACTCCGTTGGGATAACACGGCCTCCGAGAAATACGTTAGCTTGACACACACCAACAGGATGCAGTGCCTCCCCACTCACTCCGCAAAACTTCGCAGCTTGATTCCACCTAAATAATACCTTTCCGCCCCAAGGTATCTTTAAAACACGCACTCATGACCGAAATGGTTGCCCCCGTATCCACCAAAGCCATCACAGGCACACCGTCAACAAAAACACGTACTTTGTTCTTGAGCATCAACACAGGAGGTATTTCTGATGTTAGCACGTCTCCGGCGACCTCACCTCCATCGGCCGCGCTTGCTAGTTTTCCTGTGGCAGAGGAGACGTGTTGCGGCGCCGTGGTGAAGGAGAACGGGGAACACGAGGCGGTGGAGGCGTCAAGCTCCTGTCAGATGTAGGGGAGTGGTTCCGGAAGCTTTAAGGGCACGTTTTGGAAAGCCCCGGTGATAAAAATTTCCGGGGCTTTTCTCTATGGCATCTCTCATAATATGCTATAATTTTGAGGCACTAAACCGTAACAATCATTATTGAGCTGCTTGTAACCGTAAAGTTGGGAAATGTCAAGGTAATGCTGAGTAGTGTGGATATTTCGTAGTGTGAACGTGAAAATGGCACCGTATGCATGAGTATTTAAAATCCTACCACAGGCACACATTTCACGCCGCACACCGGTTAAAAGTAACAGCTAGTGGTACACTTATTCGGGCTGTTAAAAAGCCCTCAAAGGTGAAATACCAGAGCAGTCTGGTGATCGCAGCTGTGAACTCTATTGTAGCTAGATTTGCCACAGGAGCAGTTTTGCTCCTACGCATGCTTCTTACACAGGTTTCGTAAAGATTACACACATTATTTTTGTGAGATTCACTTATAAAACCATGCTACTGAGTGCCACCAGTGAAGAGAAGCCCAAAATGATATCCTTGATCTTCACTGATTCTTCAGACACTCAAATAGTAATGACTGTTGAATACAGCACTTGCAATTTCTGTAATTTGACATGATCTATGAATAGGTACATCTATTCATATTTGTACATGCTGCTCTTGCAGCTTCAAAAGAGCCTATTGTTCACGGAGAACAAATACGTCACATTTTCGTAGAACTAGTGAGACGCTTACATCATTGCCCTTTTCCCAATGTGCATAGACACACACATGAAATACATAGAGAACTAATAGGCGTGCACTGCCACAAATTGCTTCCTTTAGCATATATATGAATAGTGGGTATGAGTCACGACAGGAGTCACTTTACCACTTGTCTTTAGTTGAACTGATGCGTTTCACATGTGTCATTGCACGCTTTGGACGCCCAAAGCGAGAGAGTAATTTTAGTAGCGAGACTTGTAAACTTGTTTTGCTTTTTTTTGCCAGAGATGTTAAGCACATGCGCGAATTGTGTTTTCTATGTAGTATGTATGTATGTATGTATGTATGTATTTATGTATGTATGTATGTATGTATGTATGTATGTATGTATGTATGTATGTATGTATGTATGTATGTATGTATGTATGTATGTATGTATGTATGTATGCGAATAAACGAACGAATTACCGGTGATCAATGAATGGAGGAAGGGACGAACCAACGACGAAAAACACTGGATAAACACATCCTCAACTCGGCAGCCATGTATGCGGGGCGTCAAACGTGCCTAACCAACAGGCACCGAAAACATCACACATTAGCCACTGCATCTACACTCCGCACTGTTGTTAGCCGGTTGCCAAAAAGAGCCTTGGTATACATAGTCACACGTTTCGCCTAAATCTGTAACCCGTGTGCCTTCCAGGAGGCTCGCGCTAACGATAGAGCTACAAGTCGAGCTCATCGGCGTCTTCATTCGCCGGATCACGATACACACGTACAATCAGCCTGGCGCTTCAGATTGATTTAGCCCCTACATAAATTCAGTCAAAAATTGTTTGTTTAGGGGGGGGGGGGCACGTATCCGCTAAACGTGCTATAGCAGCAGGATGTATTAAGAAAACAAGGGAAGGTTAGCAAAGATTCGTTTTATGTTAATAGTGTTGTGGCAGTGAAACGCCGAGACAATCAGTAACACACATACTGCAACTTCTGTATTTCAAGAAGTGAGTTTCATATAGACGGTTTACTAAGCGAAGAAAGTTTCTTCTGTGTCCCATCAGCATAATACTCATTCGTTTACTTGAATTCAGCATCACTTTTAGCGGCTGAATTGGTTGGATTTAAGAATAAAATTCGTTTTAGTCGTCCGAATGAACTGGAATAAAAGCATAATGCGTGTACAGAAAGAGGTACCGTAGCTAAAACTTATATGAGAGTTCTTCATTTTTTTATTCATGGTATTTCATGGACACGGTCATTTCCACCGGTAACGAATGCCTGTCGTTATACTAAAAATGTTTATATCACGATTCAAATCAATGCGCATTGAGGCGTTCACCGTTGTGGTTGCTGCAACATGAGTTCTTCATATGTTCTTAACATATGTTCTTAATGACCTATGTGTCACTCGTCGCTATAGAAAACCAATAGCCCGTATGTGAGGTAAAACATTCCCGTGCTAAATCCGTGGGTGGCGACATCTCCATGGAAGCATATTAAATGGTTTCTGAGAATGGATTCCCACGCACGTCAAATAGAGGGAGAACTAGGCGTGACCTCGGCAAGCACAGTTTCGACCACACCGGTCGCCATGTCGTTGTCCTACGGTGCACTACAGGAGCATAATGAAAACACACACACAGTAGTTAGTGGCGCAAAAAGAAAAAAAACGCGTAGTCGACTTTTCCTTGGACCAAGAATTTATTACATAAAATTGCTCACTTGTGGGCGAAAAATAAAAGCGCATTTCATTCCAGATCATGCCGATGGGTGCCCACTTGCAGAAAACCACTGTCGAATGTAGACATGTTGATGAGCGCACGCGTTGAACAGCCGAAGCCTTTTTTTTATTAGATCGAATACCAAGTGCTGAGTCATCCATTCATCATTCTGCTAGATGAAAACATAATTACCTGTTGCACAAGACATGAATCATGCTGTGTTGTAGCACAAGTGCACATGCGCACGTTTTTTTATATATCATTGTTTTCTATATGTTGTTTTTTTTCGCATAAACTTAGTTGTGAGTTCAGCGTGGTGTCTCTTATTTGTCCGTATCCAACCCATTGCACTGTATTCTACGGTAAGCAGTTCTTTTCTTCTGCGTCCGTTATTCTATTTTAGCATAGCTGTTCAAGTTTCAAGATATATGATCTCCGTTACCTTCGCAGTTGCTGGAAGATATGCGCCAGACAAATTGGCCAACCCTCACAACTCAGCACCGGTGAAGTAAAAATGAAGTCCATTGTCCAAAGCGTGTGTGCTACAGGGTGGGAAAGAAAGAGAGACTTACAAAGAACGAGAACGAAACGGGAAAGAAAGAAAGAAAGAAAGAAATAAAGAAAGAAAAATAGATAGAAAGGAAGAAAGAAAGAAAGAAAGAAAGAAAGGAAGAAAGAAAGGAAGAAAAGAAAAATGAAGCCTTTGGAGATGACGTTCCGTTGGGAGAGCAGGAGCAACATGTGTACGGCCTCGTTTTTACCGATTCGGACCACGTCTACCATTGTGACAGCACCAACACCGCTGCTTGACAACATTCGCGACATTAAGTCAGTTAAGTTGCTTCAACAAGCTGCGCTTTTCTTTAGCGTGTGTATCACGTTTGTTCACTTTTCCGGTGGAACACAAGGTGCTCTCATAATGACTTCGACCCTTCGACCCTTCGACCCTTCGACCCTTAATTCTATAGGGCTAGTTGGCGCAGGGTCTAGTGTAGACAGGACGCACGAAAGAACGAGGACGAGAAACGACAGGACTGGTGCCATTCATGACGCGCATTTTCACCAGTCTCGTCGTTTCTATTCGTCGCTCCTTTGTGCCTCATATATATATATATATATATATATATATATATATATATATATATATATATATATATATATATATATATATATATATGTATGTGTGTGTGTGTGTGTGTGTGTGTGTGTGTGTGTGTGTGTGTGCGTGTGTGTGTGTGTGTGTGTGTGACGCTATGATGAATGGCAGACGTGGCCTGGCTCATACGCCATGTTTATTCCATAAGCACTTCTTCCTCATCTACTTCTCCTAACCATCCCTGCCTTCTTACGTCACAGGATTCCCCCTCCCCTCGAAAAAAATGCGCGAGTTACAATCAACAAAACAACAAAAAGCATAAAGTGAAGAATGTCGAAATGCGCGGTAATTCGATTTCAGGAGGGAGTTCCTTAACTCGCACAAAAGCTTCACATTATAGGGCAGCAGTCTGGTCATATCTAGGGTAGCTCTGGTGGACGAGGCTGGCTGTTGCGCCCTGGCTAGCACAACCCTGCCCGGCACATCTCCACTGATGATGACATGACTTGAGGTCTTGTGAAGAACGAACAAGGCTTGAAATCTGTGTAGCATTGGATTGACGGATGTCTTTGGCATCGGATCCAGCGCCATCGCGGCAATATATGCTTTGCTTCTAGTCGGCGCGCGTGAGAACCGAAGATTATGGGACGATGTCTTTTTTTCTCCGTTGTATATGTAGTAGATTCATGTCTCTTTCGTAACTTTCTGTGGCGTTCTCCTAGTTTGTTGGATCGCAGACATGGCTTTGAGAACTGGTGCAGAAAGTTTTGTCGACGTTGATTTCTGCGAAGATGGCTTAGGCACCGACTTTGTCTTTGCTTCTTTAATTGATGTTGTCTTTGATGACCTTTCAGCCACAAGTGCACTCGTGAGGAGGTTTGACTTGATCGTTGTTCTTGTTCGAGTAGCCGTTGCAGTTCCTGGAGTTCGTAGAGTTGGCTTTGTTGAACTTGCTCGTTTTGTTGTGAAAGTTCGTCAGATGGGCATCTTTCAGGAACATGAGTCTGCTTTTCTTTAGATGGTGATGTGATAAGTAGATAGCCGGTAGTCGACGCTGTACTGCTAGGCTTGTCTTGCGATGAAAGCAGCGTGACAGGCCGATGAGAAAGCTTCCAAGGTGGTTGTGAGTCATCCTTGAATGTAAATGCTTCTGTCAGTTGACAATGTGCTGGCGTTGGTGGATTCGAAATTTCTGCAGTGTGTGAGGAGATTTATTAGCCGTTAAAGACAGCGACAAGACAACGTGAAGAACCGTCCAGCGATCGGCACAGCAACGAACCGAAGCACGAGCCGAGAAAGCTGGGCGTTGGTGATGCTGCTCGCTGCAGGCACATCTTCTTCTTCACAATCGCCCCCGCTGAAAAAGGAGCCATCCTGGCGACTTAAGAAGTTTCAGGCAAAGGCTCATGGTACGGTTTCAGTCGGGAAACATGTGGATGTCACGTGCACGCCGGCGCATGTCGTCCGATCGGGAAACTGGTACAATTAGGAAATTAACCGGAGAGGTTTTCTCCAAAACGGTGTAAGGCCCCTCGTACCGGGGGACAAGTTTCGAGGAGAGTCCCGGTGTTTGGTATGGGATGGCAAGCCACACAAGAGACCCTGGGTCATAGCTGGGATCCGAAAGAGAGGTGCTACGGGTTTCCTTCTGGCGTTGTTGCTCTCCGAGGTGAACGCACGCGCGAGCTGGCGGCACTCTTCGGCTTCTCTAGCAGCATCGGAGAAAGGTGGACACTCGGAAGCATGAGGACGGTAAGGAAGTAGGGTATCAATTGTATGGGAAGGCTCACGTCCGTAAAGAAGAAAGAAAGGTGAGAATCCCGTGGTGGTTTGTATTGCGGTGTTATATGCGAACGTGACGTATGGGAGAACACGGTCCCAGTTGCTATGATCAGATGCCACGTACATTGAGAGCATATCACCTAGCGTGCGGTTGAACCGTTCCGTTAGTCCGTTCGTCTGCGGGTGGTATGCTGTCGTTTTCCGATTAATGACGTGGCATTCCGAAAGCAGAGTTTCGACGACCTCGGAACGGAAAGCGCGACCTCTGTCACTAAGGAGCTCTCGAGGTGCACCATGTCGAAGGATAAAGCGTTGCAAAATGAAAGAGGCGACATCCTGAGCTGTAGCGCTCGGCAAAGCGGCTGTTTCGGCGTAGCGTGTCAGGTGGTCAACCGCCACTATAATCCACCGATTACCATCTGGTGTCAATGGAAGGGGACCGTAGAGGTCAACGCCGACGCGATCAAATGGCTTGGCAGGGCATGGAAGTGGCTGCAATGCGCCAGTCGCACGTGGCAGTGTTGATTTACGTCGCTGGCAGTCAGGACAGCACTGCACGAATTTACGTACAAAATTGTACATGCCGCGCCAGTAATAGCGATGGCGAAGGCGTTCATATGTTTTGAACACTCCGGCGTGGCCACATTGCGGATCGTCATGAAGGGAGGCGCATACTTGCGATCGTAAAGTGCGTGGAATGACCAGCAACCACCGGCGGTCATCAGGAGCGTAGTTGCGTCGATGAAGAAGTTGATCGCGGATGGCGAAATGAAAAGCTTGACGTCGGGGGGATCGAGATACTGGACGGTTGGGCGTGCCAGATAAATATTCGATAAGAAAGGCGATCCACGGGTCACGACGTTGTTGGGTGGCAATCGAGTCGAGATTTAGCGATGACAAGGTCTGGAGGCAAGTGTTTCCGCACGTCTGATCTGGTGGTAAAGGTGAGCGGGACAGGGCATCAGCGTCAGAGTGTTTGCGTCCGCAGCGGTATACGACGCAAATGTCGTACTCTTGGATGCGGAGTGCCCATCGCGCAAGGCGGCCAGAAGGGTCTTTCAACGTGGAGAGCCAGCAAAGCGCATTGTGACCAGTTACTAGATCAAACGGGCGGCCGTATAAGTACGGCCGGAACTTTCCAAGCGCCCACACCAGAGCCAAACACTCTTTTTCTGTCACGCTGTAATTAGTTTCGGCTTTCGTCAGAGTGCGGCTAGCGTAGGCTACAACGTATTCTGAATAGCCGGGCTTTTGTTGAGCGAGGACAGCGCCTAGCCCGACGCCGCTGGCGTCGGTATGCACTTCGGTAGGAGCCGTCGGGTCGAAGTGGCGAAGAATAGGTGGGGAAGTGAGCAGACGGCGCAGAGTAGTGAAGGCAACGTCACATGCAGGGGACCAGGAGGTGAGGTTCACGTCACCGCGAAGAAGCTGGGTTAACGGTGACATGATAGATGCAAAATTGCGAACAAAGCGCTGGAAATAGGAGCATAGGCCTAGAAAGCTGCGAAGTTCTTTCATGGTCGTCGGCTTGGGAAATTCTGTGACTGCTCGAAGTTTTGCTGGGTCTGGTGATACGCCGTGCTTGGACACGATGTGGCCTAGGATGATGAGCTCGCGTGCAGCGAAGCAGCATTTTTTCAGGTTAAGCTGCAGACCAGCGTTGGTCAGACTACTCAAAACGTGCCTGAGGCGAAGGAGGTGCGTAGGAAAGTCATGGGAAAAAACCCCGACATCGTCGAGGTAACAGAGGCACATATTCCATTTAACGCCACGTAGCGTATTATCCATAAGACGTTCAAACGTGGCAGGCGCGTTACAAAGCCCAAAGGGCATGACGTTAAATTCATATAGTCCGTCTGGTGTAATAAATGCCGTTTTTTGGCGATCAGCTACTGCCATTCGGACCTGCCAGTAGCCAGACCGCAAATCTAGCGACGAGTAAAATTCCGCTCCGTGAAGGGTGTCAATGGCGTCATCAATGCGCGGCAAAGGATAGACGTTCTTGCGGGTTATCTTATTCAAACGACGATAGTCCACGCAAAATCAAATAGATCCGTCTTTCTTACGCACCAGGACGACGGGAGACGCCCAGGGACTGTGAGATGGTCGAATGACGTCTCTACGAAGCATATCTTCGACTTGATCGTTGATGATGCGGCGCTCTTCAGCGGAGACACGGTATGGTCTTTGACGCAGTGGCTGGTGCAGGCCGGTGTCAACATGATGTTTGACTTGTGATGTGCGGCCCAGTTGAGGTTGCGACACATCGAACGAACTCCTGAACTCATGCAGAAGATTCAGCAGGTCGGCATGTTCGGTGGGAGTGAGAGTGTCGGCGATGGCGCTGGAAAACGTATCATTGGACGACTCCCCGAGTGCCGACAGTGCTTTTGGGTGGTCGCAGTAGTCGTCCGGGACATCAAACAAAAACGAAGGGTCGAGATCCTGCACGCGGCCGAGACATTCCCCGGCAAGCAATGTGACAGGTGTGGAAAGCGGATTGCTTACGAACATGTTGCTTCTTCCGGCGGCAAGGTCAATTGTTGCAAAAGGCAGCGGCAAAGCTCGACGACATTTGAAGATATCGGAAGGCATAAAAAGAACTGTATCGTCAGTGTAGGCGTTGCATGAAACGGGAACAAGGACGAAATTTCCTGGCGGAATATCGGTATCTTCAAGAACGAGCAACTTCGGTGGCTGATGAGGAGCGTCCAGTAATGGGACATCACACAAGGGTGAAAACTCAACTTCGGCGCGTGCGCAGTCTATGACGGCATTATGGCGGGATAGGAAGTCCCACCCGAGGATGACGTCATGCGAACAGACAGCGAGGACAATAAACTCCCCAGTGTAAACAATGCCTTCGATGGACACTCTTGCAGTGCAGGCTGCGAGAGGCGTTACTTGCTGTGCACTTGCGGTGTGGAGTGACAGTCCCAAAAGCGGCGTCGTGACTTTACGTAATACACGGCAGACATTAGCGGTAATAACAGAAACAGCGGCGCCGGTATCTACAAGGGCGAAAGTAGAATAACCTTCAACAGTTACTGCGACCACGTTAGCAGGAGAGGGGCGAGGGCTTAGACAGTTCGAAAATGGCGCAGTTCTTGCCTCTTGAACTGCGGTGCTTAGTTTTCCTGGTCAGAAGGTCTGGGCCGGTGACGCATTGGGGAGGGCGATCGCCGACGAGGAGAGGGTGCGCGCGGCGTCACGAAGTCGGGGTCGTTAGGAGGGGCATAGCGCGGTGACGAGACCGGCCCGTATTGCGCGAAGGGTTGGCTGCCGGGTCGCGACGATCGGACATAGTCGCCGAACGTCTGAGGTCGACGGCGGCAGTAGCGGGCAACGTGTCCGGGAGTAAAGCAGGCGTAGCATATCGGTCGGTTATCGGACGTCCTCCACGCTACTGGTGGCTACTGGTGGTGCCGTCCAAGGTGCAGTATAAGCAGCCGGGTGTGCGGGCTGTGAGCGCGAGGTGTAGGGTGGTTCCGGAATCCTGCGCACAGCGTCTGCATATGTGAACGGCGCTGCTACAGGCTGCATCACTTGCGAGCAGGCGACAGGAGGAGCCACAGGCTGCGCTGCATACGTTAGGGGCGCGGCCACAGGCTGCACGGCTGGCGGATAGGCGCCAGGAGGGCCTACCGGCTGCGCGGCACGCTGGCAGTGGGCAAGGCTGGATAGAGGCGACTCGTGGTGCGCAACAGGAACAGCTTGGGCAACCTCTTCCGAAATAGCAGTGCGAAGCGGGGCAGGTAGACGGGTGGTGGTCGCGTGAGTGAAGGGCACTAGGGAAAGTTGGCGGGCGACTTCCTCATGGACGAAGGCTCGAACTTGCTGAAGCAGCGGTGAATTGTCCGGCAGGGTGTCGAAACTGGACAGTGACTCACTACCATGCTGAGGCTCCCGAGTCAGAGTGCGTTGCTTCTTCAACTCGTCGTAGCTCTGACACAAGCTGACGACTTCGGAAACTGTGCTCGGATTTCTTGCCAAGAGCATTTGAAATGCGCCGTCGTCGATGCCCTTCAGTATGTTTTTGACCTTGTCAGATTCGGGCATGGTGTCATTCACACGTCGACAAAGGTCGACGACGTCCTCAATATAGCTGGTAAAGGTCTCGCCAGTCTGCTGAGATGACGCGCAAGCGCTGTTCTGCCCTCTGCTTGCGGACAGCCGGCCGACCGAACACTTCAGCACATGATGTCTTGAAGATGCTCCATGTGGGGATGTTGTGTTTGTGGTTATTAAACCACAATTCGGCGACGCCAGTGAGATAAAATATCACGTGGCCCAGCTTGTCGGCTTCATCCCACTTATTGTTGGCGCTCACCAGTTCGTAGTGCTCGAGCCAGTCTTCGACGTCGGTCCCATCCGCACCGCTGAAGACCTTCGGCTCCCATAGCCTAGGATGGCCAGGACAGTTGAACTGGAGCGAAGGCGTCGATGTAGTGGCGTTGGTAGTCATGACAGGTGGTAGCGTGCGGCTTCGCAGCTTTAGGGTGTAGCAACGGGGATTAACAGCACCTTCCACTAAATGTGAGGAGATTTATTAGCCGTTAAAGACAGCGACGAGACAACGTGAAGAACCGTCCAGCGATCGGCACAGCAACGAACCGAAGCACGAGCCGAGAGAGCTGGGCGTTGGCGATGCTGCTCGCTGCAGGCACATCTTCTTTTTCACAAGTGCTTTGACTCACACGTGTGTTATCACTTGACGATGAGAGCACAACAGACATGGCTTCAGGTGGTTCTGATGGTGTATATTTTTCTTTTTGCAGAGTGATTAGGCTGAGAACGTCTGTCGAACGACCCTGGTCGGGAACGTCAGGGTGGGTTGATTGATTGATTTGTGGGGTTTAACGTCCCAAAACCACCATTTGATATATATATATATATATATATATATATATATATATATATATATATATATATATATGAACAATTCGTTTCGAATCTGCACCCGTCCCGTTTGTCTCCCCCATTGTCCACGTGTTTTCTAGCGCTTTGCTTAGAGTGGTGTACTGCCTTACTAATTAAATTTGACAAAAATTTTAAAAAACCGTCTAGTACACGGCGGGAACTGCGTACCAAAGTCGCTGCTACAGAATGAACGCGTACATTGAGCTGTTGCGTGCGTTCAGACGCGCCCTATCTTGACACGGATCGGCAAATGACTCTTACATTCGATCATGCTGTTTTCTCACAGCAAAGTTTGCTGCGGTTACTTAGGGTGAACTCTTGGACTGCGAGCGTTCAGTCACCATGAGAATGATGGGTAGAAAATGTATTTGCCTAATTTTCGAGATTGCGGCTTCCCACGCACTTAGAACTTTATTTATTGTAGTGATCTGGCTTTTATTTATAATAAAATATAGGATCGCTGCAAACTTCGTTAGCCTATTGAATTGGTGAGCCTAAAAGGTTAAGATGGAGAAGCGGTGCTGTTGAACATTTCCTTAACTTTTTTCTAGTGACAAGGCGGTTACAGACCACATATTGGCAGAGTTCCCTCTAATATATATTGTTGAAACCTTCATAGTTCTCACCACCTAGTTCGTGTTGAAGCGATGAACACCACCATGATCTTTCCGCCAACTGCAGCGTGGTGTTTTTTCACTCACCCGTTCAGGTGAGTTGCACCACGCTGGATACTGAATTAAGTAGTTATCTGACTATCTTACTTCGTATAACATCCCGGAATCTTTCTATTGCATTCACTGTTTTGCTCTTGTAGCAAAACTGCAATTTATTTTGAATAGCTACAAAAGCATTGCTCTGCAACATATTTTAAAACCACTGGCCATCCCATTCCTGAAGTGTGTCATCATGGACACTGGAAGCTCAGGCTACTTCACTCACTATGCCTTTCCTTTTAAAGCTGCAGTTCCTGAGTATAGTATGTTATGAAAACTCCGCAATGAACGGCCTTCGTACTTACGGAAGGTGCGCAGCCATATCTAAGCCCATGGCCAGTGGAAGGTGGAAGTCCACATTCAAATCAACTCCAATAAACAATAAGGGCACATCGATAGCAAGCTGAAAAAGAAGAAGTAACAACCACTTTTATTACCATTTTTAAAATGAAGTGATGAAACCTTACATCATCGAAGTGGGGAGCATTGAAGCACTTTCGAAATACGCATATTACTTATCATTATCCAGATACTTAAAAGGCCCGTGAAACATCCACCCGACAAATTGTGATGTTCAGCGACAAATAGAAGCAGACCGCCAATTCTCCCTGGAGCTGTGTGTATATGTGGAAAACGAACCATAAAACTTTCATTGCAAAACAAGCCCTGGAAGTTCTCGTCTATAAACCCCGTCCATGGCCCCGCCATGGTGGTCCAGTGGCTAAGGTACTCGGCTGCTGACCCTCAGGCCAGGGGATGTAATCCCGGCTTCGGCGGCTGCATTTTAAATTGAGGCGAAAATGCTGTAGGCCCCTGTGCTCAGATATTGCTGCACAATAAGAAGCCCCAGGTGGTCAAAATTTCAAGAGTCCTTCACTACGGCGTCTGTCATAATCATATCGTGGTTTTTGGGCGTTGAACCCCACATACCTACCAAACCCCATAGAGTTTCCTAATCATACACTATAGGAAACTCTTGCGCTAGTATCTATGGGAGCTGCAACGTAAGGCGCTTCAGTGAGCATGAATGGGTAGCACACGGATTTGTCTCACCTCCGTACTTCTGGCCCCATTTGCACTCGCGTGGCTTGGAGCTGCATTCTCGCGAAACATAAATTAGCGAATGTTCAACAGTTACGCTACACTGTCCTAATAATTTCTGCTTACCACTTTAAATCGGGTAACGAAGTTCAAAAAGGTTCGTTCTTTCCTTCGAAACGAAACCAAAACACAGCAACAAACGAAACCACAAGTGTGCTTTGCCGCCCACAAGTTCGAAAACTAGGAAAATGTGTGTATACTACCCATCAATCGCATGATCGCTGAACGATCGCAGCTCTAGAGTTCCCTCTAGTTAATTTTAGGAATCTCTATGCCAAACCCCGTCTACTGCCAGTGACCGCTACGTTGCCATGGCGTATGTGACGTCGCGTGCTCCATGGAGCCGAGTGGTCGTCACCTACCAAAGTGTCAGCCGCTGCAAATTGTTCAATTTTCAAAGCCAAGCTGAAGAATTCTGGAGCATCTCCATTGATGCGTAGCCGATAACGAAACGAAATCGTTTGCCGGAATACAGATGTTTACAAGCAAGCTGCTTGTTACGACGGGGCTCGCGAGTGCCTCAGTGTTGTCAGACTCTCGAACTAATTGCGTGTTTATAAAAGTGCTTGTTATCTATTAAGTTCTCAACCGAAGTCACAGAAAGTTTCCCCAGCTTGCTTGTGAACACCCATTGGTTATGTAATGAACGTAACACTTTATGAGCGAAATTTGGGTGCCATGGCCCCTTTAACGACTTCACATGTTGATAAGCGTTCCTTTCGTAGTTTAACTACACATACTCGACAATGATTTCTTGATAAAAAAAAGACGTTTGAACGGGCTTACTGCGAAGATGTTGAGGTTTACGTCACTTCAACTATTCCATTTATACGAGTTATGCAGTAAAGAAAGTTATTTAAAACAGGAAAAATAAAAAGCAAAGAAAAAGCTTATTCATCACTCTGGAAAGCACGCAATTTCGTCGACACTAAATCAAATAACCGCGCTCACGGTCTTCGAGTTACAGCGGTCATTGCGCTATTGCTACTGAAATCCTTGTCTGGTTGTGTTCTTCATAGTAATCACACGACCTCTGAGATTTGTAGCTCAGAATATCGTAGGCCATGGTCCTGACGCGGTCGTTTACTTCACCGCTCCTGAATGGTGGCACCGCCTTTTCCAACGTAGAGTTACTGTATGCTGTATGTGCTACCTTTAGGTAGCATAGTTGCGCCACTGTTTTCCGGGTGCCACTCACTCAGCCTACAGGAGTTCAGCGCCCCTATTCGCCGAGCGCCGTCACTTGATCATAGGTGGTTCATTTGCACTGCGGAGAAGCCAACGCTACCCCGATTTCGGGCAGATCAGCCGGGGTTGGCAACGGCTGTTGTTATTCTCGCCGCGCTTCTCGCTATAATGTAGCTATGCCGCCGGTTGGTCAAGATAAATACGTCAGCAAATGCATTCTGCGCTGAATTGTACTACGTAGAGCCCATGCGATTAGACGCTGGTGCAGCCGGTGTTGCCATAGAAAGATTAGTGTTCATTCGGAAGGAATAAACACTTGACCATGGTCGGCGGCAGGATTTTAAGTGTGAATGTACTTTATAAGCGACCCCAAACCATCCACCGCCGTCGGCGGCGTCCGCAGCCTTCTCTCTATCTTTAAAAGAAAGAGGACTTGGCGGGCCGCAGCGCGACGCTCTACCGAATAAGCCACGGACGCGACGCTGATATCGGTGTCAGTAACGCGCCTTATATCTTTAACGCCGCTGCTCGCGTCCCTCTCCCCCTTCGCTCGCTCCTCCGCTCTCCTCGCTCGCTGCAGCTGCGCGTGCACCCAACACCAGTGCACCCCTCTCTCTCGCGCGCCCACCTTCTCTCTCAGTCTCCCGTCGAAAGCGGGTCGTGCGATGGATGTCGTAGAAGCAACGCTGCCATCAACAACGAATGCAGTACAACTGAACGCCAGCACTGCACCCGTCGTTGAAGGTGACGGTACCGCGGTGGTTTCGCCGACGTTGGAAGACAAGGCGGCGCTGCGAAGGGCTCGTGAGACCGAACGTAAGCGGGCGAAGCGTGCAGTGGTTGCCGAACTGCGTGTTCGCGAGGCCGAGTGCAAGCGGGCGAAGCGTGCAGCGGATGCCGAACTGCGCGCTCGCGAGGCCGAGGACAAGTGGGCGAAGCGTGCAGAGGATGCCGAACTTCACGCTCGCGAGGCCGAGGACAAGCGGGCGAAGCGTGCAGCGGATGGTGAACTGCGCGCTCGCGAGGCCCAGATGAGACGTCAGCATCGAGCCGCGAACGCGGCCCAAGAAGCGGAACGACAACGCAAGCGTCAGGCGGAGAAGGACGATGAAGGCCGGCGTCAAGACGCCGCTCTCAATCGTCAACGGCGAGTGGACGTTCCCGAAGCCGTTCGAGCCAGTGAACGTGCCACGCGGGAGAGGGTGCGAGCCCTAGACTTTGCTCGTTCGGACGCGCATTTCCAACGCGATTTTGTGGATCGCAGCTTCGGTCACAGCTGCGCCGTGTGTGACCGGCTGTGGTTCGATAACAACCTGAGCTGGATTTCCGGCGTGAGGAACGAGACCAACAGGTTGAACGCGTTGCGGGTTCTTTGGAACGAGTTCTGAAGACGGTCGGGCGAACACCGATGCGACGACATGAATGCGCAAGACCCGCGGCTGGCTCCCTTCGGTGCGTTCCGGGTGTGTGCGTATTGCCGAGAGTCCCTGCTGGCCGGGCGGGTTCCGCCGTTAAGCAAGAGCCACGGCTACGCGTACCCGCCTCGTCCCGCGGACCTCCCCGATCTGAACCCGGTGGAAGAGCGCCTCATCTCGCCTCGACTCCCCTTCATGAGCATCAGGCGGCTCACGCGGGGTAACGGTCAGTACGGCATTAAGGGACAGGTCGTGAACGTGCCCATCGACGTTCCGAGCGTGGTGGAGTGTCTTCCGCGGCTGGTTCCCGAGGACGTTGCGATAGACGTGCACGTGAAGCGGAGGCTGGTGAGTCCGGCTACGTACAGGCGCGGACTGGTGAAGCGCGGTAACATCTTGGCGTGATTGAAGCGCCTGGAGCATGCTCGCATGCCGTGTGTACTTCGCCGCTCAGAAACGACTCGCCGTACGCCTCCGTCTACACCAGTGCCTACTCCGGCGATGCCGTCCTGGTTGTGACCGTCTACCTCTACCTGGCCCCGAACCTCTCGAGAGATGACGTCTTGGAGCAGATGGATGCGGCGATGGAGAGTGAGTCTATGCGCGCGCGTCCCCCGGTTCCGATTGTGGTGGCGGGTGACTTTAACGTGGACGTTAGGAAGGACAATGGCTGGTTGGTTGACCACATGCTGAACAATTACTCGATGACGTGTCTGTCTCTCGTGTTTCCGACCACGATCAACGGTGGCTTCATAGACTTGGCGTTCAGTAGGAACTGTACGGTCCGCTCCGTCTTGCCGGATCCGCTCACCGTACATTTCTCGGATCACAAAGCGCTGGTACTAACCGTGAGCTACAACGATAACACGAATAGGTGCTAATCTGTAGTGTAGTTTGTGTGTGTGTGTGTGTGTGTGTGTGTGACGCGCTCGCGATGTGTGCATTTAATGCATCGTACGAAAATCGTGAAGTGTAAATAAATCATACTTCGTATATAATGTATCTGTGTACAAATGCTTCATAACAAACAACACTTAAATTCATTAATTACAATTTAATCATCATCATCAGTATTAAAACTCCCAAGCATTTTCCCGAGGGTGAACATGGTTAAGTGCGAATGCACGGGGTGATGCTATGAGGGGGAGTAAAGTTAAAATTCATTGGCATTCGCTAGTGAGTTAACGTAAACTCCCCCATGTGATCAAATTGCGATTCCCAGGAACCATTACACCGTAAAGTCACCATTAATAGTGATTAATAAATATAATAATATAAGTGTGATTATTATAAGTGTAATATTATAAGTGTGTAATATAAATATAATAAGTGTGATTAATAAATATAATAGTGCGAATTAATAAACACCCCTCATAGCATCACCCCGTGCATTCACACTTAACCATGTTCACCCTCGGGGAAATGCTTGGGAGTTTTTCTCTTGGGGGGTAGAAGTCATTGTTACATCGCGGCTTAGGGAGAACTAGAACACTGGTATAGCTTGGGTGAAGGCAAGTGCTGTTGTGGCTTGAGGGGGGCAATTGCCCCTTTTCCACTTCTCTGCAGATGCCCATGCACTTAGCTTTTTTTTTCTTAAATCTATCCACGGCACTGCAAAACTTGCTTTATTTCTATTAACCACAGATACAGTAGGGAAAGCGTTATACATGCACAGTTTGTCAATATATTTCAGCTGTATACGTCCAAATGGGCCTGGCGGCTAAAACGCTAAAAATAAAGGGAGAACTTAAACTAGAACTATTTGAATCGAGAAGCTGTTGCTGCTAGTGCGTCAATTGAACGTGGCTTGGAAACCTTAAGCGAAAAGAATGTTGGACAGGACAAGATTGTTTAACAATGATTTACATCAATTGTCATCAGCCGCGATTGTAATACGAGCGTTATAAGAGAGCCGCGCGTAACGCGGCGTCGCTCGGCCATTCTGGATTGCTATCCATCTCGATTCAGTTGAAGACTACAAAGCCTTGACTGGTTAACTCACGCAGTTAACGAATGAACCCAACACGATGAAGTTATATTCGTTACTAGCTATGGCGATTAACTATAAATATACCCATGTTTCACTGGTTCATCCAGCTGACGCATGGTTTTCATTGTTCTATGCGAAAAACATAAACATAAAACCAAGGCTCCCAGGCGTGATCAGAGCAACTGAGTTTTAGGGGCGAAGCTTCTCATAGTGGCTCCTGTTCGTCCCTCGTAGCCGTTGTAGTAGTGTGTAACAAGTACAACGTTTTGACTTCCAAGGTGGTGCCGTTGAGAGATTTCTTCTGTGCGTTGTTGAACAAAAAAAGATAGTGCTCATTGTATATGCCAATGGTTGCTAAGGGGGAATGAGAGACAGGAGATTTTGGGTTTTAGTTAACGCGCACGCTGCGAATTTTTTTTATTGTTCAACAACGCACAGAAGACAAGAAAGGGTAGCTACGTTATACTCGCTGGGCGTAACCTCTTAGGTTTTAGAAAGGTTCAGCAAGCGTTGGACCGCAGTGCCATGAATACACTAAACTAGTATATACCATGAACTCGAGGTGGTTAAAGGTGGGAAGTAGACACGAAGCACAAGCCGTAAGAAAGTGTCCGTGTGCCTACTCTCATTCAGTCCTTGGAATGTCCGCTAGATGGTGGTGCTTCTATATGAGGATTATATGATGAAAAGATGCGAGATGGTGGTACTTGGAGTGTTGAATAGGTGAACGAATGGACAGACAGATTGATGCATGGACGGACGCATGGATGGCTGAATGGACGGATGGACGCATGGACGGACGCCGCAGTGGATGCATGGACGAAAGCAGGGACGGACGCACAGATGAACGTGTGGACGCACGAATAGACGCGCACACGGACGGGCGGATGGACGCACGGGTGGCCCCACAGACGCATGCATGGATGGACGGAAGCAAGAACGAATAGATGGACGGATGGATCGCCTCCTATACATCATTCATTTCGTGGATATGCTGCCATTTTTTTTCTTGTACCTTCATACAAAAATAGAAAGAAGGGAAACCGAAAATAAAAATTGGCCCCGTATCAGCATGTTAATCTGCAAATTTCGTCAAAAGACGACAATCTTGCGTATTGAGAGAGTGAACAAAACATTTATTTGATGTTCTGGGCATGAAAATCAGTGAATGATATTCTGGACGCGCTGCATTAGATATACCTCGAGCGTGCAGCGGAGGTGAACGAGCACATCAAGTCACGTCACACGTGAGACGTGAGCGCCATCTGGCAGTTTTCTTGGAAAACAAAATGCGTGGCTTTTAGACGGGTGTGCGTGCCCGTCTCAGAGGTGATAAGGTGCAGAACGCAAGGTGATGGATAGGCGCCCCCATTGTCTCATCTTAGCATATAGCGTTGAAAACCCTCGCCTTTTCGTGCAAGCGTTGCATATTCAGCGCAGTGTGATGAGCGCTACGGTTCATAAATTTACTTATGTATGCATTTTCTAGTAAAAGACGCAGATACAGATTATATACGTGTTGTTATGGTGCCCCAGACATGCACAAGAATCGCCTTTTAATTGACAATTGCACAAGTGTCAAGGCTAAAGCTTGAGCAACATTGGCGGGCACTGCGGATATGGTTGGCCGTTTCGAATACCCACAGCCATTAGGATTGCACAAACAGATAAATGTACAGACAGACAGACAGACAGACAGACAGACAGACAGACAGACAGACAAACCAAGATTTTTGCATCGAAGGTCCCCAAGAAATACTAACGTCTTTACGACTGAGCCGGCAACTGGAGTAGCCTGTCAGGTGAGAAACCAGGCATACCTCTCCAGATTCCCATTAAAGATAATTCTCCTTTCTCTCTCTCTCTCTCTCTCTATCGTCTTAGAAAAATAAAGCTACGCTGCTGCTCTGAAGCACGAGTGCTGCTCCTACGCGGGTGGTAAGTGGCTTTCCCACAAGACATTTGAACCCAAGATGGCGTACCTTGGCGCAACTCTGCTGCCTAAAAGTAGCATATAGAGTAACTTTATTCCAACAAAGAACCACAGTGGAGAGAGGGCCGAGCACCTATCGTCGCGGCCCAAGAAGTTGTGGGTTTGGTTTTCATGCACTCGGTGGAACTTCCGTTTCGTTTTTCTTTGGCCTCTGTTCCTGTTCGTTTGCTGATATCGTTTTTTGTGACAGAAAGGAATACTGTAAAATCTTTCTGGACCCCAGCCCTTTTATGGTAAATGCATATAGCCAACTGAAACAAGTTGAACAACTAACGTGGTAGCATACAGTTCGCTTGCATTAGTTCGCGCAGCGATAAAACGTTAACCACCGACATTTATAGACACTGCCTCAACACTTCATAAGAAATCCTTTCCACAAAAAGTAGAAGAGATATAGAGTAAACATATATTTTGAGCGAGCGCTGTATGCGCGCAAGATGGGTGGTCTCGTTATCCCAAGTACTCGCGGGCCTTCATCATTTCTCGCGTCCGCTGAGCCAGGCTTCGCTCATTCTTCAGGCATGGGTCCACTAACTTGACCTTCTATTGCCCTTAGATTAACGTAGCGGTTCCATGGTTTTGTCTGCCTCCCCATACCATATGACATACGGTGGCCCGGACATCACAGTTGTACGACTGAGCCAGGCTTTGCTCATTCTTCAGGCATGGGTCCACTAACTTGTCCTCCTACTGCCCTTCGATTCATGTAGCGGTTCTAGAGTTTTGTCTGCCTCCCCATACCTTATGACATACGGTGGCCCGGACATCACAGTTGTACGACTGAGCAAGGCTTTGCTCATTCTTCAGGTATGGGTCCACTAACTTGTCCTCCTACTGCCCTTCGATTAATGTAGTGGTTCCAGGGTTTCGTCTGCCTCCCCATACCATATGACATACGGTGGCCCGGACATCACAGTTGTACGACTGAGCCGGGCTTTGCTCATTCTTCAGGCATGGGTCCACTAACTTGTCCTCCTACTGCCCTTCGATTCATGTAGCGGTTCCAGGGTGTCGTCTGCCTTCCCATACCATATGACATACGGTGGCCGCACTTCACAGTTGTACGACTGAGCCAGGCTTTGCTCATTCTTCAGGCATGGGTCCACTAACTTGTCCTCCTACTGCCCTTCGATTAATGTAGTGGTTCCAGGGTTTCGTCTGCCTCCCCATACCATATGACATACGGTGGCCCTGACATCACAGTTGTACGACTGAGCCAGGCTTTGCTCATTCTTCAGGCATGGGTCAACTAACTTGTCCCCCTACTGCCCTTCGATTCATGCAGCGGTTCCAGGGTTTCGTCTGCCTCCCCATACCATATGACATACGGTGGCCCGGACATCACAGTTGTACGACTGAGCCGGGCTTTGCTCATTCTTCAGGCATGGGTCCACTAACTTGTCCTCCTACTGCCTTTCGATTCATGTAGCGGTTCCAGGGTTTCGTCTGCCTCCCCATACCATATGACATACGGTAACCCGGACATCACAGTTGTACGACTGAGCCGGGCTTTGCTCATTCTTCAGGCATGGGTCCACTAACTTGTCCTCCTACTGTCCTTCGATTCATGTAGCGGTTCCAGGGTTTCGTCTGCCTCCCCTTACCATATGACATACGGTGGCCCGCACTTCACAGTTGTACGACTGAGCCAGGCTTTGCTCATTCCTCAGGCACGGGTTCACTAACTTGTCCTCCTACTGCCCTTCTATTCATGTAGCGGTTCCAGGGTTTCGTCTGCCTCCCCATACCATATGACATACGGTGGCCCGGACATCACAGTTGTACGACTGAGCCAGGCTTTGCTCATTCTTCAGGCACGGGTCCACTAACATGACCTTCTATTGCCCTTCAATTCATGTAGTGGTTCCAGAGTTTTGTCTGCCTCCCCATACCTTATGACATACGGTGGCCCGGACATCACAGTTGTACGACTGAGCCAGGCTTTGCTCATTCTTCAGGCATGGGTCCACTAACTTGTCCTCCTACTGCCCTTCGATTAATGTAGTGGTTCCAGGGTTTCGTCTGCCTCCCCATACCATATGACATACGGTGGCCCTGACATCACAGTTGTACGACCGAGCCGGGCTTTCCTCATTCTTTAAACACGGGTCTACTAACTTGACCTCCTACAGCCCTTAGAATAATGCAGCGGTTCCAGGGTTTTGTCTGCCTCCTCATACCATATGACATACGGTGGTCCGGACATTGTACGACTGAGCCAGGCTTTGCTCATCCTTCAGGCATGGGTCCACTAACTTGTCCTCCTACTGCACTTTGATTAATGTAGCTGTTCCGGGGTTTTGTCTGCCACCCTATACCATAAGACATACGGAGGCCCGGACATCGCAGTTGTACCACTGAGCCAGGCTTTACTCATTCTTCAGGCACGGGTCCACTAACTTGTCCTCCTACTGCCCTTCGATTAACGTAGCGGATCCAGGGTTTTGTCTGCCTCCCCATACTATATTACATACGGAGGCCCGGACATCACAGTTGTATGACAGAGCCAGGCTTTGCTCATTCTTCAGGCATGGGTCCATTAACTTGTCCTCCTACTGTTCTTCGATTAACGTAGCGGTTCTACGGTTTTGTCCGCCTCCCCATACCATATGACATACGGTGGCCCGGACATAACAGTTGTACGAGTAGTCAGTTGGTGAGATGTGGTGAGGTGGCGTACCGTGAGCGTAGGTGTCTGTTTCAAGCTTTCTGCAGGTTACTGCGTCTTTTCTAATCCGGCTCAGGTGAGGTGGCGGATAAAGTCTTCTGCCTAGCCTGTAATTTTGGCATATCTAATTGTACTTTTCAGGAACATCTTTATTTTATTGTACTTTTCAGGGACATCTTCCTTCCTCATCAGTGCGCCTCCCGGTAAACATTAGCTCGTGCGAAAACATCGGCTGCCTCATTTCTAGTCAGGGTCTCGTGATCCGGAATCCAAACAACCAACATTTCGGGTAGGCTCTGCTTTGCTGCCACACCTATAATTTCTAAGGCTTGCCTGGAAATTCTCCCTTTCTGAAAATTTTGACGAGCTGTTTGGGAATCGTTTAGTATTATTGCGGTCTCAACACAAGTTGAGAGAGCTAGGATTATGTTTTTTTTTCTTTTGCCATATCGACTTCAGCAGTTAAGATGCCAGTCGCCATTCTCTCTTTGCTTTCACTGTCGACTAGGCTGACAGGATGGCCTGGCCTGGAATCCCTTATTATATTGCTGCATTGGTTTTTCTTGTACCCAGATTACAGCCGTAGTCCTGTCCGGACTACTTTATTTTGAATTCTTTTTTTTTTCAAGATATTACGTAGGATGCACATTTCGGGGAATTCGGCCTACTGAGATTTACTGTCTAATCATTGTTGGGGTAATTTTTTTCTTGTGACGTTCTTCCATGGCTTCAAAATATCCCAGTCTTCGAAGTTTCAATAAGTCTAAACAGTTCAAGGTGATTCACTTTGTGTACTTCCGCGAGCTCCTCTCTGGTGTTGCGGAAACCTAAGCGTAGTAGTCGCTCGGTGGAAGCACGTTCGGACATCCCTACGGCAGTTTTGAAGGCCCCTGGTATAAGGGTATTCAGTTTTTCAATTTCTACACTCTTGAGGTCCAATTAAGGGGTTTCTTAAGTATTTATGCTGATCATGATTGCGTGTATCTTTTTGAGTGTGTATTTTTTTTCCAAGTCATACCTTTTGTTTGATACCCATCCTACCCAATTCGCAACTTGTACAACGGTTTCTTGAAGTTTTGGGAGTGTGGTTGCACCCAATTTGCTTTGTGGATGTCTAGACCAATGACTCAGAGCTATTCTGCTTTATAAATTTGCACTTTATTCCACAAAATCTTTGGTTCTGGGATTTCACCTGTTGGCGGTAGTCCACTTGTTCTGGCTTCTAACACAAGCTCCGACTTTCTTAACGCAAGCGTGAGCCCAAAAGCATTGAGGTAGTTTTCGATGCTGTGTGTGGAAGTGTATTTCTGCCAAACGCTGCCTATTTCGTTTGGTGTTTTTGTGTGAATTTACGTTCTATCCGAGGATCATCGCTCTCCTGCGGGCAGCGATGGATCCAGGCGCCACCGTACGCAATCCGGACTTGGCGTCACCTTCGACGTCAACCTCAAGGAAGCGCAACAGCTGGGAGGACGACAGCACCAGTGACAGCAATGAACTGTACAGGGCGAGTAGTGAAGACAGCGACGATGATTTCATCCCAGCAGTGAAGCGTAAAGCTAAAAGAAGAATGGTCGGCGCGTCTTCGCCAGCTAGCGTCTCTACCGTGAAGGCGGCGTGCAGTTCTGAACGACATACCATACTTTTTGTTCCTGTCGACTCTTCGATCAACCTGAAGAACATGAACAGGCAAGTGATATCAGCGCGTCTCAAAGCTATCGTGCCTAATGAGATAAAGGATATTAGACTCAACCCACGGAAGAATATCCTGGCCATAGACGTTGAGCGCCCGGCTGCGCTACATACCCTGCGAACTGTCACTAAGCTTGGAGGCATCTATCTCAGAACTTACATTCCACAGGATAGTGACACGACGACAGGCGTCATTTATGACGTTGATGTTTCCATACCGAACGCCGACATTCCTGTTCTGATAAAGCCAGCTACTGGGGCAACGGACATATTGCAAGTATGCTGGCTTGGCAAATCCCGTTGCATCAAGGTGACCTTCAGAGGTGATTGCATCCCATCACATGTAAAGGTTGGTCATTTTCATCACGTTGTCCGACCATACATCCCAAGACCACTACATTGCCACAACTGTCTAAAACTGGGTCATGTTAGTGCTGTATGCAACAACAAGCAAGCATGCCCACGTTGTGCCGGACCCCACAAAGCAGAGGCTTGCCAAGAAACTCTCCTAAAATGCAGCAACTGCAACGGGAACGATGAAACCTCGTCCAAAGACTGCCCAGTACTGACGAAAGAGAGGAGCATTCTGAGACAAATGGTTAAAGACGGATCCTCACGAAAGGAAGCAGTGACAATTGTTCAACGACGGCGTTCCCGTCGACGGCGGTGCTCGAAGAAAAGAAAAAGCAGTCCTGTGCCGAAGGTGCCTTTACTAACGCCGCCACCGCCACCACCACCGCCACCACGACCACAGAGACCTCCCCCGCCCCCGCCACCAGGTGGGGTACGTCCAGAGGTGCCGGAAGACACTGTGGCGCCACAGAGAACATCCGGCTCTGACTGGCCCACTTTACCGCGGGTACACGTGTCTACGGAACCACAATATTGACAGTCAACAACGAATATGCCCCCAGCAGGCAGTCTGTCCGCCCAAGAGGTACAAGTCTTTGCTGTATTGAGGTCGTTCATGAGTGTTATTCGCACTCTATTGGATAGTCTACAGACTGCTGCCGCTAAATGCGCGCTGCAAATCTTGGACACACTAGAACCAGTTCTTGCCGGACTTAGGTAACAAGATGGCGCACCATAGACCGCATCAGCCTTTCCGAGAAAAAGTCAAGCGTGCTTCCATAATTCAGTGGAACGCAAGAGGTCTACAGTCAAGAATGCCTGAGTTCCGACAATTCATTTTCGAAAATAAGTTTCCCATCATCATCTATTGTGAACCACATTTTTCAAAAATACCTCGCCTGTCGGGCTATGAATCATTCGTTTCTTCATCGTGCATTGAGCGAAGTCAAGTTGCTGTGTACATCCGTAAAGAACTCATTTACGTTCTTCAAAGAGTAGAGTCTCACAATGGAAATCACAACGTGTGTCTATATGTTAAAGAAAGTTGTCGTTTACGCTGATAGGCGCATATATAGCGCCGTCAGGTCGACTAGATCAACAGATATTGAATGGTATATTTGCAACGACTCCAGCACCTTGGATATTGATGGGTGACTTCAACGCCCATCATTCATTGTGCGGAAGCATCAGGACAAATCGAAAAGGCACAGACCTAGTTGATCTCGCATCAGAGCACGGGCTTCAGGTGCTGAACGACGGCAGCCCTACTTATCTCCGAGGAGTAACTTACAGCAGTTGCCTGGACTTGACATTAGTGTCGCATAGCATTGTCACGAAAGTCCAATGGTTCACACACATTGAAACACATGGTAGCGACCATATCCCCACGTACGTGACAGTCAGAGGTTTGGACGATTTTCCTTCCCCTGGACATTCAAGCCTTATTGACTGGGAAAAGTTTCAGATATCAGTGGAGAGCAAGTGCATGCACGAACCACCGGAATCCATTGCAGAAGTGATTAGTTGTGCAATGGAGACTTCCACGAAGATATATTCGAAAGAATCAAGACGCATGGCACTCGACCAAGAGTTGGAACAACTTCGAGCGGTCCGCCGACGTGCCGAAAGACGATACAGTAGCACGAAATATATCTCTGACCTCAGAGAATCCAGACGCATTCAGAAAAAATTCCGGCGTCGAAAGCACAAACTTCATGAACAACGGTGGAAGAATTTTTGTGACTCGCTAGACCCTCGAAAGCCCTTGTCTCCCGTATGGAGGACACTTCGAGGTATTCACTCGCATCCGCAACAGCGTCACCCCTTCGCCGCTCTGGCGCTACATCAACGTCGCTCACAGCTTGATGTTTCCGGAGAATTTTGTGCAAAGATCGCCGGCGACATCTCTATACCGATTGATCTAATGCCACAGGATGTTTCAGTCGCTCGAGACCAGCAAATGGAGGTTGCCTTCACCATGGAAGAACTTCATGCGGCATTGAACACATGCAGACACTCATCGTCCCCAGGTCCGGATGGAGTGACCTATACTGCCCTACGTCACCTAGGCCCGAAGGCACAGCACTGTCTCCTGGACATTTTCAATAAGTCTTGGAATGATGGAATGGTGTCTGATGAGTGGAAGTGTAGTCGCCTGGTGCCTTTGCTGAAGCCCGGAAAGTCTCCATTCGATTTGGCATCATACCAGCCTATAGCACTAGCAAGCTGCGTTGGAAAGGTCATGGAGAGGATGCTGCTTACACGCATGGAATGGTATCTGGAACATTATAACATCTATTCTGATGCTATGGCTGGTTTTCGACGAGGTCGGTCCTCAGTTGATAGCGTTATTGACTTAGTGACCTCTGTTCAGCATCAGAAAGCTCAGAAGCGGCTGTCGGTAGCTCTGTTCTTAGACGTGAAGGGTGCCTTTGACAACGTGACCCACGAGGCTGTTCTCAATGCTCTTGAAGCAGCTGAACTTGGAGGTCGTGTCGTTCGATGGGTAAGAAGCTACCTCACAAAGAGATCCATGTTCGTTTTAACTGAAGATGGGTCTACGAATAAGTATTTCACAAGTGGTGGGGTGTCTCAAGGCGGTGTTTTGAGTCCAACACATTTCAACCTGGTTCTCGTGGGGCTACCGAAATGCTGCCACAGACGGCTTATATATCTCTCTACGCTGACAATATCTGCATTTGGGCGTCCAGCGTGACACAGCCTCAAGTGCGCGCAAGAATACAGAAAGCCGCAACAATGACATCGACATACCTTCACCAGCAAGGTTTGACTATCGGCACAGAAAAATGCGCAGCGGTGGCGTTTACACACAAACCGATGTCTTTCTACTCATTGTGCATCGATGGCACATCAATTCCATATAAGAACACTCATAGATTCCTAGGCGTCATCGTAGATCGTGACCTAACCTGGAGCCCGCATGTCACATACCTGAAGAAAAAGCTCATTGGCATTGAGATTGTATTCAAGTTCGTCACCGGAAAATCATGGGACCCATCCGTGCACTCCATGTTGCAGCTTTATACAGCCCTCTTTCTCGGAACTCTCCGGTACAGCCTTCCTGTCCTGTCCAACACGTGCAAGACTAACATCCGTGCACTGAAAAGCGTACAAGCCCAAGCACTTCGGACATGCCTTGGCCTTCCAAGATGCTCATCGACAGTGTCAGCTATAGTTATTGCACAAGAACAACTGGTAACAACGCACATCATTGTCGAGACGCTGAGAGCGCACATTCGGCATTTATCACGGCTACCGTCACATCATTTAGCGTGTTTGACAGCTCGGAGGTCCCATTCTTCGTACTGCGGTATCGTGACAAAACATCGGGACATACTACCGCCTGGCTTCAAACTTGTGATGCATCCAGCAACTGTGCCATAAAGTATTCGTCAACCTGACGTGCGCTTATCAGTTCCTGGAATCTTTAAGAAGGCACGCATGTCAACGCTAGCCCTGAAGCAATTGACTTTGCGTCTGTTGGACGAAAGGTACTTCGACCGCATACATGTTTACACCGATGGCGCCACTAAATCTAACAACTCCACAGGAGCAGTGGTTGTGCCATCTGAAAATGTGTTGCTTCAGTACAAGTTTTCTCACACCACGACGTCGACAGCAGCAGAGCTCGCAGCACTTCAAGGTGCAGTAAAGTACATTCTTCGCCAGCAACCTAACCAATGGGCCATATTTTGCGACTCCAGGTCAGCCTTACAGTCACTATGGTTTGTTATGCAACACGGGCTACATGAACAATCAGTATATCAGATAAGGCACGACTACCAGGAAGCGCTAGTGGAAGGTCACGATATTCTATTTCAGTGGTTGCCGAGTCATTGCGGAATCGTAGGCAATGACCGCGCGGATGAAGCTGCTCGATCGGCTCATGACCAAGACCAGCGCACGCCCATACCACTCTTGAGAACGGACGCTGCAAGGCTACTACAATCACTTGCTCGCCGTATATCACTCCTACAATGGAATACGCAGGGTTTCTCCAACACGCACCTGTATTCGATCGACCCAAACTTGCAACTTCGTTTGCCATCCGGGTTCCCACGATGTGCTGAAACTTTGCTGTGTCGCATGAGGTTGGGCGTGGCATTCACGAATCCGTACTCTCGTCTCCTTGGAATGGCGAGCACTTCGGCATGAAACATCTGCGCCTGCGAGGAAATGCTTGAGCACATTCTATGTCATTGTCCAGCATACCAGACCGAACGACGTATTATGGAAGTCAAGCTCTGTCAGCTAGATTCACGGCCGCTTACAAAAGAGAAGATCCTGCGACCTTGGCCGACGGCTTCCCATACGCGCAAAGCCACGAAAGCCCTCTTGTACTTTTTAAGGACCTCCAAACTTCACGACCGCTTGTGAAAGAACTGTGCGAGGCCGTGCTGTGTAGTCTCGAGCTGACTATTTATGCTTCTCTTTCTTACTCCTCTTCTTTTCTGTCCCTTTCCCTATTATTCCCCTTTTCCCCCACCCAAAGTGTAGGGTAGCCAACCGAGCCAAGCTTGGTTAACCTCCCTGCTTTTCCTCTCTATTTCTCTCTCTCTCTCTCTCTCTCTTCGATGCTGTGCACAGTGCCTCTTGACCTGCATGCTTCTGATCCCCTCGAAATCCACTGGTTGGCAAATCGTTAGGTCACATACACATGTGGCGTGGCTTATCACCTGTATTCTTTTCAGTATGTTCAGCGGTTTCATCACGGCAATATTAAAAGAGGAAAGGCGAGATAACAGCGACTTGAGTTACTTCAGCATTTCCAACTGGTCCTATTTAGGAGTACCAAGACACACTGTTGTTATTGTGCTGGCAAGAAACGTTTGTACATAGGGGTTATGTTTTTTCGCCTTTAGTGCTTGTCCCTGAGGCTCATCAGATTGATATGTGGGATTTAACGTCCCAAAACCGCCATATCATTATGAGAGACGCCGTAGTAGATGGCTCCGGAAATTTCAACCACCTGGGGTTCATTAACGTGCACTTAAATCTTAGCACACGTGCCAAGAACATTTTCGTCAACCTACTGGAGATTTCCCACTTGATGCAGTTTCGACATGTGTTTGTATGGCATAAAACAACCACGAACCATGTGACGTAATTTGAATGCCTTAACGAGAGTGCTTCCCCACACCGTCCTTTGAGTGGCACGATGTACTTGAAAAAGTGTTTCCCGAATACTCCATTTGTTTTGTGCGGCTCATTCAAGTTTTCACAGCCTCGCTTTTATAGTGTTAGTAAAAGCTGAACTAGTAGGAATTATATGCATCTAGGACATTGGCACCTGCAGTATGTACGTAGTGATAACCACTACTTCGAGTATCGGTAAGCAAGTGTACGCAAATTCTTTTTGGGGGAAAGAGGTGACATTCATGGCTTCTGGATGAGCTCACGCGCTTCAGTTTGTAGCCGAATTCAGTGTACAGTCCAAGTCACTATCATCGACTCACAGACCACCCTCGGAAGGGTGGCTCAAGTCGAGGCGAAATTTCGAAAAAAAACGGCAGTTCCCACGTTGAGGAAACACAATAACAAAGCCGTACGTGGCCGAAGAGTGGCATATCCAGAAGTGAGGCAGCACGAGCCCTTTTCGTAATGCTTCTGTTTGTAGCGCCATCGTTTGGGAGGTGCGCAAACTGGAGAGCCCGCGAATGCAAGGGAAGAAAATGAAGACGACCCCTGGCTTTCGCACGTGAGGCCACCGGTCGCGTTCCTTCCTGGCGTCAATCATGGTTCAGTTGTCTCTTTCCTTCGCTCCTGAAGCGCAAGCTTACATGTGTTTTTCTACATGCACTAGATAGCGTAGTACTAAATCACTAGACTGACGAAACTTTTTGTTTGCTCGCATATCTCGTCAGGCGTGGAGGGTTGATAATTTTCGAGTGTGCCTTAGTCCATCAGACAGTTTGGTGAGATGTATCGGAAAATCTCATGCGAGGCACTTATTGCTACTTAATATTTCTACCTTCTTTTTTCTTCGTTTTCTCAAATCAGTGCGTCAACCTGCCCGCAGGAGCCCCATGTGGCTTGGGTTGCACATGCGTGCGACATGGCGGGCACACCAATTTGAATATCTGCCTGCCTGATTACGCTCGGAGGCCATTCCGTGTTAGTGGAAGCCGAGGATGACTACATCGTACACGTAATCTCAACAATTGGGTGCATAGAGTACGTTTCTGAAGCTTTCACATTATGTAATGAATTCGTATAACGGCAAGCTTTTCTACACTATTCTGTTTCATGCGCTGTTGAAATCCGTCCAATAAAACTGTTCTATTGGAAAGAAAGAGCCGTAAATTTATGGGGTTTTATAGATACACAATTATTTAGAACTAATATACAATTATGCAATGGAATGTAAACGCAACGTTATTAGGAATAAGTGTAATGTAATTATGAAGCAAGAAAACTCGCTGCCGGCAGAGACCAAACTTCTCTCCTTGGAATAACGTCTCAGAGCCTTTTCCAACTGAGCCGCGGGGACGGTCATCCCTCTATTCACTCCATAGAATACAGATGTACCCTATAAAGTGGGCTGAGGGAGGACCGCCGACGTGTCACAATTGGTAGAGCATCGGATGCTTTATGCGAATGTCGTAGGTTCAGTGCCCTGCCAGTCTAGAGTTATCTTTTCGGCCACTTTTCTTTCTTCACATTCGCATAGTCATTATTACCAATAAAATCAGCTATACTTTCCTTGACACTATTGTCTGTTATTATCAATTCCATTGAAAAGAAATTCAGGCAGACTATTTCGTTTATGTCGATATTTAAGTCATCCAGAGAAATAGATGTTGAGTGCTTTTTCGCGAAAAGCGTAATGCATATATTGAATAAAGTGTCCCTTTTTCTCAAGTAGTCATTGAGACATATTTGCTCGATGGGAGAGACATGTCCATTTGACTGCTTCTGTGTGTTCTTATGCGGGCAGATAGGATTCTTACATGTTTATATTTATTGAGGGTACTAATCTCGATATGTTAGTTTGGACATATTACTTTCGTAGGATACGTTCCTAAGCACCAAGCCCTGGCGTCACAGCTCCCTCGGCAGGTCTTCGCAGAAACTCGCACTGCCCACTGCCACAGTAAAACGAAAAAAGTTAACAAAAAAATCTACATCAACACGACCCCCCAATCTTGACAGGTCTGTTCATGCATTATGGTGCGTCGTAGATGCTTGACAATGATGCAGAAAATACCTGCCTACCATCGTAGGTGCGTTAAGCGAAAAATTTCCTTAAGCCGTACTCAAGGATTAGTGCATTCAGAGTTGATAAACGACCTATGAGACTCGAGCGGCCAAGATCGGATCTCTATAGGCTTCATTCTTTGCTTTCAAGTGCATTGCACGACTGTCACTGCTGTCGAAAATTCGGAAGCCTCTGACGACTTAATTTCCGGCGATGAAAGAACTGAAAATTAATAGTGAGCTGCTCTCCGGGCTCGAGCCAATCAGCTGCGGACGAAATATCCAGTTCATTTGATGACTCGTCAAGAATCCTTGTGCAATTTTTATATTTAATAGACGTGTCTATTCCGGCCGAGTGCATCCAGTTGCGCGAAAAAAAGCAGTGAGCCCCGATGTCATTGCGCTTTTGACCACGTCGATACACCGAACCGGCCAGCATATTCCCAGAGCAAAGACTGAAAATAAACAAAATGTACAATAAAAGGACACTCAAACTTAACAAGTGTAAACTTGCATGCAAACGTGTTTCAGATGTTTGATGATGATATATAACATTGATGATAATATACTAAAATCACCGCCTTATCCACAAAGGGAAATAAGTTGGAGGAGCTTGCTCCGAGGAGCACGGAACGTAGACAATTTCTGTAAGAAAGCTCATTAAATCGCCAGTGAAGAACGCCGAGGTCGAAAAATTGTTAAATGAGATGTATGTGCACTTTTGTTTTATGTGCATGCCACAGCAAGAACCTTGCAAATACGTGCGCAGTCATTGGTCAATGCAGAACGAAAGGCTTCTACCGGGAAGCTGCAGATGTAAACAGTACGACACAGACATGCAACTTCGTAAGTCTTGTTAGGGGAGACAATTAAAATTTGCGGTTTACGAACACAACGACATCGTTTGACCGGTTGCATAAATGTTTTCGTTTGCTATCGTTATATATTCTGTACAAAGGACTTGCGTAGCGAGTGTTGTTGGATTAAAGATTTCCGAATCTTCCCGACAGCAGATCTAATGAAACGCTCCAAGAAGCTCATGGCCTACATGGCGATAAACTGCCTCCATAGGTAGTCACTTAGAAGAGTATCCCCAAGTTAATGTTGTGGTCCTGGTACTCGCCATGGACGGGCATTATATGGAGGCCTCGAGAAAATTCCCACGCACGTCAATGCTCCTGGGAAGCGCAAGTGCTGTCGACAGGTACACAGTCTTCCACACCGCTGGCCATGCCGCATTCCCTCGTCGCACTGAACAAAAGAAAAAAATCACTTGTTTCACAGTACCAAGAAAAATATGCGTCGAATAACTTGTTTATTTGACTTATTATTGTCTCAAATAGTAAGAGCCTTGTATGACAAGGCCAAAAGCACAGCATTATTATTACTTGTGGACTTGGCTCCAGAACCACAAATATGATTATATTCTTGTATTTCTAAACGTGCTCGTAGATCTAAATACATGGGCTTCTGCGTTTCCTTTTCTGCGAAATGCAGCCTTCAAGACCGCGATTGCCCCACCGTGGTGGTCTAGCGGCTAAGGTACTTATCTGCTGACCCGCAGGTCGAGCGATCGAATCCTGGCTGCGGCGGGTCCATTTTCTATGGAGGTAAAAATTGTGTTAGCCCGTGTGTTCTGATGTGGGTGCACATTAAAGAACACTAGGTATTCAAAACTTCCGGATCCCTCCAATACAACGTCTCTCCTAATCATATAGTGGTTTCGGGACGTTTAACCCCACATATAAATCAAATCAATCAATCAATCAATCAAGACCAGGATTCAACTTGGTGACCTCTAGCTCAATCGTCGATCACCATAACAATTAGACTACCAGGGCGAGGTTGAAGATGAAACATCATTTGCCTGCCTGAGGCTTTATCACTTGTAGTGATAAAGTGATAAAGTACAAAATACAAGGGCATCCATAAAATAAAAATCATAGAAAGTGAGAGAGTAAAGAAAACAACTAATACTTGGACAAATATAAATATATATGTAAACACAAATACATTTATAAGTGAGAGCCATGACGAGTGAATTAGCGTTGCTTCAACGAAAAATCAAGAAAGGATATTCCACTCGCAGTGCCCGTGCATTCAAAGTAGGAAGTGCGGAGTCTGTGACATAACAAACGTTTTACAATAAATGTCATTCGGGCTTACATGAGAAGGGCAGGCATATTTAAGGCCCCTACCAACAGGAGGTGCGATTCCACATCTGCAATAACAAGGACATTCAAAAATATGAACTAGTTGCTACAGAAAGAGAAAACGGGGAAGGTTAGGACCAGTAAAAATGCTGTGTTACCCTGCTAAGGAGTAAATAGTTCACAGCTGTGTTAAGTCAGTATAACAGTACTATGGCAATTTTATCAGTACTATGCCGGCACTTGAAAGGACGCTAAAGAGAAACAACTACTTGGTTTAGATTGACAAAGTGCACTCGCACTCGGAGAGATGTAATGCAAAACCACTTCAGTATAAAAGGTTCATTATAGCCAAGAAAATCTAGATGGAAGTATGATTTTTGAATTTCGCAGATCAATCCGTATGTGTAATGTCGAAAATTCCAAATGTTTTTTTTTCGTATTTTCGCGACGTTGGTTCGACAAAATTTTCTGAAACTTCGTATGCTGTTATGATGTCACCACACGGGTCACGTGCGATGCCGTAGGTGTCCGCCACCACCATCACCAGTGTCTATAACCACTGTCGAATGAAACAAGAAAAAAAGATAAGTAAATAAAAAACACCTAGGAGGCAGTGGGGTTTGAACATGTGTCCCCTACGTGCCAGCCCTGAGCCACGCAGGTGCCCCTGAAACTCGTTTAGCGAATTTCCCTTAGACAGGCTTGATAACGGGAAACGAATCGCGTTAATATGAGTATTACAGCGTTTTAAAACAGCAAAGGAACAACCTGGCATCACAGAATGCGGATTGCGTAAAGAACGGGTCGTTCAATGCTCCTTCGCATTACAAAAGCTTCTTCTTGATCACCCGATCGATCAACTGTGGCGTATACCCACTTCAGGCCTAATTCTGCATCGTTGTCATCCACTGCATAAAAAATTTCAACTAAATTCCTTGCAAGTGTGTAGCTGACACCAAGCTTCTCCGAAGAATGACGAAGGATGGCGTAGTGAATGCCGGCCTGCTACAAAAAAGTTGTGATTATTTATGCCGTACTTGGTACACAGCGAGTGCGCCTGTAGCAGTTTCCCAAAGAGTGCTTAGAAAAGGCTTTGAAAGGCTGCTATTCCAGCTTGCACTGTGACTGTGATTCGATTAGTGGTATTTTTTTTATCCGTTGGAGGCTACGTAGAACTGAGTAGAGGACGCCTTCTAATTCTATGACGTCATGGTGTTCTGTGCCGGAATGTCAAGGTGGCGTCTACACCCACATATTCTTTTCGCGTGTTTTCTAGCTTACCAAACATCGTGTCGCGGTAAGAGTGGCGTTTTCGGGATTATAAAATCATACTTTACCAATACATGAAACATGGTTTTGCTCATTAGTGTATCTTTAACGATTGGCTGTTCTCAGCACCTGTCCCTGTGGGCTCCGTGTTTGAGTCCATCCTCACTCACGCTAATCGGACATGCCCTAAATTGCAAGGGCGACTCGAACAACCATCTGTCGTACCCAATGAAGTAGTTGTGCCTGTCATTCGGTGAATAACGAAGTACGCCCTATTCATTATATTTTTCCATTGGTTAGGGGGAAGTGCGTCCAACAATTTTTTTTAAAGACGATGGCCTTTTTTGAGGACCTTCGACGCAAAAAAGTTTGTCTGTATGTCTGTATATTTGTTTTTTTGTCTGCCCTTAACGGTATCCTAAACAGCACCAAAGTGGCCAAACAATACTCCAAACGACTGACCCCGTCCGCAGCGCCCACCAATATTGCTCAACGACTAGCGTTCATACTTGTGCGATTATCACTTAAAAAGCAATTATTGCGCATATCTGCGACACCATAACAACACGTCAATATTCTGTATGTGTGTCTCTTACTAGAAACATTTGTATAAGGAGCAGCGTACACAACAGACGTGTTCTACAAGAAAGATTGCAGAAAGCTCTTGACTCCATCGAAAAATTCTTGCTCGAACGAGGTCTAACGATGTCACCAGAAAAATGTGCCGCCATTCCTTTTACGACGCGTGATGTCTCAAGCTACACATTAAAGGTAGCTCATTCTCCCATTCAGTACGTGACAAATCATAAGTTTCTGGGAGTGGCGATCGACCGGCTAATGACGTGGACTCCCCACGTTCGGATATTAAAAGAAAAAGTTGTGTCATACGCGAGCATCTTTGCACTGCACCTCATCTTTGCATCTGAGCATCGTTGCACTGCACCTCATCTACAGCCACTGAACAGGCTGCACTGCGAACTGCGATTAATTACATCATTGACCAGACAGTTCAGTCCTGGGTCATCTTCACTGACTCAAGAGCATCGCTGCAGTCGCTGAGATCTCCATGCACACAGGACCAACTCGTCATGAACATCAAACGCCTATGCCGGAAATTCTGTGACCTCCATCATCGCATTGTTCTGCAGTGGATACCTGCCCGCTGCGGAATACAAGGAAATGCCCGGGTTGGTGACGCTGCCAAAGCAGGACATAACACGTCAACAGAAATCTTCGAGATACCTTTCTCGAGGCAAGATGCAGTAACGCTAGTGTCGGCACACGCCTGGTGCCTACAGTGATCCCTCTGGACAGACCCTAGCCAACAGTATGGGCCTCTGTACAAGATTGATTCATCGTGTGACTTCAGGATGCCGCGAAATATGAACAGGCAAGAAGAAACGTGTTTACACCGCATCCGACTAAACGTAGCATATAAGAACTACTTCAGGAACAAAATTGGACTGTCTGACACAGCATTTTGCGCCCAATGTAATGTTGTTGAAGACATCAAACATGTCCTCTGTGAGTGCACGAAATACGCATCAAAAGGACAGTATCTGAAGATGGGTTTAAAATGCATTAGTACCCAAATTTAGAGTTCAAAAACATTCGAGGCCCATGGCAGAACACCTCCAGTGTGTTAGACTCTACAAAAGCGCTACTTACGTTCTCACGGGCCACAGGCTTGAACGAAACGTTGTAAATTGTGCAGTGTGTGTGAGAAACTTTGTGTTATGTGACTGTTATGCGTGTATGTAACTGTATGCGTTGTGTGTTTATCGTTGTATATATCACTGTCATCACCCGGCAACTGGAGCAGCCTGTCAGGTGAAAAACCAGGCAAACCTCTCCACATTCCCATTAAAATAATTATCTCTCTCTCTTACTAGAAAAGGCATACACAAGTAATTCTAAGGACCGTAGCGCTTATCACGCTGCGCTGAATATGTGACGCTTGTGCGAAAAGCCGAGTGTTTCCAACGCTTTGCTAAGACGACACGGTGGTGGCACCTACCCGTCAACTTGCGTTCCACACCTTATCACCTCCGATACGGGCGTGCAGGGCACGCGCGCTTCGTTTCTCAAGATAATTGCCAGATAGCGCTCATCTCTTACGTGTGACGCGACTTGATGCGCTTGTTCGCCTCGACTGCACGCTCGAGGCACTCTAGCGCAGCGCCTCCAAAATACCATTTGCCGTTTTTCGTGCGAAAAACATCAAATAAACGTTTTGTTCACTCTGTCCAGATGCAAGACTATCGTCCTTCGACGACATTTGCAGTGTAACATGTAGATAGGGGGCCAATATTTTTAGTTGAGTTCGTCGTGCATGTTCTGGTATGTGTGTGTGTATGTGCACATACGTATAACTTTCACTTCAGAGACATTTGAACCTCCCAATTCACTCACCTCCACCCCCTCCACACTGACCACCCTAACGTTCTCAGCCCCACGCACCAAAGTCAACGTAACTTCGCATGGTCACGTTGACGCGTCACATATTGATAGCTCGCGTCACTAAGTCAAAGTAAGCGAGCCACCCACAACCGCAGTCAAATAATACTCTAGGCAGTATCGCTAATTGTTCTAAATATGAACTAATATTAAGGAGCAGAAGCAGAACAGTAGTGAATTTTTTTCTCACCATATTTTCCGCAAGCGCTGTATTCAAAAGTAACAAAAATTAGCAGTTATACACTTTGCCGAGGATAAAGTTGAAGACTGAACATTCAGTAAGTCACAGTCAGATTTTTTTTCCTTGAACTTCTTCTTAAGCCTATTCATACTTAAAAATTGAACATGGTGTTTCTAAGAACCTTACTTACAGTGTCATGTTGGTGAGCGCTGCCAATAAAAGAAGAGACAAAGTCATAGCCTTCATCTTCACCGTTTGTTTTCGTACTCAGAGTAACATCTGTTCTCTGTGGGGCCTATAAAGTCTGTATTTTGAGATCCATACATGTACATCCTTGCACAATGTTATGATGTATTGTCGCTCACTCCTCTGCGAAGAAAACGGTCCTTCGTAGTTTCTGGAGTACAATGGGCAAATGTCATTGTGAATTTCATTGCCTGATAGTTCTCAATAAATTGTGTTCAGCTAAGAAAGGAAGGCCTTCAAATAACACCTCTTATCTTCATTATCGGGCAAATGTGTGGTATGTATATGGCTATAGCACACGCTCTTCCACATCGCACTTCTACATTTATAAAGGACAGTTTTGTTTGCACAGTACCAAGTGCCATTATTGACGTGAAAGTGTTAGGGCTTGTTTTCCAGAAATCCCAATGTGGGCGTCAGCGTCGGTGACATTTTATTGTCAGCGATAAGCTATCTTATCCGCGAACGAAAAATCAGGAAAGATGTAAATAAGAATAACGAAGAACTTCGGTTCGAGTGACAATTGAAATCAGCCCGCCTTCGTGTCAATAGGTGCCTCACCACAAAGCGACGCTATTTTTGAACAGTTCAAAAATAGTATACAAATGTAATGTAGTATATATTGTCTGGCAGAAGTGTAGAAGCGAGCCTGGCGTTAGATCATGTGAGTGGCGCAGCGGCTGGGAGGAGCAGCGGGAGAAGGCACAAGAAGAACAAGAGGTAAAAAGTGAAACATACGTGCGTCCAATTTGCTATCCTACGCTAGGGAGACTAAGGTGATTGAAAGATAGGGATATAGAAAAAAGGAAACGGTCAAAAAGACACACGTGAGCCTAAACTACGCTGTTGCGTTCAGAACTAGTGGACGCCGGACTTCAGATGCATCACTTTCCACAGTAGATCGTCTCGTCATGGTGCCTACTGAAGACTTGCAAGCACTGAACATATACTAGTACCTGTTGTACAGACTAAACATATGGTGGTTTCACGCTGCCGAAGAACGCCCGAAGTATGCCTAACAGTGCTTGAAGAATGATAAGGATGCGTTTGTCTTCTTCTGGCAAATGGTCAGTCGTCAAATTAGGGGTCACTCTTGCCGATGTGCACAGTGAACCTGCATGTCACTGTGACTCGGCAACGGTGGCCAAGCCGCGTGAGCTTTGTCCATGCATTCTATGATGTTCTGATTTGTAGCGGCCGTAACCGATTTGTGTGGCTGATGTTTGGGCAATGTAGGTCCAGTGGAATCCACAGCAATCATACCTTTCAATGCATTCCAGTTCACACCAGCCTTGCAGAGTCTGGTAGCAAAGGAAGTGGCGAAGCATGAGGGTGGTGAAGCTCTGCCCACTACCAATTGCTCAACCATACTCTACCATAATCATTCTCAAAAGCATCAACACCACGGGCAGCCGTTAAGGTTCGTGTGATGCCTTACGGGCGCGTACTTGGCTCTTAGCTGATTCTCAAAGGGAATAATTATGGCGTATTGGTCACTTAACAACTGTTCTTTCAGTACGCATTCACAGATTTTTTTCTTTCCCAACCATGAACTCCACAAAAGAAAAATGAGCACTATGTTACTGCTCTGCTTCCAGGCTGTAGACAGCTGTTATGCCTGTGTTCACTATGGCTTCGCCGACGCATTTCTGTCACAGATATGCCGTTATAAAATATATACTAACAAATTGCAAAGAACAAAACCAGAAGAAAAGTTTCCGTCACACGGCATCAAACCAGCAGCCTCTCGTTTCGCAGTGCGCGGTACCAACCACTATGCCATAGAGTGTACGTTGTCGAGGGTTCTAACAGCAAGCCATTTAATACAGTTGTGCTGTCTAAGACGGAGTGACACCGTGCCCCTCCGGCATAGCCAGCACAGCATACCCACCGACAGACGGACGGACTTATGGACGCTTCGCCCGAATAATCATCATTCACTACATGAATATTCTGTGATTTATTCACATATATATATACCAGCCATGTCTGGAAAGAGAGTTGTAGCCTCGCTTTGCATGACCTTTGATATTGTCGCTGCGAAAAAGAGCGACTTCGGGTAAGGAATACCGCGTAGTCGCAGAGACGCAGGTCAGTGACGCGACATCACCAAAAAACCTTGGCGAGAGCACGCGCTGTCCTAAAAACGACTTCCTCGTCTGTTTCCGCTGGATGCGGGCTCATGCGCACCACAATTTATGGCCAGGTGGCATTATTCCACTACTGAAAAAATTGGCAGATCCTACGTACAGTGGGAATTGATGATATGCGAAGCACGAATGAGAAAGTTTTATATATCACTTTAAAATCAGCACAACGCTATGAGGTGGAGGTAAATTATGGCGTACATAACATCCGTATCATGATTGTCATGTTTGCATGTGTGTTTACCTTCGTCATCTATTTACATAACGTGATACCAAATTTAATATGTGTGGACCAAGCAAAATGCCCGGAGCGTGCTATGAAAATGGTATGTTGTCATGTTCTTACATGACACGCTTGTCAGGATTATCACGTTTGCACCAGTCACGTATTTCGGCATCCATTGACGTTGCGTAACACCAGATTTGGTATATGTGAAGCAAGAAAAGTGACCGCGAGCGCATCATCAAGGGCCCAATATACTTTAATGTAGCGTTGACGCGCGCCCACCCTAGGCACAGCGACGCTACGTTAGCAAAACGCAAGCACTACAGTCTGACGCCAGGCGTGACCGGCGCGAGCAGCATCTATCGGCGCGGCCCGACGGACACCGGCGCGAAATGCCCCGCCGCGGTGGTCTAGTGGCTAAGGTACTCGGCTGCTGACCCGCAGGGCGCGGGTTCAAATCCCGGCTGCGGCGGCTGCATTTCCGATGGAGGCGGAAATGTTGTAGGCCCGTGTACTCAGATTTTGGTGCACGTTAAAGAACCCCAGGTGGTCGAAATTTCCGGAGCCCCCCACTACGGCGTCTCTCATAATCATATCATCATCATCATCATCATCAGCCTGACTACGTCCACTGCAGGACAAAGGCCTCTCCCATGTTCCGCCAGTTAACTTGGTCCTGTGCTTGCTGCTGCCAATTTATACCCGCAAACTTCTTAATCTCATCTGCCCACCTAACCTTCTGTCCCCCCCTAACCCGCTTCCCTTCTCTGGGAATCCAGTCAGTTACCCTTAATGACCAGCGGTTATCATGTCTACGCGCTACATGCCCTGCCCATGTCCATTTCTTCTTCTTGATTTCAGCTATGATATCCTTAACCCGCGTTTGTTCCCTAATCCACTCTGCTCCATTCTTGTCTCTTAAGGTTACACCTACCATTTTTCTTTCCATTTCTCGCTGCGTCGTCCTCAATTTAAGCTGAACCCTCTTTGTAAGTCTCCAGGTTTCTGCTCCGTAGCTAAGTACCGGCAAGATACAGCTGTTATATACCTTCCTCTTGAGGGATAGTGGCAGTCTACCTGTCATAATTTGAGAGTGCTTGCCGAATGTGCTCCACCCCATTCTTATTCTTCTAGTTACTTCGATCTCGTGGTTCGGCTCTGCGGTTATTACCTGCCCTAAGTAGACATAGTCTTTTACAACTTCAAGTGCACTATTACCTATCGCGAAGCGCTGCTCCTTGCCGAGGTTGTTGTACATTACTTTCGTTTTCTGCAGATTAATTTTAAGAGCCACCTTTCTGCTCTCCTTGTCTAACTCCGTAATCATTAGTTGCAATTCGTCCCCCGAGTTACTCAGCAATGCAATGTCATTGGCGAAGCGCAGGTTACTAAGATATTCTCCATTGACTCTTATCCCTAACTGTTCCCATTATAGGCTTCTGAAAACCTCCTGTAAGCACGCGGTAAATAGCATTGGCGAAATTGTGTTCCCCTGCCTTACACCCTTCTTGATTGGCATTCTGTTGCTTTCTTTATGAAGCACTATGTTAGCAGTTGATCCCCTGTAGATTTCTTCCAGAATGTTTATATATACTTCATCTACGCCCTGATTCCGCAGTGTTTGCATGACGGCTGATATTTCTACTGAATCAAACGCCTTCTCGTAATCTATGAAGGCTATGTATAGTGGTTGGTTATACTCTGAGCATTTCTCTATTACCTGATTGATAGTATGAATGTGGTCGATTGTTGAGTAGCCTGTTCGAAATCCTGCTTGTTCCTTTGGTTGATTGAATTCTAATGTTTTCTTTACTCTGTTAGCAATTACCTTTATAAATAGCTCGTATACTACAGAGAGCAAGCTGATCGGCCTGTAATTCTTCAAGTCCTTGTCATCTCCTTTCTTATGTATTAAGATGATGTTAGCGTTCTTCCAAGACTCTGGTACTCTTCCCGTCAGGAGACACCTCGTAAACAGGGTGGCTAGTTTTTCTAACACAATCTGTCCTCCATCTTTCAGCAGATATGATGTTACCGGATCCTCACCAGGAGCTTTGCCCCTTTGCATGCTCTCCAAAGCTTTTCTGACTTCTTCTATCATTACTGGCGGGGTGTAATCTGGGTTAAAGCTAGTTCTTATAGTATTAAGGTCGTGGTTGTCTCGGCTACTGTACATATCTCTGTAAAACTCCTCCGCTATTTTAACTATCCTATCCATATTGGTAGTTATTTTGCCTTCTTTGTCCCTTAGTGCATACATCCGACTTTTGCCTATCCCAAGTTTCCTCTTCAATGCTTTGACACTTCCTCCGTTTTTCAGAGCGTGTTCAATTCTCTCCATGTTATACCTTCTTACATCGCATACCTTACGTCTATTAATCAACTTCGAAAGCTCTGCCAGTTCTATTTTGTCTGTTGTACTTGACACTTTCATGATTTGACGCTTCTTAATTAGGTTCTTCGTTTCCTGGGAAAGCTTGCCAGTGTCCTGTCTAACTACCCTGCCTCCAACTTCCACTGCACACTCCGTAATGATACTCGTCAGATTATGATTCATTGTATCTACGCTAAGGTTGGTTTCCTCACTAAGAGCCGAGTACCTGTTCTGCAGCGACACTCTGAATTCCTGTACTTTCCCTCTCAGTGCTAGCTGATTGATTGGCTTCTTGCGTATCAGTTTCTGTCGTTCCTTCTTCAAGTCTAGGCGAATTCGAGACCGTACCATTCTATGGTCACTGCATCGTACCTTGCCAATCACTTCCACATCCTGCACGATTCCAGGGTGTGCACTCATTATAAAGTCTATTTCGTTCTTACTTTCGCCATTAGGGCTCCTCCATGTCCACTTGCGGTTTTCTCGTTTTCGGTAGAAGGTTTTCAAAGTCCGTAAATTATTGCGTTCTGCGAATTCTACTAGTAGCTCTCCTCTGGCGTTTCTAGTACCGATGCCATAATCTTCTACTGCCTGGTCTCCAGCCTGCTTCTTCCCTACCTTTGCATTAAAGTCGCCCATAACTATAGTATAGTGTGTTTTTACCTTACTCATTGCCGATTCCACGTCTTCATAGAAGCTTTCAACTGAAGCGTCATCATGGCTGGATGTAGGCGCGTAAGCCTGTACTACCTTCATCTTGTATCTTTTATTCAGTTTAATTACAATACCTACCACCCTTTCATTAATGCTATAGCATTCCTCCATGTTGCCAGCTATGTTACTGTGAATTAGGAACCCCACTCCCAGTTCTCTTCTGTCTGCCAAGCCCCTGTAGCAAAGGACGTGCCCATTTTGTAGCACCGTATAGGCCTCATCTGTCCTCCTAACCTCACTGAGCCCTATTATATCCCTTTTAACACCCTCTAGCTCCTCGAATAGTACAGCTAGACTTCCCTCGCTAGATAAGGTTCTAGCGTTAAACATCGCCAAGTTCAGGTTCTAATGGCGGCCTGTCCGGATCTAGAGATTCTTAGCACCCTCTGCTGCGTTGCAGATCTGACCGCCGCCGTGGTCAGTTGCTTCGCAGCTGCTGGGGACTGAGGGCCGTGAGTTATTTGACGTAAGCATGTGGGAGGTAGTGGCCAGATACTGCACCAGGGTGGCCAATCCTTCTCTGGTGAGGGAGTGCGTTCTCGGCGGTGTTTGCCGGTGAGGCCGCACACCAGGCCTCCTAATGCAGTTCCATCAACACGCGGATTTTTTTTTTAATCCGGTTGGGAACTGCGCGGTACCAGGATTTGAACGACGAACCTCTTGCATGCGAGGCGGATGCTCTAACCACTTCGCCATCGCCGCATGTTGTTTTGGGACGTTAAACCCCACATATCAATCAATCAACCGGCGCGAAATGCGCCACGCTCCATTTCATGCTGATGCGTTACCCCGACAACACTGCGTCTCCCTTTTTTCTTGACGCAGTGATGCCGGACGTTCTGAAACGCGCATGCATCAAAGCAACGCGACGCGGCACGTGACTGCGAGTATATGGCAAGACCTGCGCCCGGCGTGGCAACGCCGTCGTGACGCAACGAAATGAACGTTAGCGAGCACGCGCACCGCGTCAAGTCGAAATGTATTGGTGCCTTTACTGTGGCATGTAGTCATGTTGTCATATGACACGCATCTTTTGATTATCATGTTTGCACCAGTAACATACCTCGTCATCGAATGACGTCACGTAATACCAAATTTTCATATGTGAAGCTAGCGGGATGGCCGCGAGCGCACAATGAGTGTGGCATGTAGTCATGTTGTTACATGATGCACATGTCGTGACAATCATGTTTGGATGTGTCATTTACCTATGCCGTCCGTTCGCGTTGCGTACTACCGAGTTTGGTGCATGTGAAGCTAGTGAAACAGCCACAAGCACATCATGAGCGTTGCATGTAGTCATGTTGTTACATGACACGCATCTGATGTTTATCATGTTTGCACCAGCATCATATCTTCGTTATAAGTTCACGTCCCGTAATACCAAATTTGGTACATGTGAAGTTAGCGAAACGGCCACGAGCGAATCATGAGCATAGAATCTAGTCATGTTGTTACATGACATGGAATCTCATGATTATCATGCCTGCACCAGTCACATACTTTCGCCATCTATTCAAGTACCGTAATACCAAACTTGGTATATGTGACGCTAACGAAATGGCCTCCAGCGCATCATGAGCATGGCATGTAGTCATGTTGTTACATGACACGCATGTCATGATTTTCATGTTAGGGGGGGTCGCTTGTGTTCGCCATGCAATCATGTAATTTAATACCAGTTTTGCAAGGGTCATGTGAACGAAACCACCGAGAGCAGCAAGATCATGAAATGTAAATCATGACATTCAAGACATACATATCATGATTTTCATGTTATGACTGGTCAAATATACTGGTCATATAGTCATGTTGTTCTATACCAAGTTTGGTATCGATACCATTATCTGAACGGCCAGGAGAGCTAAATGTCGTAGGCGGCCTAGATAGATAGATAGATAGATAGATAGATAGATAGATAGATAGATAGATAGATAGATAGATAGATAGATAGATAGATAGATAGATAGATAGATAGATAGATAGATAGATAGATAGATAGATAGATAGATAGATAGATAGATAGATAGATAGATAGATAGATAGATAGATAGATAGATAGATAGATAGATAGATAGATAGATAGATAGATAGATAGATAGATAGATAGATAGATAGATAGATAGATAGATAGATAGATAGATAGATAGATAGATAGATACGCTCAAAGTCGCTGAAGTTCGCTAAGAAATGCTTCGCATTTTAAAAAAGAAGCATCACCCCGATAATCGCGTGAATGGTAGTGCATAAGCGGAGGTAAACTAAACGTGCATATGGTGGGCACATTAAGGAAAAAAAAACAACAAAAAAGGAAGGCCTGGGCATGGTCGCACTAACGCATGAAGTACGGCTTGAGGCGTACAACGTGAACAATCTCTGGGAAGTGCTTTCAACGCTGGGGCGACATGGTTACGTCTGGAACCACCTCATAGTTCACGTCCCTCATGCGACGCACTACTTTGTAGGGTCCAAAGTAGCCACTCAGGAGCTTTCTGGACAACCATTGGTGGCGAACCTGAATCTATACTCAAACTAGATCTCCTGGGTGCTATTCAACCTGTCTATGGAGAAGAATGTAGCGGCGTCATCTGCAGTTTGTTGTTGCGTGATATGCAGGCGTGCTGTTGCGACGCGCGCCTCCGACGACGTTACGAAGGGTGCTACGAAATCTCACCGCTGCAACCACTGTTTCGAAAGACGGCGACGCCAACACGGTCCCGAAGACGCCACTGCTTCGAACTCCGCAGGGAAGGTCACCAACCCTTTGGTAGCGTAGGTTTCTCAGCTCGCGACTGCTTCTGCGCAGAGCTGATAGACGAGCGGACGAGACGACGGTGAGTTAAACAAGGTTTATGTACAGCATATATACAGAGGCGTTACAATTTCGGCACTGGGGCCGACAGAGACCCGAAGAGCCGAGCTCTCCTCTCTAACACATAGGTCTGCTCTCAAATAGGTCTGCTACAACACACATGTCTGCTTTCACCTAGGACCACTAATACATAGCTCAACTCTGACACACAGCTCAACTGCGACAAACATGTCTGCTCTCACATAGGACTGCTGCTCGCGAAGCGCCGCAGGGCTTCTTTTATATGCACCGGGTCCAACCCAAATGTCCAACCAGAAGCACCGCTGGTCATGAGGTCAGACTCCTTCAATGGGGTCGCCGCTGGGCCGCGTCATTCTTTTTCATCGAATCTGGAGAGGCTGCGCTGCAAGTGGCTGCACCCAAGGACGAGTGACGTCGAAGGGCATTGCGTCAGACCCCCAGACAGGAAAACACCGGTTGTTTACTCGACGGGCTCGCGGGCTGAGATGACTCACTGCACGTGCGCGCCAGAAAGGCACCGTCTCGTGATGACGCCGTTGAGTTGTTGATCGCGTCAGGCGGGCTCGCGTGCTGGCCTTGACACAGATTTCCTTTTTCCGCGGCATGGACGTTCGCTGCGGACTCGCTGGCATAACAGCACCCCCGCCGCCAGACAATGCGCCGGAAAGACGAGCTGCTTCCACGTGGCTCGAATGTCAGGCGCGCTCGTTCGCCAGGTCCCTCCAGGTTCGCCTCCAGGGCCATGGGGAGAATGCAGCTCCAGACTCTGTTCCGGGAACACATTCCATTCTTGAGGACGGATCCCAGCTCCACTGGCTTGTCACAAAAACTTGTCGATGGTTCTGCAACTTGTCAAGAACGGTTCGACAACAGGCAACACACGACACAAGCAAGTGCCCTCGGTCACCCGACAGAACACCAGACAAAGTATTGCACAATATATACCTAGCTGCGTGTCTATCGGAATTTCGTTCCTTCTACATCAAGGGGCACAGTTTGGACACAATACTCTTAAAATGAGAACTCAAATTTTTACACGCAAAATAACTTAACGAAATAGAATAGAACATAAAGTTGGCTCCTTGAGCTCATTCTGGACGAGAGCACTCAGCTAAGACCGTAATGAGGACAAAATTTTGCCCCAAAACTCCAGCGAGAAACCGAAAGGTGGAGAAGGTACTAACTAAACGCACGGCTCAATGCGTCAGCAGTAACGTCTAGCTCTCCTTTTTTTTAAGCAAACGTCAAAGTTGAGCTGTTGGAGCATCATGCTCCATCTCAGTAACCGGCCAATTTTAGGCGACGATACCTATGCGGTATCAACAGCTGCTCATATTTGCGACGTTGCGCAGGAGAACAACAATACGGCTTGCTAGGGATTGGCTCCTCACAAGTTAGCTCGATATCGTGTTCGATCACCGTCGTGTTTCCATGACGGTCCGAAAGCACGTCTCCAAACTCGGAAACAATCCTTCTCAGGTCCTCCTTCTGGACTTCACTTAAGCTAGGCTCTAGGTTCAACTGCTCCAAGGTTACCTCCAATCCCCTTTCGATTATATCACTAGAACTCAAAATTTCTGCTAACTCTTCCTCTGAATCATTCAACAGCAGATTTACGACCGCTTGACGTTGAACGTATGGTTTCATCAAGTTACTGTGGTAAATTTTGTTCGGCCGTTTTCCTAATTTCACTTCATAATCGGTATCAGAAAGCTTCGATACTACTTTTGCGGGCCCTTCCCGACGAACCTCAAGCTTGTTCTTTTTGGACGGCCGCAGCAGCAATACCTGACTTCCTACTTCAAAAGTGCGCTTCTTCACCGATTTCTCGTAGTGCTCCTTCGACAGCACTTGTGCCGCGTTTTTGTGGCTTTCCACTAGCGCTTTAATCGAGAGGTCCTCACGCTGCTTTCGAACGAGCGTTTCTCTATCAACCCTCGACAGCTCACTCCAACTTTCCGCTACAGGTGAGAGCATTGCAACCCTCTCGCTCTGACTTAATGGCGCCATGTCGTCTCCCCCTATGCATACCGCGCCGGTCGCTTCGGCGACGGGCCGCTCGAGAGACTGCTCAAACGACGCACACGGAGAATTTCGTGTTTGAGGTTCCGTCGACTCGCCACTAAGATCACACAGTTATGCTGCTTTTGAACTTGTTTTACCACACAGAACAAGATCAAGCTCCCGCGAAAGGTTCCGTCGACTCACCACTAAGATCACACAGATATGCTGCTTTTGAACTTGTTTTACCACACAGAACAAGATCAAGCTCCCGCGAAAGCTTCCGCGCTTGCGATCGCGTGAGGGCCATGTACGCTAAGTTGGAGAAGAACGATTTACTCTGCTCTTTGAGAAGCTGCTCCGAGATGTTAGAGAAAAGATAAGGAAAACTATCGGGACGCGCGGCGTGCTTTGGTATCCTCCCAGGCCTCATCGACTTCCTCAACCGACACTCCTTCAGCCTTCATGATCTCAAGGATCGCTTGCTTTCGTTTCGCACGGCCCAAAGTAATGCCGAGTTCCTCACAAATTTCGATGAGTTCCTTCACTTTAAGGTTCTCCATCGTTCACACTAGCCTCTTGCTGTTCGCCCCTGTTAACAATTTACTTGCCGTACCCACTATAAGCCTACTAGCAAGACGCGCAAGCAATTTTTCACACTCCCGTGTTTACCCCCTCCGCATTAACTTTGGTTTCAAAGCACTTCGACTTTGCTTGCAACGATCAAAGCTCACTTCAATGCTTCACATAGCCCTTCTCTAAACTACTACAACCTGAGCTAAAGTAGTCTGGTGAACTGAGGGGAAACCATCAGGCACTCACCGCATCGATGTCGCTGACGCCGGCCGATCCCGCAGCTGCCAACCACTGTTGCGACGCGCGCCTCCGACGACGTTACGAAGGGCGCTACGAAATCTCACCGCTGCAACCACTGTTTCGAAAGACGGCGACGCAACACGGTCCCGAAGGCGCCACTGCTTCGAACTCCGCAGGGAAGGTCACCAACCGGCGACCCCATTGGAGACTCCTCCAATGGGGTCGCCGATGGGCCGCGTCATTCTTTCTCATCGAATCTGGAGAGGCTGCGCTGCAGGTGGCTGCACCCAAGGATGAGTGACGTCAACAGGCATTGCGTCAGACCCCCAGACAGGAAGACGCCGGTTGTTTACTCGACGGGCTCGCAGGCTGAGGTGACTCACTGCACGTGCGCGCCAGAAAGGCGCCGTCTCGTGATGAAGCCGTTGAGTTGTTGATCGCGTCAGGCGGGCTCGCGTGCTGGCTTTGACACAGAGTTCCTTTTTCCGCGGCACGGACGTTCGCTGCGGACTCGCTGGCATAACAGTGCACACTGTCGAGCTTCTTCGGCATACTAAGCAAGCTGCTCAGCGTCAGCTGTGAGCGACCCGTCCTAATCATGTGATAACATAGCATCTAGCATGGTCTGGACCTCGCGCTTGTAGACGAGACGGAACGGTGTGAATCGTGTCGCTTCATGAATTTCAGTGTGGTACGCGAATGTTATGTATGGGGATACCTGATTCCACGCATTGTGCTGAGCGTCCACATACATGGACAACAAATCGGCGATGGTCTTGTTACGTCGCTCTGTCAGGCAGTTAGTCTGCGGATGGTACGGCGTTATATTTCGATGGCTCGTGAAGCTTAGTTTGAACACATCATCAATGAGCTGAGCCGTGAAAGCTGTTCCGCGATCAGTGATCACGCAAGACGGGGCGCCATGGCGAAGAACGATCTGGTCGACGAAAAACTGGGCAACATCGGAAGCTGTAGCTCGTTGCAGGGCTCTTGTATACGCGTATCTCGTTAGATAATCTGTCGCTACAACTATCCAGTTGTTACCGGCAGATTAAAGAGGAAACGGCAATTGTAAATCATTTCCTATTTGATCGAACGGCGTCCTTGGTGGTGTGATTTGTTGCAGCAGGCCTGCAGGCTTCAGTGGCGGAGATTTGCGGCGTTGGCATTCACGGCAGCTTTTCACATATTGGTTGACGTACAGGTGAAATCAAAAGTGTGCAGACCACGGGATCGCTTGGCAAATAGCATCGACGTACCAGCTAGTGACGAGACACGACAAGACACCTGCTGCAGGGCGCATGTGCGTCTTGTCTCATCACTTGGTTTCTCATGTCGCTATGTTGGACGCGATTACGGCGCTCGTAGCCAAAACTACAACTGGGTGTCGCTTTCTTTGCCCCATCGAATCTGTGCCATTCTTTTACGTAGCGACCGCGAGGGGGCCAATTGAAGCGCCAGCTCACCACTAAAATTCAAGCGCCAGCTCGCCAGCTAAAAAAAAACAGTGTGGACATACACGAATCTAATTATACTGTTTGAGCTAGAGCTTGCTAAGGCACGTGACAAGTCACCCCGGAAAAGAAGACACAAACCCAAAAGTTGGTGGGATGAGGAAGTTAAGAGAGCCATAACAAAACGTCAGGAAGCCTCTAGGGAACACAGACATGCTACGCAGTGGGGTGAACCGACAGATGATCTTGAAAGAAAATGGGACATCTTTCTGTGCTGTAAACGGGAAGCATCCCTTCTGATCAATGAAAAGATTAGAAGAAAGGGGGCTCAGTAGCTGGCAGAAGTACATAAAAAGAATAGAAAGGCAGCTGCGATATTCAAGTTTGGAGCCATCTAAACTCCCTAAGAAATGAGGCGAACCTAGAGCACAAATCTATAACTACAGCTCAAGGGGTTAGGCTTGAAGGGGACGAAGCCATTGAATATGTATGAACAAGGGGGGCAGAAAAATTTCAACTACGATATGCCTTATGCACCACAATAGACAAGGATGAATCAAGTGGTGAAATGGCTCCATTTTCACAACGAGAGCGGGGAAGGACTGAGAAGAGAGTTCCTAGTAGTACATCAACAGGCCCAGATGGCATTCCAATTATGCTGATAAAGACATTGGGTCCAAAGGCTAAGCAGACTTTGAGAGAAGCAGTGAGCAAAATGATAATCGATGGTAAAGTCCCCGATGGATGGTAACTAAGCAAGTTGAGCGTGATGGATGTAAACTTAACAAGATGATCAAGAGAACAAGCAGCTCCTCTGTCCTTTATCATGTCTGCACCACTGCGACAAAGTGCCATTGGCCACCACTGCGACAAAGTAACAAGTTCAGCACCCTTAGGCACTAACTCACCTAAGAACGAATTATAGGCGCTGCCAATCTGTTTGGGAGAATGCGACGGCGCTCACAATTCTGCTAAACGCAAAAAAACACAAAATATTTCGTTTTTTCGTAGTTAGTTTTGTTGTCAAGAGATGGCGCTACAATCTAGTCACTTCCGCCATTTCAGTCAATGCAGTGTTCGGATTTTGATACATGGAACCAAGGGGAGTTTCGCAACTCGCATGATTGAATAACTCTGGTACGTAGCAAATTTAGGCCAGTAGCACACCTGTTCAACTATGGCAAGAGTTCGTAAAGAACCTAGATTACTGGTTGTGGGCTCGTCGTGACAGGTCAAAAGAATCTCGTCTCGCATTTCAGAAGGCACCACTAGCAGGTAGGCTTTCCCATCGCCGTTCAAGTTCATTTTATCAAGACACCGTTCTGTAAGCAGAACGAAGAAAGTTTGCGAGAAAGGTGTCGAGTTACGGGTGTGTTGCGTCCTACTAGTTTATCAATGATTGCGCGAATCTCGACGTCATCGTGTTGTTATGTGATCAAGTCTGATGAAGTGAGGACCCCGAGAAAGCCGCTGTAATCGTCATTGTCGGGATCACAAACTCCAGTACAAGGAATCAGCATCTTTGTGATTGCGGCCTTATTTATTAACATTGGTAATGTCAAATTCTTGCAAACAAAGACTCTATCGTGCCAGATGCTCAGACGGGTCTCGTAAATTGGCTAACCGGCACAATTAGTGATGATCAGTCACTAGTTTGAAGTGACGACCGTAGAGGTAAGGCCTGAATTTCATGGTGGCCCACACTACTGCTAGGCACTTTTCCGAGGTAGAATAGTTCATCTCGGCGTGAGACAGGGTACGGCTGACGTAAGCTATCACGCGTTCGTTGCCTTCTTGATGTTGCACAAGCACGGTACCGAGACCTACATTGCTCGCGTCGGTATGAACTTCAGTGGCAGCCTCCTCACCGAAATGAGCAAGAACTGGTGGTGCCTGCATACGCTCGCGTAGATCGATAACAGCCGCGTTCTGTTCCTTCATTCTAAACGAATGGTACGTCGTCACGTGTGAGATGTCAGAGTCTCGGCGATTCTAAAAAAAATGGGCAATTAAGCGACGATAGTAGGCGCACAGGCTGAGGAAGCGGCGTACTGCTTTTTTATCATGTGGAACGGGAAAGGAGGCTACGGCAGTTGTCTTGCCAGGGTCAGGTCGAACACCCTCTGCACTCACAACACGGTCCAGAAATTTAAGTTCTTTATCACCGAAGTGGCATTTTTCTGACTTCAGCATGAGGTTCGCAGAGCAGAGTGCTTCCAGAGCAGCCTGCATACGCTTCAAGTGTTCCCCAAAGGTGAACGAACACACGACAACATCATCGAGATAAACTAGGCAGGTGTTTCACTTCAGACTGGTAAGAACAGTGTCCATCATTTTTTGGAACGTCGCTGCTGCAGAACACAAGCCGAAGAGAAGCACCTTGAATTCATACAGACCATCCAGTGTTACAAGATCAGTTTTTTTTCTTGGTCTCTTTCATCGACCTCAATCTGCCAGTATCCTCTTTTCAAGTCTATGGATGGAAAATACCTTGACCGCCGTAGTCTGTCTAGTGAATCATCGATGCGTGGCAGAAGATACACGTCTTTTTTGGTCACGCCGTTCAGTTTTGTTTAGTCCATGCAGAAACGCAACGTCCCGTCTTTTTTCTTTACAAGAACGACTAGCGATGACCACGGACTATTAGAAAGCTGTATAACATCCTCCTGAAGCGTTTCTATGACTTGAGTATTGATCGCATCACGTTCTTTCGCCGAAACTCGGTAGGGTTGTTGCTTTATGGGGGATACATCGGTGTGTGTAATAATACGGTGTTTTATAATGGGCATTTCACGCACCTTCAAGGACAAAGCGAAACACTTTTGAAATTCAAGCGAGAGCTCCTGCAGTGCTGCGCGATCTTGCTGCATGAGGCTAGAATTGATGTCCACCTTTGCAAGAGCCGTAGAAATGCCTGTAGATGTCGATTGTAGCCCGCTGTTCATTTATGTGGCGGAAAAACATTGAGCAACGTCTTCGATGGAGTAGGCAAAAGCAATAGCGGTGCGACGAAAAAGGTGTCGCTGCTCATTACTAATATTTGTCACAAGCAGCATGGCATGTCTGTCGTAAAGCGTAATGAGGCTGCGGTCCGCGCAGACAGCTATGCTGAACAAAAGTGTCAAGTGGCCTTCGGCGACTGCCTCACTATCACGTAGCTCGTCACACATGACGTCAACCATGCAGGACGCTTGAACGCGGGGGCAACGTGATTATGTCAGGCGAAACACGAAACGTGCCAAGATGGCTGTCATCTGGTTTTTCCGCTGCTTTGTCTGCCGAGAACGTCACGGCGCAGGGTCGGAGGTCGATTATAGCACCGTATACACGTAAAACTCGATGCCTAGGTTGAGGTCTCGCGAGCATTCGGAAAGTATAAGGCAGCTGCAGAAAAATGTGTGACCGCGCTTGCCAACTCTAGTCGTGCACATACCGAGAGGGGTGACGACGTGCTTGCCGGCTGTACGGATTTGTTTCCCGTACTACAGCGTACCAACTTTCTTGAGATGTGTCACCAGTTTTCTGCTCATGATGGAGTAGTCAGCCCCTGTGTCTAATAAAGCACTAGCATGATGGCGGCCATCGATCACTACAAGTCTAGGGAAAGTCAGCTTTCTGATTCGAGAGAGGTCATCGTCAAATCGCTGCTGATACGTACTCGCGTCAATGAAGGTCCTTGCTCATGTCGTTTATCACCAGCCTCACCCCCTAAGGTCGCTGTCGTTAGTTTTCCCGCCTAGGGCTGAGCGATTGCGCTGGTGCCGCCTCTGGGTAGTTCGGGACAATTGTTGTGGACCTTCTTGGAGATTGTGATCGTAACTGGGGCAGTGGCAGCCGGAACATGGGCTGCTCAGACAGGTATTCCTCAATCACTCGGGTTCTTTCGCCAAATCTTGGCCTCGGCGAGTCGACGGCAAAAACCCTGAAATCCGAGGCGGAGGAACTAGCATTCGCGGTATGTATGTGTGGCTTCGCCAGAGTGGTAGCACAGCGGCCGCCTGTCCGATGTGCGCCATATGTCCGATTTTCATGGGAGGAGCTGTCGATTCTCGAAATGCTGGACTGGTTGAACTGATGGAAGGGCATCGCGAAATGTTGGGTGTACAAAACGGCGTAGAAAGGTGTAGCGAGTCGCAGCCTCGGCGTACGATGCATGAAAGGTGTAACGGCTCGCATCTTCGGCGTATGATGCAGGAGGGACGTAACCGCTCACAGCCTCGGCATATGGTGCACGGCGAGGCTCCGTCGGTACAGGCGGTGAAGCATAGCTGGAAAGCGGGACTTGCAGAGCCTGCTGTACCTCACTCCTGATGAAGCTGGAGATAATCCTGCAGCAAGTGGAGGCGGGCCGTGAATCTTTTACAGCTCATCGCCTACCACTGATTGAATGAGGTGGCAGAGAGCTTTGATACTGACGTTACTCCCCGCCACTTCAACCTAGTCCACCAGCACAGACACTGAGAGCCGATCGCTGCTGCAGCATGTTTTCCATCGTCATAGTTTTTGTTAAAAACTCCGGCACAGTACTCAGGGGTGACTTCGGACGAGATCAGCACAGACCTGCTCCTTAACTCCTTGCATTAGGGGCTGCAACTTCTTGTCTTTGGCCATACCTGGGTCAGCGCGACGGAAAAGGTTTGTCATATGCCCTTCCCGTACGTCATCACGCTTTTGTTCGGCATTAGAATGCGAGATTGAATGACCAGCTCCGCTCGTTCACAGCGATGGGGGTCGGCGTAAATTTCCAGCAGCTGACGGCAAACCATTGTCCATGACGAGAAGGTTTAGCAGTTCTCGTACGAAGTACGAGCTTCATCCTCAAGGCTGAAGTATACGTTCCGCAGCTTGTTTGCGTTGGTCCACTCGTTGAAAGCAGCAACGTGTTCAAATTGAGCCAGCCAGTCCTCGATATCCTCCAACATAGAGCCGCGGAACACCTTCGGTACTCATGGTATTCTACAGCATGTAATTAGCGACCAGAGTATTTTCCGTGCCACTCTGGGATGGTGCAGTTGACGTCCTCTTCGAAAGAGGTTCGCACTCGCAGTACAATCCTCGGATTCTCCGGCTGGCTCGGTGGACACGTATTGTGACTGCAAGTACAGTGCTACCAGGAGGTGTTTGGATCATTGGCTGGGAATACCTAGCACCTCCACCAGTTATCGCGTGTGAAAAAGAGAGGTTCGGGTAAGGAATACCGCGTAGTCGCAGAGACGCGGGTCAGTGACGCGACACTACCAAAAAACTTCGGCGAAAGCAGGCGCTGTCCCAAAAACTACTTCCTCGGTTTTTCAGCTGGATGCGGGCTCGTGCTCACTGCAGTTCATGGCCAGGTGGCAATATTCGCAGGTGCTTAGAGGAAACATATTTGGAGAGGACCATTAGTTGATAGGATGCGCCGACTCTCGAGTCAATAAATAGATGCGCCATTCCTTCTCATTTTGTACGTATACATATAGCCTCTGATAGCTGACTCATTCTTGTCTCTACGTCGTCATTTTGTTCTCGCGCTATAACTATTGTCATGTCATACTAACAAGCCCAAGCTGCCACATTTCTATGCTTTCAAAGCTTCTTGAATGAAGGAATTTGATCACGCTAAAGCGAACTAAAGAGATGTTACCGCGTCTATTCATCATATCTTTTATCATTCGTGTTACAGCTTCGAATCAAAGCTGCTTTTTACTCGACACGCTGGTATCTTGGCCATGGTACTCAATGGCTGACCCCGCAGGTCGCAGGATCGAATTCAGGTTGCGGCGGCCACATTTCCGGCGAAGGCCAAAATGCTTGAGGTCTGTGTAGTTAGTTTTAAGTGCAAGTTTTAGAAACCCCCGGTGATCAAAATTTCCGGAGCCTTTCACATTGGCATCTCTCATAATATGCTATAAATTTGAAGCACTAAACCCCAACAATCATTATTCAGCTGCTTATTTCCGTAAAGTTAGTAAATGTCAAGGTACTGCTTAGTAGTACGCATATTTTGAAGGGTAAGGTGAAAATGGTACCGTATAAAAGATTATTGAAAATCCTACCACAGCCACACAATTCACGCCATACGCAGGTTAAAAGTAACACCTGGTAGTACACTTATTCGGGCAGTCAAAAGCCCTCAAAGGTGAAATAGCAGAGTAGACCAACTATCTTAGCTGCGAACTGTATTGTCGCTAGAATTGCCACAGGAGCAGTTTTCCCCCTAAGCTTCTTACGCACGTTTCGTAAAGATTACACACATAATTGTTAGGAGATTTACTTATAAAACCATGCTACCAAGTGCCACCAGCGAAGAGAAGCACAGAATCATGTCTTTGAACTTCGCTGATTTTTCAAGGACCCAATAGTAATGACTGGTAAATATAGCACTTGCAATTTCTGTAATTTGGCATGATCTATGAATAGGTACATGTATCCATGTTTGTACATGCTGCTCTTGCAGCTTCAAAAGAGCCTATTGTTCACGGAGAACCAATACGTCACCCTTTCGTAGAGCAAGCGAGACGCAAACATCTGTGACCTTTTCACAATGTGGATAGACGCACACATGAAATATATAGAGGATTAATAGGCGTGCACTGCCACAAATTGCTACCTTTAGCATATATATGAATAGTGGGTATGAGTCACCACAGGAGTCACTTTACTACGTGTCTTTAGATAAACTGATGCGTTTCACATGTGTCATTGCACGCTTTGGAAGCCCAAAGCGAGAGAGCGGTTTTAGTAGCGAGAGTTGTAAACTTCTTAAATGTGAATCATTTCTTAGGAAACTTCGGTGACATTGAGCATATATATCTATCTATCTATCTTTCTAGCCACTTACCTTTGGGGGCTCCCGAGGTCCGTCTCCCCTTAACTTAGCGTGAACAAAAAATAGCATGGGAGGGTAAGACGGCTTGACGAATATGACGCACTGGTCAAGACATGAATAATGTCACAATCCCGTCGCGTACGTCGTCAAACACTTCCCGTTAGACAGTGGCACATACCCCCGGTTATGTGCCGCTGGCATGCGGGCATATGCCACAGCTGATTGACACTTAAGTAGTATCTACCCAAGAACGACTAGAACACACATGGGCAATTTTAACGCGTGACCGTTATGCAATACCCGACATCGATAGCGTGAACTCAACGAAGGCATAGAAAAAATGTCAGTGTTAAGAAAAACCTAACATTGGCCGTGTTGACCTCCAGACGAATGCAAATAATAAATTTCAGGGTCCAATCAGGAATCGAACCCAAGAATTCGGCGTGGCAGTCAAGCATTCTACCACAGTGCTACGCCAGGTCTCGGAACTACTTTTCAAATAGACGCTAACCTTCTTGAAACGTCAATAGAGGTTGCAGTGCTGCCTACCTAATTTTATAAACATTACGCATGTGCTCCTTTCATACAGCCATCACGTTGGGTTAACGTCAATTGTGGGTAGTTGCCATGCGCAGAGGTCGATTTCTGTAGCAGTGTCCAGGACCAGCGTCCTCTCGAGAATCAGCGCTTCATATCAGCTTTAATACGCATGTTCCAGTTGACGTCGTTGCGCAACTTCAAACAGCTGATTATATAAACATCTGCAACTCTTCAACATATGTCTGTGCATGAAACATTTGTACATATATTTAGCGTCATTTCATGGCGTGTCGCTCCATAAAAAATTGCAACACAGTCACCTTCCCTCCGCATGCTTCGCATGACGTCTGTTCCCAGGTACGTGGGATCTGATATTTTTTTGCTTTTTTGCCAGAGATGTTAAGCACATGTGCGAATTGTGGTTTGTATGTATGTATGTATGTATGTATGTATGTATGTATGTATGTATGTATGTATGTATGTATGTATGTATGCATGTATGTATGTATGTATGTATGTATGTATGTATGTATGTATGTATGTATGTATGTATGTATGTATGTATGCATGCATGCATGCATGTATGTATGTATGTATGTATGTATGTATGTATGTATGTATGTATGTATGTATGTATGTATGTATGTATGTATGTATGTATGTATGTATGTATGTATGTATGTATGTATGTATGTATGTATGTATGTATGTATGTATGTATGTATGTATGTATGTATGTATGTATGCGAATGAATGAACGAATGACCGGTGATCAATGAATGGGTGAAGGGACGAACCAACGACGAAAAACACTCGATAAATACATCCTCAACTCGGCAGCCATGTATGCGTGGCGTCAAACGTGCCTAGTCAACAGGCACAGAGAACATCACACATTAGGCACTGCATGTACACTCCGCACTGTTGTTAGCCTGTTGCCAAGAAGTTGCCGGTATAGTCTGCTGTCAAGAAGAGCCTTGGTATACATAGTCACACGTTTCGCCTAATCTGTAACCCGGGTGCCATCCGGCAGGCTCGCGGTAACGCTTGAGCTACAAGTCGAGCTCATCAGCGTCTTCATTCGCCGCATCACGATACACACGTACAATCGGCCTGGCGCTTCAGATCGATTTAGCCCCTACAGAAAGTCAGTCAAAGATTTTTTTTTAGGACACGTATCCGTCAAACGGGCTATAGCAGCAGGAAATATTAGGAAATTAAGGGAAGGTTAGCAAAGATTCGTTTTATGTTAATGGTGTTGTGCCAGTGAAACGCAGAGACAATCAGTAACACACATATTGCAACTTCTTTATTCGAAGAAGTGAGTTTCATATAGACGGTTTACTAAGCGAAGAACATCTCTTTTGTGTCCCATCGGCATAATACTCATTCGTCCACTTTAGTCAGCATCACCTTTAGCGGCTGAATCGGTTGCGATATCAGGATAAAAATCATTTTAGTCATCCTAACGAACTGGAGTAAAAGCATAGTGTCTACAGAGAGAGGTACCGTAGTTAAAACTTATGTGAGAGTTCATCTTTTTTTTTACTGATGGTATATCTATGGACACGGTCATTTCAGCCGGTAACGAATGCCTGTCGTTCTACTAAAAATGTTTATATCACGATTTAAATCCATGTGCATTGGCCTTTAGGACGTTCATCATTGTTGTTGCTGCAACATGAGTTCTTCATATGTTCTTAACATAAGTTTTTAATGACCTATGTGTCATGCGTCGCTATAGAAATTCTATAGCCCGTAAGTGAGTTAAAACATGTCCGTGCTAAATCCTTGGGTGTCGACGTCTCCATGGAAGCATATTAAATGGTCTCTGGGAATGGATTTCAACGCACGTCAAATGGAATGGAAACTCGGCGTGACCTCGGCAAGCACAGTTTCGACCACACCGGTCTCCATGTCGCTGTCTCAAGGTGCACTAAAGGAACGGGAACATAAAAAAAAGACACACACAACAGTTAGAACTGCAAGAAAAATATGCGAAATCGACCCTATTCTTCGCCCAAAAAATTATGACATAAAATTGCTCGTTTATGGGCAAAAAATAAAAGCGTAGTTCATTGGAGATCACGCTTATGAATGCAGAAAACCACTGTCAAACGCAGACTTGTTGATCAGCGCACGCGTGAAAAAGCCGAAGCCTTTTTTATTATTATTAAATCAAATAACAAGTGCGTAAGTCATCCATCCGTCACTCTTCTGGATGAAAAAAATACCTACCTGTTAGACAAGACATGAATCATATTGTGTCGTAACACATGTGCACATGCGCACGTTTTTTTTATGAATCATTGTTCTTTTTTTAATATATTTGGTTGTATGTGCAGTGCTGTGTTTCTAATCTATCCGTATCCAACCCGTTACTCTGCCAAACTATTCTCGATTCGATGAGCAGTTCTTCTCTTATGCGTTTCTTAAGTTTCTTTAGCATAGCTGTTCAAGGTCCAAGATATATTATCTCCGTTATCTTCACAGTTCCTGGTGGGTATGCGCCACATAATTAGGCCAATCCTCAGTATGCTTATCACTGGTCAATTAAAATTGAGTCCGTTGTCATCTGCTCGTATGCTCTGGCATTGCTGTGCGTTACGCAGCGACAAGAAAAATACTGAAGAACGATGTTACGCAGCTTTGCGCAGTTCTTTATTTACACGACAATTATGGTAATAAGGGTGTCAGCGCAATCAAGAAAGGTGCTAGAAGAAAGCAGAAACGAAAGGAGAGGCAAGGAAAGCGAAGAGGACAACACAAGCGCCTTTCGTTTCTCGTTTCTTCAAGCACCTTTCTTGCTTGCGCTGCAACCATTATTACCATGGAATTTAACCAACTAGCCCAAATATCCGTTCTTGGACAATTATGGGGAGTCCAATGGGCCCGCGAAGTGGCTTAAAGGCTAGGTCTTTTCATCCCAACGTGGGAGCGGCCCGCTTTGGGCTAGGGCGCGAGCACAACCTATTGGACCTATTGGAAGTTCTTTCATCTATCCATTCATCCGTTGTCAAAAGCTTGTGTGCTGCGGGGTGGGAAAGAGAGAGAGAATGTCAGAGAGCAATAAATAAAGAAAGAAAGGAAGAAAGAAAGACAGAAAGAAAGAAGGAAAGAAAGAAAGAAAGAAAGAAAGAGAGAGAGAGAGAGAAAGAAAGAAAGAAAGAAAGAAATAAAGAAAGAAAGAAAGAAATCATCACCTAGGACAGTCCCACAAAAGGTGCGTCACGTGAGCTACGCGGCGCTCTTAAATAGATGATTGTTTACAAGCACGCACTTGTTTTCCGACACTGCGTGATATATATGACGTAATCAGCAGATATAAGTTAGCAGATATAACCTATTGTTCAGCTACCAGAGCTCCTTTGGTCACCTGCCTTGAAAATATCTCTAATTTGGCATTTAAATATTTAGTGTTTATTAGTAGTGTAGCTGCACCTGAGCAACTCGTACAACAGTTGTGGTAGTTTCGATATATCGGTTTTCAAACGATTGTTACACGAAAGCTGAATATGGTGGTCAACTTTTTTGTCTTCTTTTTTTTTGGGGGGGGGGGTGCATCGCTTCTGCTAACGTTCCCTTGTCACAGACTTGCCAGCGGTCGCGTCATCATTACAGCTTGTCTGTGCGAATGCGGTACATTAGACGTGGCCTCTAGAAAAGGTCCATTTGTATTCTTTTTAATAAGTGCGCTGCATTAGCGGAAAGTACAGGGCGGCCTAATCGCGCACCGGGTTCACTGCGTACATCAACTGCCGTGTGCTTTCGTACGCACCCTATCTTGACAGGGATTAGCAAATTCCTCTTACGTTCGAGCAAGCTGTTTTCTCAACACAAAGTTTGCTACAGGTATACCTAGATAGCACTTCGGCACTGCTAGCGTTCAGCGAACATGAGAATGACGGGTAGTAGATGTATTTGCCTAATCTTCGAGCTTGTGGCTTCCCACGCACTTAGAACTTTATTTAATGTAGTGTTCTGGCTTTTAGTTGTGATAAAATAATAAATCAGTGGGGACATTGTTAGATAAATGAATTGGTGAGCCTAAAATCTTAAGGTGGGAAAAAGGAGCTGTTGAACATTTCCTGAACTTTCTCTGGCGACAAGGTGGTTCCAGGCCACATATTGCCAGAGTTCTCTCCAGTGTATCTAGTGTATATTCTTGAAACCTTAGTAGATCTCACCATTTAGTTCATGTTAAAGCGATGAACACCACCATCACCTTTCCGCCAACTGCAGCGCGGTGTTTTCTCACTCGCCCGTTCAGGTGAGTTGCACCAGGCTGGATACTGAATCAAGTGGTTAGCTTACTGTCTTATTTCGCATAACATCGCGCAATCTTGCTATTGCTTTCGCTGCTGTGCCTTTGTGGAAAAACTGCATTTTATTTGTAATAGCTTCGAAAGCATTGCTCTGCAACAACTTTCAAAACCACTCGCCACACCATTCGTTTTTGTGTGAACACTTAAATTGGCGTGATTACTTGTGTGTGTGTTTTTTTACAAACTCAGTGTGGTGCTTTCACAGTTCTATGCAGTGTGGAACCGTTTCTGTGTGGTGTGGACACTCAGTTGGGGAAAAAACGTGAACTCATTGTGTAAGTGTTGTGCTATGTACATATGTATAGCCTTGTGTTTGCTACAAAATGTGCGATGTTGACTTTTGTGCAAAAGAAGAGGAGTAGCCGGCACCAGGCATTGGCACTAACATCTCCTTACACACATTTATTTTTTAAAAATCTAGAAGTGTGACATCACGGACACTGGAAACTCAGGCTACTTCGATCACTATGCCTTTTCTTTCAAAGCTGAAGTTGCTGAGTATAGTATGTTATGAAAACTCCGCATTGAACGGAATTTGTACGTACGGAAGGTGCGCAGCCATACCTAATTCCCCGGCCAGCGGAAGGCGGGAGTCCACATCTGAAATCGATTCCAATTTCTGATAAGGGCTTATCGCTAGCCAGTTGAAAAAGAAGAATCAACAACTACTTTCGTTGCCACTTTAAAAATCAAGCAATGAAATATTACGTCATTACAGTGGGGAGCAATGAAGCACATTCTAAATACGCATATTGCTTATCATTATCCAGGTAATTAAAATGCCCATGACACAATCACACGACAAATTGTGGTTTTAGCGACCAATAGGAGCAGAGCGCCTATTGTGCCTGTTCATGGGAAGAATGGACCATAAAAACTTCATTGCAAAACGTCCACTGGAAGTTGTCGTCTATGACCCCATTCCACGGCCCCACCGGGGTGGTGGTCTAGTGGCTAAGGTACTCGGCTGCTGACCCACAGGTCGTGGTATGAAATCCAGGCTGCGGCGGCTGCATTTTAGATTGAGGTGAAAATGCTGTAGGCTCGTGTGCTCAGATTTGCGTGCACAATAAAGAACCCCAGGTGGTCAATATTTTAAGAGTTCTTCACTATATACGGCGTCTCTCATATTCATATCGTAGTTTTTGAGTGTTAAACCCCACATACCTACCAAACCCCATAGAGTCTCCTAAACATACACTATAGAAAACTCTTGGGCTAGTGTCTACGGGAGCTGCAACGCACGGCGCTTCAGCGAGCATGCATAGGTAGTACACGGATTTGTCTCACCGTCTTACTTCTAGCCCCATTTGCGCTCGCGTAGCCTGGAGCTGCATTCTCACGAAACAAAAATTAGCTAATGTTCAGCAGTTGCGCTTCACTGTCTTATTAGTTTATGCTTACCGTTTCAAATCGTGTAACGAAGTTCAGAAGGGTTCGTTCTTTCCTTCGAGACAAAATCAAAACAAGGAAATAAACAAAGCCACAAGCGTGTTTCGCCACCTGAAAGTACGAAGACTAGGCAAATTCGTGTACTACCCATAATTCTCATGATCGATGAATGATCGCAGCTCTAGAGTTCTCTCTAGTTAATTTTAGGAATATCTATGTCAAACCCCGTTAACTGCCAGTGACCGCTACGTTGCCACGGCGTATGTGACATCGCGTGCTCCATGAAGCTGAGCCGTCGTCTCCTACCAAAATGTCAGCTGCTGCAAATAGTTCAATTTTCAAAGCCAAGCTGAAGAAATCTGAAGCATCTCCATTGATGCGTGGCTGATAACGAAACGGAATCGTTGGCCGGAATGCAGATGTTTGCAAGCAAGCCGCTTATTACGACAGGGCTAGCGAGTGCGTCAGTGTTGTCAGACTCTCGAACTGATTGCGTGTTTATAAAAGTGCTTGTTATCAATTCAGTTCACAACCACATGCACAGAAAATTTCCCCTGCTTGTTTGTGAACACCTAACCTTTAGGTAACAAAGCACAGTTTATGAGCAAAATTTGGGTGACATGGCCCCTTTAACGACTTCACATGCTGATAAGCGTTCCTTTCGTGGTTTTCGTGGTTTAACTATACATTATCGACAATGATTTCTTGATAGAAGAAAGACACATTTGAACGGGCTTACTGCGAATATGTTGAGGTTTACGTCACTTCAACTACTTCATTTAAATGAGTAACGCAATAAAAAAATTATTCAAAACAAAAAATAACAAGCAAAGAAAAAACTTTTTCGTCAGTCTGTCATAGTAATCGGTATGCCAACAATGTGAAATGAGTCTTCAAATAGGCAGTTGAATGCTTTCTGTACATTTACAAACACTTGCTCGTTCCCATGGGTATTTCGTCAATATCATCGCAACGTTTGACATGCATACACGCTCCCATTTTCTGGCGAATATTCATCTCGAGTACTGACTTTGATGACCACATCAATACCCGTGGCGTGGTCTAAATCATTACCTCATCTTCAACATTTCAGTTTAGGGCGATGACCCACTCGTATTTCTCGTGCGACGTCGTGTCGGCTAGCGGCGTCCTGCTCGTAGACTGCTTCGGCCTACGTTTCTTTTATTTTTCGCTTCGACGAAGGCATACGACAGTAATTATGGCAGCCTGTTGGATTGCAACACAGCCAGCTTCAGTAACGGAAGAGGCAAAGTTAGTGGTTTCATCCCCACTGGTCTTCGCATATGAGCTACATTACGCAGGCGTCAAGCCCTCCCACGATAATGCTACGCGAAATGGAAAGCACGCAATTTCGTCGACACTAAATCAAATAACCCCGCTCACAGTCTTTGAGTTACAGCACTCATTGCACTATTGCTACTGAAATTCTTGTCTGGCTGTGTTCTCCAGCGTAATCATACGACCTCAGAGATTTGCAGCTCCGAATATTGTAGGCCATGGTCCTGACGCGGTCGTTTGCTTCACCGCTTCTGGATTGTGGCACTGCCTTTTCCAACGTAGAGTGTATATGCCACCTTTCGGTGGCATAGTTGCGCCACTGTTTTCCTGGTGCCACTCACTCCGCTTACAGGAGTTCAGCGCCTCTATTCGCCGAGCGCCATCACGTGGTCATAGGTGGTTCATTTACACTGCGGAGAAGCCCATGCTATGCCGATTTCGGGCAGATCAGGTGGGGTTGGAAACGGCTGTTGTTATTCTCGCCGCGCTTCTCCGCTAATGTAGCTATGTTGCCGGTTGGTCAAGAGAAATGTGGCAGCAAATGCATTCTGTGCTGAATTGTACTACGTAGAGCCTATGCAATTAGACGCTGGTGCAGCGGGTGTTGCTATACAAAGATTAGTGTTCAGTCGGAAGGAATAAACGCTTAGCCATGGTCGTCGGCAGGATTTTCTCTTGGGGCGTGGAAGCCATTGTTGCATCGCGGCTGAGGGAGAACGAGAGCACTGGTATAGCTCGGGTCAGGGCAAGTGCTGATGTGGCATGAGGGGGGCGGTTGCCCCTTTTCCACTTTTCTGCAGATGCCCATGCGCTCAGATTTTTAGGGGCCAAGCTCCTTATGGCGTGGCTTGTGCGTCCCTCGTAGTACGTAACCACCAGTGGCACATAGCCGAAATAGCGGTCCTTATGATTTTGACCTCCAAGGTGGTTCCGGTGAGAGATTTCTTCTGTGCGTTGTTGAACAATAAAATATAGTGCTCAATGCACATGTTAATGGCTGCTAAGGGCGAATGAGAGACAGGAGCATTCGGCCTTTAGGTAACGCGCACGCTGCGATCCCCAATAGCAGCTATTGGCATGTACATTGAGCACGATCTGACAAGAAAGGGTTGCTACGTTACACTCGCTGGGTGCAACCTCTTTGGTTTTAGAAAGGCTTAGTGAGCGTTGGGCCGCATAGCCATGAATACAGTGAACTAGTATATACCATAAACTCGAGGTGGTTAAAGGTGAGAAGTAAACCCGAAACGCAAGCCGTAAGAAAGTGTTCATGTGCCACCTCCCGTTTAGTCCTTGAAACGTCCGCTGGATTGCGGTGCTTCTATATGGAGAATATATGATGAAAAGATGCGAGATGGTGGTACTTGGAGTGCTGAATAGATGTACGCACGGACACACAGACAGATGCATGGATGGACGCATGAACGGACGCAGGCGCGGATGCATGGACGAACGCAAGGAGGGACGGAAGCAAGGACGAATGGACGGACGAATGCTTCGCCCCACTCCCCATCATTCACTCCGTGGATATGCTGCCATTTTTTTTTTCATAAATCTATCCACGGCACTGCAAAACTTGCTCTATTTCTATTAACCACAGATGCAGTAGAGAACACGTTATACATGCACAGTTTGTCAATGTATTTCAGCTGTATACGTCGAAATGGGTCTGGCGCCAGAACGCTAAAAATAAAGAGAGACTTTAAACTGGAACTATTTTAATCGGGAAGCTGTTGCTGCTAGCGCGTCAATGGAATGTGGCTTTGACACCTTAAGCGAAAAGAATGTTGGACACGACATGGTTGTTGAACAACGATTCACATCAATTGTCATTAGCCACGATTGTTATACAAGCGTAATACGAGAGCCGCGCGTAACGGGGGCATCGCACGGCCATTCTCGATTGCTATCCATCTCGATTCAGTTGAAGGCTACAAAGCTTTAACCGATTAACTTACACAGTTAACGAATGAACCCAACACGATGAAAATATTCCATTCACAACTGGCTATAGCGATCAAGAGAGAAAATAATTTTAAATATGTAATTGGGAAAAACAGCGCAAAAGAAGCCGAAGCCAATGTGTGGTCTACTATAAATATACCCATGTATCCCTGGTTCAACGAGCTGACGCACTATTTTCATTATTATATACCAAAAACGTAAACATAAAATCAAGACTTCCAGGCGTGACCAGAGTTTTTCTTGTACCTTCATAAAACATAGTAAGAAGAGAAACCGAAAATAAAAATTGGCCCCGTATTTGCATGTTAATCTGCAAATTTCGTCGAAAGATGACGGTCTTGCGTGTGGAGAGAGTGAACAAAACATTTATTTGATGTTCTGCGCAAGAAAATCCGTGAATGGTATTCTGAAGGCGCTGCGTTAGAGGGCCTCGAGCGTGCAGCGGAGGCGAACGAGAGCATCAAGTCACGTCACACGTAAGACATGAGCGCCATCTGAAAGTTTTCTTGGAAAACGAAGCGCGTGGCTCTGAGACGGGTGTGTGCACCCGTCTCAGAGGTGATAAGGTGTAGACCGCAAGGCGACGGGTAGGTGCCCCCACTGTCTCGTCTTAGCAAAGCGTTGGAAACACTCGCATTTTCGTGCAAGCGTTGCATATTCAGCGCAGCATAATAAGCGATATGGTCCTTAAAATTACATATGTATGCCTTTTTTAGTAAAAGACGCACATGCAGATTATATTGTCGCGGTACAGCGCGAACCAAAGGCAGATAAACGTTGACACAGCGACTCTCAGCAGCCGAACAGCAAGATCGCCTTCTTTTTCTTCAATCAGCCAGAGCTCCACTACCTGGTTTCCGCCAAATCCTCTTATCGTAGTTTTGGTCCACCAGTACACACGCGTCAATATACGTGTTGTTATAGTGTGCCCCAGACATGCACAATAATTGCTTCTTAATTGACAATTGCCCAAATTGAGACGCTAAAGCTCGAGAAACATTGGTGGGTGCTGCGGATGGGTCGGCCGTTTCAAGTACCCGGTGCCATTAAGAGTGGACAGCATATAAATGTACAGACAGACAGACAGACAGACAGACAGACAGACAGACAGACAGACAGACAGACAGACAGACAGACAGACAGACAGACAGACAGACAGCCGGGCGGGCGGGCGGGCGGGCGGGCGGGCCAAATTTTTAGCGTCGAAGGTGCCCGAGAAAGACTATCGTCTGTAAAAATAAAGCAACGCTAGTTCTCTGAAGCGCGAGCACTGCTCCTACGCGGGTGGTAAGTGGCTTTTTCCTGCAAGACATTTGAACCCAAGATGGCGTACCTTGGCGCAACTCTACTACCTAAAGGTAGCATATACAGTAACTCTATTCCAACGAAGAAGCGCATTGGAGGGAGGGCCGAGCACCTATCGTCGCGGTCCAAGAAGGTGTGGGTTTGGTTTTCATGCGCTTGGTGGAAGTTCTGTTTTTTTTTTCTTTAGCCTCTGTTCCTGTTCGTTTTGCTGACGTTGTTTTGTGACAGAAAGGAATACTGCAAAATCTTTCTGGACCCCGGCACTTTCATGGTAAATGCATGCAGCAAACTCAAATAAGTTGAAAAAATATTCTGGTAACGTAGAGTATGCTTGCATTAGTTCGCGCTGCAATAGAACATTAACCACCAGCATTTCTGGGCAGTACCTCATCCCTACACAACAAATGCTTCTCACAAAAAGGAGAAGAGATGGAGAGTAAACATTTATTTTGAGAGAGTGCTGAATGCGCGCAAGGTGGGTGGCCTCCTTATCTCAAGTATACTTGCGGGCCTTCGTCATCTCTCGCGTCCGCTGAGCTTGGCTTCGCTCATTCTTCAGGCATGGGTCCACCAACTTGACATTTTACTGCCCTTCGATTAACGTAGCGGTTCCAGGGTTGTGTCTGCCTTCCCATACCTTATGACATACGATGTCCCGGACATCACACTATACTTACAGATGCACGAGTACCCAGTTGGTGATATGTGGTGAGGTGGCATACCGTGAACGTAGGCGTTCGTTTCAAGCTTTCTGCAGGTTACTGAGTCTTCCCTAATCAGGCTCGGGTGAGATGGCGGATACATTCTTCTGCCTAGCCTGTAATGTTGCCAGATTTATTTGTACTTTTCGGAAACATCTTTTTTTGTTGTACTTTTCAGGAACCTTCCTCATCAGTGCGTCTCCCGGTAAACATTACCTCATGCGAAACCATCGGCTGCCTCATTTGAAGTCAGGGTCTCGTGACCCAGAATCCAAACAATGTACGGTTCGGGTAGGTTCTTCTTTGCTGCAGGAGCTCTAATTTCTAGGGCCTGCCTGGAAATTCTCCCTTTCTGAAAGTTTTGACAGGCTGTATGGGAATCGGTTAGTATTATTGCTGTCTCAGCACAAGTGCAGACAGCTAGGGCTGTGGCTTTTTCTTCTGCCGTATTCACTTCGGCAGTTAATATGCCGGTAGCCGTTCTCTTTTTGCCTTCACTGTCGACTAGGCTGACAGCATGGCCTAGCCTGGAATTCCTGAATATTTCGCTGAATCGGTGTATCTTGTGTCCAAATTGCAGCCGAAGTCCTGTCGGGACTCTTTAGTCTGAATTATTTTTTTTTCAAGATAGTACGCAGAATGTACTAGTAGTAGTAGTAGAAAACTTTATTATGTACATAATCTATACAGGCTAGAACTCCAGTGCCCCGAGGAATACACAGGGTGAAGAGCGAAGTCTGTCCGGCAGGATGGTGCCCTTATTCCAGGGCCCCACTGACGCGAGCCATCCGTTCAGCTCTGTGGATTAGTCGCAGCTGATGTACATTTCGGAGAATGCGGGATACTCAGATTTACTGTCTGGTCGTTGTTGGAGTAGTCATTTCCTCGTGACGTGGTTCCATGGCTTCAGAATAGCCCCATCTTCGAAGTGCTAAGCACGTTCAGACCAGCGACCCCTCGCTCTGCAACGGCTGCGACAGCCAACACAGCCACTCGCCGTTTCTTTTTTATTAATAACAGCAACTCGACATGCTTATACAGGTGAAATAACGGCTAGCTGTTCATATGCATCTTTATCGATCGTGGTACGCTGATGTAAGAACATATTTAGCGTATTTTCTATCACCGATGCATTTAGATATTCTTTCAAATAAAAAACTGTCCTTGAGACGCGCAAGAAAAAGTGACCGGCTCCCTTCTGTTCGACTCAATGGGCAAAAGAGAGAAAAAAAGAACATTGGGCACACTACACGCAAAGGAGTCATTCCACGTGCCGCAGTTTAAGAGAATAAAATAAAAAGAAGAATCAAACAATGTCAGCTCGTGCCTTTTAACTTTATCAGCTCATTCCTAAAATCCCAGCACGTAACAACTGTGACGGTTGTTAGTTCGCATTTGTCGAGTGTATACCTATGCACATTCGAGCGTCCTTCGCTGTTTACTGTAGCGGCGTGCTGAAGGTGTCGAGCGGCTTGTCGTTCTTCGTGTGTTATTCTAACTACCTGCTGTCGCATTTATTGCTCCACCCCAGTGGTAAAACCGTAATTTTTTGTTTACGTGGTCTTTACCTAGAAATGTGTGTCGAGTTTTGCCAATGCTGTTTGTATTCCTTACAGTGTGAATGGTCAATCTAGATGATCATTTCGCTCACCTCTGTATTCGAGGCCCAAAGCTGCAGTTGCTTCAGTTTGGACATCTCCTGTCAGCGTAATCTTTAATCAGCCTTTTACGTTTTTCTGTGCTGCCCTCTGGCGTTTTTGTGGAGTTCGGTAGGGGCAGGGAGAACTGACACTGCAAGAATGAAGGCCTCCGAGACCAGGGCGTCTCACGACTTCTGCGCTGGGAAACGGCGCATGCGCGCGGCAGTGTGAAAAGGCGGCTTCCAGCAGAATTTCGCCTTTCTAGCTACCCTTGCTGTGAATGAGCTTTGTCGTGTTCGTTCTGTAGTTACTGTTTGATTCCGATGTGCTCATAAGTGACTTTTTCTTGTTTTTTTTCAGTTTATTACCTTAAAGGCCCCCCTTTCTTGGAGGGGCAATACATAAGGAGTGAGGTTGAATTAGGTTAACAAACTTGAGAATGTTCCAGGTTTTACGGGTGCCTAAAGAGTTTTAGACACTGTATCACGTATTTCCTTGCAATAAATCACCGTCTGAAAAACTTTTCTGCCACGAGAGTTCACCAGTGCGTGCGATAAATTTGATAAGATAACAAAAGCTGATAAAAGTTACAGAGGTTCAGCAGGTTAAATTAGCACCGTGCTGACTTCGATTGTAGCGAGTCCTTGCGCTTATCGTATTGTAAGCCGGTGCTTCTGACGTACCCTGTGTGACATAACCATACGACATACTTTGGCCATATACTTTTAAAAGCACGAGAAATTTGTATATTTTTCAGGTTTGCCAACAATGGAGGTAAAAAAAATGAGCAAAGGAATTATCTCGACGTGCGTACGAAGGGTCCAACATGTTGATTTACCGCATGTAAAATTTTTCTTCAATAATGACTACTCATCAGGGTTTTCTAATGAAGCAACTTCTCAAAAACGTGTTGTGCAGACTACTTACAGAGCTGTGCCACAGAATGCTGCCAACAAAAGTAGATACAAAATCACGATCTTCATCTTCACAGTGTCTTCGTGGACGCGAAAACAGCTATAACCATTGTTACATATGGTGCTTATCAAGTTATACATTTTGTGTCCCGATTTTTATTTATATGTTCACGTACCCAGCCTCGAAGAAAGCTTTCGTTGACAGGAAATCACGAACCAATACATCATTATTTTGTGCAAGTACCAAGACACGAATAGCTGCAACTATCTTTCCTAATCTACATATAATTGAAGCACTCAATATATTCGACGGCTTATTTGTAAATATTGATTACTTGTGCTTAGGCATCGCATAGTTACGTCGCTGCAGGACTTGTAGAAGTGAATATTGGCATAGTTTCATCCGTGTTCTCCAGATGTGTCGCTTATTGATATGATATATATGATATATAAGGAGATGTTGGCGCGCCATTATGGCGCCGGCTACTCCTTAGCCGTTGATTGAAACTTGAACACGTATCTTGAATACGTGTTCAAGATACGTGTTTAAGTTTCGATCAACGGCTAACGCTAGACGCATGACTGCCATTAGAAAAGAAATTGCAATGACAAGGTTATTTCTCGCAACACGCAACATGGACACACACACACACGCACGCACGCGCGCGCACCCACTTATTATATACCAGATTTGGGATCGTCCATAAACTCGTCAGTGCTGTTCCACTTTTCCATGAGAATAACACATATTCCCGTCACGGAAATAAGCCAGTAAAATCAAAAAACAAGAAAAATGACCACGTATTGGTATGCTTCCCTGCAAAAGACGTCGAAAGACTATAGTTTTCTGTCTGGAGAGGGCGAATCAAACGTTTACTTGACGTTCAGCGAGAGAAGAACGGGAAGAGCTGCGTGAGATTTGAAGCCATCTTGCAGCAGCGTGAAGAAACGAAAGTAATTTAGGAAAGCTGATACACTGGCAGAACCAGCCGTTTTAGCAAAGCGTCGGAAACACCTACTTTTAGGGGCGAAACAGGGAAGTTTATTGCAAACTGGTAACAACATTTCAGGTGAATACAACTGTCTGGTGTAACAAAATCAGGGGCGAAGCTCCTTAAGGCGGCACCCGTTCGTCCCTCGTAGTCGTAGTAGTAGTCGTAGTGTGTAACTTGTCTTACATTTTGACCTCCAAGGTGGTGCCAGTGAGAGATTTCTTCTGGGCGTTGTTGAACAATAAAAAATTCGCAGCGTGCGTGTTTACTAAAAGCCAAATTCTCCTGTCTCTCATTCCACCTTGGCATGTACATTGAGCACTATCTGACAAGAAAGGGTTGCTACGTTATACTCGCTGGGCATAACCTCCTCGGTTTCAGAAAGGTTTAGCGAGTGTTGGGCCGCAGTCCCGTGAATACAGTGAAGTGCTTAAACCATGAACTCGAGGTGGTTAAAGGTGGGAAGTAGACACGAAACGCAAGCCGTAAGAAAGTGTGCGTGTGCCTTCTGTTAGTTCAGTTCTAGGAATGTACGCTGGATGGCGGTGCTTCTATATGAGGAATATATGATGAAAAGATGCGAGATGATGGTACTTGGAGTGTTGAATAGGTGTACGAACGGACACACAGACAGATGCATGGACGGACGCATGGATGGCTGCACGGATGGATGAACGCATGAACGGACGCAGGAGCGCATGCATGGACGAAAGCAAGGACGGACGCACAGATGAACGTGCGGACGCACGAACAGACGCACGCACAGACGGGCGGATGAACGCACGGGTGGCCACACAGACACACGCATGTATGGACGGAAGCAAGAACGAATGGACGGACGGATGCTTCGCCCCACTATCCATCATTCACTCCATGGATATGCTGCCATTTTTTTTGTGCAAAGTGGACGATTCCAGCTACCAGAACACCTTCCTGCGTTCGCGCATCAATCTACAAGCTCGACTCTTCTATACAAATAGTTGAGTAATAAAATATTGGCAGATCCCACGTACAGTGACAATCGATGATATGTGAAGCACAAGTGAGAAATGTTGATATGTCCTTTTAAAAACAGCACAACGTTAGGAGCTGGAGGTAAATGACGGCGTACATGACTTCCGTGTCATGATTATTATGTTTGGATGTGTCGGTTATACCATCGCGATCTACTCACGTTACGTGATACCAAGTTTGGTATATGTGGAGCTAGCGAAACGGCCGCGAGCACGCTATGAGCGGGGTGTGTTGTCATGTTCCTACATGACACGCGTGTCAGGATTGTCATGTTTGCACCAGTCATATATTTCGTCGCCCATTCACGTCTCGTAACACCAAATTTGGTATATTTGGAGCTAGCAAAACGGCCGCAAGAGCATCATGAAGGGACCAATATACTCCAATGTAGTGTTCACGCGCGCGCACTCTATAGTCAAACGGCAGGCGCGACCAGCGTATGCCAGCGCGGCTCGACGGCAATCGGCGCGAAATGCGACATTCTGCATTTCGCGCCGATGTCTTACTTAGACAACACTGCGTCTCCCTTTTTTAGATGCGGAAGCATCTTATACTCGCGCCTTGTAGTGCGCCGTCCGCGCCATCCGCACCGCTTCTCGAACATTCGACAGCTGACGCGCGCATGCGCCGTCGCGCCGTCGCCCACCATCTGTGCCGCGCGCGCTTCTCCTTCGAGAACATTCGACAGCTGACAGCACATGCGCCGTCGTGCCGTCGCCATCTGTGCCGCGCGCGCGCTTCTCCTTCGAGAACATTCAACAGCTGACAGCACATGCGCCGTCGCGCTGTATATATACTCAAGGTCGGCGCTCGCTCGCTCAGTTGCCGCTCGTCCGTTGGTTTGTACGGCGCGTCGACGTCCGAAGTCGCCGTGAAATGAATGCCAACCAATCCACAAACAGAATGATCGACGTCCCTAAGCCATCGTCCTCAAAGTTCGTCGCAATAAATAAAACACCGCCCTTTCGCATACGTGTCGTACGTGTTCACTCATTTAACACCCCATTTCACAACCACGTTAACCAATTTAGCCATCGACCCAAGTAAGTCGCAATTTAACACCCGTTAACCAATTTCCGCATCCTCCTCAGTGTTCCCCCGAGGGAAGCTGCGGGCCATTTTTGTGATGAAAGGACGTCGGACGCGCTGAAACGCGCATGCGTCAAAGCAACGCAACGCGGCGCGTGCCTGCGAGTATATGGCAGGACAGGACCGGTGCCTGGTGCGGCAACGCTGGCGTGACGCGACGAAATGAACGCTGGCGAGCACGCGCACCACGTCACGTCGAAATGTATTGGTTTCTTGACTATGGCATGTAGTCTTGTTTTCACATGACATGCATTTAACGTTTAAGATGTTTGCACCAGTCACATACCTTCGTCATTTATTGGCTTCGCGTAATACCGAATTTGGTACATGTGAAGCTAACGAAACGGCTACGAGCGCATCGTGAGCGTAGAATGTGTTCATGTTGTTACATGACACGCATCTCATGTGTATCATGTTTTCACCAGTATCATACCTTCTTCATCCATTCACGTCCCATAATACCAAATTTACTATATAAGACGTTAGCGAAACAGCCGCGAGCGCATTATGAGTGTGGAACGTAGTCATGTTGTTACATGACAAGAATGTCATGATTTTCATGTTAGGGTCTGTTACTTGTGTTCGCCATGCAACCATGTCATACCATACCAGGTTTGCAACATGTCATGTGAACAAAACCACCGCAAGAGCTGCAGGACCGTAAAATGTAAATGATGACATTCATGATATACATGTCATGGGTTTCATGTTATGACTAATCAAATATGTTCTTCATACAATCATGTTATGCCATACCAAGTTTGGTACCGATACCATAATTGAAACGGCTAGGGGAGCTAAAAGTCGTAGGTCGCTAGATAGATAGATAGATAGATAGATAGATAGATAGATAGATAGATAGATAGATAGATAGATAGATAGATAGATAGATAGATAGATAGATAGATAGATAGATAGATAGATAGATAGATAGATAGATAGATAGATAGATAGATAGATAGATAGATAGATAGATAGATAGATAGATAGATAGATAGATAGATAGATAGATAGATAGATAGATAGATAGATAGATAGATAGATAGATAGATAGATAGATAGATAGATAGATAGATAGATAGATAGATAGATAGATAGATAGATAGAATAGATAGATAGATAGATAGATAGCTAGATAGATAGATAGATAGATAGATAGATACGCTCATAGAAGCCGGATTCGCTAACTTTGCTATCTTTGCTAATTCGCTATCTTTGCCAACTTCAATCTAGATTCCATCAAAGAACAATCGGGTCTACATTTCATTGCCCCGAAAAGCAGTATTGGTGGCAAACATAATGCAGAACTCAACACAAATGAATTATTACCAATAAAATATTCTATAAGCTGTACACACATGTTGTAGCTCATTGACAAGCGTGATTTGGCAGGCGATTAAACGCCCCCTCGTCATGGTCCTCCTTGTGGAGATGCATGACTTAAAGCTGCCAATTAAATGCGATTCCTAATTACAGCCTTCATTTTCACAGTGTCTTCAAGGGCTATAGATTGTTACTCGAACTTTCGATGTTTTAAAATGGAACCAGAAATCTTTTATCTATGCGTAAACATGTGTACCTTAACGCATTCGTTCACGATACATGGAGTACTAACACGTCACAATATTGTCGAAGTACCGGAACGCGGAGCTCTGTGCCCCTATTGATTTGTGGTTATGCTATATTAGGAGCATGGAATCAAATACGCCAGACTTAGGCGGCTGCTTCGCTCGCCTCGCCGCAAACCACTCCGACGTGCGTGATGATAGCATGGTTGCGTCGCTGCATTACTTATTTTGCAGCTTGATGGCATGACTCAACTCATGCGCGATAGACTCGAGATGTCGAGCTTCTGTCGCCAGATGCATGACTAAAATAGCGAAACAATGACAATTACTAACTCCGGGCATCATTTTTGTAGTATTTATGATAATAGAGATATGAAAGTGATTGAAGTCAATTTTGATTGAGGTAAGTTAGTGTGGCTTTCTAAACACAATCTGTACATTTTTTATTGTGTTTCATAGTGGTTCTATATTCTCGGTGACAACGTTTCTTGACAGCACTCCGGAAGCAAGAGAAACGAAGCGCTAACTACCTCTAAAAAATTACTACTCAAGTTTGTACTGGTACTGATAATATTAACATTGGCCTTCCTTAAATAAATGTTACTTTAAGTATAACGAGGGTCGAACAGTGTCGAAAAGTCATAGGTGAAATAGTGATTTTATACTTTTGCCAGAATGTATACCTTTTCTTTACATTTCTTAGACAGCATCACCTTTTCATCATGGTCGTTTTTTCAAAGTAAACATAGCCTGCATGACTTAGTGGACTAGTGTGCAGCCGCAAACGCGCTTCACCATGAAAAATGTATACCCGCAATACGGCAATAAAATGTACAATGAACAATCCAAATGTTCCTTCCAGTCATTTTTCGCGTGCATGAATCTTCCAAGAGTGGTGACGATGAGAGCGTGCAAAGCAGAATTCAGCATGGCCGAATTCAGAAACTACTCGATTTGCACAAGCATGTCGAAACTACTCAGTTTACACAAACACCTTTCAATGTTTGACCAAACAAATGCCGCGTAGGCTACTACATCTAAGTGTTTCGCATGAAAGCGATTTCGAGAATGCGTTGGTGCCGAATTTTTTTTTATTCTTAACAACTTACATTTTTCATGTTTATACACGAATCTGTCTCATTTTTATCATTAAAAAAGCGCTGCACAAGCTCCTGATACAAAATATAGTATGTCACTTTATGGTCACTACAAAAATTGGCGTAGGTATATTCCGGAACTGGAGAGAATGATAACCTCCGATCTACAATAAGAATCTCAACCGTGAGAAAACTCCCACTAGGTGAAAAATATTTTGACTTCAAGAGTGTAAAGCTACAAGGTTCGAAGAAGCAGATCATGAGGGATATTTTATTTTGTTAAGACCGAAGAATTACTTTTGCTTTCAAGTATACAGAGTCGCCTCCAATAAATATGTCTTTAACGGAAAGAAGTACGGTTTTTTCCGGTTACTATATATACACGTGAAAATCATGGCGTCACAAATTCAATGCGAGTGCGGTTCAGAAAGAGGAGCCTCGGTCTATCAGTCGTCGCGCACAAGTGCGATAACCGTTCATCAATCTGTATGCTGTGTCCCCATGCATTGTTTCAGCGCTAACCGTAATAACGGAAAGGGCCACAGAAAAATGCTTCATGACATTTTTTTTTATTGAGAGCAGTTTGCGCAAGGCATAATAAAACGAGGTCACAAAAACCTTTCAGACCTGCGTGTCTTGATATGAGTTTGGTAAACAATACATTATCTCCAGATTAACACGCAATGCACACTTTTTTCTCTGGAGAAGGTATGCAAGCTTCAGTTGACCCTGGGTCTGAAAAATCCCGCTGGCAATCTTACATTATCTGGCACGCAGACTAATGCATTTCTTATGATGGCGGAAGGTATGCAATTACAGTTATGGCCACACCAGTCTCCCGCTCGTCGACCTCGACACTGAAACAAGAAGAGAAAAACAACAATACACAAATATTAGGTAATTCGAAGTTACCCCAATTCATTTTGGGATAAAGAAGCTAAACAAAGCACTTGTTGCACACATACCTACAAATAAAACATACCGTGTGTATAGATTCAATGTATAGCAATTTTATTAGCGAGGAATTTCTCTTGGACTGGGTAGCGCATAAGACACGAAGTCATAAAATAGAAACGAAGACAGCACACGTGCTAGTGCTGTTGTGAAGGGGCTGTCTACCGCACACATTGCATATTTTCGGCTCGGTAGCGCAAAAGACACGTAGACAGTACATGCGCAACAGCACAAGCGCGTAAATTTCCGGAGCCCTCCACTACGGCGTCTCTCATAATCATATAGTGGTTTTGGGACGTTAAACCCCACAAATCAATCAATCAGCACAAGCGCGTGGGCTGTCTGCGTCTTTATCTTTTGTCACTGTGACTTATTCGCTAACCAGTCAAAGCTATGTGTCTTTGCCAGGCTGCCCAACTTGCCACACTTATCAAGCTTTTCTCTACCGATAGCAAAAAAACTTTAACTGTTTCTGTCTCTCTTTCTATTTGTCTTTCTTGTCATCTACGTCTGAGGACTCTCGAGATAGTCTCTTTAACTTTATGTAAAACTAAACTAGCGCACGAGGACGTTAGTGTATTTCGAACACGATTAACCAATAATGAAGTGAATATCACGACATGCTTGTCGCGTACGCCATGAAACCATTTCTCGTTCACTCGGGGGCCACATATGCGCCTATACCAAGGCCAATGAAATCCAGCTGGGAACCCTGGATTTTATGAACATCGGATTTCATCCGAACCTAGCATCGGCAAGAACACACTTTGGAAATGTTCACAATACAGAATAACCTTAAGAAGCACGTATATTCATTGGGCTTCATTTTCCTCATCTGTAAATAACTATCATCAGTATTTGTGTGGTTCGTCTTCGTCGTCGGCGCCATCTTTCTGTTGCTGGGATAAAGCGTCGGTTGAACCGTGGGATTTAAAGTGGGGAAAGGTGCTTCCCGATTGCTTCGGCTTCTCTCCATCCAAAGACATCTCCTGTAGCTCCGTTCGGGACGCCGCTTACACCAGCAGATTACCCCGTCGCAAGGGGAAGCAACAGTGTCCGCTCATCCGGCCCAAACAGCCGCCGCCAACCTTAACCCGGCAAACAACCTCTGAGTTTCCAATCTTCTTCAGTCTACGTGGATAAGATGTCATCCATTTCGATATCATCTATTCTTTCCCTGCCTTAAGCCACCCGTCCTTCTGTCAACCTCAACCCGGCCAAAAAATTGCCCGCAGCTTCCCTCGGGGGAAGACTGAGGAGGATGCGGAGCATATAATTGGTTAACGGGTGTTAAAGTGCGACTTACTTGGGTCGATGGCTAAATTGGTTAACGTGGTTGTGAAATGGGGTGTTAAATTGCGACTTACTTGGGTCGATGGCTAAATTGGTTAACGTGGTTGTAGGAGGGGGTGTTAAATGAGTGAACACGTACACACGTATGCGAAAGGACGGCACTGGTCGAAGGGACGTCGATCATTGTGTTTGTGGATTCGTTGGAATTCATTTCACCGCGACCTTGGACGTCGACGCGCCGTACAAACCAACCGACGAGCGGCAACTGAGCGAGCGAGCGCCGACCTTGAGTATATATACAGCGTGACGGCGCATGCACTGTCAGCTGTTGAATGTTCTCGAAGGAGAAGCGCGCGCGGCACAGATGGTGGGCGACGGCGCGACGGCGCATGCGCGTGCGTCAGCTGTCGAATGTTCGAGAAGCGGTGTGGACGGCGCGGACGGCGCACTACAAGGCGCGAGTATAAGATGCTTCCGCATCTAAAACCTCCCTCGGGAGCCTCCAATCTTCTCCGGTCTACCTGCGGAAGGTGCAACTCATTTCGATATCATATATTCTTTCGCTGTCTTGACCCACCCGTCTTTCAGTCAACCTCAACACGGCCAACAACCTCCCTCGGGAACCTCCAATCTTCTCCAGTCTACCTGGAGAAGATGTCAATCATTTCGATATAATCTATTCTCTCCCTGCCTTAACCCATGCACCCGTCCTTCAGTATACTTTCCAGTAACCAGCGATCCAATTCTCATTGCACTGACATCATCGGTCGGTTCACTGCTGCTTCGTCTTCGCCGAATGCCAGGCTACGGAAACCACTCGGGCCATTCAAGTTGGAAGACGGTGTGCTCTATCGGTACATTTTTCACCTGGAAGGCCATCAATTGGTTCCCGCAGCACCACGCGCACTTCGCGCTGAAGTTCTGCGGGCTTCATACGACGATCTGACGCCAGGCCACTTCGGTTACTACAAAACCTACGAGCGTGTTTACAGTCGATTTTTCTGGCCAAGTATTTCCACGACCATAGCTAAGTATATGTTGCCACGTGCGCACTTTGCCAACACCGCAAGCGGCCTACTACTGCCCCAGTTGGGACCATACAACCACTTCCCATCCCAGAAGAGCTTTTCTCTATCGTCGGAATTGACCTCTTCGGGCTCCTCCAAACTACCTCAGATGGCAAGCGATGGATCGTCACCGCTGTTGATCACTTGACCCTGTACGCTGAGACGGCCTCGATCACTAGAAGAACTGCTTCTGAAGTAGCAACCTCTTTCTTTAATGCTATGCACTTACATCACGGGCCCCTCGTGTTCTTTTGAGCGACCGAATCAAGGCATTTCTTTCAAGCATGCTCGGTGAAGTTCTTTATCAAAAACAGTTCACAAAAGAACGTCTTGCTATATCACCCAGAAACCGGTGAGTTAACGGAGAGATTTCATCGCACGCTGTGCGTCATGCTGTCCATATATATCCGGCCCAGCGCCTCCTCTATTTTACCAGTGCCAGCCAGATGCACCTAATTCAGCCGTTCACCATCCTCTACTCTAGCCCTTTCCTCCTCTCACCCATCGGCTAAGTTTTGCGGGTGCTTTACGGTCAAGGGGAAGAGGGCATATATTTTCCTAAAATTAACTAGTGTAGTACGCAGAGTTGTCTAGTCTTCGTACTTCTGGGCGGCGAATCGCACTTGTGGTTTCGTTTATTGCTGTGTCTGGCTTTTGTTTCGAAGGAAAGTATAAACCCTTCTGAACTTCGTAACTCTGTTTGAAATGGTAAACCTAAATGATGAAGGTCGTGAAGCGCAACCGCTGAATATTTGCCGAATTTCGTTTCGTGAGACAACAGCTCGAAGCCACACGAACACGCACGGAGCCAGAAGTACAAAGATTAGACAAATCCGTGTACTACCCATCATTCCCATGCTCGCTAAGCGCCATGCGTTGCAGCTCCCGTAGACACTAGCGCCAGAGTTCCCTTGTATACTTAGGAAACTCTATGGAATAGGGCCCCTCATACAGTGCCTCACGTAGGGAATAATATAAAGCAATTTTTGTTCAATTATGTACAGATTCATGGGGCGACGTCTTCCACCCCCCGTGATTAACCTGTGATCACGATGTTGGTGGTCACGCTGCTTTCTAAGCTATACGGTGTTTTGAAATAGCATGTCACCGTTCGTGGCGCTATGAGGGCAACCAATCTGAGAGCGTCACGGCAATGAAACTGCATGAACCGACTTTAAGAGCGCTGGGATGCAGCGGCTGCATCACTTCGAGCCACAAAGAAGGAGCCCGACGGAACAAATCTCACAGATGGGTGATATTGCTACGTAGCTGACAAATCAGTGATCAGAAGACAACAACGAAGTGGGAAACGCGTCTATCGCATTTCCGAAGGAAAGTGCTCGGAAGCACCTGTGACGCGAACAGCGCCACCCTTCATGTAACGCCACATCACGACCACTCCCTGAATTAAGGCGGATCGACGGCTCCCGTTAAAAAGCACGCGTTTGCACTGGCATTGATATGAGGGAGGCGTTGTCCGATCTGAATGTCGAAACTGAGATGCAATTTTTCCTTTTATCACGTTTGCCTATAATACGTCAGTTCAACGTACTACTCTTCATTTTTCTTAGTATATAGACGTCAACCGACGTCATCGCGTGACATTTTTTTTTTCTTTTCTGGCCCCGTCAAATTTTCACCATTCGTCTGCGACCAGTTTCTGTACCATATTGCCCAATTCCGTCATTTTGCCCACGTAAACACTGAAAATAAACAAGAAAATCGTAAACATAGGTGCGATGCCACTCACCCCGACATTCTCTACCGACCTGGAGATGATGTACTTCTGTGAACGCCTGTTTCAACGTCTGGCTTATGCGAGAAGCTTGAGTCTCACCATACTGACCCCTACAAATTTGTAGAACCGACCTCACTGTTTAACTACCATGTCACATCTATTCATGCCCCAACTGACCAACGCTGCCGCAGGACGGAGATTGCGCACGATTCGCGCCTCAAGCCCTTTCATACTGGCTGCTTCCGTCCACGGGGTTGGTTGGTTGGTTGGTTCCTCAACACCTTGGCGCAACCCACCTAGGGGGATAGGCCATGAATGGGACAGTGCCTTGCTTTTTAAATCAATTCACTTCTTGAAAGAGAGGGTTGGATTAGTTAGGTAATATAGGTAATAACAAAAAGGTGTTAAATTTCTAAAAAAACCTTGAAAAGAAAACATAAACATACAAAAAAGAAAACATTATACATAAAACAACTGAAGTTACTTATTTTTAGCATTCCATTCTTCTAGATTCTCCTAAGAAACTTGTAACAGCGGTAAACGGGGAAATTAGTGTGAGCATTCTTTGAGCTTTATCTTCATCTGTAAATAACCATCATCAGTCTTCGTATCGTTCGTCTTCGTCGTCGGCGCCATCTCGCCGTTGCTGGAATGAAGCGTCGGCTGAACCGTGGTATTTCTATATTAAGCTAGTTGGAGATAAGTGCATATCTTCTAAAATTAGTTTTTTTTCCTAGCTAATACATTTTGATGATACTGCTGGTGCATTTTTTTGTTGTTTTTTTTTTGGTAAGTGTTCACATGCGTAAGGGTTCGGAAGCTAAGCATGGGTTCAATGAAAGTCATATTGCACGCGCGTGCTCGCCCGTGTCTGTTTTTAGTTTTTCATCGTCATTCTGTGCCTACGAAATTTTTCCCATTTGTGCACCAAGTGGCCTGAAAAAATACGTTCAAGTTTTCTGGAAAGAATTACAGCTTGCATTAGTCGACGTTTCAAACACTTTAGTAAATGTATTAGATGGTTCACATTGTACGCCGGGAGTCTCTTTGCCCTACTATCATGTCGTGCCGTTCAATTCTGGTAGGAACATTCATGTTCTTCTTGGTTAAACAGCGAAACCATTCACGGAGTATGGGTAAACCCCCTTGTTGGCCATAAAACGCAAAAATCTGTTCATCTGAACCCGCCTAGTTGTCTACGCATTTTTAACTACCGCATTGAAAATATTAGCTCGCACAAAAAGGGTTCCGCTTTAATTGAGGACGATGCAGCGAGCAATGGAAAGAAAAATGGTAGGTGTAACTTTAAGAGACAAGAAAAGAGCAGAGTGGATTAGGGAACAAACGGGGGTTAAGGATATCATAGTAGAAATCAAGAAGACGAAATGGGCCGGGCATGTAGCGCGTAGACAGGATAACCGCTGGTCATTAAGGTTAACTAACTGGATTCCGAGAGAAGGAAAGTGGGTTAGGGGGAGACAAAAGGTTAGGTGGGCAGATGAGATTAAGAAGTTTGCGGGTATAAATTGGCTGCAGCAAGCACAGGATCGAGTTAAATGGCGGAACATGGGAGAGGCCTTTGCCCTGCAGTGGACGTAGTCAGGATGATGATGACGATGATGATGATGATGATGATGATGATGATGATGATGATGATGATGATGATGATGATGATTGTATCACAGCTGTCTCAAAATTCCAATGCTCTTAGCTCTTAAAATATGTTTAGGAAAAATAATTACCATTAAGAAACCAAAGCATTCTTTGAATAAAAATTACAGCCTTACAACCAAATTTCCGCAAAATATTCCTTGGAAAAAAGTTGCTTAAGGCTCTGAAAGCTTTTTTAAATGTGCGAAGTGGTTTATTGCTTAAGAACGAAATTCGCGGATGACGATAATGCCAGCTACAATAAATTCTGAGTGCCAGTGTTCAGGTGTTTGGCCATAAGTTGAAAAGCGACTCCTTCGCTAACCGGGAGAAGGCAGCACATGGGCGAGATAGGCAACGACCACCGCATACACGCCTCCGTTCATGCGGCGCTTTCTTTCCATACATGACATCGGGGGATGCCCTCGCTGCCTTTCTTCGCGACGACGTCATCGGTGACCTTACGATAGCGTGCACTACGGGGGCGCCTCGGATGGCCGCCACGTAACCTGTCGTCTCGGCAGTGATGGTCCCTCCTCCTCGCACTCTCCTCTGTAACGCCGTCTTTCATTTTCCGCTGAGCTCAGCGTTCACTCTCTTTCGTCCTCGTTCGCCCTGCCACTTACGACTAAGCCGACTACACTTAACCCGGGGGACGGGCGCCTAAGAGCTGCTCTCTCTAACTTGTTTATCATGGGCGAACTTGTTCCTGCCGAACTAGTTGCAAAATCTAAAAGTCTGCAAGAGCGTTCCCCACACTAAGTGTCCCTTCTACCAACGCCCGTCTGCCTCGCAGGTCAAGCCACTTTTTCGGGCCTATGTGCAAGAGGCATACGTTGCGCTGTTGCAAGAAGTTGCTGCGTTGATCGGCGTGGCCATCGGTGGCGTAACCGATAGAGCGAATGAGGACGAAAGAGAGTGAACGCTGAGCGCAGCGAACCGGCGTGTTAGTGTCTGCAATGCTTCCTGTCTGCTCGCGCTTCTTGGTGGTGGTAGTGGTTAGAAGATGAGAAAAGGCACCTAATTTTGGGTTGCAGAAATTAGGTGCCTTTTCTCATCTTATAATCACTACCACCGCCACCAAGAAGCGCGAGCAGACAGGAAGCATTGCAGACACTAGCACGCTAATTCGCTGCCCTCAGCGTTCGCTCTCTTTCGTCCTCATTCGTTCTATCGGTTACGCCACCGATGGCCACGCCGATGAACGCAGCAACTGGTGCGCGGCAGCTGTGCTTACAACACGACGAGGCAGCTGTAGAAGGTTCGCTGTTGAATTATTTTCAAACAATCATTTCTAATGGTGTAAGGAATACCATTCTTCAGCGTACCACTGGGGTAAAAAAAGTGACTCCTTAGGCACGTCAGTTCAAACTTCAAGTTCCTTAAAGACTTCGAGACTAGGGCACAGGTATACATATGCCACACAATGAATAATAGTAATGCTTACGTTACTTGTGCAGGCTATGCGAAGACCCCGGCCAATTTGAGGCGGAAGTCCACATCTACAAAAAAGGCGATCAGAACGATTGGTTCCCATAGTTTGGAACGTTTAACAGTATTTTCTTGCCCATAAGCTGATTAGTAAAGTTGTAATGGCCGTTACCATAATATAGAGCAATAAAAATATGTAATGGTGCAGTTGTCGAGAGCTTTCGCGAATGAGCCTTGTCATGCGTGTCCTTGCCGTGGTGCTTCCACCCCCCCCCCCCATGTGACGACTGAAAATAGCGCTAGAAAACGGGGACACAGGAAGAAAACATGCGACACAGGCGCATTATGTTCGAAGTTAGCGCCTGGGTCGTGTGTCCTCTTCTTATGTCGCCGTTTCTTAGCGCTCTTTTCAGTCGTTACAATGCACTAACAGGCCCACATTTCGACAGTGTTTCCCCCACATGTGGTCCCGGTCTTTTCCAATGCTTTTTTTTACCTGTCACGAGTCATACACGATTTCACGATCAGTCATCAACTTCGTTGTTGACAGCTTTCCTATTATGACGGGGACGTTGACTGCATGCACAAGACGAATTGGTGTCTTGTCTACAAATAAATCGTGACAGCCAAATGTCTGCGCGACACACTCGTGCACCTCGCAGTTTCTCCAGATTACCTCTTTTCTGGTACTTCAACCTTCATCTCCCCGTAATGGATACTTCGCGCTTTGAATTGCCGTGCCGGTAAAACCCCTACCAGAAGCTGGGAAGTACGGTTTCAATCACAAAACATCCACCGTGTCAAGGGGCGTCGGACATGAAGACACATTGTAGTGCAACGATTGAATCTCGCAGTTCCCTTCAAGGGCATTACACTGGGCTTCGTATATGTGGCCCCACGTCAATAATAAAAAGGATTCTTGGTTCGGGCGGCATGACGACGTGGTGAACGAAGGAACAAACAAGAGCCTACGGCAAATTTAACATCGGACGCCGGCCGTCACAGCGTACCAGGCGCGTTTATCATCTCTGCTTGAGTCAGCCCTCTCGGTACACTCCGCGACCTTACGCTCTCACATACGCAAGAAATAGAGATGCATAGGGCGATGTCATCGATACGGACTTCATACGGCGTGAAACGGCGACGCAAAAAAAAAGTCGTCTCGAATGCTCGGAGTGTTCCGAAAAAATTAAGGAAAATTCACCGAAGACTGCCAGAAGTACAGATGTCGAGAATACATTCGTTGTTTCTATTTTTTTTTCTGCATCTTTTTCTTCTGAATTGTCATCTCTGTTTCCTTCTTTTAAGTCCGCTTATTATGTTTGTATCTTTCTTTGTGAATGTATTTCTCTTTCTTGCTTTTCTTTCTCTCTCTCTCTTTTCGTTATTCCTACCTCTTTTTTTCTTTTTTTGTCCTTGTATTTCTCTTTGATTCTATCTCTCTTTGTTTCTCTCTCTTGCTGTGTTTCTATTTGTTTGAGTTCTTCTTCTTATACTATGCTTTACTACCTCCCCTTATTTACTACCTCCCCTTATTTTTCTCTCACTTTCACATCATTTCCCCCCATCTCTCACTTCTCTTTGCCACCCTTTTCTATGCTAATCTAATCAAGGTTTTGGCATGTACTAGCGTGTCAAGATAGACGAGTCCTTACGACGCTCACCTTCGGGTCGTACAGGTACGCGAGTTCAAATTCAATTACCCTATTGTAAATAAAGAAGTTGTGCCACCTGTCGGGAAGCTGAAAAACTATCACCCTCTACCTCTCTTTATAAACTTCGCTATTCACGTGAGGATGCTCGATTGCAGAAATAGCGGATATAGTTGAAACGAACTGAAGAGACATCGTGCAGCTACGCTTACGCATCACACACCACCACCGTTCCCTTCACTATTGCGGTCCTATTACGTAAAGGTGAAACTTGAAGAATACCAGAAGAAGCTTCATCTGGAGAAACTGAGCGGTGCATGAGTGTGTCGCACGGCCATTTGGCTGTCGTGTCTTTCTTTTTATACAGCGTATCAATTGGTCTTGTACATGAATCAAACGTTCCCGTTCAATAGTATAGCCGCCAACAGCCAGAGTTATAAATCGTGAAATCGCGTAAGATTTGCGACACATCACCAGCATTCGGTTCGCACTATCGCAATAAGTGAGCTGCTCATTACCGTCTTCATGATAAAACAAAGGCACTACCACCAATTTTGGGCCCAGGGATAAACTGGGAAGTAAGGGAGGGATATTGTTGACAGCAGTAGAGGTTGCAACGAATAACAAAATTTATAATAAGGGTTATTGACGTGCCAGTAATACCGTTCCGTTTGTACTATGTAATTCATGTTTCGTCTTGACTATATTCAGCCAACACTACGCGAAAAGTTTTTGTGCGGGGGTTACTCGGCGTGAACTGTAAAGTGTGAGGTCATGATGGCGGTGGCTAATACATGCTTTGCTGGCTAAAATAGCTATACGTGTCGACCAGTATCCGGGTACGCAACTGCCTGATTTACGGTACCTCAAACCTTCGCGGCGGGGTCAGCTACCATATATAGGCAAATAATGCAGCAGTAAGACGAGTGCAGGTACAAACTGTCCTAATTTTTTTATTAATGGCTCCTAAGGAGAATTCATTATTAGATACCAATTTTAGAAATGAAATCTTAGTTTTCCAACTTTTACTTACAGTGCAGTGCTACTGAAAGCTGCCAATATGAGAATACCCAAAATAACAGCCTTCATCTTGACAGTTTATCCAAGAGCTCAAAGAGTGCTATAGCTTATGCATGTTAGCTATTATCTCTGGTACTTGCGAACTTTCCCATTAGGGTCATACATTTTACATCTTAATGGACAAGAAAAGCATATAGGAATGCTTTTGTTCATGGTGGATGAAGTATCGTTAGGTCACACTTCAGTGGAATGATCGAGACGTGGATCTCTCTAGTTTCTTCATGATTGAGCATAGAAACAGTTAAATATAGGTGGCCGTGTTGTGCGCGTGCCACAAGATTTTTACGTGCATACGCGTTGTACTGTTACGTCAGCTACATGACTTATTATTGCTGATATCAATTATATGGACACTCTCTGCTGGAGTCTCCAGCAGAAAGGAGGAATACTAGAATGCCTTTATGTTTCTCAAACTAAGATATTTAGTCCCAATACAATACGGGCCGTAATAAAAAATTTCGCAGATTCCACGTACAGTGGGAATCGATGATATGCGAAGCACGAATCGGAAAGGTTGATGAGTCACTTTAAAATCAGCCACACTGTTACGAGGTGGAGGTAAATGATGCCTTACATGACTTACATGTCATGATTATCATGTTTGGATCTGTCGTTTACCTTCGTCATCTATTCACGCCAGGTGATACCAAATTTAAAATATGTGCAGCTAGCGAAACGACCGCAAGCACGCTATGAGCGTGGTTTGTTGTCATGTTCTTACATGGCAAGCTTCTCAGGATTATTATGCTTCCACCAGTCATTTATTTGTGATTGAGTGACGCCACGTTACTCCAAATTTGATATAGGCGAAGCTACGAGAACGGCCGTAAGCGCATCATGAAGAACCCAATATACTCCAATGTAGCGTTGACGCTATCGGACGCTGGACACAGTGACGCCACGTTAGCAAAATGTGAGTCTGATGCCAGGCGCGACCAGCGTCCGTCAGCGCGGCCCGACGGCAACCGTCGCGAAATGCAACATGCTGCATTTCGCTCCGATGCGTTAACCAGACAACACTGCGCCTGCCTCTTTTCGTGACGGAGGGGCACCGGACGCGCTGAAACGCGCATGCGTCAAAGCAACGCATCCGGCGCGCACCTGCGAGTATATGGCAGGACCGGCGCCTGGCGTGACGCAACGAAATGAACGCTGGCGAGCACGCGTACCGCGTCACATGGAAATGGCGCCTTGACTGTGGCATGCAGTCATGTTCTCACATGACAAGCACCTCATAATTATTATGTTTGTACCAGTCACATACTTTCATCATCCATTCGCGTACTGTGATACCAAACTTGGCATATTTGACGCTAGCGAAACGGCCGCGAGCGCATGATGAGTATGGCATGTAGTCATGTTGCTACATGACTCGCATGCCATGGTTATCATGTTTGGATGTGTCATTTAGCTATGTCGTCCGTTCGCAGCGCGTAATACCGAGTTTGGTAAATGTGAATGAAGGAAAGCGGCCGCGAGTTCATCATGAGCGTAGCACGTAGATATATTATTACATGACACGCACCTCATGAATATCATGATTCCACCAGTCACATACCTTGGTCATCTATTCACAAACCGCAATACCAAATTTCCTATAAGTGACGCCAGCGAAATGGCCGCGAGCGCATCATGAGCTTGGCATGTAGTCATTTTCTTATAAGACACACATGTCATGATTTTCATGTTAGGGTCTGTCGCTTCTGTTCGCCATGCAATCATGCCATACCATACGAGTTTTGCAACACGCCATGTGAACGAAACCACCGCAAGAACTGCAGGACCATGAAATGCAAATCATGACATTCATGACATTCATGACATGATTTTTGTGTTATGACTATTCAAATATGTTTTTCAAACAGTCATGTTATGCCATACCAAATTTGGCATCGATACCATTATCCAAACGGCCAGGAGAGCGAAAAGTCGTAGGTGGCTAGATAGATAGATAGATAGATAGATAGATAGATAGATAGATCGATAGATAGATAGATAGATAGATAGATAGATAGATAGATAGATAGATAGATAGATAGATAGATAGATAGATAGATAGATAGATAGATAGATAGATAGATAGATAGATAGGATAGATAGATAGATATATGATAGATAGATAGATAGATAGATAGATAGATAGATAGATAGATAGATAGATAGATAGATAGATAGATAGATAGATAGATAGATAGATAGATAGATAGATAGATAGATAGATAGATAGATAGATAGATAGATAGATAGATAGATAGATAGATAGATAGATACGCTCAAAGTCACTGAAGTTCGCTAAGAAATGCTTCGCATTCAACAAAATAACGTAACACTGCCGCGGACGAAATATTACACCCTTAGAACTACCTACCAGGAAAATGCAGCAGTTGGCATGCTTTTCTTCCCAAATTGGACCAAAATTATTGCCATAACAAAAACCAAAAAAAAACTTACCTTCAGTTCACCCAGACGATCCTGGCGGTGATTCTTGCTCGTAGGCGGGAAAAAAAGACTATGCGCACGCTGGAATCCCGTGTGCTCTGCAGTATGTCATGGTCTCAGCCACCACCGGTACGGATGGATGGATGGATGGATGCATGGATGGATGGATGGATGGATGGATGGATGGATGGATGGATGGATGGATGGATGGATGGATGGATGGATGGATGGATGGATGGATGGACGGATGGATGGACGGACGGATGGATGGATGGATGGATGGATGGATGGATGGATGGATGGATGGATGGATGGATGGATGGATGGATGGATGGATGGATGGATGGATGGATGGATGGATGGATGGATGGATGGATGGATGGATGGATGGATGGATGGATGGATGGATGGATGGATGGATGGATGGATGGATGTGGCTGTACCCTTTAGAATGGGCGGTGGCTCACGCCACCAAGCCGTAATACATAGGGAAACAAAAACTATATTTATTTTTTCCTTTAGATAGTGAGGTTGAGGACTGATACTTTCTTACTCACATGCTTTGGCTGCAAATACACACACTCAAAGTAAAGAAACACTCAACGACTAGCACATGCATTTGCAGTGAAGGGTTTAATTTTCACTCGTGCGTTGACTATAGCCACCAATCAGACCGTGGCGTCTCAACCCGCGGCTCCTTAAAGATAAGGGCGCTACAAAAGATGTAGCAGGGTTTCTCATCAGCTCGCTTCTTGGCGATCAGAACTTAGGTGGTAGTGAATGGCACGCAGTGAAGGCCGGAGTTGCGGAGCGCTTCAGTGAGTGGGGCAAAAGGTGGGTGCGGGAAGAGAGCACCGGGATCGAAGTGGTCTCTAACGCGATTCTCCTGCTCTCAAAGCCATTGTCCGGCGGCCCAGGAGTAACCGCGGCTCTTACTTCACTGCGCAAGAAATATTGCCGCATTCAACCTGCAGAGGAGAGCTCGCGCAGCCAGAAAGGAAGACGAAGCTCTTGCCCGGTCCTCTTTACGAGCGCCTTATATTTTAATTAAAGTGAGCTCTTCTATATCGGACTTTTGCTGTGTCAGCGTCGTGACACTGGTGGAGGAGCTGAGTACATATTCGGGACACCTTCCAACAGCCAGGTATCTAGTCCACAGAGACTTCCGCTCGTCCCAGCCGCCGCCTGTTAGGCCTGAACCCAGATTTTGGTCCTTGGACGGAAAACATGACCGCGCCCGGAAGCAGTTGCCCCGCCTTGACTAGCCCAAGCACGACACCGATGACTGTTTTCACCCCTAAAATTCCTGTTGACTTCCACGGCAACACATATGAGGACGCAGATGACTGGCTTCAGGAGTTCGAGCGCACAGCCAACGTTAACGGATGGACCGCCGCACAGAAGTTGGGTTACGTGTATAAGACGGGGCTCGCACATGTTTCACGAATCGCGTGTGGTCAACGTGGGAGTTCCGGCGGACGTTCCTGGACACCTTCGCAAACACCGAAAGGCGGGAGCATGCACAACGACTCCTCGAATCACGGATTCAATAGCCAAACGAGTCTGTTGCTATGTTTGTTGAGGACATGGCTCGTCTCTTTCATCGAGCCGATCTTGATATGTCCGAGAGCAGAAAGGTCAGCCACCTCATGCAAGGTGTCGAAGAGCAGCTGTTTGCTGGTCTCGTGCGGAACCCACCTTCAAGCGTCGACGAATTTTAGAAGGTGGCGACCGCCATCGAACGCGCACTGCAGCTACGTACGAGCACCCAAACAACAGCAGACAAATCAGCGCAACCACCATGACCACTGTGACACCTGACTAGCGTTCTTTGCGTGACCTGATACGCGAAATTGTGCAAGAAGAGGTGAAGAAGCTGGCCGCCACACCAAATGACTGCGCGATTGCGTCGGTCACAGAAGTTTTTCGCCAAGAGATAAGGCAAGCACTTTCACTTCCCGAGCCGAACACTAAAATAGTTAGGCCAACATATGCAGATATTCTCCGTCGACAGCCTAGATATAACGTGCCGCCACCTCACCAGTACCACCAGCAACAGCCGCCAACAGTGCCTTGGTACTACAGGGAAACGTCGACGCCGAGGCGACCTCCACTCCGCAAAACCGACATATGGCGTACCATTGACTACAAGCCCCTGTGCTTCCATTGTGGAGAAGCAGGTCACATCGTGCGGTATTGTCCTTATCGCGTTGCCGGGTATCAAGGATTTCCGTCCACTACCCCTCGGCGCTATTTCGACGGAAGACGCAACGTTGATACGAGCACGATGATCCGGCGGGACGTTTCTCCTGGGTTCCGGTCACGCTCGCCCTCCCCTGGTCATTTTCCCCAATCTAATAGAGGTAACACCACGGACATGGCGAGAGGAAGATCCCCCAGTCCACGCCGGGGAAACTAAATGCAGCGACCTTAGGGGGAAAGGTTGCGAATTGCCGAGGAGTTGAAAATCCCCTATTACCGCCGCATGAAGCGCCGCACATTTCGAATGAACCGACAAAAGACGAGACTGTCACCGCGGACATTACACTTTCAATTGAAGGTCACGATATCACAGCACTGGTCGACACTGGTGCGGACTTTTCAATAATGAGTGTGAATCTGGCCGACCAACTCAAGAAGGTAAAAATGGAATGGACGGGGCCGCAAATTAGAGGAGCGCCGGAGGCCAGCCGCTGACGCCTACCGGAAAGTGCACCGCACGAATCAAGATCGGGGATTCATAATTCGTCGCAATCTTCGTTATTCTTTCTGAGTGTTGTAAACAGGTCATCTTGGGTATGGATTTCTTGCGGGAGTACGGTGCCATCATAAATATACAGGACGGTGTACTGACCTTCTCAGCGGACCATAGCGCAGTGCTGCAGCGCAAGCCCATGCACGTGATTGACGACGTGACCATGCCACCATTGTCATGCCGCCTCGTCTCTGTCACGTGTAACACGCAGCATAGTGGAGAAGGTGTTGCAGAACAAGTATCGACGCTTTTACTCTCTTCAGGAATCGCTATTGCCAGAAGTCTCGTCAGTGTAGTGTCTGAGCAAGCAGAGGTCCTGTTGACGAACCTCAGCAACGATCGTCTACACATTATAGAGGGTACCACAGTTGCATACTTCGAAGAAATTGTAGAATTCCGCGAGTGCTTCGCAGTACAACAGGCAGAGACGCCGGCCGCTTAACACCACTACCTGTGGACGTGAGCACAGATTTATCACCAGCGCAGAGGGAGAGTGTTGCAGATATCCTCGGCCAGTTTCAAGATTGTTTTTCATCGACCTCGAGGGTGAATCAAACGCCACTTACAAAGCACCGAATTATAACGGAAGAGATGGCAAGACCTATTCGACGAAACCCATACCACGTGGCACCGAAAGAACGCGAAGCAATTCAAAAACAAGTTCAGAAAATGCTCGATGATGACATCATGCAGCTGTCGAAAAGCCCTTGGGCATCACCGGTAGTGCTAGTTAAGAAGAAAGACGGCAGCTTACGCTTCTGTGTGGACTACCGCAAGTTGAACCGCGTGACAAAGAAAGACGTATACCCATTACCGCGTACTGACGATTCACTTGACAGGCTGAGGCATGCATGCTTCTTCTCGTCGGTGGACCTGAAAAGTGGTTATTGGCAAATCGAGGTCGATGAGTGGGACAGAGAAAAGACTGCTTTTGTTATGCCTGACGGGCTTTACGAGTTTGAAGTCTTGCCCTTCGGATTGTGCTCAGCCCCAGCAATATTTAAGAGACTGATGGATATCATCCTATCAGGCCTTAAGTGGCAGACGTGTCTGGTATACCTCAACGACGTCATTGTTTTCTCACCAACATTCAAGGAACATCTAAGACGGCTGCTATTAGAATTTCGAGCAATACGGTCCGCTGGCTTAACGCTGAAACCTGAGAAATGTCATTGTGGTTTCAAGGAACTCCGATCCTTAGGACATGTGGTGAGCCATGAAGGTGTTCGTGCGAACCCGACAAGATCGACGCCGTCCGAAAATTTCCGGTGCCAACAAAAAAAAAGGTCGTAATACGTTTTCTTGGCCTTTGCGCCTACTACCGCAGGTTTATCGCCAATTTCTCGCACATAGCGTCGCCCTTAACACGCATAACGAGAGACGACGTTCCATTTTGATGGGCCGAAGAGGAACAAGCAGCATTTGACGGTCTACGACAGCGCCTGCAGACGCCACCTGTGCTTGCTCACTTTGACGAGGACGCTCTTACCATGATCCACACCGATGCCAGCAACGTAGGTTTAGGCGCTGTACTCGTCCAGTGGCAACACTCAGCCGAGAGAGTGATTGCATACGCAAGTAGGACGCTTTCCCGTGCCGAGTTTCATTATTCCACAACGGAAAAGGAATGTCTTGCTGTAGTATGGGCAGTTCCGAAGTTTCGCCCATACCTCTACGGCCGTCCCTTCCACGTAGTCAGTGACCACCACTCCCTTTGCTGGCTGACCAACTTGAAGGACCCATCTGGTCGGCTAGCACGCTGGAGCTTACGCCTACAACAATTCGATATGACGGGCGTCTATAAGTCGGAACGGCAGCACTCTGATGCTGATTGCTTATCCAGGTCGCCTATAAAGCAAGACGATGTCTCAGAAGATGATGACATGGAATTTTTAGGAGTGGTCGACACGGTCACCATTTCGTCTAAGCAGAAAGAAGACAGCGAGTTGCTTCCTCTTAATAATTTTCTTAACGGCCAGTCTACAAGCGTTCTCAAGATATTTGCAAGGAGCCTGCCATCATTCTGCTTGCGCAGTGGTGTCCTATACAAGAAGAACGTTTCCCCCAGTGGAAATACCCACTTACTTGTCATACCGACATCCATTCGCGATGAGATCCTGAGCGCTGCCACGATGAGCCAACCTCCGGCCATCTCGGATACGCGCGCACATTGACCAGAATCCAACAGAAGTACTACTGGCCGAAGCTTCCAGGCACTGTAAAGCATTACGTCCACACGTGCCTCGATTGTCAACGACGAAAATCGCCACCTTTAAAACTAGCCGGATCGTTGCAACCAGTTCAAGTGCCCACCATGCCTTTTGCACAAATAGGAATGGATCTCCTTGAACCATTTCCAACTTCGCATACTGGAAACAAGTGGGTAATTGTCGCTACGGACTATCTTACTCGCTACGCAGAAAGAAAAACTTTATCAAGCGGAACCGCAGTAGAAGCGGCATGATTTTTTATTGAAAATATTGTTATGAGGCATCGTGCTCCTAGAATTATAATAACGGACAGAGGTACCGCTTTCACGGCCATGCTCCTCAAGTCAGTGCTTCAGCTGAGTGGAACAGCGCCTCGAAAAACCACCTCCTACCACCCACAAACCAACGGCTTAACAGAACGCCTCAACAAGACAATTGCTGATATGCTGAGTATGTACATCGACGTGGATCATAAAAACTGGGACGACATTCTACCATACGTGACGTTTGCCTATAATACGGCGCAGCAGGAAACTACACGAAGCACGCCATTTAGTCTTCTTTATGGCCGTGAAGTGACGACAATGCTTGATGCCATGTTGCTGCACGACTGCGACGATAAAGGCACGGATGTTCAAGCCTTTACCCAACGAGTTGAAGACACGCGGCAGCTAGCACGCGTGCGAATCGCCCGGCAGTAGAGTTACGACGCACAACGTTATAACCTGCGACACCGATACGTCACTTATCAACCAGGCGAGAAAGTGTGGGTATGGAGCCCTATTTGCCGACGCGGCCTTTCTGAAAAGTTACTGAAGAAGTACTAGATAGATATGTGGTGTTTGACGTCCCAAAACGACTATATGATTATGAGAGACGCCGTAGTGGAGGGCTCCGGAAATTTTGACCACCTGGGGTTCTTTAAACAGAAGAAGTACTTTGGTCCCTACAATGTTGTACGGCGCATCAGTGACGTGAATTATGGGGTCATCCCTGACAGTTCTTCGCGAACTCAAAAGTCTGAACTTGTACACGATCGTACACGTTGTGCGGATGAAGCCATATTGCAGTGAGCCAGTTGCGTAATAGGTCAACTACATACACCGCGTATTCTGTAGCCGAGCATCGGGACGATGCTCTTCCTGGAGGGAGGCAAATGGCGCATTCAACCTGCAGAGGAGAGCTCGCGCAGCCAGAAAGGAAGACGAAGCTCTTGCCCGGTCCTTCTTACGAGCGCCTTTCATTTTAATTAAAGTGAGCTTTTCTATATCGGACATCTGCTGTGTCTGCGTCGTGACAATATAGAGTCGTGCTCCAGCGACGCTGGGACCGCTTGTGAGACACCGCACACGAAGAGCAGTGGGAAACTGAGGCTTGGTGTAGCAGAAATGTTTTTCGTAGACATTTAACTAGGAAGAGCTCAGGAACAACTTTTTTGATCGATCCAAGCACAGGCAGTTTAGTGAAAACGCAGGACGGAGTATTAAAGGTGGCAAGGCAGTTATACAAAAACCTTTACGCCGAACCGCCTCCCGCTCCGTACTCGTTTCCTTTCACTATACTAGGATTTCGATAACTGTGACACTCCTCTCGTTGAAGAGGAAGTGTTCGCAGCTCCTACATCTATGAACCATAATCGCATCCCAGGTTTGGATGGTATAACAGTTGAGTTTTACGTCAAGTTTTTTGAAGGTTTTGAGGGGGGGGGGGGCTTTTACTACTTGGGCAAACAGGCTTTTCTCCCTGAGGGGACTCTGTCAGCAACTCAAAGGGAGGGGCGGATCGCTGTTCTGTGCAAGGATGAGACGCGATGCACTGACCTGAGAGCCTGGCGGCCCATCACCCTTCTAAACTGTGACTACAAGCTGATAGCTAAGTGCCTGTCCGTTCGACTCACTCCAGTACTTAGTACTTTTTTGGGTCCGCACCAGGCATGTTGTGTCCAAGGTAGATCTTGCCAACTTCATGGTTTTGCTATTAGGGATATCATAGAATGGTTGAACTCAAGAAACCTGCGTGGAATTCTTTGTTCTTTTGACCAAGAGAAGGCGTTTGATAATATCAGTCATAAGTACCTCTTTAAGGTTTTAAAGCAGGCAGGCTTCAGTGCCAAGTTTATCATCATGGTCAGGGCTCTCTATTTTCATCTTAGCTCTGCTGTTGTCATACATGATCGCGTCTCGGAGCCTTTCAGTGTGTGCCATGGAGTCAGGCAGGGCGAGCCACTTTCGCCCGCTCTCTACGTGCTCGCATTCGAGCCGCTATTGCAGAATCTTTCTAAAAACACCAGCATTGGTAGATTTCTCCTTCCGCCAGGTCCCCCCCCCCCGGTGGCAATGTTCGCCTATGCAGATGGCCTCTCTGTTGTCGTCCAGGACGAGGCAACTGTTTCCACCGTCTTGGATGTTATGGAGAGTACTGCTCGGCGAGCGGAGCCAGAATAGATAAGTCGAAGAGCGCAGTAATGTATCTGAACTGCGCTCCTTCCGGCCCACGTCCCGTGCACGGCCTGCCCATAAATAAGCGTCTACGCATATTGTGATTCCATTTCGAACCGGATGACCTGACTACCGAAAACTGGCGGTTAGCTAGAGAAAAGCTCACCGACGGGATTCGGGAACTCGGTGCCTTGTCTTGTTCACCTACAGCTAGGGCCCCGATAATTCGATCGTGGTTCTTTATTTTTCTCACGTATGTAGTTTCAGTCATGCCGGCTAAGCCCCACACCAGGATTCTCCCGGAAAATAAACTTTTCGGTTTTCTTTGAAGTCTTGCATCTGCGTGGTTCTGTGCCCCGTGCTCGAGCAGCGCAGAGAAGAAGGAGGACTCGGTATTCCTGACCTCTGCGTGGCGACCACGGCGCTACACGTCAGATGGACACGGGTAGCTCTCGATTCAGATATGGTCCTAACTCGAAGCTTTGCATCGTATTTCCTGAGCACGTGGCTAAGGCTGTTCTCGCCTGAGGCATTTTCCAATTCAGTGTCTCGGGCGGGCAGGCCTTCTGCCTTCTGCCTTCCATGCAGGGGCCGCTTCTCCTTTGGCAAGTCTCCAAGAGGTCGACCCGGAGGCAGACTAAGCTTCGATCGAGCTACGCGAGCTAGTCGATAGACTCACTCCAGAGTTACCTGAATGCTGTAGAGAACTTGACCTGTCTCAACACAGTCCTAACTGGCGGTTTATTACTGTCAGTTTCCTAGACGCCAAGCGCGTTACATTCATGTACCACCTTGCCAGAGGGCGCCTACCCATGAAGTTTAGGCCCCTCACGAATGTCTCTACAAAAGGAACGTGCCCTTTTTGCGGCAGTAAGGAGGACCTGGTCCACATTTTCTCTCAGTGTGCATTACCATCCGCCCTTCGTCGAAGGATAGCTAGCTTTTTTGGTCACCCCGGTGTTCCTTTCGATACCGTTCAGTTTTTGCAACCCCTGTTGCGACGAGTGGTTAAGCAGTGCGTGCTTCGGCTTGTCGAGTGCTCCTACCAAGTGTGTATGGTATGGTGCTGTGCCGTCTTTGGTGGAACGACCCAGACTTCACGAAGTACTTGAAAACTGCGGAAGGAGGTCTGGTTCGTCCTCCACCGAGAGTGGCAGCGCCTAGGTGCGAAGAAATTTTATCAAACGTGGCACCATTCGGCAGTGGTTTTCATTGAGTCAGGAGGACAGATGACCATCAATTTTTAATGACGGCGTTTTTATAGTTCCACGACTCGGCCTTGTGCGCTAGTCACCCCAGAGTTTAGTTTGTGTGCTCGTTCGCCTAGTTCTTTCATGCGCTTCGGTGATCTTGTCGCCTTGTTGGGCTTTACCCGCAAGGTCCGTGTTGGCGCATTCTGCAGGCTCGGTGACTCTACTCGTCGAGGCGAAGGGTGGCCTTCTCCCCGTGAAGGGTTTATCCAGATTTAGCCGTACTGGTTCACGAGGGTACGCGAAGTTTGCGTGCAGCGGCATCCGCTTCTGCACCAAACAGCAGTCCTGTAGTCCCAAAGGGACGGATTGTGTCTCGCTGGGACCTCGCGGTCAGGAGACGGGCCATGACCGCAGCGCACCTCATGCGCTGCATTAGTCCACCTTGCTAGGGTTCGTCCACTTTGTGTCTCGTGATTGAAATACCGCACCGAAGAATAGCCCCTATGTTGGGTCTCCCGGGCTTGTACGCTAGGAAACAGGCCGCGCCTGTTTGGCGCCTGGCACCGAGCGGCGAGCCCTTGCCAGGGTATGACCTTCTGTCCAAAATAAAAACTTCCCCCTCACACGACCCTGCGGGAAAAGACATGCTGGGACAGTCGTATGGATGATGATGGCTTGATGAGTTATGTGTGACTTTGAGACAGAGCGCCTTTGGCGCCGCGTTTCCTTCCTATCTGACAACGGCATCATAATTGGAACGAGTATAATAGGTGACCCTATGCATCGCCTTTTTAATTGCTAGCCATATTTCCAGTCACAGTGTGTGCGTCAATCATTCCCAGTGGGTTCAATGCCTACTGCGAGTGCAGCGTGCAGGGCTTGCTACGCCATTTGTGTGTGTGTGCGTGCGTGTGTGTGTGTGTGTGTGTGTGTGTGTGTGTGTGTGTGTGTGTGTGTGTGTGTGTGTGTGTGTGTGTGTGTGTGTGTGTGTGTGTGTGTGTGTGTGTGTGTGTGTTTCCGCCCCCTATATGTGAAAATAACTAAAAGGAAAAAGAGGGGTAGCCCGTGCCACAAGGAGGCAGAACGGGCTCAAACCAATCTAACATAAATGAAGAGGGGAAACTTCCCAAATTTTTTTTGAAAAAGCCAATTAGATAAAAAAATAACATGGGTAATTCCTAGTGAATGCGACATGAGACTGTAATAAATAAACTAGTTAGCTTCTCAGGAATGAGCAGGTCGATATGCAGCAGCCGTGTATTTCCCCCACTTGAGTTTTTGGAGTTCGTGTGTGTGTGTGTGTGTGTGCGTGTGCGTGTGCGTGTGCGTGTGCATGTGCGCGCGTGTGTGTGTGTGTGTGTGTGTGTGTGTGTGTGTGTGTGTGTGTGTGTGTGTGTGTGTGTGTGTGTGTGTGTGTGTGTGTGTGTGTGTGTGTGTGTGTGTGAATAAGCGAAAGGTTTGCTACGCGTCCCAAGGCGACCGGCGGACGTACGTAGGTGCCCCACTCATGATGTTTTTTTACAGCTAATGATGATTAGGTATGTACGAGCACTTTCTAATGGGTGGGCCTCTCGAACGCCAACATGCACAAACAAGGTCACAAAAAACATACAAATGGCAGACTGGAAACTGCCACCTGGAGGGGCAATATGCCAGTATGCGTCACCTCCTCTCGCGCATCATTTTTTTTGCCAGTGAGAATTTCGAGCACAGGTAGCCGGTGCGGAATTGAACACGAATTTGTCACGTTGGGAGAGAAAAGAGCGCGCACAGAATACGACGAGAATTGAAAGAAAATCACGGCATATCCACGTGCTCCAGGTGTTATGACGATAAGATTGAGCCCCCGTGTCCATGGCGAAGCCCCCCCTTCAACATCTTCGTAATTCCGAACACTGGTATAATCCCCTAATGATGATAGCGACTATCGTTGTCGTTCACACAATATTTAACATCCTCCGCGCCCCCGCATTAACAATTGCTGATGAAGAACACTAACACACACCAAGATCGAAGCACACGCTGTTCAAGGGTACTTGTGTAAGTCCAGGTCAGTTCATATGGCAAAATTTGTGATATCCAACCGCGTCTGCTTTTCCAGTGGTGCTTTCGGCGCTTGTTCCACACTCGTGCTTCTGAACGCGTTGACCTTGATGAACCTGCGTTGTCGTTGAGCAAGTTTAGTTGGCATGAAAATTCGCTCATAATACTTTTCCAGAGAGATCTCGTGTAGCTATACTTGAGTAAACTTTTCCTTTGGTTTCTGTTCAGTGCTGCATTTAATTTGTAACCCTTGTCATACCGCCTTTCCCTGGTCTCTCTTATTCGCCGCTGTTGCGCTGAGTCGGCATTTACCAACTTTGCGTAAATATGTGCCTTTCACACTCTCAATATTAAATTCTGTAGCTTTCTCGAAGAACCTAAGCTTTCAGCAGCGCAAAGAGCTGGCTTTTGTGTCGTCGTGGCCTTTTGTTTCTTTCTTCTGTTTCTTGTCGCTTTGAGAATTGACCTTGATTTTCCTCCATCGGGCTCTTGTACGCTGGGCGATGAGGACTTTACAACGTCTAAATCTGCCAGCCTTCGCTTGGACGTATCCTTAACATCTAGTGGTTGGCCCTATGGATCTACAAAGTTTTCCCGCTTTTCAATCATGAGAACGCCTTCCACCTCGTACACCGTAGTTGTTGCAGATGTCTTGACAAGAGGTTCATGGGTATGGCAGGTTGACGACAGCTCTGCAGGCGTGGACCGGGTCCTTGTAAGTAGCGGTTGTTCTGCGCAGGCTCCTTCGATGGTCGTTACTTCAGTCAAGGTTCTGATCGATTGGCTTCCACCGGGCTCAAGAATATGTCCTGAGGCTGACTCGACTGGCATTTGTGCTAAAACACTGCTGTCTAATAGGCCTTGGCTGGATGGTGGAGACGCAGGTGCAGAGAGCGCCTTTTTTTCTGCTTCCATTTTAATCTGTAGTCTTGTTGTCTCCAAACGACCCTACCATGCCTTTAATGCGTCGGCGATTTTATATTCGGTTCTGACTTTCGCTAGAATGATCTGACACTCATAAACATCCACCTCCTCCATCTCAGCTTTCGAATCATTGATGTCAACTGCATCCTCTATTTCCTGGTCGATTCTTCTGAGTTCCTCATATTGCTCAATCAAAACTTAGTGAATATGTTGTAACTCACAGGTTGGTGGACAGTTAGACTGCCGAAGATGTTCGACGTCTGCGATGACCTGCGTGACAGCCTTGCGTGTTTGACTCCACCTTTTGTAGAGGGCCTCCAAGATCCGGTCTAGTGTCGGAAATGTGAGAAGTCACTGGCCGGCCGTGTCAAGATTCGAAGTCAGAGTCGACACAGCATCCATCTCAGAAGGTTCGCAAAACGACTATCTATCACTTGTCAGGCTGTCGTTCTTCGTGATCTTGTGCATATCGGGCCATCATCGTGAAGGGTGAGTCCTTACTGAGCCGAAGAAGACGTAAAGGTTCCCGTCTCGCGAGCCTCCAGACGGTGCCTGCACTCACGGGGCTGCACTGCCAAGATGTACCTCGTTGATCTTTGGACTGCCTTGCCTTGTGAATATAAGGGCGTCGTCGCGAGAAACGAGTCAGGATGGAGCCGAAGTAGACTTGAGACTCCCGTCTCGCGAACCTCTAGACGATGCCAGTACTCACGTCAGTCCATTGGTGCTGCAACCGGAGTCGCGCTCCCAGGTCTACGCGGTTGTTAGGCCTTGCTCATCAGCTTTACTTACGGCGGCTTCACCAAAGTCCTCTAGGCTACGATGGCAGTCAAAATTCGTGAAGCCCGCTCCGTCTCACCTCCGAAGGTCCTTCTTCGCGGTTTCACGGCACCAAATTGTTGTGAAGAAAAGAATGAGCCAGCGTGCCCATGGCGAAACCCACCCATCGACATCTTTGTTGCGAACACTGGTATAATCACCTAATGATGATAGCGACTCTCTTCGTCGTTCACACAATATTTAACACCAGGGCTCGCTTGAGTGTCACTGAGCGAAGCAGTGGGATCATTCGGTGTTACCGCAGTTCACTCGCGGCAATATATATATAATGAGATCTTACACACTATAATGCCAAGGAATGTATAGGTGAAGCTATTAGAACAAATGGAATGTAAATAAGGAGAAAGAAAGGTGGGTGAAAAATTAAGCGCAGCCGTGAGCATTATATATATATATATATATATATATATATATATATATATATATATATATATATATATATATATATATATATATATATATAACGGAAGCGAAAAGGCACGACTAACGAGGAAACACTTTTATTAATCACATACGTTTCGGCTGGTGGGCCAGCCTTCGTCAGTGTGAACTATATATATATATATATATATATATATATATATATATATATATATATATATATATTGTTACACAAGACAAGGTAACTTAATGGGGGTTTTTAATGGGCCCTGAGTCCGCGATCACAGTATAATGATGATGATCTCCACCACCATGGCTCGTACCCACTCAGAGGGATTGCAGTGAAGGCAACGTCGTCTTCATTCTCTAGCCGCGCTTCCCTTGTTTTTCCTGGTAGTGATACTTCTTATTATTCCTCCGGTCTCAGACGAAGCCCTCTGGGAAAGTCATTCCTGCATCCTTCGTGTAAACGGCTTCAGGCGGGCAACATGCGTCACCTCTGTCTTGCATGAACGTCGGCCACTAGTGGTGACACGGGCAATTTCATAGTTGACCTCGCTGAGACGATGGAGTATCACGAAAGGACCGGCGTAGTGTGCCAGTAGCTTTTGGCTCAAGCCACGTGTGCGTATTGGGGTCCACACCCACAATAGATCACCGGGGGCATAGGTTACATGCCTGTGTTGACTGTCATAGCTAGTTTTGGAGGACTCTTGCGCTGCCAGTGTACGTAAGCAGGCAAGTCGACGTGTCTCTGCCGCACGACACAAAGTTTCTGCAATTGTTAAATCGTCATGTACGACAAAAGGAAAGATAGTGTCCAGCGTATGTCGAAGTGAGCGAGCGTAGAGCAGATAGAAAGGGCTGTAGACTGTCGTTTCGTGTTTCGACGTGTTGAAGGCGTACGTGACGAATGGTAAAACTTCATCCCAGTTTTTGTGGTCGGAGGCGACATACACTGACAACATGTTGATCAACGTTCGGTTTGGGCGCTCGGTGAGGCCGTTAGTTTGCGGATGATACGCAGTTGAGTGTCGGAACTTGGAGGCACACAAACGAAGTAATGATTCGACAATTTTAGCGGTAAATTGTCGTCCACGGTGACTTATTATCACGCGAGGAGGTCCGTGTCAGAGGCTGACTGAATGCAACAGGAACTCCGAAACCTGGACTGCCGTGGCGGAGCATAAGGCAGCCGCCTCGCAGTACCTCGTCAGGTAGTCGGCGCATACAATTATCCACCGGCTACCTTTCGAGGAGCGTGGAAATGCTCCCATCATATCAGTGCCGACCTTTTCAAAAGGGTAACCGGGAGGCTTTATAGGTTGCAGGTGACCAAGTGGACCCGAGGAGGGCCGCCTGTGGCTCTGGCACTGCGTACAGCTGGCCACGTAGGTCTGAATTTTCTTGCTCATTTTCCGCCAATAGAACCACTCTTTCGTGTGACTAAGTGTTCGTGCGGTGCCTAGATGGCGAGAGGTTGGGTCATCATGCGTGAGACGCAGAAAAGACGTTTGGAGGGACGCAGCAACAACTAGCAGAAAGCGGGCGCCAGTCGTGGACAAGTTTCTCTGGTAAAGAAGACCACTTCAGATGCAGAATTGACTTTCGCCTAATGAATTTCTCACTCCAGGGAAGAGAGCTTTCAAGCTTGGGTCATTACGCTGCTCAGCGGCAAAAGTCACGGCATCAAGAAAGCCAGACGACACAGAAGCGATAATGTGGTCAAAGTTGTCGCCTTCAGCCCCGCCGCGGTGGTCTAGTGGCTAGGGTACTCGGCTGCTGACCCGCAGGTCGCGGGTTCGTATCCCGGCTGCGGCGGCTGCATTTCCGATGAAGGCGGAAATGTTGTAGGCCCGTGTACTCAGATTTGGGTGCAAGTTAAAGAACCCCAGGTCGAAATTTCCGGAGCCCTCCACTACGGCGTCTTTCATTATCATCAGTGGTTTTGGGACATTAAACCCCACATATCAATCGTCAAGTTGTCGCCTTAACATTCTGTCGATGGTAGCGGCATTCTGGAGAGGCAATCCGCATCAACGTGTAGACGGCCAGTCTTGTATGAAATGGTGAAGACATGCTCTTGCAAAAGAATGGCCCATCGTGCGAGGCGGCCGGATGGATCACGAAGGTTGACCAGCCAACCCAAGGAATGGTGATCTGTGACGATAGTGAACGGGCGACCATAGATGTGTGAGCGAAACCGTTGCACGGCAAAGACTACCGTTAGGCATTCCTGTTCGGTCACTGTGTAGTTGCGTTCAGGCTTGCTTAATGAACGACTTGCGTACGCCACAACGTGCTCCTTCTTGCCAGAACGCTGAACAGAATTCAGTCGGCGGTAGTCAACACAAAATCTCCACGTACAATCTTTCTTCCTCACTAGAATGACGGGAGCAGCCCACGGACTTGCCGATTCCTGTATTATTCCCTTTTCCAGCATTTCTTGGACTTGCTCGTTGATGATCTTGCGCTCCAATGGTGCCACTCGGTAAGGTTTCTGCCTAATTGGATACGCCGACTCGGTGTGGATCTGATGACGTATCCGGGATGCAGGGATTAAGGGCCTTTGGCTGTATTTAGAAAAATCGAACACTTTCGAGTGCTTAGATAGAAGGTCGAGAGAGAGAGAGAATAAACTTTATTGGGTTCCAGCATGCGGGATTCCCTCCGGCCGCGCAGGGCGTGGGGTTCACCCTATCTCACGTTACACTAGAAGTCCTAATGTCACGCGGGCCTAGAATAGAAGGTCGAGTAGTGTATCACGTTCGCTTTGGTCAAGTGACTTGCTGACCATTTGTAGCAATTGGGCATCTTCTGAACCTTATAAGCCTAGATGTTCTGCCACAAGAACTCCGCCAACTGATTCGCCTTCCTTTTGTACTTTGCAAACTGTTGCTGGCCTGTATCACCACCACAGTCCTCTTGTGGCAGAACGTCAGGTCAACATTTACTTCGAAACCACGACTGGCTGCAACAGGCAGTAGTGTCACTTACCTAGGACACGTAAGGATTCCTGCAACAGTGGAGCAAGTTCTCAAAAAGGGTCCCAAATGCAGTTTCCAACCCCGTTCAACGCGGCCTGAAATGTTGTCCCACGTGCATCAATTTGGCCAACGTGTACTAGAGCAGGACCAGCAGAGGGCCATTGGGGATGGAATAGACTGCCTGGTGAAAACCGTTAGTGATGAGCGGGTTCCTAGGCCTCCTCTAATATTCGTCGTCGAGGCACTCAAAGAAAGGAATTTGATGGTTCTAACCTCAGACAAAGAGGGAGGATTCGCGGTTCTTCCTGGACAGATGTACGAGGACAAGGCACTAGATGCAGTGTGCAGGAACTTCAAGGAGGTGCATTTCTGTCCAAAGAAACGGAAGACCATGGTACAAAAACTGTTGAAAGAAATGAACGACTCCTCTCGGAAGGCATGGGATAGTGTTGCCGCCTTTCAGAGGCACTGTAGGCAGGCGATGTTGGGTAAGCAGGCGGGAGAAAACTTCGTTTGTAGTTGGGAGTAGGTTGACGGGGGAATCCAGCCTGCCATGTGCTTTGATATTCATAAGCGTCTGCTGCGTTGATCGATGGTTGCCATGGTGGAAGAGAAACAGGAGTCCGCACACGTTCTGGTTCGTTTACGTACACATCCTGAAAATTGCTGGGGCGATGATAGGTCTGCTGACATCGAAGCAGCTCTTCTCTGACAATCTGCCGTATGGTCAAAGCAAGGTCGTTAGGAGGCACTGTTTCAATACTAGCCACAGCGAGAACGTTGGACAGGCGGCCAAATTTCGGAGAAATTCGTCGCATCTTGAGGGATTCAAAGGTTCGACAGTGCTTCATCACGTCGGACACGGAGTTCAAGCAGTCTTTCCCAATTAAGAAATTGTACACGTCTTCGGCTATACCCTTGAGAACGTGTCCAACCTTGTCCTCTTCAGACATCCTCCCATTCATGATCTTGCACATCTTCAATATTTCTTCAATGTATGTCGTACATGTTTCTCCCGGAAGCAGTGCCCTCTGAGACAATGTCTGCTCCGTGCGTTTCTTCTTTGCGTCCTAATCACCGAAGCACTTCTGCACTTCTTCAACAAAACGTTCCCAAGTCATGAACATGTCCTCGTGGTTCTTGTACCACAAGACGGCGGTGTCAGTTAACGAGAATACAACATGATTGAGCTGTTCGTTTGAGTCCCAGCCATTGCTTCTGCTCACCCGCTTGTAGTTCTTGAGCCACACGTCGACGTCTTCTCCTGATGTCCCACCGAAGTTTGGTGGCACTCTGTAGTACGGCACGGAACCCATCGGAGTTGGCCTCGAAGCGTTGGATGGCTGCTCTTGGGCCATTACGATCGGCGAAGGTGGAAGTCCGGCGAGGCGGCGGCTGCGACGAAGTCCTGGTATTTAAGCTCCCGTCTTTGGGTTCGTCCTACCCAGCACCTCCACCAAATTGTTACACAAGGCAAGGTAACTTAATGGGGGTTTTTAATGGGCCCTGAGTCCGCGATCACAGTATAATGATGATGATCTCCACTGCCATGGCTCGTACCCACTCAGAGGGATTGCAGGGAAGGCAACGTCATCTTCATTCTCTACCCGCGTTTCCCTTGTTTTCCCTGGTAGTGATACTTCTTATCAATATATATATATATATATATATATATATATATATATATATATATATATATATACTATAAACGACTGCCAATTGGTGCACAAGCTTTTATGTTTATCAGTCACAACAGGTAAGTTGTGTTGAGTAACACTATAGTTGTTGGGCGAATTGGTTGACGTCAACAGGATACGTAGTACTTGATAGCGCAAGCCTGGAAGACACAGATCCGAGAAAAGAAGTAGGAAGGAGCAGAAAGGCCGGGCGGAAACCACTTAGCACCCAACCTTTCTGCTGCCTCTTACTTCTTTTATGTGAGCTTCGCTTTCCAAGTTTTCCCGTTTCGCTCCGCTTTCAATACTACAGCTTTGTGCGATCAGATCTAGCATGAAGTTGGGAACTACGAGGTGTGAGCACATTCCCTTGGTGGTCGTTGGTTGTTTCCAGTGGTGCGAAATGCATCGTAGGGCATGTCGAGTAGTCATCTACAACACAGGCCAGTCATTTTCGGTGACCACAGTCATCATGGCCTGTAGTGGGCAACTCGCATCTGTTGTGTCATGATTGCAGCAAGAGAATGTGGTCTGGAACGCGCTTCTTTTTCACCGTCATGACTCATCAGCATCGTCATCGTCAGTGGCGGCTACGGGGTGCACAACGCCAACAACGGACAAGCCTCGACCTTGAGAAGCTTCGCCCCCCAAAAAGAAACAATAACTCTCCTTCACTTATCTATCGTAGACCACGGTTCCATCGCAAGCAGTCAAAATTAAATGGCCAAATTATCTCTATCGCTCACAGCGTATGTATAGAATAGAAAAGTCTTTGGAGCAGTCTAAGGCACTCCTCGCTAGCTCGGACCCGGAGGTACAACCAGCACTCCTGGACCACGTCTGGCTGGCAGCGCAAGCCACTGGAGCTTTGGACATGGGGCCCCGGCCGCCTAGTTCCTAAACTCTTTCCTTTTCAACCCGATAAAGTTATGTTCTTCTTCTTCCTGACCCAAGCTAACTACCTGCGTGAGACTTCGTCAAGAGACGAGTGACTTTTATTGAAACACATGTTGATGCAATTTCATTCCTACGAGAACCACACAACAACACACGTTGATGGCTTCTCGGTGTCCTTTTTACGCGCCGCCTCCGGGCCTTGGGCTGGCGAAGCGCTTGTCTGGCATTGTGTAACGACAACCAGCTACAAACTGATAGGTGCTTCCGTAGTCGTGGCGAGGAATATGTACTAAAGTGCTTATTTGGGCCGGTCAGTATATGATCAACTAAGCGAAAAAAATTGGCAGATCCCACTAAAGTGAGAATCGATGATATGCGAAGCACGAATGCGAAATGTTGATATGTCACTTTCTCAGCACAACGTTACAATGTGCAGTTAAATTATGCCGTATATGTCTTCTGTGTCATAAATATTATGTTTGGGTGTGTCTTTCACCTTCGTCATCTATTCACATCACGTGATACCAAATTGAGTATATAAGGAGCTAGCGAAACTGGCCGCGAGCACGCAATAAGCGTGGTACGCTGTCGTGTTCTTACATTACGCGCGTGTAAGAAGTAGCATGTTTGCACCAGTCATATATTTTGTCATCCATTGACGTCACGTAACACCACATTTGGTATATGTAGAGCTAGCAAAACGGCCGCGAGCGCATCATATAAAGGACCCAATTATACTCCATTGTAGCGTTGACGCGCGAGCACGCTGGGCACAGCGACGCTACGTCAGAAACGCGAGCACCCTATAGTCTGACGCCAGGCGCGACCGGCGCTATACCAGTGTCCGTCGGCGCGGCCCGGCGGCAACCGGCGCGAAATGCAACATGCTGCATTTCACGCCGATGCACTGCCAAGGCAACACTGCGTCTCCTTCTTTTCGTGACGAAGTGATGCCGGACGTGCTCAAACGCGCATGCGTCAAAGCAACGCAGCGCAGCGCGTGCCTGCGAGTATATGGCAGGACCGGCGCCAGGCGCGGCAACGTTGGCGTGACGCGACAAAATGAAAGCTGACGAGCCCGCGCACCCCGTCACGTCGAAATGTATTGGTGCCTTGACTGTGGCATGTAGTCATCTCCTCACATGACACGCATCTCATGATTATCATGTTTGCACCAGTCACACGCCTTCGTCATCCGTTGACGTCCCGTAATACAAAATTTGGCATATGTGAAGCTAGCGAATTGTCCGCGAGCGCATCATGAGGTTGGCCTGTAGTCGTGTTGTTACATGACACGTATGGCACGGTCATCATGTTTGAATGTGTTATTTACCTATATCGTCCGTTCGCGTCGCGTAATACCGAGGTTGGTACATGTTAAGCTAGCGCAACGGCCTCGAGAGCATCATAAGCGTAGCATGTAGTCATGTTGTTACGTGACACGCATCTTATGTTTATCATGTTTGCACCAGTATCGTACCTTCGAAATTCATTCACTTCCGGTAATATCATATTTGGTATAAGTGAAGCTAGCGAAGCAGCCACCAGTGCATCATGAGTGCGGCATGTAGTCATGTTGCTATATGACACGCTTCTCATGATTGTTATGTTTGCGCCAGTCGCATGCCTTCATCATCCATTCACCTACCGTAATATCAAATTTGATATATGTGAAGCTCGCAAAACGAGCCGCGAGCGCATCATGAGCGTAGCATGTAGTCATATTAAAATGAGGCGTTTTAGATCGGCACTCTTTTATAAAACAGGAGAGTGGTCACGACAAGTCAAGTGGTATTGGCGGAACCAGCCTGTGTACCCAGCCAACCAAACGTCGTCCTCTTCACATACTGAGCGATAACCCCTGCCTATCTGAGTATATAGCAGCCATCTTCTTCACTACATTTTCCTTCCCTCCGGAAAAGAGCCATCCTGGCACCTCATGGGCAGGAGACAATAGAAGGATTGTAATACGGTTTTAGGCGGTCTATGCGGACGGTCTCACGTCCACGCCGTCGTTTATTATGGGGTTGCTCAAGCGGATTCACGATGTAATTGACGGGTGAAGTTTGTTTAACCACACGGTAAGGGCCAATATAATTGCACATTAGTTTCGTTGAGAAACCAGGGCTTGTTGAAGGGATGTGAAGCCCGACAAGGTCACCGATGCATAAGAAGCCGGAGACGTCGGGCTGTCGCGGTGGTGTTTCTGGCGTTGCTGTTCAGCACTTGTAAGGGAGTGGGAAAGCTGACGACACTCTTCCGCGTATTTAGCAGCTTGTGACATCGTCGTCGACTCAGCAACATCTGGGTGGCAAGGAAGGGTGTTGTCTAGCGTGCAAGAGGGCTCGCGACCATAAAGGAGGAAGTATATATGAGGAGAAACCAGTGGTTGTCTGGACAGCAGTATTATGCGCGTATGTTACAAAAGGGAGAACAATGTCCCAGTTGGAGTGATCGGTTGCGACGTACATTGACAGCATATCTCCTAATGTATGGTTGAATCGTTCTGTAATGCCATTAGTTTGAGGATGATATGCGGTGGTGGTGCTATGAATGACTTGGCATTCCTTGAGAAGCGATTCTACGGCGTCCGACAAAAACACTCGCCCTCGGTCACTCAGGAGTTCACGTGGTGCACTGTGACCTAAAATGATCTGATGCAATATGAAACAACCGACGTCACTCGCTGACGCAGAAGAGAGTGGTGACGTTTCTGCATAGCGCGTAAGGTGATCGATAGCGAAGATTACCCAGCGATTTCCAGTCAGTGTAATCGGAACAGGTCCATACAGATCGATACCATCACGGTCAAACGGTCAGGCAGGAAAAGGTATGGGTTGTAGTGGAGCTGGAGAACTTGAAAAAGGATTCTTCCGGCGCTGGCAAGCCAGACAGAAACGTACGTAGCGACGAACGAAGCGATACAACCTACGCCTAGTAGCGGTTGAAAAGGTGGGTGTAGGTGTTTAACACTCCAGCATGGGCGCATCGTGGGTCGGCGTGAACGGAGGTGCATTTGTCTGAGCGGAGACGTCTGGGAATAACTAGAAGTCGTTGGCATCCTTTGAAGAGATAATTCCGTCTGTATAGCAAACAATCTCTGATAAAGAAGTGCTGTATTTGACGGCGCGTACCTCTAGAGATATTTTGCGAGGCAGTTCGACTCAACAAGTTGATAAGTGAAGCAATCCAAGGATATTTTCGTTGCTCCTGTAGCATGTCGCTGACACAAAGTGCAGATATGTCGGGGGCAGTCGAAGACGGCGACTTGTCACTACATCGTAGAAATGATCGGGACAAAGCGTCTGCGTCGGTATGTTTTCGCCCAGATCGGTAAACGACGTGAATGTCGTACTCTTGTAGCCGAAACGCCCAACAGGCGGGCCTGCCGGTGGGATCTTTTAACGAGGAGAGCCAACATAATGCATGATCATCTGTATGCATGATCATGGGCGCCCGTAAAGATAGGGTCGAGACATGTCTATGGCCCATATGATGGCTAGGCACTCTTTTTAGGTGACTGAATAATTGGCTTCTGCTTTTGTGAGTGCACAGCTGGCGTAAGAGACGACATACTCATCAAGTCCGGGTTTACGCTTGGTGAGCACAGCACCGAGAAAACTCCACTTGCCTCCGTGTGTGTTTCCGTCGGGGCAAGAAGATCGAAATGTCGCAGTATAGGAGGTGACGTAAGAAGGTGGCGGAGTGTGGCGAATGCATCATCACAAGCGGACGACCAACTAGAAAGGTCGCTGTTGCCGGCAAGAAGGTCAGTCAAGGGCGATATGATGGCGGCGAAGTTGCGAATAAAACGACGAAAATATGAACATAAACCTAGGAAGCTGCAAAGTTCTTTTAAGGTGTTCGGCTTAGGAAATTCAGCAACGGCACGTAGTTTCGTCGGATCCAGAAGAATGCCATCTCTAGATACAATATCGCCCAAAATTAGGGGTTTTCGAGCGCCGAACCAGCACTTATTTAAGTTGAGCTGTAGACCGGCGGAGGTGAGGCAAGTAAGCACTGTCTCGAGGCGCTGAAGATGCGTTGAAAAGTCGCTTGAAAATGTCACGACATCGTCTAAATAACACACACATATGTGCCACGGAGGATGCTGTCGATCATGCGCTCGAAAGTGGCAGGCGCATTGCAGAGCCCGAATGGCACGGCGTTAAATTCGTATAAGCCATCGGGGGTAACGAAAGCCGTCTTGGGGCGATCAGCCTCAGTCTTGGGAACCTGCGAATAACCTGAGCGCAGATCTAGTGACGAGAAGAACTCCGCGCCTTGTAAGCAGTCAAGGGCATCGTCTATGCGAGGTAGCGGGTAAACATCTTTGCGCGTGATCTTATTCAACCGGCGGTATTCGACGCAGAATCTTATTGAGCCATCCTTTTTCTTGACTAGAACAACTGTGTAGGCCCGCGGGCTGTTAGAGGGCTCAATAACGCCGCGCTTCAACATTTCGTCAACTTGCTCCGCGATTATACGACGCTCAGATGCCGATACCCGATACGGCCGCTGACGTAAAGGAGCGTGAAGGCGAGTGTCGATTTGGGGAGATACTGTGGAAGCACGGCTCAAAGTCAGTTGCTGATGATCGAAGCTGGCGCGGAAGAGCTCGAGGAGGGCGATGATGTCGGTGCGCTGCTGGGCTGTAAGGTTGGTGTCGATGCAGCGCGAAATTGCGTCGGTGAATGATGGGGAAGAGCGTGACGCGCAGCAATCAACAGCGTGAATAGGTAGCGTAGTCGAGTGGTTAGGAACTACACGTGCACTCGAGGAATCAATGTGATCGGCAAACCCCAGGCACTCTCCGCACAGTAACTTGAAAGGCGAGGGAAACGGATTGGAAACATAAATTGCACTTGATCCATCGTGAATGCTCAGAACGGCCAAAGAGATCAGGAAGCACTTGCGGCGAACAGCGGTTTCAGAAGGCGTAAAGAGAACAGTTGAGCCACTGGAGACGTCACAGGAAAGCGGAACTAGGGAGGATAAGAACGGGGGTATCGAAGTGTTGGCGACAACGAAAACTTTTGCAGGGGAAAGGGGCGAGTTGAGTGAAGCAGTGTCGCATAACGGCGTGAGCTCCACTTCGGCGGAGCCAGTCGATGACTTCATGATGAGTGCAGAGAAAGTCCCAGCCTAATATAATGTCATAGGAGCACAGCGGGAGCATTACAAACTCGACGACATAAATATCGTCAGCAATAGCGACACGTGATGTGCATGCAGCGAAAGGGCAAATTTGTTGCTCGCTAGCAGTGCTAAAAACGAAGTCGTGAAGAGTCATTGTGACTTTTTTTTAGTCGACGGCAAAGTTTTTCAGTCAATACAGACACTGCGGCGCCAGTATCGACCAATGCGAAAACAGGTATACCTTCAACGGAGACAGCAACGACGTTGGACGGCGAAAAACAAGGTCATTTGGAGATCGAAAGATCCACAGTTCTTGCTCCCGAAACTGCGGCTCCTAGTTTTCCTCAAGGACAGGGCGAGGTCGACGTAGCATAGGGAAAAGTGAACGGCGTTGAAGTGAAGGCGACCGGCGTCTGTTGAAGTTCCGGCGAGGTGAAAATGTTTCCATGGTGGCAGGCTCGCCAGATACAACAGGCTCCGGTCGTGGTGAGAAATCATAAATGTTGGGCCGGACGTCGTCACGAAGGAAAAACTCACGCCGTCGACAAAATCGCGCCACGTGACCCGCATTTCCACAGGCGAAGCATAAAGGGTGGTTGTCTTGAGTGCGCCAAGGGTTCTGAAAGCGTGGTCGTGGTGGCCGGGAGAAAGGACGGGCAGCCTGGTACATAGGCTCAGTCGGTACGACAGAGTGGCGCGTGGACGTAGGCGTTCACGACAAAGAAGTGCTTTGCATAGGTCAGTGGAGCAGCTACAAGTGGTGCGTGAGCTGTTGGTAGCGCCTCGGACACTTGCTCCAGAACTACTCGCTGCATTGATGGCACCAAAGTAGATGGGGCACCTTCGGAGGTAGAAGGCACGAGGGACAACTGGTGCGCGACCTCCTCTCATACAAATTGGTTGATCTCGAGAAGCAAACTGGTGTGGTCTATAGCAGTGCCAGCCGACGTTAACGCGGAGATTGTTGCACATGGCGCGCTGGCACGGCGAGTGGTGCCACGCTGTTTCCAGAGCTCATCATAACTCTGACAGAGTTGGACCACTTCGGCTACCGTTTGCGGACTCTTGGCGACAGGCATCTGAAATGCGTCGTCAGTCACGCCTTTCAAGATGTGTTTGATCTTCTCGGATTTTGTCATGGCCGAGTTGACACGCCGGCAAAGGTCGACCACATCTTCGATATAACTGGTGTAATTCTCACCATTCTCCTGAGCCCTAGGACGGAAGCGCTGTTCGGCCCGTAGTTTGAAAAGCGCTGGATGGCCAAACAAGTCCGCGAACGCCGTTCGGAAGGCCGACCAGGTGAAGAGGTCTCTCTCGTGAATACGTTACCACAAACTGACGACGTCGGTCAAACAAAATTGGACGACAGTAAGCTTGTGCATCGTCCCCCTTGTTGTGCTTGCTCACCCGGTCGTATTCGTCGAGCCAGTCTTCCACGTCCTTGTCATCGGTTTTACCGTAGGTAGATGGATCGCGTTGCCGAAAGGAGCCGAGACAGACAGGAGCTGCAGTAGTTGGAGCCGAGGCGGCCGCCTCCTGATCGTTGTCCGTGGACATCGTAGCAACTGGAGGCAACGTACGGTTTCGCAATTCCTGGATTATGCGTTACCCAGCACCTCCTCCAATTAAAATTAGGCGTTTTAGAGCGGCATTCTTTTATACAACAGGAGACTGGTCACGACAAGTCAATTGGTATTGGCGGAACCAGCCTGTGTACCAAGCCAACCAGACGTCATTCTCTTCACAGACTGAGTGATACCCTCTGCCTATTCGAGTAGCACACATCTTCCTCACTACAATATTATTACATGATACCCATCTGCTGTTTATCATGTTTGCACCAGACTCATACTTTTGTCATTCATTCACGTTCCGTAATACCAAATTTGGTATATGTGACGCTAGCTAAACGGACGCGAGTGCATCATGAGTGTGGCATATAGTCATTAGTCATGTTATTACATGACACGCATGTTATGATTTTCATGTTAGGGCCAGTCACTGTGTTCGGAATGCAATCATGTTATGGCATACCAGTTTTCAACATGCCATGTGAACAAAACCACTGCAAAAGATGCAGGATCACGAAATGTAAATCCTAACATTCATGACGCACATGTCATAATTTTCATGTTATGACCTGTCAAATATGTTCTTCGTACAGTCACGTTATGCCATATCAAGTTTGGTATGGCTTAACATGACTGTACACCATGTTATAAAATGACTGTACAACATGTAACATGAACGAGAGTTGAGGGAAAATGAAACCTCCTCAAACTCCTGCTTAACGAGAGGAAATCTAAATCCAACCAGACGCGCTTGGTACACCGAATACTCCACTCAGAGAGAAATGGTAAATCGGACACGGAAATGACGGAGTGTCTGTCACAGAGATACCTACCTCCCTTTGAATACCGCCTTGCCTCCTTCTGGCAACGCGCAATACACCGGATCACCAGCCTTCGAATTGGAGAAGCCCTTCCAGGAAGCAGAGAAGCGGACCACCTAAAACGAATATAATGGAAACTCCGCCCCGGTCCCGCATAACATTACAAACAAGACCCTACACAACTTGGACGATGACTGTCACCATCCTCACTAAAGAAATGCATCGTATTTGGGAGACGGGGACTTTCCCTGAGCATTGGAAAATGGTGTCGGTTATTCTCATCCCTAAACCTGGCCGGAGTCTTAGTTTTAGCAAGTTACGACCCATTTCGCTGCCGTCTTGTATAGGCAAAGTCGCCGAGCATTTCATCGATGATCGGATATCGAAGCACACAGGGACGACTAACCTGTTACCGTACAACATGATAGGTTTTGAACCACACCTACCTACTTAGGATGTCAGGAAATCGCTGAAGCATCACATCAAAGATCAGGAGACTAAAGACGTTAGAGACATTCTCGGAATCAGTCTTGAAAAGGCCTTTGACAATGTCTCGAACTCCAACATACTTCCCTGCATCTCTTCTCTCAACTTAGGAGCCAACATTCACAAGTTCACAAGCTCGTTCCTAAGGAATAGAAAAGCCACTATACAGCTAGGTGATCTCAAGTTTAAGCCCTATGATCTCGCTTCCTTCGGCACCCGCAAGGCTCAGTCATCTCCCCACTGCCGTTTAACATTGCAATATGCGGCCTTGCTGCCAAGCTCTAAAACCAAGAAGGCATCAAGTTCCCCCTCTACGCGGACGACATCACCATAATGAGTGTCGGAGGCTCGGAGGGCTCTGTGGAGAGCTGTCTTCTAGAGGCCTTGGACTATGTTGAAGTCTACATAAAGAAAATTGACCTCAAGCTCTCACCGTCGAAGTCCAAACTTCTATTATATCAATGCACGAGGCGGGGACCCAAACCCAAAAACTGGCAACCACTGGCCGACATCTAAATTAGGCTGCACATGACATCAAGGCAGCATATTCCAAGGGTAGACTTCATACGCGTTTTTGGCATGATTATCGAGGCTGATGGGCAGAGCGGCCGCACAATCTACCGTCTGATTTCCAAGGCGGAAGGGGTCATCCGGCTAATCTCACGCATTTCCAACAGTCGGGGTGGTTTTCAGGAGGACAACCTCCTCAGACTGTTTCATGCATTCTTGATGAGCCACATAAGCTGTGTCGCATCTATGGACAGGTGGAAACTCCATGAGAGAAATAAATTGAACATCCTCATAAGGAAAAGCATCAAGAAAGTTCTTGGCATTCCTATGCGCACAATCACTGAAAACCTTATGAAGCTTTATGGAAGCTTATTAAGACCACAACATGCTTGAAGAAGTTATCGAAGCTCAACAAACAGACCAGGTTACCAGGCTTTCGATCACACCAGCGGAGAGAAAGATTCTGGTAGACATTGGAGTCAACCCCCTGACACTCGAAGCACAAAATACGCCCCTATACGCTCTCGCATCAAAGTGCGTCCCCTTCCGCGAAATATGCATCACAGTACAACGAGGACAACATAGGCAAAGCGCACAATATGCGCTCTCGCATCAAAGTGCCTCCCCTTCCACGAAATATGCATCTACAATACAACGAGGACTGGCATGTCACTCGAGCGAGCCTCCTCTCCTTTAGCTCAAGCTCGCACCCACTCGCCTGTTTCATGGTTTGTTGATGCCGCCCAATACGGCGTTTCCACTCGCTTTGCAGTAGTATCCGTAAATTTAAAAATTACTAAGGGTAAGATTTCATTGTCAGCGTCGGTTCGAACCACTTCTTCTCACAACGCAGAACAGATATCCATTGCATTAGCTCTCCTTGTTCCACAAAGGACTTATATTTACACGGACTCTAAATCCACTGCTAAGGCATTCGCCTCTAGCTCCGTGTTCAAGGAAGTTTTTAGAACTGTCACTCACAAGGAACTCGCCCATGACACTAACATTTGGTTCCCTGCTCACCTTGTCTTGAAGATGGGGGCCTTCCCAATGTCAACGAGAAAGCCCACTTCAAGGTGCGAGGCTTCACTTACCGCGCCGGGACTTGTGTTTCTCAGATAGACGAATCAGCCCCCAACCTTTATTTTAGGAACATTATGACTACTTTGAACGACATCACGAAGCACCATCAATTAGGCTGTAGGTTCGTTTCAATGCTAAACGAAAAGTTGTATAGGCCACAGGCAATCACTCTTCGCATGCTTCAGACGGGAATGAATGCAAAACTTTATTACAAATAATTTTTCCGGTGAAGGCGCAGAGCTCAGTCTATGGCCCCTATGGCCTTTGCCATCTTGTAAGCTCTGTCGATCAGCTTGAGCTGTTCTTCGGGCTTAGAGCAGGACAGCGCAGCCTCGCACTGCAACGATGTTGGTGTACAGTTTCTTGGCACTACCTGTGTGTGTTCACAGGCCCATGTCCCGTGGTAAAGTGTGGGGTGTTCTCTGATTAGGGGGCATTTGTTGGGGTATATTCCTGGATAGACTTTACTCAGCAGACTGAGATTGGAGTACGTATTAGTCTGCAGCTGTCTCCAGGCAACCGACTGCTCTCTGCTGAGGCCTTTGCGGTGAGGGGGCATGTCCTCCTCAGACCTCTCTGGTGTTGTAAAATTGCTCTATAGCATCTAGTAACAGTGACTGGTTCCTTGTTGTTGTGCGCTCCCCGGTCAGCCTAATCTTGGGCGATGGCGTCGGCACGCTGGTTCCCTGTCACAGTTTTATGACATGGTGTCCACGGAGTGGAGCAGCTTGAGAAGTCGATTTTTCTTCTCTTGAGTATGCGGATGGCAGCACTGGATATGCGTCCACTGCTGTACCGTCGACACGCTTCTTGCGAGTCAGTAACTATTTCTGTAGAAGACTCTTCGCTCTGGTGTGTGATGGTGAGCGCAATCGCTACTTCCTAAGCCACGATAATGTTGGCCTTGAGTTGCATAAGACGTTCTCTATCCTGGCGCACCTCACCTTGGTTGTTAGAGATGAGATTGCTGAGATTTGCTAGGACATTTTTTATGACAGCCATGGTAGTTGTGAATTTCTGGTGCCCTACGGTAGCTGTCAGAGTTAAGTCTGTTTGGGAAAAAGCATTCGTCTGTCCTGTTCTTAGGACCCTAAGTTCATCTATGAGATCGTTTAGTTTCTGCAGGTTTTCAGCGTTTTCTGCCCTGAGTGTCTCAATAGTCCGACTTAATTCCTTTACTTCGTCGTTAGGTGGCGCACTGCCATTCTCAGCGACCAATACTGTCTGTGTATTCGTGTTCTTTGGAGCAGTGGGAGAGGCAGAGAGAAAAGGCGCTTTCCTGCTCACCGTACTGTTGTCTTCCTTCTTGGTGACGGGTTTCTTCTGCTGTTTTTTCTTGCTTTCTGGAACATGGCGGGTCCTGGACGCCGATCTCGACCATGATTATGGTTTTAATGTTGATCGGGACCTGGATGGTGAGCTGCCATCTCTGCTGAACCAGTGTTTCCGGGCCCGGCCGCGTCTACTGGTGCCTTGCGCTCCGGCAGCCATGTGCTCTTTTGTTCTTGGTCGTGGGCTTCTCGCGGCTCCTGAGGCGTTCCTTGCACTCCTTTGCCCGCATAGGGGGCACTTGCTTGCATAGCACAAACCGGGGCTCAAATGTTTCCGTCCTCAATTTATCTATTTATTTATTTATTTATTTATTTATTTATTTATATACCTTAAGGGCCTCTAGGGCAATACATAAGGGGGGTTTCATACAGTAATCAGTGACAACAGCAATTTTTTAACAAGAAGACAAGAAAAGAGAGAGAGAGAATAAACATTTATTAATAACAAATGGAAACTGAGCCTTCTTTGGGTGGGGCCCTTAGTCCAGGGCTCCATTGCCTTGCGCGACCCTGCGAGCCCGCTGGACCAGCTGCTGCTGTTCCTGCCGGCGTAAGCTGAGCAGTGCAGACTCCCAAGAGGAAGGGGTGGGATTGGGAATGGGAGGCACGCCCTGTGGGGCAGAGCATTCCCACGTGGAGTGGTACACCGTCGGTACGGATCCACAGAAGGGGCAGTAGGAGGGGTAGAGAGTCGGATGAAAGCGATTTAACATATAAAGGCAAGGAAATGAATTGGTCTGTAGTTGCCGCCAAGTGACAGCATCTGCTCTGTTAAGTGAAGGATGAGGGGGAGGATACGTAAAACGGCTCTGTCGATAGTACTGCAGCGTAGCGTTGTAGTTTAGTGGTTCTGTCGATGCATCGTCTGGATTGGACAGCTCTTCCAATGGAGCCCGGCCGGTCAGCTCTCGGGCAACCGCATGAACGCGTTCATTACCATGGAGAGAGGCGTGTCCAGGAGTCCAGACGATACGCACAGGACGTAATGCGGATGGTGAGACAGAAGAGAGAATATTGTGTGTATGTGCAGCCACAAGTCCTTGAGCGAAAGCACGGCAAGCAGCTTGTGAATCTGTTACAATAGTGACAGGGGAGTCATGTGACAGTGTCGTAGCGTAAACAATTGCCAGAGCGAGAGCTCCCTCCTCTGCCAGACCACTGTCTGTAGTGCGAAGTGTGGCAGACGCCACAAGGGCGTCTGTGTCATCTGTCACGGCTAAACACATGGCTGACTTCTCTGGGTAGCGTGCTGCATCAGTGTAAAGTACTTGTAAGTCTGATGTACCATCACCAAAGACGCGTGTCATAGCCTGAACTCGGGCACGTCGACGACCGGCGTGGCGGTAGGGATTCATATTGCGTGGAATCGGAGGCACTTTGATGAGTGCGCGGACAGTAGAAGCAAGTTTATATCGCGGTACTTGTGCGGGTTTTTGAGAAATCGGGTAGCCAAGACGAGACAGGATGGCGCAGCCCTGACGGGTCTGCCTGAGCCGTTGGAGCTGACTATTGTGCTGGGCCTCGATGAGTTCGGTTATGGTGTTGTGGACTCCTAATTGAAGGAGGCGTTGTGTGGATGCGTGTGGAGGCAAGCCGATAGCCGCCTTCACAGCTGTCCGTAGAAGGATGTCCATCTTTTTTATTTGAGCTAGAGTGAGATTGTGAAAGGGAAGATGATAGGTGAGCCAACTAACTATGAGTGCTTGTACTAAGCGGAGGACATCTTTCTCACAGAGGCCTCTCCTGCGATTGGTGATGCGTTGGATCATGTGTGTAATTTGAGTTATCTGCTGAGCCAGAAGGTGTGTAGTGTACGAGGCCTTGCCGTCGGACTGAAGGTAGAGGCCTAAAATGCGAATTCGTGGTACCAGAGGGATAGGATGGCCATCAAGAAACAGCGAAATGTCAGGAGAATCAGCGGTTTTGCGGCGCCGCTTGTATACTAATAACAACTCCGACTTATCCACTGAGCACGTAAGGCTGCCGGCAGCAGCATAGTCTTGTACCACAGACACAGCTTCCTGTAGGGCGTCCTGAATGGTTCCGTCTGATCCTTTGGTCGCCCAAATTGTAATGTCATCTGCATAGATGGCATGCTGGATGTTGGGAACCTGTTGTAATAGGGAAGGGAGTTTATCCATAGCCACGTTGAACAAAGTGGGCGAGAGAACCGAGCCCTGTGGTGTTCCTCTGCCTGCGAGACGAATGACGTCCGAACGGAGGTCTCCAATCCCAATAGTGGCCGTGCGGTCAGAAAGAAAGGACCTGACGTAATTGTAGATACGTGAGCCACACCGAGATGAAGCGAGATTGTCAAGAATAAGGTCGTGGGAGACGTTGTCAAAAGCACCCTTCAGATCCAGGGCCAGAATAGCTCGGACCTGGTTTGAAGTGGGGCTATCCAACACGTCCTCCTTAAGCTGTAATAATACGTCCTGTGTAGAGATACCAGGACGGTAGCCGAATAGTGTATCAGGAAAAAAGTGATTGTCTTCGAGAAATGGTTGTAGTCGAGAGAGAACAACGCGTTCAAAGAGTTTAGCTACACATGAAGTTAAGGATATAGGGCGAAGATTCTGGAGGGATAGCGGCTTGCCAGGCTTTGGAATAAGTATGATTTCTGCGTGTCGCCACTCCTGTGGTAGCGTGCCGTTTTTCCAATGTTCGTTGTAAAAAGCGGTTAAATATTCGATGGACTGGTCATCTAAATTACGCAGAAGTGTGTACGTAATCCCGTCTGTACCGGGTGCTGTGTTGCGCTTAATGCTTTGCAAAGCTGCCCTAACCTCTGCTTCTGTAATGTCCTCATCTAGAGGCGTATCGTGTACGTGTGGATAATCACAGTAGGCGGGACGGGGGCCCGTGGATTCATAGTGTTGCTTTAAGGTGTGCAGCAGAGTGTTATCGTCGAGCCCTGATTTGTGGAGAATGGTGCGGATTGCGTTAGCAGTGTGTGATTTTGTCTGCGTGGGATTTAAAAGAGCACGGAGTATACGCCACGTTCGAGGTGTACTTAGTGAGCCGTTGAGTCGATCACAGAAGTTATGCCAATTATTGCTAGTGAGGATGTTCGCATAGTCCTGTGCCTCAGTAGCTAGTTTGGCGATTCGGAGACGAAGTTTTCGGTTATGTTTCTGTCGCCGCCACCGCCGTGTCAAGCCTCTGTGGGCATCCCAGAGATGTAGCAGATGCCGGTCCACATCCGGCGTTTCTGTCGTCGCAGCGATGAGTTTCGTAGCTCTTTGAAAATCGGAGTGAAGTTTTAATATTCAAGCCTCTAGGGAAGGAGAGTCCTGATGGGTAGTTGTACGATTACGCCTGAATGCATCCCAATTCGTTAGTTTTATGATGCGCTCTGGGGCACGCGTGGCTGCTACTTGGAGCTCTGTAGTTAGTATATGGTGATCACTGCCAAGATTCACCATGAGGTTGCACCAGGAATGGTGACTAACGCCCTTGACTATCGGGAGGTCGGGGCATGTGTCCCTGCTCACACTATTACCTACGCGAGTGGGTTGATCAGGTTCTGTCAGCAGGGTCATGCGATGAATCGCGAGAACCTGTGCGAGTCGTCGGCCTTTAGGCGTTTCTGTTGCGTAGCCCCAAGCCGGATGGGGGGCATTGAAATCTCCTACAATAACTATTTGTTTACCCAACTTACAGATTTGTGCGAATAGATTACCGAAGTCATCGTTCCTGGCGTTAGGTGCACTGTAAACGTTAAGCACGTACAGGCTTCTACTGGAACGAGAGCACGGGACTAATTCGAGAAGTACGTGTGAGATGGAGGTACTTTGAAGGGTGTGTTCTATGACAGTGACATGCTTAGAAACTAATGTAGCTGTGCGATGTGGTGTATTGTTCGTTAAGTCCGTGTATGTGGTGTAACCCGGAAGCGTAGGGGTACATTGTACTTCTTGTAACGCTATGACATCGGGAGTAATCTGCTGCGTCGCAATAAATTGCATTAGAGCTCCGCGTTTCCTACGATACCCCCTGCAATTCCACTGCCACACACGTAGAAGTTGAGGGGTGTCACGCGTTGACCTACGGTTTCTCGCCATGATCATGCAATAGCGGGGCCTCGGTAGTACACGGAGGCATTTCGGACTGTGCTAAATCTTGGTGGAGGGTGGTGGGAAGCGGGACTGCAGCAGCTGCGGCTGTTGGGACGGTTTTTCGGGACGGTGATAGGAAACGGGAGGGGCGTATGTAAGGATGCGGTCGCTGTGTTTCACGTGTCGGAGACGTGGTGCGTTTTGGTGCAGATGGCGAAATATCAAGTTGGCCAAGTGCAGCCGATATCTGCTGTTTAACATCCGTTACAATCTGCTGGATAGCAGGTTGCAGGGCCTGCTGGATCAATTGTTGGAGTGGAGCTGTTAGTTCAGCCATAATGCTATCCTTCATTTTCTGCATTTCTACCTGCATCGTAGTTGCGAATTCGTTCCTTAAAGAAGTAGCCATTTCGTTCAACGCCTCTCGTGTGCAATAGTCGGATCGTGCCGTAGTTGACGACATGTCAGGGTGAAGCTGAGTGTCTACTGACATGGGTTGTGGTAGTCTAGGTGGCGTTGGTTGTGGTGTTCTTTCTTGCGTTGATGTTTGTGTGAGGGAGTGGGACTGGTGTGGAGAGGGAGGGAGAGGAGGGAACTGCCCTGCCCAGCTTACCGTTTGTGCTTTCTTGTGGGAACCGCTTTGCTGGCCATGATGATGCGTTGTCCCGTCCGTGTGCCAGCCTTGAGATCCCGGCTGGCCAGCGAAACCACTCCGCGATGACGAGTTTCCTCGCTTGGGCCCCGACTTATCCCTGGAATGGCTCCTTCGCCTGGCTGCACTCCCGGACGCACTGCTCTGCCGTCCGGGGCTGGGAGATGGTGACTGAGCCTTCTTGGTGGGAGTAGCTGACCGGGGTGGTTTGCGTCGGTCGACAGGTGGCAAAAGCCGCTTTGGGCATGGTTTGGCAGCCGTCGGGTGGTCGCGACCACAAAGCATGCAAGAAGGGCGGCACTCGTGGTTGTTGGGTGATAGTGAATCCCCGCACACTCGACATTTCGGTGTGTCAGGAGGCTGTGGGCACACATCTTCGCGGTGTCCAGTTTTGTTGCACTTTCTACAGTGGGGAATAGTCCGTTTGTAGAGGTAGCAGCGGAGAGCCTGTCCGTACGCGTTCACGAAGAAAGGGACTCGCTTGCCACAAAATGTGAGCACCATTGCTCCGGAGTTGCCGAGGCGTCTGCACGTAAGGACCTCGTAGCCCGGTACTTCAACTTCTGTCAGGAATTCGTCTGGTGTGATTTCATGGCCTATTCCGTTGACCACCCCTTTGCACGAATTATCAGGCGCAATACCATAAGAGGTGATGTCGTAGGTTGTTGCGTGCACAGTAATTTTGGTGATTTGTCCAAGTGCCATGGCGATGTGTTCAGATGAGGTGCTTATTGTTAGCACATTTTGATTTTCGTCAACTCGAAGCTTGATGTCAGGCTTCTCACTGCGTATATTTGCTGCATGAACTACGGCGAGAAGTAATGTCTTGGGGCTAACCTTGCTGAGATTTATCCACCATGGGGACGGATTGCTAGCTTGTAGTCCTCGGCAGGTAGCGGTGGGAGTCTTGGTAGACGCGTCCTAGGCCGGCTCTGGCGTAGAGCGGGCTCAGACGGCGTGCTGGGCAGCTGTTCAGTCGGTACGTTATGGGGTTGCAGCTGTCGGCGTTTGTTCGCTCTCTTGGTAACAGTGATCCATGGATTTGCGTTGTCCTCATCGCTCACCTGCGTATCGGCGTCTTGACTGGTCTGCGTATCCATCATGTGGTCCGTGGAGCGAGAGGGCAACGAGTGCTTCTCGTCGGCTGCGACGCTCCCAGAGACGCTCGCCATCCGCTGTAGAGCGGGGCGGCGTTCTGTCCAAGCCGCGTCTCCGGCTTGTTAGGGTTAGCGAGGTGGACCTCTTCAAGAACTTTCGAAAGCGTTAAAACGTTTAAAAGCGCACTCACAGGTTGAAGTCCGGTATAGGCTTGACAGTGGTGATGCTAGGAACAAGTTCCTATCGTTGCAACAGGTCGCCAGGAAGAAATTCTTCTTGAAATTGAACCTGAGCCGGAGCCGATGTGATTCGCGTCCGTCGCATGCTCTCGCTACTCGGCGACCCCCCCAAGACAAGAAAACATGCGCAGGATACACAGTCGGTCAACCAAGATAAGCAAGAAATAACACAGCAAGGTTTTCACAAGCGAGCACATTGAAAAAGCTGCACGACACGTTATACAGCAATGCCTAAGAATGTCCAACTCATTCAAGGAACGCAAATAATGCAGACTGAAAAGATTATTGCTGTGTATGCGTTACAATGCTGGCAGGCAGAGCGTTCCACTCGGTTATCGCTAAGACAATGGGTGAGTGTTGGTATTTTTTTTGTGCGAGAAAATATAGGTTCAATTTTATGATCATGGTCAACGCATGCGGAAATGTACAAAGCAGGGTAAATGAACGTATGGTGGAACGGCGAATAACTGTGGTACAATTTGTGGAAGAAAGACAAGCGGAAATATTTCCTACGCATGGCAAAAGGGAGGTGATTTAATTTTTTTCTAATGAATGACACTCTTTCATAGCGGGAATAACATGACAAAATAAATCGCGCGGCTTGGTTTTGGACAGTTTCGAGCGTATCAGTAAGGGTTGCTGTGTGGGGTGCCATACTATGGAAGCATAATCTAGGGTTGGCCGGATAACAGTATTGTATGCGTGAAGTTTGGTGTCTTTGTTTGCAAGTTTCAGGTGGCGCTTAAGAAGACCAAGTTTCCGTAGTGCTTTCGTGGTAATGTATTCTACGTGGCTAGTCCAGGTTATATCAAAGTGGAATAAGATACCTAGATATTCAATAGATGGAACTGTCTGAATTACCAAGCTGTTTATGACACTCATTGGGCAAAGGATGTGCAACGGATGAAAAGCGTACGTGCTTGTTTTTTTTTTACAACGGATGAAAAGCGTACGTGCTTGGTTTTGTTTACATTTATTTCTATTTGCCATAAATGGCACCATTCTGATAATTTTGTCAAGTCGGACTGCAAGATGTGTACGTCGTTTGGTTCGGTGATTTTGTTATAAATTACGCAATCGTCTGCAAAGAGGCGCAGTGTAGAGTTAATATTGGATCAGATATCATTAGTATAGACTAGAAACAACAGAGGGCCTAGTACAGATCCCAAGGGTACCCCGGATTTTACGGGTCGGGGAGTAGAGATAACGTTGTTAAGTTTAACTGACTGGACCCTGTTAGTAAGAAAACCGCTTATCCACTGGGTCGTTTTATCGTGTAGCTGTAGATTACTAGTTTTAGTCATGAACCTTTCGTATTGCACGCGGTCAAACGCTTTGGCAAAATCTATTAAAATTGCGTAAGTGTAGCGGGAGTTATTTTGAGAATCATTAATGTCAGTTACCAATTCGAACAGCTGACTTTCGCACGAGCGGTTATTGCGGAAGCCATGTTGATTATTTATTAGCAAGTTATTTTTACTGAGGTGAGATACGATGTGCGAAAACAGAATATGCTCGAGTATTTTGCACGGAATAGAAGTAAGAGAAATTTGCCGGTAATTATTAGCACATGATTTTCACCCAGATTTGAGTATAAGTACCGCTAATGCTGACTTCCAATCATCTGGGACGCAACCTGTGTTCAGTGACTGCTGAAATATTAGTTTCAATGGGTACGATAGTTTTTGAGCGGTTAATTTCAGAAGTTTGGAGCTAATGCCATCGTGCCCTGGACTCTTCTTGTACTCAAATCGCTTAATGGCACGTGCTACACCATTTTCGGTGATTTCTGTTGGGAGAAAGATATCATAAATGACGGTCTCTGATATGTCGATGGAATCTAATGGAAGCTCATTTGAAAATACCGATGCAAAACTGATCGCTGAATATTTCCGCAGTTTCCTCAGCTGACGGAGAACCGCCATGCTCACCGTCAAACAAGGTCGGAGAGTCAGTGCTTTTAGGGTTTACCACTTGCCAGAATTTTTTAGGGTCGGTTTTGGGGAGTTTAGGCAGTGTGCAATTGAGAAATTTATGTTTGGATTTTTTAATGATGGCTTCGGTTTTCCTTGATACATTCGTATAGTTATCCCAGTCTACTGTCGAGTTTGTCCGAGACGCCTTCCAAAATGCACGTTTATTTTTATCAAGACTTCTTTTAATATCCTGTGTGAACCACGGATCGTTTGTGGTTGATCTAATAGCCATTTTTGGTACGCAACTATCTTCGATATGTTTTAATATGTCACAAAATTGGATGCAGTTTTCATTTGCAGTGCAATTTGCAAAGCTGGCTTCGAACTGGGGTGTAAACTTTCCAGCATATGATTCATTTTATCGACATTGGTGCGTGCATAATTGACTATGTGCTTGTCCGTTATGGTTTTATCGGGCAGTGGGATAGATAAAGAGCAATGTACGGCGCGGTGATCGCTTATTTCCTCCAGGACATGAGTAATTGCTTCATCGTGTTGGTTAGTGAGTATGAGGTCCAATATGTTGTTTCCGTGTGTTGGTTCCATCACGAGTTGGGACATGTTGTGCAAATGTGCTAGGTTTATGAAGTTAAGGCTTCCTTGACGACGGCTAGCACAGCTAACAGGGGAAGAGGACCAGTCTATGTCGGGGTAATTGAAGTCCCCTCCAAGAATCGCAACAGAGTTTGGGTGCTTGTTTAAGACATGATCAATGGAATCATTCAGGTGTTCAATGAACTCTACCCCGCTATCGGGAAGTCTGTAGCACACGCCTAAGACGCACGATACATGCCCCAAGCGTGCTGCAACCCACGTAGTTTCAAGGGCCGAGTCGTAGACTATGACGGAAGGACGAAATTCTTTCCCAATGGCAATAATCATCCCTCCAGCATGACGAGTTGCTCTGTCTTGTCGAAACATTGTGTACTGCGTAGGAAACCAAAGTTCACTGTTTGGCGTGTCAGAATTTAGCCACGTCTCCGTGCCAAGATTAACATCAGCATTGCACGTGTGTATAAGGGCTTTAAGTTCGTCAAGATTGCTATATATACTGCGAAAATTCGAAAGGAATATTGATAGCTTTTTATTCGCAGTTGATTTCTTAGCCGATGATCGTCTGGCGGCCACGTTGTTTCAAGCCGTTACAGGTCCATGGATAGTTTGTGGCCACACCTGCGCAGTTCTGTTCCCCCGTAGTATTATTTGCGAAATTTTTGTATTTGGCGGGTACTTGGACGATACTGTCTGTGCTAAATGCATACCTATAAGCGTTTTTACGGAAGTAAAGGAAGTTGAAGTGGAGTGGATAGCTTTCGTTATGATTACGAGTAGCTTTGATGAAGTCCCGAAGCTTTTTGCGCGTCAATTGTACTTAAGGGGGAAATCTTCGTCGAGCCAGATTTTCAGGTTTTCTAGCATTTTAAGTTTAGGGGCATGGCGTAAAACATTCATTTTTGATTTAAAGTTGAAAAAGTTTACAATTATGGGCCGGTCGACGTTCGCACGCTGCTGACCCTATTGGTAAACGCGTTCGATGTCCCCGTTCTGTACGCCTAGGTGAGTTGCAAAGAATTCTTTTACGCTTGTTCCTGACTCTTCGTACCCCTCCTTTTCTGTTTCGGCTATGCCCTTGACAATCAAGTTGTTCCTTTGCATTCTGTTATTGATATCATCAACTATGTCAAATAATTCATTGTTTACCTTTGCGATGCTTCACTTCACGTACAGAGTCACCGACATTTTCACACTTTGTTTCAATTTTGTTTACTTTTTTTACAATTTGCTGAGGTTATTTTCTATTGCACATATTCTTGAATTAATACTATTATTTGACTGTATCATCGTGGTCAGAGTAGCTGTGGTTTCATCGTGAAAATCTTTCATTAGGTCGAGAACATCATCGATCTTAGGACCAGGGTTAGATTCCACGTCACAATAGCAGAGCACAATGAGTGAAATAACCGAACCTAGAAGCAAGAAGATTGGTCTAGGGCACAGGGATCTAACAAAAGTGGATGCAAAGCTAAAGCGAGCATTGCGGGACTTCCTAGGTTGCAGGCAAGGAACAAATGAGCCAATCCTCACGCGATAGGTCAACACGTCAACACCCATCACACTTCCAAAAAAAGCAAAAAAATAACACAGAGTGGGATCAGCGGCCGTACACTCGAGGTAACGTATAAAGCAGCAACGTGTGCCAAACAACATGCCTACCTAAAACAGCAAGAGCAGAACTTAGCCGTGAGAGCCGTTGGCCGCGAATCCCAGAGAGTTGATGGCTGGTACTCGTTTTGTAGCCGACGGTGGCGCTGCTCTTGCTGTGACGTCAGCGGATGGAATCACGGGAACATCGATTATGCAGGAACGGAATGAAGCGGCCCCGATTCTCGGTGACGAGAGCGGCCGGACAGCAATCAGCGGCACGAAGGGATGGTATCTAAAACAGCGAGAGCAGAACTTAGCCATGGGAGCCGTTGGCCGCGAATCCCAGAGAATTGATGGCCGGTACTCTTTTTGTACCCCATGGTTGCGCTTCTCTTGTTGTGACGTCTGTGGATGGAATCACGGGAACATCGATGATACAGGAACGGAATGAAGTGGCCCCGATTCTCGGTGACGAGAGCGGGCGGACAGCAATCAGCGGCACGAACACTGGTATCTAGAACAGCGAGAGCAGAACTTAGCCATGGGAGCCGTTGGCCGCGAATCCCCGAGAGTTGATGGCTGGTACTCGTTTTGTAGCCAACGGTGGCGCTGCTCTTGCTGTGACGTCAGCGGATGGAATCACGGGAACATCGATGATGCAGGAACGGAATGAAGCGGCCCCGATTCTCGGTGACGAGAGCGGCCCGACAGCAATCAGCGGCACGAGGGGATGGTATCTAAAACAGCGAGATCAGAACTTAGCCATGGGAGCCGTTGGCCGCGAATCCCAGAGAGTTGATGGCCGGTACTCTTTTTGTAGCCCACGGTTGCGCTGCTCTTGTTGTGACGTCTGTGGATGGAATCACGGGAACATCGATGATACAGGAACGGAATGAAGTGGCCACGATTCTCGGTGACGAGAGCGGCCGGACAGCAATCAGCGGCACTAGGGGATGGTATCTAAAACAGTGAGAGCAGAACTTAGCCGTGGGAGCCGTTGGCCGCGAACGACTGGCTCGGTGCAATTTCAGCAGACAACGGCATCTGGTGTCGGGCATACGTCTGCCCTATGCCTAGACTTGAATCCTATGTAGCAAACGTGCCGCGATGATTGATAGAGGTAGCAACGTGTCTCACCACCGCATCAGTAAACATAGCGCAGGACGATCTTGCCCTCGAAGGTAATGATTACACTTCGGGGTTTTCCAAGCATTCTTGCATAAAATATTTTAACTCCTTGGGTACGCACACGAAGATGGGCTAGTAATTCGGTTGGCGTGGTCCTGGCGTCCAGTCCGTGAATCACACCTTTGCAGGAGTTGTCCGGCGTGACTACGTAAGCCATCACTGCATAGTCTTTTGCACCAAAACGTACTCTTCGAAGGCTCTGCACAATGTTGGCGGTCTCCATGCTTGCCGTGGTGATAATGGCGATGTTAGATCTATTGCGCAACCGTATAAGCAGGTTGCCTTCGTTGCAAATATCTGGGTTACCACATGCTTTAGTGCGTGCTTAGTTGACTTACGTTGAGCCCATCTTTCAGTTTAATGATGACCTTGAAGTTGGTTTTCGGCAGTGGAGGCAGTTTCTTTTTCCGAAGAGGATTCCATTTCTGTTTAGGTTGGCTCGACGCTGATTTGTCTACCGCTACGGCCTCGGTCTCCGGAACGGCGATCAGCCTTGAGTTGAAGTACGTTGCAGTGAACCATCTCCATTGTCAAGAGGTTCCTTTTGCGAGACGCTGGTAAAGTTTTCTCCGCCTTGAGTTTTCTCTTCGATGGATGTCTTGGCTCCGGTGGGCGCTGCTGCGTTGTCGTCAGCTCTTCTCGCGCGTTGCGTGGAAAAGCAGCGTTTCGTCGCGCCGACACTAAGGTTTAGAGCAGCGTTCTTCACCTTGGATCTTTAAACAAGCATACTTTCAGGAGATATAGACTTACGGTTAAAAACCGGTTATCCACCGACTGCACTTGATCAGTAGAAGACTGTCCAGTACTTCATAGGTGGTGGCGGTGAGGTTTCCCGGGTGAGATGAGGCGTCGAGGCGGGAGCTTATGTGAAGAACGTTTGCTTCGTCTGGCCCCCTAGCGTCAGCTCGTTCAGACAGGAACATACCCTAGCCTCGTAAGCTATAGCCCTTACTCCGATATTTCAGAACTTTGTCCGGACTGCCACAATCGCCGTGATTTTTACCACATGCTCTGTAGGTGACCCTCTTTAAAAGGAAAAAATAAAGAATTTTCCGAAAATCTCTTCGATTTAATGCTCCCGAGTTTGGTTCTCTTACAACAACTCAAGGCTGTCTAGAAGGCCCACGATGCGGCGGTGAGTCTCGGGCTACCCGTCCCTACGTGGGAGCGGCCCGCGATGATACCCCCATGAAACGGGCGTGGAATCCTTCAAGGCCCCAATAGAGTTTTTCATGCAACCATCCATGTGCGGCCTTCATCAGCTATAGCCCCATTCTGATAAAGGCCAGATCCCCGGCCGGAACGTCAATAAGATTACTTCTTATGCGTGCGTCTACTCCACTACGGATAATATTACCCAGATATATGTATCCCTGCTCACGAATGGAGGTAGGTTTGCCTCCGCAGTCGTGAAATAGTTGGTACACGCTACTGTATTATCTATATATCTATCTAGCCGCTTACGACTTTTACCTCTCCTGTCCGTCTCGATAATGCTATGGATACCAAAATTGGTATGGCGTAACATGACTGTATGACGAGCACAAGTGACTAGTCATAACATGAAAATCATGTCATATATGTAATGAATGTCATGGTTTACATTTCATAGCCTTGCTGCTCTTGCGGTTATTTTGTTCACATGACATTGTACAAAACAGGTATGGTATGACATTACTGCATACCAAACATAAGTGACTATTCCTGACACGGAAATTCAGACATGCATGTCATGATTTTCATCTTATTACTAGTCAGGAGTACATACTACGCTGTTGATGGGCGCCAAATTTGTGACCTGACCCACTGAAAGCCTCTGTTTAGACAACAGTACATATCAGCGCAATATCACGTCGACTTTGTTGGGGCTTAACGGTTTTGAGATTTTGTTTCGTGACCGTGCTAACTAGTGTATGATTTTTCTGAGGTTGAGAATATATAATAATGCTTGAGGAGGAAGCCAGCTGCTTATCAGCTTGATAACATGATTAGGCCGGTAACCGCCACTAAATTCTGAAGTAACGTTGAAACATTATTGAGAAAATATAACACTTGGGCCTATATTATTTTCTTCATTGTGAGGTAATATGCCATGTGCCATATTTCATGTAACCCAAGAGTGGTAGAGAGACGGTTGAGAAGCTCAGTAGAGAGAGGGTTGAGATGCTCGGCATAGATAAGTTTTTGAGCTCCTTCTAAATGTTGCCCTTTATCAAACATAGTCCTGTATTTCTGGGTTTTATTGGGAAACTAATGTTGTTATTCGTGTGTCTGTAAAGTGCGTAATGGTAGTATAATTTGCTGTTTTCAAATCGTGGTGCGGTGATATAAATGCGAAAGGGCAAACCTGTAATGTCACAATTCCGGGTATATGCGTATTCGCAAAAAAAAGTGCTCCAGAGAGAAGACTTTCTCCCTCCCCTCTAATGGGTACAGTTTCTGAAGTGGCCCAGGAAAGGCTTTCTTCTTGAGCCATCTTAGACATTCTAAATACCCGTACTCATTGAGGAGGGTGTCTACTGCGTACTTCTTGTCACACCTGTCCCGTTAGTTTAGGGAGGCGATCGCCGGGCTAATTCCAAGAGCCGAAGTATCGGCCCCCCGAACCGCACCACGAAAGCGTGGACAATTTAGAAGTGGTCCTTTTTGGCGCGCCAGCGGACGCCGGCTGTGGCCCAAAGAACAAGTCAGAGCCGAGAGTTGATAAACAAACAAATTATATTCTCAATAATGGCAGATCGAAAACAATACGCAAAAATGCACACTCCACAATAGTTGCATACAATATGTCACCAATCAAACCAATCAATCAACGTACTACACAATACAATCAGCCACACTCAAAACAACGGACACAGACAACAATACGCACTACAATGCAGTCGCATGCATTGAACAACCAAGACACTTAAGGACTAAAGAGATAGAAAACCTATTCAGTCCAAAGTCCTTGGAACAAAAGTCTGAATGATACTCTTCCGAGAATCACTCACTCAAAGTCCAGCGTTGTTGTCGTTCCGTAGCTCTCGAAGTTTCTCTTCCAGGAAACCTCGCGTCCTCAAATGGCCACTCTCCAAGCTTCAAACTTCTTCGCCGGAAATCCGTCGGCTTCACACACGCAGCTGTTGCCCGCGTCTTCGCTCGATAGCGGTAAACCCACGCTCTTGCCTGTAGCTCGAGCCGTCCCTACGGACCAAAAACTTCGCCGACTACACGGCGGAATCTCTACGCACTCTGGCGCTCACTTCCGTCTCCTCCTGATTTCTCGTCTCGGCCGCTCGATTAAATACTTTCCGCGCCACCTTCCAGAACGTTCTCCTCATTTCGTCGGCGCGATGCGCAGCGAAGGCTGGGGAGAGGCACGAGACGGTTCGACTGCCCTCTCCGGAGATTGATTCACTCGGTCTGACCCCGCCTCCTTCGTTCTAGAAAAATCGCGGCCTTGCTGGGCCGCCGATGTGGGGTGAGGAGGTTCGCCTGCGAAGCCATGCTTCTGCGGGGAGAGTGCGCGCCCGGGAGGCTTGGATGTTTGCTTTCTTTTTTTTTCTTTTTACCTCGCGGCGTTTCTGCCGCCCGTTGTCGCAAGGATTTGGCGGCGCGCTCTTTTTTTAGCGCTCGTTCTGTGACACTGCCCCCCACTTTAAGAATATTATCTCATAATATTCAAACCACACAAACGAGTGCGAACAGTCACCACACACTCTCACAGACTGTAACACAATCCGTCGCTCGTGACACGTCACATTCACAATATATCAGCGCAATACAATCTTACATTGTAGTTGAATTCCACAACACATGAAATATAACCACAGGCACATGAGTACAACACTCCACCATACATTCCCAACAATACAAATGTACAAAGTTCTCTCATTACAACAATGGTACAATACTATACATCACATCACAGCACAACACTTTGACACTTGTGACACAGGATAACACAACGTTAACACAACATATGGCACTCAACACTGCCAAACACATTCTGATTCGACCTCAGCACTTATCCTGAATACTTCGAACAGCGCTTGCGCCCCTTTTTGCGGTGCTCGCTCGATCTCTTCTTGTGCTTCCACGTTCTTTTTCGGCGAGCCCTTTCCAACGACGATATCTGAGGCGTCGTCTCAGCCATCGTTGTCTCTTCCGACACCGTTAACGCGTCATTACATTCGACGGGTCCTGTCTGTTTATTTACCCGCTTGATCATGCATCTACATTTTGCCCGGCTGGCCAACTCCGTCTCCTTTACACTGTCGGTCGGTTGAGGTCGTGCCGACGTAAGTCCGGTTGCTCGGCCCGTGAACTTATTCGACACGATCGTCTTCTCCTTCGCTGTCTCTTGTGCCGCGGTTTCACCTTGGGCTCTAGTGAGATCCGTCACGGGATGCTCCTCCACTGTATCTCGCGGCCGCTGTGTATGCGAGGGCTCTATCTTCGGGTCTTCTCCCAAACATTCTGGATCACTTGGCCCTCGCGCCCCGTCGATGTTTCCGATGACAAGGTCATACAGGGGGGTCGTCATGCATAAAGCGGTAACCTTCCCGCTGAAGTACGGGGTTTCAACCTCAATTTTTGCTTCGGGAAGCATCCGAACTGTACGGTCAATTAAGCAAACCGGTTTCGTTTTGCCTGTTAACTCCCTTTCCCGTACCAAATCTCTCCGCACGATAACAGTGGAACTGCCGGTATCTCTTAACACCGTAATCTTTTTGCCCGCAACTTTTCCAGGCAGCGTTGGCATTCCTTTCGTAACACTGTTTGGCTGTTTTGACATTACAGCACCCACAATAGGAATTTTCTCCCCGTTTTTCAACTCTACGAATCCATCAGTGACGGCATTATTATCAGATTTCGGTGCCGCTTGAACACAGGATACCTGGTGAGTTTGACTCACTCCGTTCCGACAAGCATCTTCTTTGTGCCCACTCATACCACACTTGAAACATTTTACTACCGTAGAGCTCGTAAAGATCGTTCGACAGTTTTTCGCGCGATGACCCACTCGGTTGCACAGAAAACATCGCGGAATGCTCTCTGGTGCACGCTTCTTTTCTTCGGGAGCCAATTTCTTCGAATCTTCGGGACAATCCTTCTTGACCTTGGCCAAATTAGTGCCACCTTGCGCTTCCAAGAATTGATCAGCCAATTCAAGCATGTCTTCAAGTGAGTCAGCCTTCCTCTCTTTCAGGTACAGTGACAGGCTTGGGTGGCAACTAGTAAGAAATTGTTCTCTAATTAGCAGCTCTCTAAGCTCATCGTACTCCTGCGCTGTCCCTGAAAGTTCAATCCATCTGTCGAAATAATGGCAAAGTCGGGCGGCATACTGCGTAGCCGTCTCACCATCAGCTGGCTTTCCTGTCCGAAATCTGTCCCGGAATCCTTCCACAGTGAATCTAAATCGCTTCAACAAAGCCGCTTTCACCTTTGCGTAGTTGGCTGCATCGGTCGGCGTCAGCCTACCGTACACACTGAGCGCTTCACCACTCAAGCAAGTACTCAAAGCAGTTGCCCATTGCTGTTCCGGCCAATTCTGGCTCCTCGCAATCGTCTCAAATCTGTGGAGGTACGCGTCTAGGTCGTCCTTCCTTTCATCAAACGCTATGAGCAGCTTGCTTGGGTTCAAGCGGAAGCCGTGATCTTCCCGTTCGCTGCTTTCAACTCTAGCTTGGACGGGAGTTTCGCTTCGCTGTTGCAAACGGAGCCGCTCGAGTTCCATCTCGTGCTGCCGCTGCCGTTCCTTTTCAGCCATCTCCGCTTCTCTTTCTTCTCTCGGCCTTTCGGCTGCCATCTTTTCTCTCCAGCTCCAACTTCAATTGCTGCTCTCTTTCTTCCTTCGCTCTCTCAGCTGCCAACCTCTCTCTCTCCAACTCAGCTTCTTTTTCCGCTTTGGCTCTTTCGACCGCCAACCTCTCTTTTTCCAGCTCGGCTGTTTTTTTCTTCTTTGGCCCTCTCTTTTTCTTCTTTTTCCTTCTGGGTGACCCACTTCCGTAGTTCGGTGCCAGAAAGACCGATCTTTTCACCAAGAGCAACTAACTTTTCGATATCCATGGTGTCTCGCAAATAAAACCTTGCCGCGTGCAAAAAGTATCTGCCTAGATCAGTCTATCGGAACACTCCCCTGCACTCGTTAACGAGAACACTGAGCAACACACAAAATCGTTCCGATAGCACTATCAACAACTCGAGGCTCTTTCTGACTACTTTGGACACACTGGGCACCAAAAGGTCCTGTCTCGCGGACGCCAGATTAATTGTCACACCTGTCCCGTTAGTTTAGGGAGGCGATCGCCGGGCTAATTCCAAGAGCCGAAGTATCGGCCCCCCGAACCGCACCACGAAAGCATGGACAATTTAGAAGTGGTCCTTTTTGGCGCGCCAGCGGACGCCGGCTGTGGCCCAAAGAACAAGTCAGAGCCGAGAGTTGATAAACAAACAAATTATATTCTCAATAATGGCAGATCGAAAACAATACGCAAAAATGCACACTCCACAATAGTTGCATACAATATGCCACCAATCAAACCAATCAATCAACGTACTACACAATACAATCAGCCACACTCAAAACAACGGACACAGACAACAATACGCACTACAATGCAGTCGCATGCATTGAACAACCAAGACACTTAAGGACTAAAGAGATAGAAAACCTATTCAGTCCAAAGTCCTTGGAACAAAAGTCTGAATGATACTCTTCCGAGAATCACTCACTCAAAGTCCAGCGTTGTTGTCGTTCCGTAGCTCTCGAAGTTTCTCTTCCAGGAAACCTCGCGTCCTCAAATGGCCACTCTCCAAGCTTCAAACTTCTTCGCCGGAAATCCGTCGGCTTCACACACGCAGCTGTTGCCCGCGTCTTCGCTCGATAGCGGTAAACCCACGCTCTTGCCTGTAGCTCGAGCCGTCCCTACGGACCAAAAACTTCGCCGACTACACGGCGGAATCTCTACGCACTCTGGCGCTCACTTCCGTCTCCTCCTGATTTCTCGTCTCGGCCGCTCGATTAAATACTTTCCGCGCCACCTTCCAGAACGTTCTCCTCATTTCGTCGGCGCGATGCGCAGCGAAGGCTGGGGAGAGGCACGAGACGGTTCGACTGCCCTCTCCGGAGAATGATTCACTCGGTCTGACCCCGCCTCCTTCGTTCTAGAAAAATCGCGGCCTTGCTGGGCCGCCGATGTGGGGTGAGGAGGTTCGTCTGCGAAGCCATGCTTCTGCGGGGAGAGTGCGCGCCCGGGAGGCTTGGATGTTTGCTTTCTTTTTTTTTCTTTTTACCTCGCGGCGTTTCTGCCGCCCGTTGTCGCAAGGATTTGGCGGCGCGCTCTTTTTTTAGCGCTCTTTCTGTGACACTTCTGTGACTTTCATACTTCGAAAAAGGCACTTGTTTAAAATGACATGGCACACGTTCCACACAAATTATGGTTACTTATTCAATTGGCACTGAACTACAAAGGCACACGTTCGTGTGTTTAGGAAAAGTCTTTTTTAATGATTTAGGTACTTGGTGCTGTACTTGGGGAGTGCATAAAGCCGTCCCATGGTTAAGTCATCGAGCGGACGATTTCACCCTAACACAGGACGACCCTGTACCTAAGGCAACGTTACTACAATACCGTGGCAGTCCTTGAAGAAAACTTGAAAGGCAGGGATACATGCGCATGCCGTTGGGTAGGAACAGCATGAACTCATGATTGTCACATGCAGATTAAGGAATCCTATAACGTAGGCTACACCTCATATTTCGTTGCGAGAATATCAGTTCTAAACTGCATAATGCATGGTGGTAACAGAAACGGGCTCAGGCACTGCATTTATATGCGACCTTTACGGCACGTTTAGCACCAGAACTATGACGGGCAACAAAAAATGATCCGTCTGAGATGGGAGGTGACGTCCATGACGCTGCCGGTGGTTTCGTGTCCCAGGTTGATCCTCAATTCCACGGATGTTATCCACTTTGTGAGGTTCTGCGTGAAAGCAGACTTCATCAACGCCTTTCTGCGTGGGAGGAGCGTTTGAGAGGCGCTTTCTTTCTCAAACGCTCTTCCCACGCAGAAAGGCGCTGCTAGGCGGTTGTGTGCCGAAGTTGGAACAGAGCATTCCAGTCACGTGGAGTGTGTATCTTTCCACTCTGACACAAAACTGGAATACGTTTCTGATGTGAGGTACCATACATTCCATGCGCACTCATAATTTCTCTTGTAAAACTGCGATGTGTGCGATGTATTGTATTGTATTTCTCGATGAGCTGCCCTGCGTCGACGACGGAGTGCCGATCATCGCCATCTGCAGCTGCCAGTTCCATGTGGTAGTGCTGCGGATGAATCGAAAGTACTCTTACCTGGGCCGAAAGAAATGCGACAACAAACAAGATCGTGGTAGAGACATTTGTAGCGCATTTCCGGAGGCGTCACCAAAGACAGCAAGCAGGACGAGATGAGACTACCACTCATGGCGCCTCGCTTACTGAGCATCGGTGGCCGGCCCAAGCAAGTCCCGAAAGCGAACAAATATTTCTTCCTCGCCACTCGTTACAGAAACGGTGGCTCGCTCGCTCTAGGGCGCGCTTGGGCGTGATTGGGGCATTCGTTGGGCTCAATGATTGAGCGAATGGGTCAGGAAATTCAAACAGCCTGAAGGGTGATTCGTATCACCCTTGAGCCCGGGCTGGTCTGAAAGCACGTGCCACTTGAATGTGGCAGCGTCCGTGAGGTCGTTAACAATTTAACTTGTTAAACTTAAAACTTTAAGCCACCAGAAGTGTTCCGGAATCGTCAACACTACCGTTAGGACGACATTTCCGCTAAGACTTAACAAAAGCAAACTTGAATTCACGATCATAATTGCATAATTGGAACGAGTATAACAGGCGACCTTGCGCATCGCCTTTTTAATTACTAGCTAAACTTCCATTCACGGTGCATGCCTCAACCATTCCCAGTGCGTTCAAAATATTGACCGTTTCGAGCTATCCTAGACAGCCTACTGCGAGTACTCAATGCTTGCTACGCCATATTTTTTTCTTTTGCGAATAAGCGAAAGTTTTGCTGCGCGTCCCAAGGCGACCGGCGGACGTACGTAGCTGCCCCACTCATGATGTTTTTTTACAGCTAATGATGAGTTAGTATGTACGAGCGCTTCGTAACTGGTGAGCCTCTCAAATGCCAACATACACAAACAAGGTCACAAAAAATGGAGAAATGGCAGACTGGAAACTGCCACCTGAGGGGCAATAGCCAGTATGCGTCTCTTTTTCTGGCGCATGATTTCTTGCCAGGCAGAACGTCGAGCACAGCTCACCGCTGCGGAATGGGGCACGCATTTGTCGCGTTGGAAGAGAAAACTGCGGGCCCAGAATACGACCAGAATTTAAAGAAAATCACGGCATATCCACGCGTTCCAGGGCTCGCTTGATTGTCACTGGGCGAAGCAGTGATTCAGTGTTAACGTAGATCACTCGCGGCATATATATATATAGCCACCATTGATGAACGAGCCACTGTGGCCCATACGCGTTTTTGGGCTGCGAAGAAGAAGAGAACATCTTCGTTGCTCTGGTTCAAGGAACTCCTGGCTGCAGGTCTTGTTTTGCTCGTGACATTACTGGTGGAGGTGCTGGGTACGTGTACTTCGGCTGTGTCGGCCATCGTAGAGACAGCTACATCTCCCAGAGCAAGAATCAGCCGCCGCCTGCGTGGTTTACCCCCTGAATTTGGTCCCTTGGCATCGACACCCAGAAAGATGGCAACTGCGATGACAAGCCAGGCGGTCCAAACCAGCGATGCCCATGGTTCTCTTCTTGCACATGTTTTTCACGTGCCACAGACGCGAAAGCCGTTCCATGGAGACATCTTCGAGGATCTTGATGACTGGCTCGACCACTTTGATCGTGTTGACAGTATAAACGAATGGGACGATGTTCGCAAGCTGCGCCGAGTTTACTTCTACTTGGAGGATTCTGCGAAGACGTGGTACGAGAACCACGAGGGCTCCTTTGCAACATGGCAAGAGTTTAGCCGACAGCTCCGTGACGCCTATCGCAACACCGCGAGGAAGGAGAGGGCTGAACAAGCCATATCCTGCAGAAATCAACGGCCGAACGAACGTGTATCCATGTTTGTCGATGACATGCTTCGGCTCTTCAAGCGCGCGGAGCCTGCCATGCCCGAGGACAAGAGAGAGAGCGAGAGAGATAAAGATGAGAGGAAAGGCAGGGAGGTTAACCAGACGCACATCCGGCTTGCTACCCTGCACTGGGGAAGGGATAAAGGGGAGAAAAAAGGTTGTAGAAAGATGAGAAGGTACACGCAATCACGAGCACACTCGGGGAGCACACACAGTCTACAGGCGGTCGCTCAGGTTTGTTGACTTGAAGTAAAGTAGCAGTGCTTTTGTTGCTTTCTGCGCAACTGAGGCAGATGCCCAAGGTCCTAGTATCTTCTGCACACAAAATGGTCCGGGGTCAAGTCGATTCAAAGCCATTCGGAGCTGGCATCGCTGTGTGACGTAGCAAGCGCAACTGCACAGGACGTGTTCGATGGTCTCTTCAGCTCCGCAGTAGTCGCATGTAGGAGTGTCTGCCATACCAATGCGAAAGGAGTACACCTTTGTAAATGCAACACCCAACCAAAGGCGGCATAACAGTGTCGCATCGGAGCGGGAAAGTTGTGATGGTAGCTTTAGCTTGAGCGAAGGATCCAGTTCATAAAATTGACACCTTTGGAAGCTGGTAGACGACTAGAACGTGCGCGTGAGATCTCGAGCCAGCAGGTAAAGTTGTCTTGCTGCATCATTCCTTGATAGAGGAATCGGGACTACACGGGTTTCTTCATGGGCTGAGCGGGCTGCATCATCGGCTAATCAATTTCCGGTAATACTGATATGTCCAGGCAGCCATTGATATATAATATGCCCTCGTGCAAGAGCTTCATGATGGCAATGTCTTATTTCTTGTACCAGTTGGTCATGACTCCTCCTACGCATGGCAGACTGCAAACTCTGAAGCGCTGCCTTCGAATCACAGAATATGACCCATTTTCCTGGACGTTCTTGAACGAGATATTGCAAAGCAGCCCTCATAGCAGGAAGCTCTGATGCCGTAGATGTAGTCATATGCGACAACTTAAACTTGATTGTCATTTCTGCAGCCGGAATTACAGCGGCACCTGATGAGCTGCTGGATGAGACGGACCCATCAGGGTATATCTGCGTTCGGTCTAAGTACAACCCATGTAATAATAGCAGTGTTGCTTGCTTCAATGCTACTCTGGAGTGACTGCTTTTCTTTTTGATTCCCGGAATTTCTAGACGTACTTGCGGCTGGTCGAGGCACCACAAAGGACAAGCCGTTCTCGCAGCTGGCGTATATCCTGATGGAATGCTGTTTAGGTGCTTGGCTATGACGTCTGAAAACGTAGCGCGTGGTCTTCCGGAAGGTAGAAGGGCCAAGTGGTGGTCGGGGACACGGCTAGCATGTCGAATGTGCGCTCTGAGGCAATCCACAACTATATATGTCCTGACTGGATGGTCTTTGGCAAGCATGATTGTGGCATAAGCAGAAGCGCATCGGGGCAGTCCTAGGCAGATACGCAGTGCCTGACCCTGCTAACTCTCCAATGAATCAGTATTCGATTTGCAAGTGTTAGTCAGTACCGGCAAGCTGTAGCGCAATAGACCCAGAAATAGGGCCCTGTACAGCTGTAGCATGGAGGCCACAGAAGTTCCCTATGCTTTACAGCACAAGAATTTCATGATATGCACAATAGATAGCAGTCTCTTCTTCAAGTACGCACAATGTGGGCTCCACGAAAGACTTCTGTCGATTATTATGCCCAGGAAACGATGCGTCCGTGCATATTTGACACTCTGCCCATTGATGTAAACAGGGTATGGCGTCATTGGTTTGCGTGTAAACGCCATCAACGCGCACTTCGCAGTTCATATAGTTAGGCCTTGTTTCTGAAGGTAGGCTGTTGTGAGGGTTGCTGCCCGCTGTAATCGTGCACGCACCTGAGGGCGAGTAACTGCAGCACTCCAGAGGCAAATATAATCGGCGTATATGGATAGGCACACCGACTTTGGCAGAACCTTCACCAGACCAATGAGGGCCACATTGAACAATGTGGGGCTTAAAACACCTCCCTGAGGTACTCCGCAGTAGGTGTAATGTTGGGCAGTTGTACCCTCATCTGTTTGTATAAAGAACCCCCTGCCAGTAATATAATCTTTTATCCATTGAAACATTCGTCCACCAATGCCCATTGCTGCGAGATAAGTGAGGATGGCATCGTGAGCTACATTATCATATGCACCCTTCACGTCAAGAAAGAGTGCTACTGATATGCGCTTGCGACTTTTTTCTTGTTGAACAAATGTCGATAAGTCAAGGACACAGACAATGGAGGAGCGGCTCCGACGACAGCCTGCCATGCAAGAAGGGTATTTGGTGTATCGTTCCAAGTACCACTCGAGACGAAATAGAACCATTCTTTCCATCACTTTTCCGAGGCAGCTTGCGAGGGCAATAGGGCGATACGCTGTCAAATCCAATGGTGATTTTCCCGATTTCAAAAGTGGTATTAATCGACTTGTTTTCTATTGTCGAGGAACACTGCCGCTGAGTCAGGAGTTGTTGAAACATGTTAAAAGTTCTTTTCTGGCTTTTTGTCCAAGGTGTCCCAACGCACTATAAGTAATACCATCAGGACCTGGCGATGACATGCGCTTAGAAGCGACTAACGCACCTTCCAGTTCTTCCATGGTGAACGGAATGTCCATTTCTGGTAATCGCGTCTCAGGAACGATCACGACGTCGATGCTCTCGTTCATAATATTCCCGGCAACTCTCGTGCAAAATTCTTCAGTCACCTCGAGTTCTGTTTTTCCATGATGGAGTGCCAAAGCTTTAAAAGGGTACCATTGTTGTGGAGAGGAGCGAAGACCACGAACTGTTCTCCAGATATATGACAGAGGTTTATGAGGGTCTAGAGATTCGCAGAATGCTTTCGAGCGTTCGCTCTCCAGTTTGTAAATTTGTCGTTGAATCTTTTTCTGGAGCCGCCTTGCTTCCCTCAGATCGTAAATTGATCTTGTGCGTCTGTATCGTCGTTCAGCACGCCTTCGTATAGCTCGTAATTTTTCCAGTTCGATGTCAAACTGTGTTACTTTAGACGAAAATGGTAATTTACATTTGGACGCTTGCATAGCTTCCGCTATGGTATTTTCCAGGCTGCAGGCGAGGCCTTCTTGGCAAGCGTTCTCAACACGCGATGCAAACATCGACCAGTCAGTGCCAATTGCAACACCGGAAGAGAAATTTTTTATGACACCATCGATCGTCACCTAGGTGGGTATGTGATCACTCCCATGAGTCTCAATATCGCAAAACCACTTAACTTTGTGAGAGAAGCACCGTGACACCAATGTCAGGTCAAGGAAACTGTCATACGTGAGACCCCGCAGACATGTGGGGGTACCATCGTTCATGATGGAAAGGTCGTAATCGGAAGCCAATGTCACAATGTTCCGGCCCCTGGCATTCATCTTAGTGCTCCCCCAAAGCATGTGATGGGCGTTGAAGTCACCGGTGATGATCCAAGGCCCATCGGTTCTCATTAGAATGTCTTTTAATCTGTCACAGTCAAATCGCAATGACGGAGATATATATCCACCAATAAGCGTGAACGAAACTGCATTCGTCTTCACACGAAGACACACGTACTGGTTGTCGTCATTTGAACTTATTGGGTGCGAAAGATAAGTCAAGTCTGTGCGAATGTAAACAATTACTTTGCTTCGTTCTTCGCAAGCGGCTGAACAAAAAGCTTCATAACCGGACAATCTATAAGGCGTTGATACGTTTGGTTCACATATGACAAGTATAGGGAATTGATTGGCCCGAACAAATTGGCGACAGTCCGAGATAAGAGATTTCATGCCTCTGGCATTCCACTGAAAAATCGACGCATTTTTAACTTCAGTGCGGAAGATGAGATTTTGTTGAGCCATTGTGCTTATACGAAGTTAGCAAGAACTGGATTCAGTGCATCCAGTATTTGCAGTGCACTCTTAGCAGACGGAGATTGTATGCTGCTCAGTAGCGTGCGAATCGTGGCAATTAATGATTGCACGATTGCATCCACTTGCCTGTCTTGGTTGGAAAGATCTCGAACCGGGACGATTGCAGTCACTTGCCTGTCTTGGTTGGAAAGATCTCGAACCGGGAGCGCGGACTGGCCGTCATGAAGCTCCTTTGGTTCGCTTGATGCTGCTTCTCTTTGAAGTGCAGGCCACTCTGTCGCAGTTAGGGTATGCTCACTGGCTTTGTCCTTTACAGCCTTTCCCACGGCATGTGGTCTGGGAGGCAAAGGAGGTGGTACTGATGAGGGATCACGCAAACGTATCGAGGAGGTAGCGGGCGTCCTCGAAGACCGATGTCGACGTGAACGACGCCTTCTAACTTTAGCTGCGGCTTCTCGATGAGATGAGTGATCGCACACCACCTCCTTCAAGATGGCAATTTCCTTCTGAATCCGCGGGAAGTCTTTTGATGTGGCTTCATGGGATCCATTGCAATTAGAGCATTTCTTGACAGTTGCGACGCACTTATCCGCTTCATGGTGGTCGGCGCAGCGGTGGCATACCACCGAATTCTCGCAGACGCTGCTCACATGTCCAAGTTTCATGCATTTACGGCACTGGAGAGGCTTTGGAATGAAAGGCCGCACAGCATGTCTGAAGTACCCCACCTTGCGTGATGTGCTCTTAAACGCAATCTTCACACAGCGAGACTTGCCTAGCCGGGTGACATCAACAAGTTGAGTATCAGTTGTTGACTTGACAAGAAGTTGTAAGTCCTTATTGGAAATAGCGACATCAATGTCATAGATCACGCCGGTTACTACATCACATCCCAAGGGAACATGAGAGCGCACCTGGTTGCCGTCCAAATCAGTTACACTGCGCAGAACGCCCAACGCACTTGCGTGCAAAATGTCCACCGCCAGTATATTCATTCTGGCGTTCACTCTTATGTCCGTTATCTCATTTGGCACGAGCGTTTCCAGAGACCTCGACACAGACTGTCTGTTAAGGCGTTTCATGCTGACGGTAGGAAGTGCAGGCAGAAACAGGATGGTAGAAGTGTTCGATTTTGGCGCTTCACTTACAGTTTGAATAGTTGAGGATGAAGATGTCTTCATGTTCCTTCTCTTCGCCTTGCGGCTCAGCACAGGTTCGAAACCGTCATCTGAGAAGTCCTCACTGCTGAGATAGTAAGCATGAGTATCTTCACTGTCGCTGTCGCACGCTTGTCCCATCCGCTTCCTGGAGGCGGCCGCCGCTGACGCCGCTGGTGCCGGCAGGCGCCCGGGGTGGTCTACATCCATCCCCTCCAAGGGAGCAGCGAAAACTGATCAACAGACTTAAATTACAACTGAAATACGCCAGAGTTAGCAGAAGTAGCTCCTATTCAAAACACACTTCTTTGTCTTCTTCCCCGAGGACAAGAAGGTGCGGCATTTGATGCACGGAGTAAAAGAACAACTTTTTGCTGGGCTCGTGCGCAATCCACCGATGACAGTCGCCCAGTTCATCAGTGAGGCAGCCACGATGGAACGTACGCTCCAGCAGCGGTCGTCACAATTCAAACGCCAGATCCCGGCCACCACTTGCTCTTTCGGCTCTGACAGCGAGAGACAGGTCGTCGCAGACTTCATTCGAAGTATCGTTCGGGACGAATTGCGACAGCTTCAGGCACTGGGATCCCATCCACCTGTGTCAGCCCTCGCGGATGTAATCAGACAAGAAGTCCGGCAGGCCGTCACACCCCTGGCCCCAATCGCACCACCGATTCCCGAGGCCCCAGTCCTGACATACGCAGCGGCATTACGATCCCCTGCGCCACCGGCTACAGATACTGCTATGCGGCCAAGGTACCAGGCTATGCAGCCATTCCACGACACTGCTTCGAGCCCGCCTCTCGGCTCAAGGTTTTCGAGGTATACGAGGTATATAATAAATATATATATATATATATATATATATATATATATATATATATATATATATATATATATATATATATATATATATATATATATATATATATATATATATATATATATTGTGGGCATTTGTTACTTACATCGTCCCCCCTGTCCCCTCATCCCTGCATGATCACAATCACCATCATTCGTTGTCTCTTTGTCCTCATTGCCACTCTGGGTCATCATCACCATCATCGTCTGTGTACTGGCTCTGCCCGTTCGTTTTACTTCATACGTGGTGGAGGTGGATTTTCCGTCCTCTAACCTCCCGCAGCACGCTCTACCCCCTGGAGCTTCGTTCAGGCCGCCGCTTGCGCCCAAAGTCAGGCAGCATGTCCCAGACCGAGCCTGCCGGCGCTGATAACATCAACCACACACCGCCGCAAGCTGCCCCTCCTACTTACATACACGGGCATCAGTGGGAACCCCTGCTCTTCGCTGGTCTTCGGGGAGAAGACGTAGAAGACTGGCTCGATGACTACGACCGCGTAAGGGCCGCTAATAGGTGGGACGAAGCCGCCAAACTGCGTTACGTGCCTTTTTATCTGACCGGAGTTGCGAAGACATGGTATTTTAACCACGTCGTTGACTTACCCGACTGAGCTACCTTCCAGCAGCGGCTGCGACACGTCTTTGGAACACCGGACATTCAATCCGCCGTCGCGAAGAGGACACTCGATACTCGCCGACAACATCCCGGTGAATCGCACACTTCATACATCAAGGATGTCCTCGCACTGTGCCGGCGTGTCAATATATCCATGCCGGAATCGGACAAAGTGCGCCATATATTGAAAGGCATTGGGCCTGTTGCCTTTAATGCCCTCGCTGAGCAAAACCCAGCTACCATCACTGATGTCGTGACGACATGCCAGCGCCTTGATGTGCTGGACTCCGTTCACCTCCAACGGGACATTGGTGACCACCACTCCACGTCACATGGCCATCTGCGAGACCTCATCCGGGACATTATACGCGAAGAATTGCGGTCCATGGGCTTCACACCTCTTACACCGCGTCCTACACAGCCTTCGGGAGTGCCCTTACGTGACATCATCAGGGAGGAACTTACATCCCTAACTGGCACTGCGCCCGTACAGCCACCTGCTTCTCGCCCTATATCCACGTACCCTCAAGTTGCTGCCGTGCCTCCCAGCGACGCTCACGCGACGTTGCCACGTCCATCCTACGCGTCAGTTGCTGCCGCTCCCCCGGTGAACTACCATTCCGTGCCCCCAGACCCTTCGGTTCACCTGACCACGCTATCTCCAGGTGCCCCGAATGCCTTCAATTCCCTACCGTGGCGCACGTCTCGCCTTGCCTGCTACTACTGTGGCTATCGCGGCCACATATCTCGTTTCTGCAGAAAGCGCCAGCAAGATTAGCGTCGGAATGACGTGCGCGAACGGGATTTGTACACTGCAGCGTCTTATCAAGGTCGGCGTTATTCGCCTCCCCCGCACCGGTCTCCATCTCCTCCGGCATCGATTGTACCGCGGAACAGCCGAAACACGAGACACCGCTCGCCTCCGCCCTTCCGCCGTTCCACTTCTCCACTTCGGCCCGCCTCATTCACCTCTGAAATTCATTCGGAAAACTAAGTGATGCAGTTTGTGGAGGAAAAACTGCATTTGGAATTAGAACTGAAATTCCTCCATCAGGCCCGTGTAAGATGGTTTCTGTGGAAGTGGAAGGAGTGCGAGTCGATGTTTTGGTGGACACAGGTGCGACATTGTCTGTGATACGTGCTGATTTGTGTGAACATTTAAGGAAAGTAATGACGCCTTACGATGGCCTCACGTTGGTTGCTGCCCAGGGGAACGTCATTCGCCCTTCCGCGTTTTGTACTGTGCGTGTTTTCATCGACGGCATCCGCCATCATGTCCAGTTTGCTGTCCTGTCCCGCTGCTCTCACCAACTAATTTTAGGGTGGGATTTTCTGTCATCTGCTTCCGCAGCTATTTGTTGTGGACAACGCGTAGTTCACCTCGCTGACACCGACTACATGCTTGACGACGACAATCAGAAGCCACTTCGTCTGGTCGCTGCGAAAGACACCAAACTGCCGCCACTACAAGAGCAAATTGTCAGCATTACGTCCAACGACATCTATCATGGTGATGTGTTGGTCTCACCGTCACTACTTTGCGTTCGTAAAGGTATAGTTCTTCCGTCCGGTGTCGTTCGCTTTTGCAATGGCTCTGCACTTGTCACCGCTGTCAACTCTACACTGGAGAAGATCTTACTGCCACAGGGCACTACTGTGGCCCGTGTTCCCGACTTCGAGCCTGTATTTGTCACGCCACTTCAGGCCATCGCATCCAGAGACCCTTCCCTCGGTGAGCATGTTTCTTCCTCCGCCTTTACCACTGCTATCAGCAGCGACTTGTCATATTCACAGAGGCAGCAGCTGCTCGCATTGTTACAGAAACATGCAAATTCTTTCGATTTTTGCTCGTCTAAGCTGGGCTGCACTAATACTACGGCACATCGAATTCAAACCGTTGGGATATCTATCGTACACCGCCGACCTTACCGCGTGTCTTTAGCTGAAAGAAAAATTATAGAAGAAAACGTTGCTGACATGGGAAGTCATCCGTCCCTTATCTAGCCCTTGGTCGTCTCCTATTGTTTTGGTCCGTAAAAAGGATGGCTCTGTGCGTTTTTGCGTGGACTACCAGGTGCTCAATAAGATCACACGCGAGGACGTGTATCCTATGCCACGCATTGACGACGCCCTTGATTCCCTACAAGGCGCGGAATTCTTTTCAAGCATCGACTTGCGTTCTGGGTACTGGCAGATCCCCATGCATGAATACGATAAGGAGAAAACGGCGTTCGCAACCCCCGACGGGCTACATGAATTCAACGTGATGCCTTTCGAACTCTGAAACGCACCCGCGACTTCGCGACTTTTGACCGCATGATAGATACCGTGCTGCGCGGCCTGAAATGAAAAAGTTGCCTTTTCTACCTGGACGACATTATTATCTTTTCGTCAACGTTTCCTGAGCACATAGAACGATTGGATCAAGTTCTGACGTGCCTTGCCGGCGCCGGGCTTCAAATAAACCCTAAGAAATGCTCTTTCGCTAGCAAATCTATCAAGGTCTTAGGACACGTCGTTAGCAAAGATGGCATCTGGCCCGACCCTGACATGATTTCTGCAGTCCTTCACTTTCGCGTCCCAAAAAACCAAAGCAGCTTCGCAGTTTTCTTGGCCTCGCCTCCTATTTTCGCCGGTTTATCCAGAACTTTGCTTCTATTGCTGCTCCATTACACGAACTACTTGCTTCCAACGTCCCCTTTCTGTGGTCTCAAGAGTGTCAACCGGCATTCGACCTGTTGAAGCGGGCACTCACGTCTGAACCTCTGCTATGCCACTTTGACGAAGCCGCACCGACTATTCTCCATACAGACGCTAGCGGCCTTGGTGTAGGAGCCGTTCTTCTACAATGCGACAAGTCTTCCCTTGAGAAAGTTGTTGCATATACCAGTCGCGTACTCACCCCTGCCGAAAAGAACTACACGATAACTGAGCAAGAGTGTTTGGCTGTGGTTTGGTCGGTGCAGAAGTTCCGTCCCTATCTCCACGGCCGTCACTTCACAATCGTTACGGACTACCATGCCTTATGCTGGCTTTCTACACTGAAGAACTTGTCCGGACACTTGGGTCGGTGGATACTACGCTTGCAGGAGTACGACTTTGACATAACTTACAAGTCAGGCAGAAAACATCAAGACACCGACGCTTTATCTCGTTGCCCGCTTCCAACTACCCATATCAGCGTTGGTGAGAACTCAACCGCCACATTTACCAACGGTTCATACGCTCGCATCAATAAGGCAACCCTTTTCGGACGACGAGCCAACATTTATCTCCCGCCAGCGGTCCGATTCATACTGCAGACGCATGATGGACCACCTTTCGGCAGTTTCTCATCCACCAAACGCGCGACTCCGTCGTCAACTCCTGCACTTTAAGCTGGACAATGGGGTTCTCTACCGCCATGTGTACCACCCTGACGGTCAGAGCTGGGTTCCTGTACTGCCACGCCCTCTTCGGCTTCAGGAGCTCGAAACCTTCCACGATGACTTGATTACTGGTCAACTTGGTTTTAAAAAAACTCTTGCCCGCATTCGATGTCGTTATTACTGGCCTGGCCTTTCTTCTAGTGTAGCGCGGTACGTCTGTTCCTGCTACCCATGCCAGCGTCCTATACTCCCCACGTCTGCACCAGCTCTACAGCCGCTTCCGTGCCCTTCAATGCCGTTCGAGGTTGTAGGTGTCGACCTTTACGGGCCTCTCCCCGTCACATCTGCTGGCAAACGACGGATAGTGACCGCCGTGGACTACCTGACACGCTACGCTGAGACTTCCTCTGTTATAACAGGCTCAGCTGTAGAAGTTGCAGATTTTATTCTTCATGCCGTAATTCTGCGTCATGGGGCTCCTCATGTACTGCTTAGTGACCGCGGCAAAAGTGTTCCTGTCACAAATGATAAATGAAGTACTGCGCGCTTCTGGAACTACTCACAAGACAGCTTAAAGCTACCACCGTCAGACAAATGGCCTCACAGAAATATTTCACCGCACCCTTGCTGACATGACAGCCGTTCACGTCCAACCCGACCACAAAAACTGGGATACTCTTTTACCATTCCTGGCATTCGCTTACAACACCGCCGTTCAGCGAACAACTTGCTACTCACCGTTTTACTTCGTGTACGGACGCACCCTGACTACCTTTCTCGGCGTCTCCTTCTTTAACAGCCATGGGAATTCATGTCAGTCTTCTAGCGAAGAATACATTTCCCGCCTGGTCCAGTCTCACCATCAGGCTCGCATCAATACTGAAGAGAGACAGTACGAGCGGAAGATCTTCTATGACGCATCCCACCGCGTTGTGTCTTTCCAACCTGGTGGCGAGGTGCTGCTTTTGACACATATTCACACTCCTGGTCTCTATGACAAATTCCAACCACGCTTCATTGGGCCATACATTGTTTTAGAACAGACTTCGCCGGTCAATTATCGTGTGACACCACTCGTCGCCCCAACAGACCGCCGCTACCGCAGCACAGAGATTGTCCACGTTTGTCGCTTGAAACCTTTCACGTGACGTTCCCCGTCACTTTGAGTTACGCGGCCAGGGTGTCCGCTTCCAAGTGGGGGGAATTAGTGTGGGCGTTTGTTACTTACATCGTCCTCATCCCTGCATGATCACAATCACCATCATCCGTTGTCTCTTTGTCCTCATTGCCACTCTGGGTCATCATCACCGTCATCGTCTGTGTACTGGCTCTGCCCGTTCGTTTTGCGAGGTTTTTCCTCAAATAAACGCTGACGCAGCCAAGACTACCAAGACTTCATATTATATATATGTATGTATGTATGTGTGTGTGTGTGTGTGTGTGTGTGTGTGTGTGTGTGTGTGTGTGTGTGTGTGTGTGCGTGTGTGTGTGCGCGCGCCTGTGTGTGTGTGTGTGTGTGTGTGTGTGTGTGTGTGTGTGTGTGTGTGTGTGTGTGTGTGTGCGCGCGCGCGCGCACATCCTGTCCACGGCAAGTTCTCTTTTCACCCACTTTGAAGCTAGCGAAACGGCAGCGAGCTTCACATATACTAAGTTTGGTATTACGGGACGTAAATAGACGACGAAGGTATGTGACACGTTCAAACATGATAATCATATTTGTGTCATATAAAACATGATTACATGTTACGCTCATGTATAGCATGCTCGCAGTCGTTTCGATAGCTGCACATATACCAAATTTGGTATCAGGTGACGTGAATTAATGAAGAAGGTAAATGACACCTCTAAACGCGATAATCATGACATGAAAGTTATGTACGGCATAATTTACCTCCACCTCGTAATGTTGCGCGGATTTCAAAGTGGCATATCAACCTCCCTGATCCGTGCTTCGCATATCAGCGATTCCCAGTGTACGTAGGATCTGCCTTTTTTTTAGGGGCGAAGCTCCTTATTCCGTGGGTCGTGCGTCCGCGACGTAGGTACTAGTAGCTGTAGTCATCGTCGTCGTAGTAGTAGTAGTAGTAGTGCACCGTAGTAGTAGGTAACCACCTCCACAGCCGGACTAGAGGAGCGGCACGCGCACACTCATTTTAATTGAGGAGAAAACCCGAGCACGATAATCATAAATAAAAGGATAGTTGTTTCTGATTAAACAACCTACAGAGACCAGTATCGATGACTTATTCTTCCAATAAAGTTTGCCTAATAAATTGTGGGGGGGGGGGGGGCGCAAAGGTCTGTCTTAGCGCTCCCCTTCCCATTAGTTCAGTATATGGCACTGCACACTTTGTGCCCCCCCTTTCTCCACCTCGTTTAGGCGACAAAGAGGGCCAACTAAGGAAGGTAGACGACGGCGTGTGTATGTGCGTGCGTTGTTGCTATCAATGCCATTACGGTGCTGACGTGAACAGTTCTTTGTTCTGTTTCATCTAATAACACGAGCTGTAACTTTGTACGTCATAACTGCTCGTAGCATACGACTTGAAACGTGCAAACACGTTACAATATAAAGTCTTCTCACTTAATTCCTTTAATTTTCGCACGGATCATAAACATACAAAACATTGAATGAAACGCATTGCGCTGTAAGTACGCGAGAAACCCGTGAACAAACAAAAACGTAATATGTGACTTTATTTTTCTATTTACAACAGAAATGAACAAGAAAGGAATGAGCTCAAATACTGCTGCATTGTTCAGACTTCTACGAAAGTCAAGAACACAGGACTCGACGTCGCTCAACATGAACAAATCAACAAACTGTGATGGAATTCATAAAACATGCGAGCGTGATGCTCAGTAACATACCATCTTGTATAAACACTGTCAAGCAAGCGAATGTCTCATGCTGAGGTGGTCGGGGTTCTTTACAAGCTCTGGCGAACATAGAAGCGTGGCGATTTGGGCTAGTTGGTATGATATGACGATTTTTATAGCTCCTCTTGTCTCTTTGTCGTCGTTTTGATCTCGCGCTATAACAATCGTCTGACCAAAAACTACGTTCACAGGTATCCGTAGAAATTATATTATTAATTAACGGAAGTCGACTGAAACGGAAGTCCACCATTATGTAGTTGCTCTGAAAATTCACCCCGCGCAGTCCATGTGTGGTAAGCACACTGATGTGGTGACAGCGACACAATCCGAGTTTGTTATTTGAGGCCCACATTTTATATTATTAGGCTTTATAAAGCGAATCATCATGACACAAATTGTATAGTCTTTTTTTTCTTTTTTTTTACTACCTAGCTATAGAAGTTAGGCTTTGAAAAGCATATTTAATGCGCGTGCATGCCAAACACGGACGTAGCCTGCCATGTCCTCACAAGCAAGCCACGTTTCATTTTTTGACAGTATCAATATATCTCGAAGTTCGCACTACCACTTGTGGAGGATAAAGATAAATCCAGTACGCCCCAATACCCTTCGCATGCATTTTTAAACACTTAAAAAACACGCAGTCTGCATAAAATAAGCGGCCTTTGAAATGTACGAGCATCACTTCACTCTATTCGCTTATCACTGTAAACATTCCTCTTTCCGTGTTGTTTTTTTACACTGGCCTCTCGTATGTCTAAAACGAAAGATGAAGTGTGATGCAAAAACTCTGTTATCACTTACATGTTTTTTCTTTGTGTGTGTGTGTAGCTTTAGTGACAGGCAGTAAAATAGCATGCTTAACAATGCATAGAGAATGGCTAAGATATATCTTACTTTCTCGCATCAAAATTACATCTAGTGGTGACATTGTAGTAACGTATTTACAAAGCTTTGCTCAAGAAATGTAAACGAAAAACAAATCATTCCTCCATGCCATCAAGAGCAGTACAACAGCTATTTTTACGACAAACATTTGCCAATTAGTGCAGAAAAACAGCTCTGACGATTCCATTCACTGGTCAGGCTCACTCAGTGCCATTATATACCTCGCCAGACAAAATAAAAATAAGCTATATCAACCATGCATATATAGCAAAATAACTGGTGATCTCGAAACAAAGGCCCAACACAGTGATCATTCTCAGGATCATTGTATATACTAGAGATGACATGTAACAAAAAGCTACCTAAATTGAATCAAATAAGAATGAACAAATTTTTATTATATATATGCATGAAGCGTGGAATCATCTGTGTGAATGATTCGTCAATTACATGCATGCCGATTGGATACACACTACACTTTTTGCTTTAAGCCAGCATTGTGACTTCTGCTGTGCAGCTTTATGCTCCCTATTTGTATGTCATGATGTGCTTCAATAATTCTTTCTGAAATTAAATGCTTAATATCAAAAGCTATATTACGCTCGTCCTTTTCAATAGATGGCATATTACAAAGTTGACCTCACAAAGCCATCAGCCATTTTTTCCAGCTTTTGACAGCGTGCAAACCGTCAAGTATCGTACAAAAGAGGAAAGCCCAATCATATAGCCCGTAGAGCCGGCACAGTGTTCTTAAATACTTCTTTGAAGACGTCTAACAGTACAAAACAAACAACAACAATACTCCGACAGCAACAGGTAACAAGCGGTACACATGACATCCTGTTTTTGAAAGATTGTAACCCAGATATGCGTTCACATTGCATCTATAAACGAGTTCCACAAAAAAACAAAAAAACAGGCCAGACACTTGGCCGGGGAGACAGCTTGCTGGGTAAATCTCGATTTCTTCATATGGCACCACACTTAAAGCAGCACCAAACGAGCACGGCTCATCAGCACGGAACTCAATAGAGAGTTATTTCACATTTAGGGTCTCAAAACAGCGCATGGATGCTAACCAACACAGTGTCACAAATACTTCCTACATTTGACTGGTTTATAGTTACTTCCGTATTTGCGGTGCTAAACATAAGGTAAGTTTCATGTTGCACCAAGACGTTGAAGGGATGCCAAAGCGAACAACTCATTTTCTGCTAAAAGTAAATTAGCACATTGAAAGGCTAGAAATGGCTCTTGAAGTCGCTTGGCAAGCGTGGAAAACGAGAAAAAAAATTATGGGTGATAATGTCACTTTGGTCTTCCTGCACAATGCAGTTGCAATGTCAAAGGCTTTAACAGCGTCCTCTGTGGAATACACACCCATTTATCAGTAAAAAAAAAAAATGTAGTTAACTGTTCTCTGAGAGTGTGCAAACAAATTTGGAAAGATTCATCAATTTTTTAGCTACCATACCTGCATTCCCCAAAACAACATTGAAACACGTGACGCCAAAATTACAATGCCGTGCAGAGATTTCAGAACTAAATTTCACAATAAATATCATTTTATGCTATAATAATGAACTTATGGTGGTGAACTTTATGGCGATAGACTTACAATTTATGTTATTAACACTCTAATTTGACTCGGTGTTTAACTTTCACGTTCCTTTACGCTCAAAATTCTCTTGTGTCATACCAGTGGTACAGCATCACATGATGTATGATTCCATTTTAATCAGTGGTCCTTGGTTTATCTGAATGTAGTCACTCAGTTGTACAGCACACACACAGTACACAAGGAACAGAGAAAGGTGCGATTAACTGCGTCTGTCATAGGCAGAAGAGTCCAGATGGTCGAAGTCCTTCACAAACTGTCTTTCAGTAAAGAAAGGTTCATTAGGAGTGACGTTGGTGGTAGTGGTAAAGTGTTCTCTCTTCACTTCTTGCATGATGAGAACTCGCAAGAGTGAGGAGTCACCTCGCGCTTCTCACACGTACACATCAGAGTTTTCTTCACAGGCGATGACACGCTCGAACACCACAAATCGAGCTCGGCGGTGTCGGTCAGCATATATGTTAAGTTGAGGCGTGACAGAATCGCTGTCACTTGATCGCACGCCAGCATATGATTGTCATCGATGGCAGCGAAAGAGAGGAGGCCGTTCGCTCGTAAGTCCAACTTGTGAAAAGACGCCCTCTTTGTTCTTGTTCCTTTGTTTTCTGTCCATTTTCACATTCAGTCGAGGTACATACGAGACAATCGCCTCGCACAGCTTTGGCACTACAACAATATCTTCGTCGTACATTTACAAGTACACATCAGCCAGGCTCACACGTTTTTTATAAGTATAGACGACAAAAGTAGTTCATCACGTTGACACCGCAATAAGTAGTGATGCACTAGTATTCCGCACAAGAAATTAATGTGTCGGAATGTTTATGATAGCCAACGCTCACGACTTGATAATGAAACTTTGTGCTTGTGCGTCACAAATGCTCAGAAATTTCGATGACTCACGAGGCACTCACAATACACAGCCACACAATAGGATTCACTTTCAGCATCATTCACACTGATGATGGTGCAGAAACGATTCATGTCGGACGACCTCTCGTTGTGCCTAAGCTTTCTAACCTAAGTACTCGCTACTTTGTTGCTCAAACTACAATGGCACACTGTCGGTCCAAGCTGCAACACGAGGATCCCATCATCCGAATGTGTTTGAGCATCTCCACTTTGAAGAAATCGTGAGCTGGGACGAGTCCAGCGATATGTTCTTGCGAATTCGTTGGCAGTGGCACTGTTACCAGCAGCGCAGTAGATCCCTTAGGAACTGAGGTGCATCCATGTGGTGAAGAGCAGCTTTCGCAGTGCCACCCTACCTACGAGGGTCCATCAGCTGGCCAATCCTCTGTCGAGGGTCCAGCCCCGTCGGCGGCACCGGGGTTCGGACAGTTGACGTACGTGACGTTGAGACTAACCCTCCTGTTTCTCTTTTTCCTCTCCAGGCTCGTTATGACATTCGAGACGTCTGTCACCAGCTGTGCGAAAGAAGGTCGTCGCTTGGGGTCATCCTGCCAGCACTGCAGCATGATGTCGTAACTGAATACAAATAGAATGAGATAACAATGTAATTATGAGCACCGTTATCATTAAAACAAATGTACCCATTAAGCAATCGTCATCAAGAAAGGATTCTTTCATGCTGACTTACAGTTCATCTGGGCAATAGCTTGGCTGTTGCATCCTGCGTCCTTGTTTAAGGAAATTGACGATGTCCCAGTTGTCAACTTCCGGATACGGCGTCACCCCACGTGTCATAAGCTCCCACAAGAGCACACCGTACGACCACTGCATCAGAAAAAAGGAACAGTTATACTTAATAACCCGTGATATAACTCGATTCCAAGCCATCTGGATGTTAAGCACTGGTGCGAAACGGCCAGTACCATGCGCCAGCGAGAAATCTTACCACGTCCGTCTTGTGGTTGTAGATACCCTTCTCCAAGCTCTCAGGTGCCATCCATTTGACGGGAAGCTTTGTCTTCTTGTTGTCGCCGCTGTAGTAGTCCTTTTCGTAGACGTCACGTGAGAGACCGAAGTCAGCCACTCGAACAATGAAGTCTTCACTAAGCCTGCAATGATTAAATCGTCACTAGAGCTATCGTCATAGACAAGAAGCAATAATAAGCACACAAAGGGTACTTACATGCAGTTGCGAGCCGCCAGGTCTCTGTGCACAAACTTCGTATCAGCCAAGTACTTCATGCCTTCAGCAACGTGGATTCCAAACGTGATCAAATCCTTGACAGTTGGGTTCTAAAGGAACAAAAAAAGTTCATGTAAAAAATTATGTACTTAACAAGTAAAAACCCAGCAAGGTTATTAGTTCCTCATCATAACAGCCGTTATCCTTACGTTTCGTTCGTCTCGAATGAAGGATAGCAGATCGCCGTATTTCATGTAGGGTATGATGACCATCAGGCCTCCTGATTCGTCGATGCTGAGTCCAATGAGAGGCAGCACATTCATGTGATGGAAGTCCTTCATAATGAGTGCCTCCTCCAGGAAAGCCTGGCCATCTGCCTCGCCACCACGAGAATCTGCTGCATCTAAGAGGCACGTAGAATAAGAGCTCGCACTAATAGCACAATGAATCCATTATATCTGTGGAACAAATACCCCATTTGCTAGAAGCCATTCTTTATAATAACATGCACTATTCACTAATAACATGCACTATTCCTCTGTGTTCATACATGAACACAGAGGAAATTGATTGGAAAGATTAGCGCTGCTGCTTAACAAATGCATATTTCAGCAAAACCGCATTAAAAGGCAAATTGGTTTTAGCACGAAGTGCCGAAAAGAAGTTTATTGTTTTTCCGCATATATTTGATTATACATATCTCGCAAAATGTAAATCTCTCAAGTAGCCATGGCAATATAGTCAGGTGGGCTACTTCTGGTTAACTGAAATGAAATATTAGCTTATTGTGATTTATAATAAAATGCAAAAGTTCACAAGTTTTAGTGAAGACTATGATAAAACATCAATATTCTGAAAACTATTTTGGTTATAATTTAGTTATTACCTTTTATTTTAGTTTCGTTTTTCATATATCATGGTCCCATGAGAATTTGGGAAATCGGGCTTTGATTACTTTATATGTCTGCTATATAACTCATATAATTAAGAAAACCTTTTTTATAATGAAGCACAAAAAATACACAAAGCGCATGTAGTACTATACGAATCAAGTAGAAGGCCAAAAAAAAAATACACCATCTCCCTCTAAAAGGAGCCATGTGTAAATGCGAATCAGCGGGCGCTAACGCTTACGCTGGCGGTGACGTTGATGCTGACGCCCATCGTGGTGTTACGCAGAAGAGCAACCTACGGAGGTGCATAGCACGCAGATATAAACAGGTGTTTCCTACTGGAAAATGCCAATCGCTGCTAATGGGCACTGAGAGACAGAAGACTCCGATTGTACACAGAGACTCGCAGATCATTTTTAGTTAACGGGCATGCTGCAAATTTTTATTGTTCGAACGCGCACAGGAGAAATCTTTCCCCGGCACTACCTTGGAGGTCAAGATCCAGTGTCAGTATATACGGGGTGGCCAGCGAACGGTCGTACAGCACGAGCAGTAGGTTTCTTCAATCAAGAAACTTGCTAGCAGACCGTGCCTGCGTCGGCGTTACGAGGCGAGAAGAAGGGGGGGGGGGGGGGCAAAGGAGAGGAGATAGCGCAGGTGCAATGGGGGTCTAAACGCCGCGCACCAGATGGGGGTTGACCCTAAACTGCTTAGCATCTAATAAATGGTCGCCTGTGCTCTTGTTGGCTGTGTACTGTATCTTAGGCAATGAAAAAAATGTCTCAATGAGCCAGAAGTGTTTGTTTGTATTGAGGATATCTCACTGGCATTAATATACTCATGAAGTCACCAGAAGTCGGCAGATGTTCTTTGCACACAACTACAAAACAAGTAGGGAATGAGAGTACTGACTGTTGTGAAGAGTTTTGACAGCAACTTGCTGAACTTCCCCCTTGCCTTCCAGCTCCAGGGTACCCCGGTAGACACAGCCAAAGTGACCTTGAAGTTGAAAAAATATAGGTGAGCTGCTGCACATGACTCTTTACTTGAAAGTAACAACGTATGGGCCTTTAGACTAATATTTTACACTGTTTTCGAGGTGAAACTACCAGTAAACTTATTGAAAATGCTAGCAAAGCAAATACTGCTTTACAAGAGACATTGGTGGTGCTGTGCTAAATTTCTGCAGATTTTCGAAAGCTATGATGTGCATAACTTTCGTGCACTCACAAACAGCTTTTTTATAAAATCATTAAACGTTAAGTGAGTCTCATACACACCTAATTGTATTGATTGATTGGTATGTGAGGTTTAATGTTCCAAAACCACCATATGATTATGAAAGACGCTGTAGTGGACAGCTCCGGAAATTTCGACCCCCTGGGGTTCTTTAACGTGCTCCCAAATTATTAGTTGTATTGTAACTTAAGGTTGTTCCTATGCACCTATAAGACCCATGACACTCCTCACAAGTGGACTTTCGCCTGGAAAAATGCATCGTATAAAGGGTGAAGACCACAGTATGACTATCTCGGCACAAAGATAGTTTTATTGCTCTAATCATGACGTCTGGCCCTCAATGGGATATTAGGGTGAACTTACAATCACCACGATTGTAATTGCACTCGCTATATGCCAATAAAACTATATTTCTAGTTCATCCATAGCCAACAAATGCTATAGACACAGTACAAACACTCAGACAACAGTACAGAGATGGACTGTAGGCGCTGTTGTCTTGTGGTTCCTACCGTTTACCATTTTTTACAAAATGTACCATTCGGCCCAAGTAAGCGCTCTTGCACTACTACCGCTGTTTCTGCCTAGATTAAGCTGACAAGAATTTCGTTTCAACAATGTACCAGCATTAGCTAAATGTGAGTGTACGCGTCAAGCAGTCACTGCGACGTACCTTGACCAATGACCGGGCCCAGTACGAGGTGCTCCCGCTTGAACAGAAGTTTCTCGGATTCCAGCATAAGCTTCGTTTCTTCATCGATCTGGAAGGGCGAGCTGATGAGGGCCTGTCGGGCGTCGGCCTCGCTGCCTTGCACGTAGCCTGTGTTAGCGAAACAACCAAACAGTGCTGCTTTCACACCCTGTCCTGGCGCCCAATTTAGAAGGGAGAGACATTTCACCGCGTTGCCCAGAAGAATATTTTTTAATTTAGAGAGAAAGGGTGCATCATGCAGGCGAGTGATAGAGAGAGTAGTCAGTCAGCTAAGAGCCGTTCGTTCATGAAGCGAGGATGCACTTGAATACAAAGTACACGCTAAGCATATTGCGCTCAAAAGTTACATTTTTTTCTAGACCTCAAGGACATTACTGCCGAGTCGTAGCATTGACTCATTTTGCTAATGGAGAATGCCATCTGTTTGTAATTTGATTCACGGCTTCTTGCCAGTTCATAAGTCCTGCCAACTGCCATTATTGTATGCCTCTACTATTGCAACCTCTGGAATGAAACTTATGGCCATCGTACCTTGTCTAGCTTATAACATTGGCCATCTGAAAGAACATGTGTAATGAACGTATATTGGTGTTCGCGTTTGTGGTTCATTTTTCACTAGTACTGTGCAGTAGCAGTTTACAGTCAACATCTTTTGATAAACTTTATTCTTCCAAGCTCGCCATTTCATTGATGTCCTTTTTTTTTAACCAAAGCTTTTGCTGCACGAGCATCCGTGATTATTGCAGCTTATTTTAGCACATATCAATTTTATGTGCAGTAGCATAACAGATGATTAAGTAACTATTCGCACTGGTTTAGCCTTAAAAAGAAAACTGAGAAAGAAGGGCAGTTACTACGTGTTTATGCGTGGTGAAATGAAACTACTTTTCTGTTCTTGGGCATCAGCTACAGAAATCTCCCATGGTTGCAGAGGCTGCAAAAAAAAGCTTTAAAAACTTTAAGAATAATTTGTACCTTCAAAACCTGTTTTGAGAAATATTTTTAAGAAAAACCGATGTCCATTGAGACGATGTCTTACTTGAGCAAATCATTAGTATTTCCCTCTGCTAAAACTACAATGTTTATTGTACTTCACGAGCGAAATGTTCATTATATGACACCTAATCGAAGTGCCCGATAAGCACAATCAGGGGCGTACAGCCAGGGTGTGGCAAGCCAATCCTGTGCCCCCCCCCCCCTTTAATTTTTTTCGCCATGGCACATAGAGCGAAAAATGACCACTTCAAGGGGATTCCCCTCTAAAAAACAAGAAGGTGCCCCCCCCCCCCCAAAAAGAAAATTTCGGCAATGTGCCTGGGCACAATAATGGTTTTACCAATTATATATTAAACATTCCCTTCTACTAAGGAATACTAATGAGGTTACACCTAAGATGTGGACGACCTTGTACACTTTACAAGCTTTGTACAGAAATAAGGCTTGGAAAATGACTCCAAGTGCCACATTTACGTTACTGTGTTTCTTGAGGGTACTTTCCTTGTTCCTTTTCGAAAAGTGGCATTCTTTTCAACCACCAACTAACCTGTCGGCTAGGACACTAAGAACGCGGTAAATATTGCTGCATATGAGTAATTTATGGGCGCGTTAGGTAATAAACGGCTGCCGCTTTAAGAGGTTCTCGGTATTTCGTTCTCTCTATCCAATTCATGTGGTAGAAACTGTTCAGGATACCGCTGAATAATCTGAAGCATTATGTATAATGTCGTCTTAAAATATATAAAAATATAATCACGATTCAGCCTCCCTCCCCCCCCCCCCCCCCCGAGATTCTTTTCATCTCTGAATTGTATTTTCACACTCAAGCTTCATCACTTAACTCTACTATGCAAAAACCGATTTCTTCTCTACCATGAAACCTATCACACAACTTAACAGCGCGTGATACGCCGCTGTCAAAGCTACATTCACTGTGATGCATCTGTAAAGAAAGAGAGAAAGCATGGTTAGTAGGTTAGTTTGATGCTTCTGTTTACTAGTAATGAAACAAAAAAAAATCAGATTTCGCTTCTCTTTGTATTATAGTGTAAGCTTTATGCAAAGCCCCAACCACTGCTTCGTATTTTCTCCCTCGTTTGGTAACAAAAATTGACTTCCTTAAGGCACTGGAACTTTTGCACAGAAACCACAAACAAAGACTGCTTAATCCATGGTTTAGTGTTCAACCATATTACTTCTCAAGAGTCGAAATCTCCGACATTATTGGACGAAGCAACACATCTTTTTGTTATCACCTTTTCTGTTCACGTACTTAATGCCGCCAATTTACTTCAAACTATTTGCATCCGTGCAACATGTTAAAACATATTCCAATATACAGAAACCCATACACGTATTGACATGCCTTGGAAAGCCCTATTTGTGTTCCGTTCGTGGAGCATAGGTGCAAAAGAACCAGTGATTTGATCAGCAACTCTTGAAAACAAGATTTAGAATTACTTCTCCAGGCTGTTGACCACCGACAATTTTTCTAAAAAGTTATACACTCAAACCTCTTATAAACAAATTGCATCTTGCACTAAACTGATTTCGTTATATCCGAAGAAACATTATAAAGGTATATCTCTAACGCTGTAATTATTGCAAAGCCATACTTTATTTACTTTGTTATAACAAATATTTTGTTCTATCCGTGTTTGTTATAGTGAAGTTTGAGTTTTATTACAGCGTAATGACCACTCCTAGAGAGGCAGCACTGCCCAGCATTCCATCCCACGTCCGTGTTAGCCATGCACTCAGCTCCAGAACTGTGGTGAAACCAGAAAGCCACGAGGGTAAGAAGGAAAGCATATTATGCTCGTGTGGGACGTGCCAGCGTTTTACCACCTCTTACCCTGAATTTGTGGCAGACCCGTAGGGGCGACGTCGCCTGAAAATACGCACAAAAAAAATTCTGCTCGGCCCCGAACAAGCCAATTTCCATGGTGTGAAAACAGCACAACAATTATGTTACCTATGCAGCTCCAAGGAAGCTGTTTTCTTTTTTTTTTGCGTAGCTCAATTTTGTTTCTGCATCCCGTTGGGAAACTGCCAGCAGTCTCCACCACCGCCATTGCTCTTTTGCGCTGTTTCTTTCTCTTATTTTTATTTTATTTTATAGCCCTGCAGGTTTCATTCATATACAAATCGAAGATGTTTAATTACTCTTTTTTTAATTATCATGACCATTCATTTGAAGGAACGTTTAAGCTTGGAGAAAGTTTAATGCTAAAATGATGCATTGGGGCTGACGGGCTGCTTTGACTATCTGCCATCGTTTAGGATCCATGCTACTACTGCAGATTTATCTTAAAAGGCTGTCTAAGGGGGTCTTCTCTCATCACTGTACTATATAGCAGTGCTTTATATGCGACCGTTCGTCTCTTCTCCAGTCAATACTGTCAATTTTATTGGCATGTATGTTCTATTTTACAAGTGTTAGGAAAAAGGGTAGTAGACAATTATCTTCTTTGCGACGTCATTAAAGTCCTCTTTAGGGTAAAAGTATGGGCAAGCTGTCTCCAGTTACAATTTCCAAGCGTGAACGGACTTTGTCCCTACACCTTCAAACTTCATGCGAATATTAATGGTAGCCGGCTAAAGGAGGACTCAAGTTTAGTTCAGTCAAAATGGGGCCTGATGTAATCGGTGACATCGCTGACATTTTACCCCATTGCCGGATGTGGACAAAATTGGCTCGAAAGGGATGAAGATCGAGGGTGGGAGAGGAGTTGGAGGGTGTCATTGCAGTGTGACTGAAAGGTCTTTATTGTTTATTTGAACTTTGTGCGTATCCTGATGAATCCCGCCTAATTCGAGAGAATTGTAATCGCTAACGACGTCAAAAATGACGCGTTAGCTCTCACATAACAGCATTTCTTTGCAACATACAAGAATGATCTGAAACTTGCACATTTTCAAGATAGCTTAGTCACGATATTTTGTTGCATGGTTCCCACGTGTTCTTGTAAAAGTGACCTAAAGTTCACGGCTCAGAACACACATTTAGTACTTCGTCCCTAAAACCGAGCTGCGAAGTGATTACGCATTAAAATGGCGTATCAATAAGTGTAAACCATCTTGTTTTATAACTTTTTTGAGTGTGTGTTTCATTAATATATTTTAAATGATAGCGCACCCGAGCAACGTTTTGATAACATCGTGCGAGCGTCGACCTTAGAATGCTGTATTTTCTAATACATCGGCAAGATGCAACGAGTGTAGTGACGCAGGCATCGGCGTCACGCCTCTGTCTGAATGCATATTCCCACCAATAGTGCATATGCATCTCAATGAAGCCAGCGCAGCAGAGGGCGCTCTCAGTGCTTGGGCATCACGTAAAAAATCTTTGTTACTACTCGTCTACGCTAGACGCTGTATTGTCAAATGGTCAATGGTCACGCGATTTTACTAGGAAATTGCTAGCGTGCATATTTGCTGATATAACCTAGACCTTTGCTCCTGCGGTTCCGTAAGATTAATCGCTTCTTTATGTTACCACGTCTTTAGCACATAATGGCAAAATGTCTTTCGTTAGATCACTATCATTTGCGAGAAATAAGGAGAAAAACAAAGCACTGCGAGTGGTTACTACATTTGCTATGTCAACAACATTTATAGTTTACATTTACTGCAAGTTTTGGCAGTTTAAAGCACTCACTGTTAGCCCCGCCTCCTCTGGCGCCATTCTCGACGTGACGGTTGTCGAAGTCGACGAAGTAACCCGGCGGCGGCGCCTTCTTGGCACCACGTCGTTGGTAAAAAAACACTCCCACTGCGATGAGCACGATGAGAAACACCGCTACGACAACGCCGGCGATGACTCCCGTGTTGACGCCGGACTGGTCCGGCACAAGCTTGACGGCACCCACCGGATAACTCATACCCGCGTACACAATCTGCGTATTGTACAACGTGTACAAGGAATCAATGCTATATCTCTTTGATTTTTTTTTCGCATATGTCCTAATGCGCTTCCTACATAGATATTTTGCAGCCAATATAATAACTGCGTTCAATACGTTTTTCGCTTCTTAAGCTACGAATTTGAGGATCCGGGCAAAAGCGAAAAAGAGAGAGAGAGAGAAAGGGAAAGTCTTTGTAAACTCAGACCCCATATCTTTGGTTAAGTTTTTTTTCAATGGTGGTATCACATCGTTTATTGATGAAAATGTTAAGAGGGGCGGGGGGGGGGGGGGCAAAAAGGACCAGGTTTTCGAGTTTTAAAATAGATTCTAACCTGTAATATACAACAAAAAATGTAGTCTTGCCTAAAATCAGTCAACAGAATAGTGTGTTAAATTTATGCACGCAGATAATAAGTAGGACAACAAATAGGAAGACATGTTATAAAAGGTATTCTAAAGTTATCATAAAAAAGCAATGAAAGCTCGTGTCATATTGCGCACTAGATGCCTCATCACGCACACTGAGGTAAAGGGATGGGAGGCAATGTTCGAGCTGGTTCGAGGCCATTACAGCTAACATCGTCATAACTTTCATTGTAGAGAAAAAAAGGATTGTTCGTACACAATGCCATTGAAAATCTGCCGAAACTTGCTTACGGCATAGTTACATAAGATTTTTGTCGTGCCTAAATGTTTAAATAAACCACATACCACATAATACCACCAAACGTCAGTACGTAATTTTTTTCTTTGGATCACTTGGTTTGAACCTTCCAACATCCTTACCCTGCGCCATGTGGATACAAAATTTTTTTTTCATAGAGTGGCAAGGGAACGCGGACGTTTTTTCTGTGTACCTCCTACCAAATATAAGAGTTTAAAGCTGCCTCACCTGTTATATATTGTCGTCAAGCAGTGTAATAAATTACAACATTGATTACTCAAAAAAGTTGGCGAATCGGAAGGAACGTTACAAAAAAGAAAGGTAATCGACTAATTACACAACAAAAACGTGGCTGATACTCCTGTTTAGGCATCGGTATAACAGGATAGTGAAACAAGTCTTGAGATAGATAGTTTAGCGTTTATTCCGCACTCTTTCAGCAACAGCTATAAATTGCAAATTCACGTGAAGAACGGCAAGGAGCGCGAAACTTGCAGCACACACCTCAAGCAGAAAGCACGCACGAAATTAGCATACCCAGGACGAGCGCGGATTCAACTGTCACAGCTCGACACATGAAGCGTGTTTCAAACTGAAATGAAGATGCACGAAACGAGTGCACGAGTATACACATGACAAGTGTGAATAACTGTCACAATTATTCCCTCCAGGCGAGTTTGCAGCGCGCTCCTTTCGTAAACGCGGCCGCGGCAGCGAGCGAAGTGGCCTTCGTCCTTTCCCGAATTACGAGTCTGATAAGTGCGCGGAGTAAAGACCCTGCTTCGTCGATACGACGACCTTTAGAACGCGCCCAACACTAAACCCAATGCGAGCCCGTCGATAACAAAAACGCGCTAAAGTTTCGGAACTCTGAGGACCACCATATGATGAGTGCTGTATATAAAGGGCTTGCCGTTAACATTCCCGACAACGTACGCTTTGTGGCGTAGTGGTTAGTGCCACGCGCTTCGAATCGGGAAGTTGCTGGTTTGACTCTACGCGACCAAGTCTTGCCTTCAAGTTCATTTCTATGCAATCTGTTAGCATACATCTTAAAACGTCATATCTGTGATGAAAATACGTCATCAGAGCCGTGGTGAAACCCAGCATGGAATACTTTCGTGCTAAAAATCGGTAAATTTGCGGTTAATTATCGCACAGTCTTTTCTTCACGTACAAGCGTGTTGCTTACAGACGCCATTTGGAACCTTGATCGAGCCAACTCGCACACTTACGTCGAGGGAGTGAGGCAAGTTCTCGTCGAGCATACCAGGCCTCAGGACACACACGATGACACCGGAGCTGATGGTGGTGACGTTGCACGCATTGTCAATACCGTCCACTCGGACAGACACCTGGTCACTGTCCTGGAGAACTTCGAAGTGGTTTCCCTGAGATGCATGAGGCAAACTTAGGGGCACTGCTAATGGGGCTTCGACTAAAAAGCAGGATGGTTAGAATAGATGTAAGCAAATAATACATGTTAACTATTTGGATGACACTAACACTCGTGCATGGAATATCAACAGGACAGAAATCGGCTTAATCGTCATTCCTTTTATCTCGGTGTAAAGTAGCGCAATATGATGCGAGGCAGAAATGTGCCACTACATTTGAAACGTTGGAAAGCGCTTTTATTTCCAGTGAATGACACACACTGAAACATTGTATGCCACTTGCGTTTTAAAATTATACTGTTTAAACATGTAATTACAAAACTCAGAGAAAAAAAGACCAGGCACTAAGAAAGGAGGTATCAGTTAATCAACCTGCAACGCTGTGGAGCCAGCATGACAAATAGAAGAAAAATTTTACGAAGAAAAAAACTTGAATAACGTAAAAAACGTGAATAAACACTCCTTGCGGGCATGAAGTTTTTAACCATGCTGTAATGCATGTAATGGCTGAAATATGCGATGTCATAAAAATGAGGGCTATGGTTAACTATTATCCCATTTCTGTGCTTTCCAAGTCCGTCGATCTGTATCAGTCTGCATATCTGTGCGTGTTTGTGTGCGCGGAAGTACACGTGCAGATCGTTTTATCACGGTAATACACGCAAGTGGCTAGTATGTTTATACGGTGTTTATACGTAAGCAGCACATAGGCAATAGTATGTTGTTTTTGTTTTTTGTTTTTTTTTACTCCAGAACATCTCTATAGAACGAGTTCTATAGGTCGATCGTGTACCCAGCGCACTCACTGTGATCTGTACGGTGGGCTTGTCGGGGTTGATGCCGAACCCTTCTTCGGGAAAGCGGTCGAAACGCGGCGACGGCCTGTATACGAAGTTGAAGTGGCCTTCCGACGCGTCCGGGCGATTCGGCAGGTGCAGACCGTCCATCTCGAACTTAACTTGCACCAAGATGGGCAGCAGGTGTGCTTCCAACTGCGCGGGGCTGATCACGGTGGAATCCTTGAGCGACGCCACGGGACACACCATCCGTTCGCCACCTACCACAGCACGACAAACCTGCAGGTAACGACACTTATAAAATTTTGGGGAAAAAAACTGTGACATTATAAGAGGGCCATAAAAATGCATCACAACATAGTTACCCTTTAATGATATTGAAGCGAGCCTTTCTAAAGTATACGCACTTGACTTCCGCTTCAGCAAGGAAAATGTCACTGCATCACAAGACTTAAACATTGTATACCGCAAGCTTTTTTTCGATACATACTATCGCTCTTCTCTTTCTCTCTTTCCTTTTGATGTGGTTTCGCTGTGGCAAAATCACGACACCCGAACTTCATCGGACAATGCCGTTTCAAATCGACTTAAATGTGGCAAAGTTTTTACACATAACTTTATAGTATACACCAGTGTAAATGATCGGCAAGCACTAGATTTCTCTAAACCTGGCGGCACATTCGTTTGGCAACACCAGTCACTCACCTTTCTGATGTACTCGTGCCTCTTGTGGTTGAGAGATGTCAGCCTCGTTACCATGACAGGCTCGTATACACTGTCCAGATGAGCACCCCTCACCACTATGGTGGTGTTGCCCCTGCAAAGATGGCCTAATGCATCGTTCCTCTGCGCATGCTCCCGCAAAAGCCACAATGTACTTCCAGGAAGTCGATACAAGCATGCGTTTCAGATCTGCCTGTAAATGTTTGCGCAATGTAGCCTCAGAAACAAGTGGTAGTCACCGCGCACCGCACCGTGGTCGCCATACTCACTTGAATGTGGCTGTTTTAGGCGAGATGTCGGTGATCTCTGGGTCCGGCCTGTAGGTGAACAATGAACTGCTGTCGCCGTCTTGGACGAAGGGAACCTCGGTGCCGTCTATGGTGAGAGTGACTTGCGCATCTTTGTGCACACTTTCTGCGGGCGCGGCAGTGGTCGTGCACTGGAGGAACTTCCTTTCGCTCCTGAGTAGAATCAATCAAAAGTCACAGTTTCGACAAAAGGGCGAAGCAATGAGTGCGACAGCAACATATTCGGATGTTTTACGACGCGTGGCTAGCATTTTGAGGAGCAATAATTATTGTAGTAAACATGCGCTTGCTAAGTAATCAACTTTCCTGCGGCGCGGTCAGATGACCACAACATGGCTCGAGCGCGCAGTGACAGCGTGTATATACGAAGTGAGGCTGGCAGTCAACTCATCTATATCCGATCTCGCGTAACGCTACAAAAGGCTGTTGCAATAGAACACGGCCGCTCCGGGTACACTCTTGGCACCGTTTTTTTCGTGTCGAGAGCGCTGGCCGTGAAAGCTCCCGCCTGATGTGGGGGCACAAGGCGCGCGCTGATTGTGGCCGCGGTAGCGCGGCAACCATAGCCCCCCCCCCCCCCCCCCTGTTCATTCGCGAGATAACACGTGCGCGCAGACTACCTCGGCCGGAAAAGCGATGTTCGCTAAGCAGAAAGTGCGAGCTAGCGCATCCTTCTTATATATATATATATATATATATATATATATATATATATATATATATATATATATATATATATATATATATATATATATATATATATATATATATATATATATACACATATATTCAGTGCACCCCCCAAGCTGAATCGGAGATTGCCCCGCAAAATCACACATTCCGGAATGCTTCAGTGAACTTCTCCGCTTTCAGTGCCTACCTGTATATCCTACACGGGCTCTCACCAATGGTGACGGTCTGCTGCGACCCGATGTTAAGGTTTACTCCGTGGAGAGTTATGTTGGTTCCGCCTGAAGCGGGTCCGTAATTTGGTTGCAAGCCAGTGAAAGTCGCAACCTGCAAAGGAAAGGTGTGCTTAGCACTGCGACAAAAAAAGAACCTTCAGAACGAAGAGCTTCAAAAGAAAAAAAAAATTACAAGAGAGGAAAGACAGGTATATTCGCCAGCCTAGAAAAACCTGTATGCCAGCCTGAAGTGACGAAATGGACGAGGGAGTTAGAAAGCTAAATGTGGAAATTTTATGGATTCTAGTATTGTGTAACCTAAAGCCAGTGGCACACACCCCATCTCGGGAAGTCGTCAAGACCTGAGCAGTTTCGTGACTATGTTTATAATATACAATTTCTATAAAGAAGAAATCGGATAGAAATTATACGAAAGTATTAAAGTTAATTGGAAGATCAGGTTTCATAGATAAGTTCGTGAAATCAAAGAAGTCGCAACAATAGTGTACCAACAAATCAGTGCAAGCCTATTGCACACACATTTGTTTACTCTTAATTGCTTGGGATCCTATGAATGCACTCGACCACAATGTTGTAAAAAAAAAAAGTACATTTCGGCTGTTTTCAAAAGACGGCCTATACCACCCATATAAATATGTATCAACAAAAGGTCACGAATACATTATGTGCATACTAGAATGAACTAGATTATATCAACCCGGCTGCGGTGGCTGCATTTTCGATGGAGGCGAAAATGATGTAGGCCCGTGTGCACAGGTTTGGATGGACGTTAAAGAAAACGAGTTGGTCGAAATTTCCGGAGCCCTCCACTGCGGCGTATCTCATATGCCGGTTTTGGAACGTTAAACCCAACATAACAATCATTGAATGATCGATTTATATGTGGGGTTTAAACGTCCCAAAACCACCATATGATTTAACGTGCACCCAAATATGAGCACACGGCAATACAGCATTTTCGCCTCCATCAAAAATGCAGCCGTCGCATTCGGGATTCGATCCCGCAACCAGCGGGTCGGCAGTCCGAGTACCTTAGCGACTAGACCACTGCAACGGGGCCACATATCAATCCGTCACGGTTATATCAAAAACGCGATGGAGGCGAAAATGCTGTAGGCCCGTGTGCTCAGATTTGGGTGCACGTTAAAGAACCCCAAGTAGTCTAAATTTCCGGAGCCCTCCAATACGGCGTCTCTCATAATCATATGGTAATTTTGGGACGTTAAACCCACTTATCAATCAATCATATCAAAAACAACATGTACGCGTACATGTCGAGAGCGGTAAAGGTATTTTTCACAAGCTGCATAACAGTAGCGAAGGTCGATCTTGTCAAATTACAAAAAATAATTCGCGTGTGTTCTTCATCGCAGGGACGAGTGACGTTCGCACAAAAGCACCCAACTAACTCACCTCGTATTCGAAGCCCTCGGCAATGGTGCGCTGGTCCTGAACGTCGTATTTCTTCATGTCGTCCCAGTGAGTATCATTTACGGATATCATGATATCCGCTTTGGAGCCGTATTGGCCAGGCGGCGTTTTGCACTGGACCCTGTAAAAGTGCGGCAGGAATACAGCCAGTAAAGCCGTTAGCACATGTCGATGCTGGTACCCATTACGATTACCTTTACGGATTTTAATAATCAGAGGTGTATAAATATTTGAGAAAGGCGAAAAAAAGATTACGCAACTCTGATTCGCGCATGGTCTAAAGAGATAAATAAACATTACATTACGCTAACGAAATAAACTATTTAAAGTCGGATAGAGGACAAGAGAGCTATATAAAAATGTCTAGGTTGGTAATATCGAAAAACGTTGAAGTCACCGATGACGTCATGTGAATGTCAGTGCACCGTCAGCCACATAGACGCATCGATATTTCCAGACTGTCATATATGCAACGCGTTACCCTTAAAATGTTCCTATGTGCACTCTCCTCCCGGCTTTTATTGCACGTTGTTCCGCCAATCGAAGCGTATATACGTAGCGTTGCTCGTCAGCGCACGCGCAGTGAACCGCTCGAGTAAGTTTCGACGCGGGTATTTAAAGGGCAGAGAATTATTAAACTCACAGCGTGAAACTCCACTGGATGATGTCACACGTGTGGTCGCCCACGGTGATCTCGATGCTACTGCCGGGCTTGTGATGGGGGTCTCCGAAGTTATCGCCTTGGAAAGTGATCAAGGTGCCACCCGTTGTGGGGCCCTTGGTTGGAGAGACCTGCAATCAACGCACCCCAAGTGCTCGTTCGACCGCATTCGCTTATCGTCGATATCGGACTTGCCTAAACTTCGAAATATAAGCGTTAGGCTGCTAAATGCCAAAGTACGCGTGGAATGAACGCATCAGCGCGCGTCACCACGTCGTGACGATCTGGCGACGCGCGCTCATCGCGCCATCTCGCTGGTAATGCTGAAAACATCATAGCTCCCTCGAGATCGTCATTGCCAGCGGTAAGTGGTAGATGTAAATAGCTTGCCATTTCAACGTTAAAGAAGAGGCGCTCCTTTGTGGCTCTGTGGCTAACGCCACGCACTCACAAGCAAGAGGTCGGACGTTCGATTGCGCGTGGCGGAGTCTTTTTCTGGATTATTATTCCTTCTCGTGTTTTTACATATGTATACCTATACGGTGATTGACGGTGATCACCAACGCCGACGTCGGCCACAAAATACAGCCAGGAGTGTCCATATACTTGTCATCACATTAACCAAAAAATGGGACACTGCAATAAACGAAGCCACAACTGCGTTCGAAGCCTGCAAGCACGAAGACTAGGCAAATCCGTGTACAACCCATGATTCCCATAGTCGCTGAATGATTTTAGGACACTTTACGGGGAAAACCACTATGGGCATAGTCAACTGTAGCATATTGAGTGCTCAAAAGAACTCTTCTTCTCATATCCTTCAAGTGCCTTGATGATGATAATAAGTCCGGAGCACTAAAGGAGCCCGGGCTGTCGTCGCTTGACTTTGCACGGACCAAATCACGTATAGAAATTGATAAAGAGAAAGCAAGACAAGAATATGAAGAGAAAGTAAAGGAAAAAAATATAAATGGGTAGAAAAAAAAGAAGACAAAAGTGGAAAAGAAGAAGTAAGAAATGGAGGACGAAAGAAAGACAGAGCAGAAGAGAAACAAAGATGGCTTTTATGCTCGGCACTTCTTTCAGGCTTCGCGCCACTAGGGCGAAGCTGCCTCAATATATTATTATTATTATTATTATTATTATTATTATTATTATTATTATTATTATTATTATTATTATTATTATTATTATTATAGTACCTTGTTTAAATGAATTGTGCATGCGCCGAGTACGGCCATGCACATGGCTGCCGTGCACGATCTTAAATGTTGATTACACTGTTTTTTTATGTCTAATGATGCTCGCGGAATGGTTTGTTTGCTGCAGTGGCCTCAAGCTGATCAAGGCGTTGTGGGATCGATTAGTGATGTAATTCATACGGCGTAGCGGTGCTACAGCGATCACGCACCGATCATTTTGGGCATGTAAAAAACGCATGTGGATATAGGTAATTTGTAGTCATTCCTCAAACAACCTTTGTGAAGTCGTTAACCAGTTATCTTTTGCTTCGGGGTAACCAGTTATGAGGTAAGCTTGCGTAAAGGTAACCAATTAATCATTAATGGCTTCTCTGTTACGGTTCTGTTATCAAAGCTCGGTGTGCTTAAGGCCCCACCCCTACCTTCTACCCGCCCCGAAATTTTTCAATTTTTGCTTGTGTACATATACACACACCCATGCAAACACGCACACGAATATAAAAAAACGGTGGATACTATTGAAGAAAATTCTGGCCATACGCCTGCCCCTGAACTTCGAGTTAGGTGCACGTTAAGGAACTCCGTTGTGTCGAAATTATTCCAGAGTATTTCCCTATGGCGTGCCTCACAATCAAATCATGGTTATGACGCGGAAATCTCAGCGATTCTCCGTAAGCCCGTTGACCCCATCCTATACGGATGTGCAGTACTTTAATTAGAGCTACCAGTTTAGCAATGACCGTCTCACGCATTCCTCGCTTAAAATACATTCTTTCAGCACACCGGCGACTGCGGAAGCGGAAACGCAGTGCCTGACTCACGGTAAGACACACTTCCCCGCCGCGTGGCATGTCTCAGTCTTTCAGGAACAGCGGCGGCACACAATGAGCGCATCATTACCGGCGCACGCCTTGGTCGTCAGCGTCAGATGCGAAAGAAAGTCGTGCATCGTTCTCGACGCCGTAGCTCATAGAGCTAATGTGTAAGGCCGTCAAATACATGGTTCCTCTTGGAAGTCAAGTAGTGTAACGCTTACGTGCTGCACAGCAAGCGCCTTCATCTATAGTCGATGTTTACATTTTCTTTGAAAACTATACACGCGAGATGGACGGGGATCTATACAGAGACTCAATCTGCAATGTAAGTCACAGCCGCGTTCGCTTGTGACTATCACGCTGTTTCTGCAGTGATGGAAGTGACTTTTAACTTTCTGGAGCATACTTAAGAGCAGAAAAAGTACTGTTTTGAAGCAGTTAGAAGTGTTTTTCAGGATAGAAAAAAAAATATTAGTTTGGAGCAGTTCGTGGTGTTTTAGGAGCAGACACAAAATTTGCCATACACCGTTTGTCGTACAAAGCATCGCCGAAGCATCTCGTAAATAGTAATATTTATTAAAAAATACATTTCGCGGACAAAAATTAAAGTAAATTTCAAGAAGCAAGCAATTAAAAAGATGACTGGTTCTCGACAATGTGCAGTGAAATGAGCTATACAGGGTGTTTCAAGAAATGTGTCCAATATTCTTTAAAAATTACAGAAAGGAGATATCTGCGTGCTACTTGCGGCGTTGCCTTTCTTGTGGCAGAAGGCATCTTCAGATGCGTGCAAATAGTAATTACGACAGTAATTATATAACTTAACACAATTACCTTTTAACCAGTGGTGATAGCCCATCGAGTCGAATGGGCGAATTCAAGTCTTTTCTACGAATAGTTCATAGCCACTTCGAAATTTTCGAAAAGCGGCCACTGGTAATCACCGCAGAGCGATGCAAGGAGCCTAATTTAGCTGGAGAAACCGAAACCTCAATGACGGCACTCGCTGTTTTCCTCGCATTGGGGGAGAAGAATAAGCGAGCGTCGATTAGCAGCCTCGAAGTGAATTGTCTAATTTGACGGTTCATAACGGCGAGGGGAACAGTATCGTCACTGAAGTCATTGTTGAAGTGAATGGTAGATGCGCTGTTTGGTGCATCGGTTTCGGTTTCGCCAGCTAAATTGGCCAGACTGCATCAATCCGCGATGAAAAGATGCGAGATGGAGACAAATTTTCACTAGATGGACATGCGGATGAACGGAGAGATGCACGGAGGAGGGTGAGATCATCGGTCGTACCGGCTTAAAGCCGGTACGCACCGATGATCTCACCAGAGAAGGATTGGCCACCCTGGTGCAGTATCTGGCCACCCCCTCCCGTAGGCATTCGTCAATTAACTCACGGCCCTCAGTCCCCACCAGCTGCGGAGCAACTGACCACGGCGGCGGTCAGACCTGCAAAGCAGCAGAGGGTGCTAGGAATCTCTGGATACGGACAGGCCACCATTGGAACTTGAACTTAGCAACGTTTAACGTTAGAACGTTATCCAGTGAGGGAAGTCTAGCTGTATTATGCGAGGAGCTAGAAGGCATTAAATGGGATATAATAGGGCTGAGTGAGGTTAGGAGGACAGATGAGGCCTATACTGTGCTACAGAATGGGCACGTCATTTGCTATCGGGGCTTGGCAGACAGAAGAGAACTGGGAGTATGGTTCCTAATTCACAGAAACATAGCTGGCAACATAGAGGATTACTATAGCATTAATGAAAGGGTGGTAGGCATTGTAATTAAACTGAATAAAAGATACAAAATGAAGGTAGTACAGGCTTACGCGCCTACATCCAGCCATGATGACGCTTCAGTTGAAAGCTTCTATGAAGACGTGGAATCGGCAATGAGTAAGGTGAAAACACAGTATACTATAGTAATGGGCGACTTTAATGCAAAGGTAGGGAAGAAGCAGGCTGGAGACCAGGCAGTAGGAGATTATGGCATCGGCACTAGAAACGCCAGAGGAGAGCTACTAGTAGAATTCTCAGAACGCAATAATCTGCGTGTTTTGAATACCTTCTACCGAAAACGAGAAAACCGCAAGTGGACATGGAGGAGCCCTAATGGCGTAAATAAGAGCGAAATAGACTTTATAATGACTGCACACCCAGGAGTCGTGCAGGATGTGGAAGTGGTTGGCAAGGTAAGATGCAGTGACCATAGAATGGTACGGGCTCGAATCCGCCTAGACTTGAAGAAGGAACGACAGAAACTGATACGCAAGAAGCAAATCAATGAGCTAGCACTGAGAGGGAAAGTACAGGAATTCAGAGTGTCACTGCAGAACAGGTACTCTGCTCTTAGCGAGGAAACCAACCTTAGCGTAGATACAATGAATGATAATCTGACGAGTATCATCACAGAGTGTGCAGTGGAAGTTGGAGGCAGGGTAGCTAGACAGGACACCGGCAAGCTTTCTCAGGAAACGAAGAACCTAATTAAGAAGCGTCAAATCATGAAAGTGTCAAGTACAACAGACAAAATAGAACTGGCAAAGCTTTTGAAGTTGATTAATAGACGTAAAGTATGCGATGTAAGAAGGTATAACATGGAGAGAATTGAGCACGCTCTGAAAAACGGAGGAAGCGTCAAAGCAGTGAAGAGGAAACTTGGGATAGGCAAAAGGCGGATGTATGCACTAAGGGACAAAGAAGGCAAATTAACTACCAATATGGATAGGATAGTTAAAATAGCGGAGGAGTTTTACAGAGATCTGTACAGTAGCCGAGACAACCACGACCTTAATACTATAAGAACTAGCAGTAACCCAGACGACACCCCACCGGTAATGATAGAAGAAGTCAGAAAAGCTTTGGAGAGCATGCACAGAGGCAAAGCTGCTGGTGAGGATCAAGTAACATCAGATCTGCTGAAAGATGGAGGACAGATTGGGTTAGAAAAACTAGCCACTCTATTTACGAGGTGTCTCCTGACGGGAAAAGTGCCAGAGTCTTGGAAGAACGCTAACATCATCTTAATACATAAGAAAGGAGATGACAAGGACTTGAAGAATTACAGGCCGATCAGCTTGCTCTCTGTAGTATACAAGCTATTTACAAAGGTAATTGCTAGCAGAGTAAAGAAAACATTAGAATTCAATCAACCAAAGGAACAAGCAGGATTTAGAACAGGCTACTCAACAATTGACCACATTCATACTATCAATCAGGTAATAGAGAAATGCTCAGAGTATAACCAACCACTATACATAGCCTTCATAGATTACGATAAGGCGTTTGATTCAGTAGAAATATCAGCCGTCATGCAGACACTGCGGAATCAGGGCGTAGATGAAATATATATAAACATTCTGGAAGAAATCTACAGGGGATCAACTGCTACCATAGTGCTTCATAAAAAAAGCAACAGAATACCAATAAAGAAGGGTGTAAGGCAGGGGGACACAATCTCCCCAATGCTATTCACTGCGTGCTTACAGGACGTTTTCAGAAGCCTAGAATGGGAACAGTTAGGGATAAGAGTTAATGGAGAGTACCTCAGTAACCTGCGCTTCGCCGATGACATTGCATTGCTGAGTAACTCAGGGGACGAATTGAAACTCATGATTACGGAGTTATACAAGGAGAGCAGAAAGGTGGGTCTTAAAATTATTCTGCAGAAAACGAAAGTGATGTACAACAACCTCGGAAAGGAGCAGCGCTTTGCGATAGGTAATAGTGCACTTGAAGTTGTAAAAGACTATGTCTACTTAGGGCAGGTAATAACCGCAGAGCCTAACCACGAGATTGAAGTAACTAGAAGAATAAGAATGGGGTGGAGCACATTCGGCAGGCACTCTCAAATTATGACAAGTAGATTGCCACTGTCCCTCAAGAGGAAGGTATATAACAGCTGTATCTTGCCGGTACTTAGCTACGGAGCAGAAACCTGGAGACTCACAAAGAGGGTTCAACTTAAATTGAGGACGACGCAGCGAGCAATGGAAAGAAAAATGGTAGGTGTAACCTTAAGAGACAAGAAGAGAGCAGAGTGGATTAGGGGACAAACGGGAGTTAAGGATATCATAGCTGCAATAAAGAAGAGGAAATGGACATGGGCCGGGCATGTAGCACGTAGACAGGATAACCGCTGGTCATTAAGGGTCACCAACTGGATTCCCAGAGAAGGGAAGCGGGGTAGGGGGAGACAGAAGGTTAGGTGGACAGATGAGATTAAGAAGTTTGCGGGTATAAATTGGCAACAGCAAGCACAGGACCGGGTTAACTGGCGGAACATGGGAGAGGCCTTTGTCCTGCAGTGGACGTAGACAGGCTGATGATGATGATGATGACAGGAGGAGAAATTTACCACCAGCACTACTTTGGACGTCAAACTTCAGAGCTATGTATACGGGGTGGCCAGCAAACGCTTGTGCAGCACGAGCAGAGGAGGGGGTGTGCATGCACAATGGGTGTGTAACGCCGCAGGGAGGGATGTCTAGAAGAGAGAGAGGGGGAGCGAGCTTAGCCCAATGTTTTTAGATATCTAAAAATGTTGCTTAGCAGACGCTGCCTGCATCGGCGTTGCGATGCGAGAGAGGGGAGAGGCGTAGGAGAGGAGGGGAGGCAGCGCGCATGCGCACCCATTTTATACACACACACGAAGGAGAGTAGCGCATGCACCGTGGAATCAGAAGCGAGAACACAGAAGTGCAAACAGGTGGTAGGAGAAAAGTGAAGAGAGTAACCTGCAGACGTTGGAGAGGGAAGCAGCAGAGTTGCGCATGCGCAGTGCAAATGCAGACGCCGACACCTATGCCGCGGGACGTAGATCTGAGCAAGAAAGGCTCTCTATCTAAAGTTGGCAGCATATACACGGAGTGAATGATGGAAAGTAGGGCGAAGCATTCGTCCGTCCATTCGCTGTTGCTTCCGTCCGTCCATGCGTCAGTCTGTGTGACCGTCCATGCGTCCATCCGCCCGTCCGTGCATCTGTTCGTGCGTCCGTCTCTGCGTTCGTCCATGCATCCACCCGTGCGTCCGTTCATGCGTCCATCTATGCATCTGTCTGCGTGTCCGTTCGTCCATCTACCCAACACTCCAAGTACCACCATTTCGCACCTTTTCATCATATATTCCCCATATAGAAGCACCGCCATCCAGCGGACATTCCAAGGACCAAACGAGAGGTGGCACACGCACACTTTTTTACGGCTTGAGCTTCGGGTCTACTTCTCACCTTTAGCCACCTCGAGTTCATGGTATATACTAGTTCACTGTATCAATGCCACTGCGGCCCAACGTTCGCTAAACCTTTCTAAAGCCAAGGAGGTTACGCCCAGCGTGTATAACGTAGCAACCTTTTCCTGTCAAATAGTGCTCAATGTACATGCCAATGGCTGCTAATGGGAAATGAGAGACAGGAGAGTTCGGCTTTTACTTTCTTACGGCTTGCGCTTCGTATCTACTTCCCACCTTTAACCACCTCGAGTTCATGGTATATACTAGTTCATTGTATTCTTGGCACTGCGGCTCAACACTCGCTAAACCTTTCTAAAACTAAGGAGGTTACACCCAGCGTGTATAACGTAGCAACCCCTTCTTGTCAGATAGTGCTCAATGTACATGCAAATGGTTGCTAATGGCGAATGAGAGACAGGAGCATTCGGCTTTTTGTTAACGCGCACGCCGCGAACTTTTTATTGTTCGACAAATCACAGGAGAAATCTCCCACCGGCACCACCTTGCAGGTCAAAGTGTAACACTTGTTACACACTGCGACTACGAGGGACGAACGGGTGTCGCAGCTTCGCCTCTAAAACGAAAGTCTTCTGCCAGCCGTGCTACATTAGCCGTGGTCTTGCTCCGTGGTCGTGTTCTCTTACACGACTACCCATGATGTTGTTCTAGTACCATTTCCATCCTGCCAGGTGGCCGCACCATATCGTCGGCAGAGGGCATTTTTGTGCATACCGTCGCACTTTCAGCGCAGTCACTAAGGTAAAAAAAAACACTAAGGTCTTTATAATTACGTATCTATGTATTTTTTCAGTAAAAGAACACACCACCTAATGCTTAGATATTGATATTGCGCCCTAGATTTGCCTAGTATTTTATTTTTGATTGAAAATGTTCAGAATTATGGACGCAACCACCAGTTCAAGATGGCTGGGCATTCAGCAAGTGGTTAAACTTTGACCAGGCGGCTGAATCGTGTGATAGACAGACAAAAAGACGGACTGATCAAAATTTCCGTGTTCAAGTGTCCTAACAAGGTATCACCTTTTTAAAAACTACCCACAAGATCACAGAAACAAAAAAGGCAATCCATGTAGGTTAAGCCGGTGAAGGGCAATATCGCAATTGCACTTACGCTGTCTAGTCGTATGGGGCAGCGACCGGTGTCGAATTTCTCGCTCTCTCGACACTCGCCGTAGTGTGCGCACTGGTCTCCGCACCAGCCGCAGCGCAGCGGGTCTTCGTGACTTCGCATGCACTGCGAACACGTGTCGTAGATACTGCAAGAACCGACGGGAAAACGCACCACCTGCAAAGGCACGCGTGACACGAGACAACGGCTTCACTTCATCCTAATGCTCGTCGTTGATTTCACGAAATATCAGAAAACGTGGCATACCTAATATATCCGATTTTCCTCGTAATTTTGTATATTGTGCCTGTATGACCGAATAGTCTGAAACCATATTTTGTTTTCAAATAAAAAAAAAACTTGAACTAAGGAAAAATCGAGAAGCATCACCGGGTGACGATGGTTTTTTTACGGTAAGTGCATGTTCCGCAAATTCACGATCATTATCTGTTGTTATCTATCTCATCCCCATCTGTAGAGAGGCTTCCGAACACGATTCTATAGCTGTTTCGAATGGCGATGTGCGTGTTAAACATTTCGTTATTATGCACAGCGCCAGCCCAATTAACTACGTCGCCACACGCTATAGACCTTTCCACCCTTCTGTTAAATTGGACCCACGCTTCTTGCGTGTCATCCATCTCCATCTCGCAATTTCCATAACCTCCGCTCGACTGCTTCTACCTTTCTAAGCTTCTTTTTTTTTCTTTCATTGCGCATAGCTCAGCAAGGGCACTGTCAACGTAAAAAAAAAAAAGCGCGCGTTTGTCAAGCTCGTAAAACGTCGAGGCAAACGTCAGTTGTTACGTGCGATCATTGTCCAGAGAGGATTCATTCACGTTACGCCACACGTGTGCCCGCTGCAGTCACGTGCCGCGAATTTTACGAGCCGTGTTTCTGTCACGTCTTCGCTCTTACGTAAAGTCATTACTCCTGAATGACGCTGCAACGCAGCAAACTCGCTTTTTTGCTGTAATCGAATATGACAACGAGTTATACAGCCTTGCTTATCTCGCTGCATCACGAATGAAGGAAGGTAGCATGAGAGCATACGTTGCCGAGCGCTACGGCATTATTCGTAATGCAGTTCACAACATTTACATCATGTGCGTTGCGCTGATGATACTTCCCACGTGTTTACGTTCCTATTTTCTTCTTTCTTTCATTCCATCCCTTCCTCCACATGGAGTATAGGCAGGTGGCCAGATTGCTCCCTCCGTGTTTCATCTGCGTTCTGCTATGTCTGTGTATCCGAATCAAACAATATTGGATATAACAACATCACGGCTGTTACTTAATATTCAAGTTTCTCGGTTCCCTATTTCCCCCCCCCCCTCTTATTTTCAGGTTTTCTAATGGCAGTAAAGTATAACACGCGATACAATAAAACACTTCTTAACCACTCTGCAAACTCCAATGTTCTGCAAAGACAGCGTACATACTTTCACCAAAAAATTGCGTTAGGACGATGCGACACTGACCTTGTCACCCATGAGGAAGTAGCCGTAAGTGCCGTTTGTGTCCACAGCCGTGCTCTTGCCAATGGGAATGCCTTCACCGTCGGAGAGGTCCTTCGAGAAGAGCAGCTTCGAAGACTCGCCGTGAAGAATGTACTGCAACAAACAACATATTACACAGTCATGATCACACGGTTCCATGAACAGTTGGCTCTAAAGTAGAAAAAAAAACAACAGAAGATAGGGGAAAGCCCGCGACGTTAACCAGTCCAGAAATTCTTGACCAGACAGAAACAGACAGTGACAGCGAAGCTTTTAGCTTACAAAGAAGCCTTCACTTCGTTAATTATTAATGCGCTAGCGTTAAAAAGCTCGTTTCGCAGAAGTTCCGGCGTCGGCGTCGTTGGTAGTGAGCGAAAAATCATCATCTTGTCCATAACCAAAAAATCGACAAAGTTATAAAATATTAAAAAAGAAATAAAATAACAAAACCTTTCGAATGAGGATCGAACACAAGCCGTTTGCGTAACAAGCAGGCGTTTCTACCACACAGCCACACGTCCGCATGAAAATACAATGGAAATAATTTCCTCTGCTTGGAAATGCACTGAAAATAATTGGCACGCTGCTCTACAAACACACGTGTACTGTATACAGGCTTCACAATGCAGCACGTAATATCGCAGTAATATCGCGCGGTACATGCGTGCATTGCCATCGGACGTCAGAACATGTTAATATCATAACGGCTTCGTGGTTTAAAGATGGCCACCCATTACAAATTGCACGCACGTCACTGCTCGTATTCATTTAGGAACACGTAGTCGGTGCATAGCAAGTTCGAAAACATTTCACGCGCATGATTACCCGTGGTTTAAAACATGCTACCCATTACACAGAATGCAGCCTTAAGCGAAAGCTTCATCAACACAAGCCACTTTCAACATTCTCGATTACCTTGTGGCAATCAACAATTTGATATTCTCGAGTTACATTATACAATAAAAAGTATGCTCTAATTGGCAGAAGTACGTGCTGTATAGAAAGAATATCGCCTACCCGTTCAACTCTTCAATACGAAAATTAAGGCTCCTTTATATATATGCATTAATATTATTATTATTACTATTATTATTTTTATTTGCATACAAAGGGACGCAAAAAAGGATAGAGGAAAAGAAGATAGGAATAACTGATTTATATGTGGGGTTTATCGTCCCAAAACCACCATATGATTATGAGAGACGTCGTAGTGGAAGCTCCAGAAATTTCGACCACCCGGGGTTCTTTAACGTGCACTCAAGAAAAATATGAAGATAATGAGTGATTAAAAATTAAAAAAACATGTCATCCATTACCACTGCGTTCCTGACTGCCCAAATGTAGCGTTGGTATACAGAATGCATAAAGGAAAACAAGCTTGCAGTGGTAACCCGGCATTGGGCACAAATTCAACCTAAACGAAAGGTGACCTTCCCTGCCACGGTGGTCTATTGGCTAAGGTTCTCGGCTGCTGACCCGCAGGTCGCGGGTTCGAATCACGGCTGCGGCGGCTTCATTTCCGATGGAGGCGGAAGTGTTGTAGGCCCGTGTGCTCAGATTTGGGTGCACGTTAAAGAACCCCAGGTGGTCGAAATTCAAGGAGCCCTCCACTACGTCGTCTCTTATAATCATATGGTGGTTTTGGGACGTTAAAACCCACATATTAATCAAACCAAAGGTGACCTTCTTAGCAATCGACGAACTGAATACACGGCGTGTTCGACCGATATTTACGCGCATGCCCACTGCATGTGACCGACATTCATAAGTATTCCTGTAACCGTGATTCCCAAGTGTAGGCCCTACAACTCGTAAAAACAGATACACTGGGTACGGGAATGTCTCTATGCCGGCTCTGTTCCTTTTTTTTTTTCGTCTTCAGCGGCCACAAAGTCCAATCGTAAGAGAAGGCCGTAAACTATCAAGTCCGGTCCCTTATCACAACTGCTCCGAGAATACTGCAGCGCGCGATAAGATTGCGCGTTCGTGGGTTTATTGTCTCACTCTTCGCGGCATACAATCACTGCCCACAACGAGTGCATAAAACTACGATAACTAAAAGAAAGACCGTGACCCCGAAAGGTGCAGTTGAAATACATTATTCGTGTGAACGTTTTTCACGGCATCCGTCACGTTCGGCATCGCCTCCTTGCCGGCACACTAATCCCTTATAACAATACGTGTTTTTTTTTAAGTTATGGCATGCCGTCTCGTCAAGCTTCATGTAATGCTCACATATTCAAAACACAGCCTCTCCTGGGTGTGTTCAATGCCAGAGTTAGGTGTATTTTAACGGGCCCTGAAACCTAACGAGCCCTGAAACCTAAACCTAACGAAAAATGTTCTGCACCGTTCTGAAAGTAGGAAACTAAAACAAGTCGTAACCAAATGAACTTCCATTCATTCATTCATTCATTCATTCAAACTGGGCATGATCAAGGTCACGCCAACCTGCAACTTTTTTTCGGTGCACATACCTTGTATAGGAATCCCACGTGGTCGCCCACCCAAATGACAGTAGTGCCATTCTGCTGCATGACAGTAACGGATGTCGCCAGCCTTCTGTCCAGCGTGATGGCAGCTGCACCAGTGAGCGGAAGCATGCCTTCGATGTAGTTGTTCACGCCAGGCGAGCACAGGATGTCACCACTTGGATTCTGGAACAGGCAAGAAAACCCGCCTAGTAGTTAGCCCGATACATCCATCACAACTAACGCCATCATTAGGCTAATCCACTATAGTAACCTAGTCATCCGGATGCTTGCGGTATATATAGGCCCTTAGCTTTACCTTAAGCCAGCAATTTCATCCTCCGACGATACGATTATGAGGAACGCTTGGGACTCCTGAAATTTCGACCACCTGGAGTTCTTTAGCTTGCACCTCAGTTTATGTATGCGAGCCTCTAGCATTTCACCTCCATAGAAATGCAGCCGCCGCGGACGGGATTCGATCCCGCGACCTTCCGGTCAGAAGTCGGACATAGTAACCACTAGATCACCGCAGCGGGCCAAGGGGCACGATGCTATTTTCATGGCTCTCATAGTAGACTGCCTGCGATGCTCTCCTGAAGTGGAGCATATATAGCCAATTACTTCAGTCACTCATCAGTTCACTACTTGTTTAGGTGACATCAGTTTGGGTTCAGCTTTCGCTGGTTTTACCGTCGTGACTCTTAACAATCCGTACCTTGGTGCAGATAGAATGAAATGATTGCACACTTTTTTTTTTCAAGATACCAACCAGCTATATAGGTAGTATATCACGCACACCAACCCACCTGCTTCAGCCAGAAACTTACACCGCATAGGATTAGGCGAAAGGAAGTCCTACAAACATTTGCAGGATCTCAGGCTCGGTGTATAGTTTACGCTCCGCAAATTGCGCGTCAATAAGAGGTTGGCGGAATTCGTGTGTTCATACTGTGGTAAAGTCGGAGCTGTCGAAAGTACGAATATGTACTTTCGTCACACCTGACATCTATACTTTTTATAGGCCGACGACAGTGTTTTGAAAGCGCATGAATACGCTTTAGAAGGCGACATATGGTGATTTAAAAGAGTCGTTTTGGGTCACCTCATAGCTTATGTACATGTTGCTTTCTATGCACTAACTTACGGGTGGGTTTCGGTACCACCACATTGCGCTATAACCTTGTCGTTTTGTATCATTAACAGCTAAACTAACACAGCAACGGTAGACGCTTACGCATGAAAAACGATTGAATTCGTGCATTCGGTGTTTCATGACCTTTTACTTCATGACACGTGAAAGCTCACACGGTCCCTTGTGCATTACTTCCCTAAAACGACTCAACGGCGAAAGCCATTTTTTTTTCTTTTCGATCGTTTGTATTTACTCCCGACTCCAAAATATTTGTACATTCAACGTAGTTTTGCACTGCCTCCGAGATCTGCTCACCCTTTACCAAGCTAGTGTCATGTGACCACGCCGTCATTAGACATCGTTGTGACGTCACGTTAATGTCATCGCGCACGATTACTTTTCGCGCAACTCGCGTTGACGCCACCACTGCCGATGGTCTCCTTTGGCGTTGTGACGTATCTACAGCATTTCGCCTTAAAACAACAAATGAACTCATTCAACAGTGCGACCAGCTATTGAAGCCAGGCAGTACAGTATATGAGGAATTACGAACACGTCACTTACGTAACGGGTGCACTTCAGTTCCGCCTGCGGCTCGTGCAACAGCCGCGACAGCTTCGCCTTCGACGTGGCCTGGTTGCAGTTCTCGACGGTTAGGCGGAAGGCAGCTTCGACCTCGTTCATGTCGAAGAAGCACAGCGCGGAGCCTTGTCCTGGGTCGTTAATATCCATGCGGCCGCCGAAGGGACTGCCGAAGGCCACGGCAAGCACCTTCGACATGCCCGAAGGCCCCAGCGACGCGCTGGTCGCGATGGTGTACCGCAGACCGCCGTCTTTCGGGCACTCGATGGGTACCTCCATGTACGTCAGGAACGAATCGTCACTCTCGCACACGCGCGCCAGCCGCGTCTCGAAGGACTCCAGGGAGGCACCCTTGTTCTGCACCGTGACGAAGTAGGCGAATCCGTTGTGGCTGAAAGCGTAAACGTACTTGACGCGGTACGACTTCTTCCATCGCTCGTTCACGTTCACGTAGGACGCCACAGACTGTTCGAAAGCGCGTAGCTTGAATGAGTCGGACTTCTCCAGCACCCTGGCGGACACTGCGTAAGGGTGGTACTCCAGGGGTCTGCCGTCGTACGTGGAGCCAACAAACAGCGTCCCTGGGTTGCCGTTGAAGAAGGCGACAGTGCTGTCCTTCGAGGCCACATAGTTGACTACCAATTCGTTGTTCATATACTTGCTGACGTTGAGCCCACGCAGGGGCTGGTGCCAGGAGCAGATGCCCTGCGACGTGGTTCCGCAGGCCAGGACCACCGCGTGCGTGCCGAACTGGAGCAGGACTCGGTTGTCATTGTCAGTCAAGGTCCGGCTGTCGCTGCACTCTTTGGGATACGGACGACACATGATGCTGTCATTTTGGGGGCCCGTGCTCTGAGTGGCCTCGAGCGAGAAATTGTCCGCGGAGAGCTTGTAGAGAGCGTTTCGGCCTCCGACGATCACCGCGTCGCCGTTACGATCCAAGGAAACGTATATCACATTTTGCACAGGCCCTCCGGGAGCCTGGAAGTGCCGGATGTCAGCCGCGTCGCCTGTGTAAGCGCACGCTAACAGCGTCACCACGCCCAGCAGCGTCCATCTCCGTCTCGCACAATGCGTAAACATCGCTGAGCTGGTTCGACCCACGTCGGAGTGCTTCGCACGCTCAACTAAGGTCATAACCGTCTGAGTCCGGAATTCCGGGCCATCCCTGCGAAAAGAAATGGCGAAACATGAAATGCTAAGCACAGGCGTTCAAGTCCTTTTCACGTTTCCCGCCTCTTAATTCAATTTCTGCATGCAATATACCCAACACGCCCTGCACGCACACGCCAAAACATTGCGATTACGCTTCGCCAACGCCCACTCGCTTTTACTATGCTTTATCAGTCATCGCTGTGTTCCCGTTCACCGAGATGAGCATCTATAACCTCCGAAAATATTCAAAAAAAAATGTGGCGAGACTAGTTCGGCATGATTTCTATCGAAATATCCGAAAAGGTCAAACACGTCACACGGAGCGCATATACTGATGCCTGAAAGTATATCCGCACACTGTACTCTACCGGCGCGCCACCACAAAACCTGATCACACCCGTATTAATAATTACTGGCGTTTCGCGCAACAAAACAATGGCGAAACCGTGATATCATTCTGAGGTACGTCGCAGGAGACCCCGGATTAGCTTCGACGACCTGTGGACCGGTGTTCCACATACGAGTGTTATTTAAATTGCGCATCCATCGAAGTGCATAGCTGCCATGGCCGGGGACCAAACCCCCTCCCTCGTTCTCAGCAACCCGGCACCTTAAATGAGCTGAGAATACCAGGGTATGGTCGACATTCTTTCGCCAGTTCTATGCATTTGTCCCACCAGAAACTGTCATGTGCTCACGTGTACCACGGGACAATTGAAAGCAGCATGAGCTGCAGTCGGCGTCTTTGATAATCACATGGTGGTTTTGGGACGTTAAATTCCACATATCAAATTGCGAGCTGCAGTCAGCACAGACTATATATAGGTAAGTGTTTATCTAGACAGTTTGGCTTTGAGAGATATTCCACGCGACAGCAAGAGTTCGCGTAATGTGAAATAAAGCTTCCAGCTATGCATAATGTGTTGGCTTCAACAGATAAGACTACGAAGAATGAACTACTTCGTAATGCACGCCGCTGCCATCTTCAGAACACGTGCTCTAAACGCTGCTCGCGGCAAAGGAAACCGCGTGGCATCTGGGCGCGCCCGCGTCGTGCCACCGGAGGCCCAGATTTTCGACGCCCCGAATGGTTCCGGCCGGGGTCATCGACTCGCGTTCAAGTGCAGCCAGGAAAGCAACAAGTTACGCAGGCTTGCGCCACCACCTCCTCTTTTGTGGGACCCCGATTGTGAAGCCGACCAGAACGCCTGCCAATACAGGCCGCCGCCTGCGGTGTGAGAGTGTGTGTTTGGTTAACGTCTCATCCTGAGGACTGCGCCAAGTACACTGCAGCGCAGCTGCACCCTGTACTTGACCCAGGCAGCGAAGAGGCGTCTGTTTCGAACATTCGTTCCGTGCCGTATTAAGATGTCGCTGTTCATAGAGTACTAAAAGGAAATATTAGTTCTTCAGTTAGTTCAGGGTAATGGCACAATATATTTGGTCGGTCAGTCGAGTCGCATACCGACAGACGTGTGACGTGTAAAAACAAAAAAAAGAAACCTCGCAGTGATCTCTCATGCAAATTTGCTTGATTATGATGATGACGATGATCTTTGGATGATTGGCCCCTGCATGCCCATTCGGGAGTATGGGCGGAGGGTCGGGCGGATCATTCATCGGATTTATCATTGTTATTTTTACGCTCTAACACAGGATACGAATGCAATTGTAATGAAGCGGTAATTATAATTGATAGTAATTATAGCTTACGCTATTTTGCGTAACCTCCCAATGACCAAATATCTGAGGTGCATTTGCTTAACCCATATATGCTCAAACTTAGGAAGATTAACCAAACTAATTTATTTACCTAAAATGATGGCTTTTACGACCTCAAAAAACAGAACAAAGCTTTTATTAAGAAAACTATTTCAAACAATGATTTTAGAGCTGTCCTTATGTAGAACATCTATGTTTAACACACCGTAAACAAAAAAACATTAGCGCCTATCACTGTCATATGAAAATTACTGTACACCCAATAACTGACGAAAAATCGACAAAACTATCAGCAGCATCAAGAACAATTTGACTCTATATTACCTATATTTTTTTTTCGCGGTATGGCGCTCAGTTACATGCACGTGAAATAGCCATTTTGTGACCGCAAGCACGTGGCTATTTGTTGCCCAGCGATCACTTGCATGTGACGAGGACAGGGCATCATAAACACACCTTAGGTGGCGCTACCTTTTTTTACAAAGAAAAAAAAACATTCGGGTTACACCGAAAAGTTTCTCCGTACTACATGTAGGACACTGGGCATATATGGGTTAAGACGACTCGAGGACAAAAGTAATCTTTTTGCTGTATACCTCCACCTCCTTCCGACAGCTTTCTGCACCTAACACAGTTGTGAATCGCCTCCGGGACTCGAGGCATTGCTAGCTTTCTGTGCCTCATCTGGTAGCGCCTTGCCTCTGAGATCAGACCACCTTTGACCAATTGACGACGTCTTGTGACGTGACACCACATCGTGTGGCTACATTTATCGTAACGTCACGGTGACGTCACAAATTTTGTGACCCATGACATCGTGATGCCTTAATATGGCTACGGCACTACTTTATGACGATTTTTAGTCAATTAATTTCGCTTGACACCGGCGGCTAATTATCCCGCCTGACGCGGCATCTGAGCAGTGTTTGCCTTAATGGCAATCATGTCGCCATCCCTGGTTCCTGCCCTGTCAGGTCAAACGAATCAAGGAAGTAGTGAGGTAACAGTGACGACCGACGGCTGCGGAATCTACTTCTCGAAGCAACAAAGTGCAAATTCAACTACAGGTAAAAATGTCTCCTCTGCCTCCCGATGCATTCAACCACTAACGTTTCAGCGTGCACGGCATTTTTACATCAAATAAAACTTCTTGTTAACGTAAACGAAATTGTTAACCAATGATCGCAATAAGGAGACAGTCTTGAGAATGAAATTATATTGGTTGAAGAAATTAATGATGTCTTTACCTGCATACTCTTGTCGTTGAGAGAACACGCTGTATGTATGAATAATGACAGCGTCGGAACAATAAGCCTTGTAAAAGCATCGATGGCCTCTGTTTCCTGAACTGGATACATGGCGTGCAAAAAAAAAAAAACTCCTGATCTTTCTTAAACATTTTAGTTAAATCGGGCGATACAATGCGCATCGCCTCGCTACTATGACGATTTCGGCGTGTTGGGCACACGAATAAGTGTCGGCACAATATCGCTAAATCAAAAATGTCGCCAAATCAAGTTTTCTAATGACGTTTGACAGTATGTATATTCAGTAATGTCCTGTGTGGTACATAAGTACACCACCCACACATCCTTGCGAGCCCAAGTTTGGACAGCACTGCACGCAACACGCGATTGAGAGTCTAATTCATGGACGTAAAAATACACACCAGGCGCAAAGCCAGTTCGGGGCACCCGAATAACAAAAGAAGAGGCTCGAGCTGTAGAGAGCAGGCGGAGGGGCGTTGGCTGAGAGGTTCGCTCTTGCGTTTGCAACAAAAAGAAAAGCACATGGAGTCATGGGAGACGATGCGTTTTATAGCCGGCTCGCTTGGGAAGGCTTGCTACGCGCTAATCCGGGGCGCTATTGGCGCACAAAGCCAGGGCATGCCATGAAAACATCTCTCAAAGGTCGGGCATTGCTTCTCCCATGATTGGTGTACGAGACACCCACTCTAGATTGCCACCCCGTCTCCCTCCTCTCACTGTTTCACCGGAAGTCGAATCCATTTCCCAACTATTAACAAATCGGCTTTTCTGACCTCTTTCAACGATGTGGATGAAAAGCCGCCCGTTCCGATACTTGCTGTGCTTTTTTTGGTGATCACTTCACCGTAGAGTTCCACATTATGGAAGGCATTTCGAGCTGGCGTTCGGGAATAAGCAAGAGTCGAGGCCCGTACACAAAAGTGCCCCTACACGTTGTATATCAATTCGTAGTAGCCGATTCCAGGCAACAGTGATAACAAATATATAGCGAATAGTTTCGAAAGCATTTATTTCGGCGTTTAAATAGTGTTTCACCATGGCTCCTCAGCTGGGTGCAATCGGAACTAGCATTAATGCAAGACAATATTCGCAGGCAGCGTGTTTTCCCGAGTTTCTCGCTTTGCGCTCTATTTTTCACTGCTAACATTTTTTTTATTTATATTTTTTTACTGGCCGACGCATCGCTTTCTCAGACTTAAGTAAAAAAAAGTAATAGTTTGCAACGTAAATTCAGTGTAGCTAAGTGGACGAGTTAGCTGATGTTGCACTACAAGCGACTGGAAGGGACGAAATGAGGGAAGGTGTTTTATTTTGTGCCTGGCCTCCAAGGTGGCAAAGTTGCACTTCCGAGCCGTAGCGATCTGGAAAGCCACATTAAAGGGGCTCTAAAGCGAAACAATGAATTGATTTAGATTGATACATTTCACTCTCAAAACTCTATTGCCGCGAACTTCACGCCATCGTAAGTTTATTGATGGAGCAGAAAACGTACAACGTCAAAGTCTCATATTCAAATGTCCCGCCAAATGTATCCTCGCGAGCCATCGCAGCCTTCGAATTGCGGTGTTCATATTTTGGTGACACTGGCGCTGATGAACATTTCCTAAAGCTCCGTACATTATGTCTCTAGCCTCTTCGCAAGACAATGTACTTTTTTTTTACCAATAAAGGATGACGTAGGTCCTAGTACAAACCGTCAAAATCTCTTAACGTCAGGTCAGTTGGTGCGGTAACTTCCAGGTGGCGCTTTTTTTTTTCTTTTAGCTCGTCCTTACACGTCGTTTGCATGTCTTCTCGTGGCAATCGTGGTATTTTCGGTATTTTAAAACAGTAAGTTACTATTAAAGAAAACGTGGTCGACACTTTTTTGTAAACCTTTTTTCTGCCCCTTTGCACATTTTTTTTTTTTGCTTCTGTTGGGTGTATTGCGTGCTGCTTCACTACATGACGAATACCTGTACACATGTTTATAACACTGGCCTGTCACGGCCGCTCGATGAAAAAAAAAAACACGTGTGTTTTTCATCGAGCGGCCGAGCGTCTGCGATAGACGCGCCCGATAAAGCACATGCGCTGAGGCATCGACTTGATTTATGTTCGCTGAGCGGGCAAAGTATATTCACTCTGCTGTGGCTAGTTGCATTGTTGCGTCAATGAAAATGCATTGTTGGCAAACAGCGGCAACAAATTAACCATGACAGTTGCGAAGGGGAGGTTTTTTTGTGGTTTTTTTTTTCGTGACTCAGACACGGGATGCGCGGAGCATTGATACGCGTTTTGTTCGTCGCCGATATTCGACATCACCGTAAACGCTCCGAATGACGCGCTTAAAATGACACCTTCTTTTTTCCGCTGGCACGTGCAGTCGGGTGGACGGTGCGTTTTTTTCACACGCACCTCTACCTTACTCCGCTCGTTCAGTGTCCCAGAATGAGTCAACCGGTGCTGTGTGTTTCTGAATATGTACGGCCGCAGCCACGTACGTCTGTGTAGTGCACGCCTGCAGCTGGTTTTGGCTCTGCGGGGTGAAACCTTGAGGCAGCTTCGGGCTTTGACGTTGGTGTATCAGGGCATCAGCGGCCTATAGCTGCCAGGCTGAGCCTGTCAGAGCCCGATACTGCCTCAACGTTTCGCCCCGCAGAGCAAAAACCATCTGCTCACGTCCTCTACACAGACGAGGCAGCGGCTGTTGTACATAACTGTGTTCGGGTGATTAACGAAGCTAGAAAACTAGGCAGTGTACAAAAGGGACAACAAGAACAAGCGCGTGGACAGCCCTCGTCCCTTCAGTATATATATATATATATATATATATATATATATATATATATATATATATATATATATATATATATATATATATATATATATATATATATATATATATATATATATATATATATATGTGTGTGTGTGTGTGTGTGTGTGTGTGTGTGTGTGTGTGTGTGTGTGTGTGTGTGAGGGCGCGAGTTTGAGGGCGCGAGTTCGACACTCAACCACGGCGGTCACATTACGGCGGGGCGAAATGCAATGAACATTTGCGCACTTAGATTTAAGGTTGCGCTGAAGAATTACCCCTAGCTGGTGAAATTCACCCGGAGACCTCAATTAAAGCGTGTCTCGGTAACGTAAATATCAATACTCTCCAAGTGTGTTTTTTAAATTTTCATTTGTCTTAGCCTTCACTAATGATGCACGCAACATAATAGCTGATCCAAATTTTTATATGTTTTTATAAAATTAGTGTTTTATATAATATATTCGGGGATACAGCATCTGGTACCATATCGTGACACTTTGTTGATGAGATCAAATAGAAAAACAACTTAGTGAACATTTATTTAGGCATATATAAAGTCTTACGAAGCTTAAAAGGGCACTAAAGAGAAACAATGATTTTGTTTGGATTGACCAACTAGACTTTGAAAACTCTAATGCCAGATGTTTCACTATCATGAGTTAATTATTAGCGGAGAAAATCAAAGTTGAATTTTCATTTTTAAATTTCGCGCCGAAGTCTCCACTAGTCACTCCAAATCTTTCAAAGTGCATTCACCGTATTTTCGCGACATTGGCGAAATCATCTGAAACTTCTAATGCTGGGTCTATGACACACACATATCACAATGTGCTTCATTTTTTTTTTAGGATTACAAGCTACATAGGACCCAGTAGACGTCTTCAAAATATGTGAAGTCACGGTGTTTGGCGCGGGAACCTCTCCACCGGCATTCCCTATTCACGCGTTTTCTCGCCTATCAAGCGTCGTGACGCGGTAAGAGTGGTGTTTTCTGGATTTTGAAATTGTACATTACTAATCGGCGGAAATTCGCTTTGCTCTTTGCTGTCCCTTTGATAACTGAATGACAAAAAAGAAGGTTTTTTTTAAGATATTTTTTGTATTCTGTTCTGCTCTTGCCTGATTGCGGAATGAATAGTAGCCAACAGGACTGCTAATTTTGTTTCCCTTTTTTCTGACCTCCTGAGTGATTTTGTTAGTTTTTTTCCTCGTACGAAGAGTGGGGGAATATAAGCGGATCTTCTTTAAGTCAAATTGCGACATGCCAACTGTTCTCACCAACGTCATTAGGCACTTTCAACAAATTCATCATAAGGTGCTCTAAATTTCACGGCGATTCTTGGCTCTCTTTGTGGTGTGTTATCGTTCCAACACGTATACAGTACAATATGATGGTTGCATGTTGTACAACGTGATCATAAGCGCCAACTGTACTTTGAAAAAATACTATATAGACTGGAACAACAATAGAAGCATGAATAATGTATCTCACACTAAGCAGTCATTATTGCAAGCTTCGTCGTTACTTTACCGAAGGATATACTTGTAATGTAATGTGCCGAAATATTAAGAGTACACAATGAAACAACTCCAAAATCACCACTCTTTCCCTCAATGCCAAGCCTGAGCGCGCAATTCTCAATTACGTGGGTCGTTCAGCGACGCTAGCTTGCTTTAATACTTGAGCATCATTGTCGCCCTGTAAAATGACGCGATCGCGCGTCAGCATTTTCAGCAATTGCACCATGCGAGGTGCTATATTTTTAATCCCGCCATTCACGTATGCGTGTATCCATTATAGAGCTGCAGTCAAGTCTTGTCGCACACGTCACCGCGTCATCCGTTTCGGAAAACATGTCCACATTCATTTCCTAATACTAATTTCATTATCAAGGCTTGATTTCATTCTATTTTATTCTATTCCCTACTGAAACGTTCCGTATGCGATGTCCAATAATTCCGTATGTTTCCGTAAGACTACATATGTTTCACATATATTTTCCTTATATTTCCGTAAGAATCTTACGGAAACATACGGAATTATTGGACATCGCATACGGATCGTTTCAGTAGGGTTGGAACGTGTATTGAACTGTACACGTAGGAAAATGCAAAAAAAAGGCAAGCTTAACCAAGTGTCGCGTTGTAGGTATGCACGATCACTATTCCGTGGAATTTACGAGAGCGTACAGAGATCAATCGCCTTCCTGACTCACGAAAGTGAGGCATCTCCAAACGTAGTCAACGCCTCATCGTGTTCTCCATTCCCGCTTCGAAAGTTTCGAAATTTGTTTTACGACCATGTGTCAGCGAGGTAGGAAACCTCCTGTACGCGTCCACAACGCAAATGTATGCAGCTCGAAATACAAGCACGCCTTGTTTTGCGATGTAATTCCGTATTGGCCGTTATGGAGGCTTCGAAGGTGTGGCAACGTTTCGAAGTATATACAGAGAGAAAGAGAAGTTTACTTCGACGCTTTAAAATGGCGCACGTTATCAGGTTACACGCACCAACGTATATAGTCTGCACTGGGAGCGTAGACATATTGGGGGTGGGGGGATGCGGTAAACAGCCACTTTTCACCCTTCCACCCCCTTCCTCAATGACTACACCAACAGCCCGCACGTTTCGATACGCCGCTTTCAATGGCAGAAAAACAAACGTCAAAACGGATTCTCTCCGAACTCACTCTTTCGGTCTGCTTTCCCGCCAAAATTCCAGGAATACGTTGAGCGTGACGTCATCGAAGGAGCCCGATTTGTTTGTTGACCTCACTACCGGCGGCGCCACCGGCACGGAGTTGCACTAGAATACTGTAGTTGTACCAGTCGCACTTTTTTTTTCTCACCGACCACCTTTCATCGACGATGACTGGACGATGACCAATCGAGGGTGCGCACCGGTGTAAGAAAAAAAAAAAAGGCGGGCGCCGTGGATGACGTCATGCCTCTAGAATGAATCGTGCGTGATGCTTCTGAACGAGGTGTAGCAAGGAAAGGGGGAGGCATGCCATTTACCTGGGCGCACGCTGCTCTCCCCTCCCCCAATGACCTCACTTGTGCACTCGCGAAAAAAAAGGAAAAATAAAGCGTGTAAAACCGGTTTTTCTTTCGCTTCGCCACGAGCCTTCTTGCCGTGTAAAAGAAACGATTCAGCGGGACGGCAGATGCGTAATTGAAGCGTCAGATCGCCATGTTCAAACACGCTGGTGTCTCGAATGTCGTGGCACGAACAAGACTAGGATGGTGTTGGTGGTAGTGGTCAGAGGAAGATGGGGCCTAATTTATGCAGACCGGTTGGGACCACGACGCAGTGCCTATGGGGTGTTGGGAAGTCGTCAACTGGTTCGCAACAGCAAACGATATATATATATATATATATATATATATATATATATATATATATATATAGGTGTAGAAGTGACTGCCAGCTGGCATCACTAAAGAGCGCAGTCTTCTTATTGCTCTTGTCTATATACTTATCATGGACATCCTGTCGGCACCGCAATTGATCGAACTAGCACGAAGTAACAATATTAGCTTAAAACTATGCAGTTTTTATTACCTCGCTATCATTCAACTTTCCTGCTTACCCCCCCCCCGTCCCCTCCCCATCGCGGTGGTCTAGTGGCGAAAGTACTCGGCTTCTGTCTGATCCGCAGATCGCGAGATCGAATCCCGGCAGCGGTGGCTGCATTTTCGATTAGGGCGAAAATGCTGTAGGCCCGTGTGCTCAGACGTGGGTGCACGTTAAAGAGCCCCAGGTGGTCGGAATCTCCGGAGCTCCCCACTACGGCGTCTCTCATAGTCATGTGGTGGTTTTGAGACGTTGAACCCCACATATCGATCAATCAATCAATAACTCCTACCCCCACCCCCTGGAATGGAGGATCTTAGGCACGCCTATGTCTGTAAAGGTCTTCTATAGACTTTCAGCGGTTATAGTGCACGTATGATAGGCAAGCCACGTGTATTAGCAATTCAATAAGCAACTAATCGCAGCAACAAACTGGTCAGTTATGTGTTTTTTTTTCACTTTGTGGCTCATAACAACACGTTGCAATGGGAGCCGTCGCCCCGCCGCGGTGGTCTAGTGGCTAAGGTACTCGGCTGCTGACCCGCAGGTTGCGGGATCGAATCCCGGCTGCGGCGGCTGCATTTCCGATGGAGGCGGAAATGTTGTAGGCCCGTATGCTCAGATTTGGGCGCACGTTAAAGAACCCCAGGTGGTCTAAATTTCCGGAGCCCTCCACTACGGCGTCTCTCATAATCATATGGTGGTTTTGGGACGTTAAACCCCACATATCAATCAATCAATGGGAGCCGTCGTGTTGGACACAGCATCAGACATCATGTGCTGTCAAACATTCTGAAATCTCACAACGTGGCGGCGCTTCGGTAATGATTGCGTGACGTCACAATCGTATCGTCTGTGTAGCATGCGTGTATAGTACGCCGAACGGTGTCGGCCTTGCGAATGCCACGACAGTGGCTTCCTAATCACCGAGTAATAAAAGCGCTACGCCTCCTTTGGTGCACCGATTTTGCGAGACAAGCGAACGTCGCGTTTTCTCCCTTTCGCTCCAACGGTCAAAAAAACGCCGAAAGCCGTTGGCGTCGTCTCTACTCTTGCGTGCCGCGCTCTTCAAGGGCGGCGGCAACTGCGTTGCACACTCGGCTGCACGTTCATTCGCGTCGAAGCGCTGCAGCAGCATTTCGGGCAGGCAACGGAACGAGCGGAAGTCGGCGAAAAGAAAAAAAAACAAAGAAATGTCAGCGGAACTTCGCTATGCACGTCCGGCCGGAAGCGGAGCTCCACACGGACGTTTGTATCTGCCGCACGCAACACCGATGAAGTGGAGAATTTCGTGTATACCATAGAGCTCGTGATGTGCGAGCCAGCCGATAAGGGAAAAGACACGAAGCAAGCGAGAAGGAACCGCCATAGTGTGTCCGCGGCTGGTTCAGATAAACTGTAATACCGGAACGCGACGATGTATGCAATCCGCCAGAAAGGAAGATGCAGCCACGCGCGCACTTCTAGTCTGGCTTCTTCATCCTTTTTTTTTTATAACAACTTGCTTCAGACGAATGCAATAGCCACGTCCTGGATTGGTCACTCCCGGGGAGGTCTTTTTGAGGATGCGTTAATTGGCAAAAAAAGTCGGCGGAGAGGGATGCCACGATAGCAGTTGATCACGTGACACATCAGTGTCCTTTTTCGGTCGGGGCGCGTAGTTACCGATGTATAGACAGACGTCTTCAAAACGAAGTGATATTTCGTTTCTCGCACCTAAACTAAGTGACTGGCGCCTTCAAAATAGTTCGTTATATTTGTCACTTAACTGTAAGCGCTACATATCGTAACGCCTGCGCAATGTTGCCTGCACGCAAGGAAACCTTCGTTATGCGAGTTATTTCGTTATAGAGATATTACTTGAAGAATCCGAGGCGCCATTGTCATTGCGGTGTGAGCTGTCAAGGCCTACTAAAGACGACTCATGGGAGGGCTACAGATTATATATATATATATATATATATATATATATATATATATATATATATATATATATATATATGCCACAACGGGAGCGTTGTCAACAAGGATAAATATATTTATTTCCCAACAGTTTCGGGAGAACTCATCCCCTGATGAAGGGAGGACCCCTCCCGAAACTGTTGGAAAATAAATATATTTATCTTTGTTGACAACGCTCCCGTTGTGCCAAATCCCATACCTTCACAAAGACTAACTGGCCCATTAATTTATTACTCCCACTATATATATATATATATATATATATATATCGCACTTTTACAAATTTGATCGTTCCACAGAAAGAATGAATATTTCCCGAGTGCTAAGCGAAATCACAGTGAATTGATTCCTCCATACAGCTCCATTGTGTCTATGTACAGCTGCGACGTATCGCCAGAGCACGAGTCGGTGGATAGCAATCCCCGTCAGGACCATGAATTAGGCAAACCAAGTGTGGAGCGACTATCCTGTTAATTCCCTCTCTCTTAAAAGGACACTGATGTGAAACAATTGACTCGTTCAGATTGATTGATTGATATGTGGGGTTTAACGTCCCAAAACCACCATATGATTATGAGAGACGCCGTAGTAGAGGGCTCCGGAAATTTCAACCACCTGGGGTTCTTTAACGTGCACCCAAATCTAAGCACACGGGCCTACATTTCATCCTCCATCGGAAATGCAGCCGCTGCAGCCGGGATTCCATCCCGCGACCTGCGGGACTCGTTCAGATTGATAAGTTGTACTCGAAGAAAGTAACGTCGTTAATTTCTCTATACTCTATGTCAAAAGCTCATTTTTTTTTTTTTCAATTTCGCGTCGAGATTTCCACGCTTGACGTCGCGGATATTTTTCGTATTTTGGCCACACAATGAAACTTCCTGAAACTTGCTATGTTAAGTCTATGGTCCCCTCACACGACAATGTGCTCTTTTTGTAGCAATAAAGAGCCACGTAGGACCTTGTAGACGCTGTCAATACCTATGACGTCACAGCAATAGATGCGGGATTTCTGTATGGCACCTCCACACGCATTTCCTTTCTGGCGTTTTTTTTTTTTTTGCTTACCAAGTGCCTCCTCCCGTCAAGAGTGGTGATCTTGGAACTGTAAATGAGTGATTTGCTAATGAGAGAAAAATTGAGCTTCTCTATAGTGTTCCTTTATTATACGAACGTCACAGCTGTGTCATGTTCGTCTGTTGAATAGAATTATTTACACATCTGACTGACCACCTACTACGTTTTCTCTAACTTCATGTGCCTGTGTTCAACCCCGTGGTCGCAGCATTCAATTTGCTATTATAAAAGACAGAGAGACTATAAGAAAAACAAAGGTTTTTGTCGGCGGATATACATCGCTAGCATGCTACTCTGTATAAGGATGGGGAACGGGACTAAAAGATGTCAGAAGAGAGGGAAGGAAAGAATGATAAAAATAATATTTAAAAAATGAAAATTGTGCATGCTAATTAACCTAATAAAAGTATTTACACTTAGGGTGTCAGGTAAGTTAAGATTTTTTTGTGAATTGTTATATCATTAGAGCCTTCCGACATGGCGAACTTCGGACAGGTAATTGACTAATGCCTGTACAACTGAACGCTATTTTGAAGGTCTAGGCACTAGGCCTAACATGTTACGCAACATTAAGTGGTCGTGGCAAGGCATATTCATTTGTCGTTCAAATACTTGCCTCTCGTCACAGTACGCAGGGCATTCAAGCGATATGTGCTCCACTGTTTCTATGCGAGCTGTTAGGACCGGCGCCAGGTCTGACAATGGATCGGCGTTCCTTTTGATGTTCCTTTTGAGTCGCCAAACGGGTGGGCGGCCGGTGTCCGCCATGTATTGTTCCCACCTGGCCGGAGGGTGCGGCGTCCTGCCGCCGCGGCGCCGTGAGCAGTTCGGGAGACCACCGGTGCAGCTTCTTCTTTGGAAGATGACGGCGGCGGCGGCGGCCGGGAATCGTCCCGCTAATTGAACGAGTCGTTCGGCACCCTTTGAAGCTTGTTTACGGCGGCCCTTTCGATGGATGCAGTCATCAACTCCAGACCCCTCGCCCAGCGACACACCTTGACGGGGGGGGAGCCGCGTTCGTGCCACATGGCCGTGCGGTGACCACGCTTCAGTTTTGAACGTTCGCGTGGACCGTGCGTGCTCGTCACCCTCGCGGGTAATGTGTGGTCCGTGATTGGACGGTGCCATCTGTACGCGGTCCCCGATCTAGGGATCTGGGGAGGACAGACCCTTTATAATGAGCCCCCACGGCTCATTCGGTGCTTTTTCGAGTGGAGAGCTCGCCATGTACGAAGAACGCCACTATATATCTAAACTTTCTTATTGACCTCTCTCTAATGTAAATAAACGTCTGTTCTCTGTTTTCCCATATAAGCATTGCTTCTCGCTATAAGGGACGAGTCCGATGGGAGCCAGCTACCAACGACGAGACCCACAGGACCCAGACCACAACAAACGGATGGCAGCGGTGGGATCGAGCTCATCGACCAGGAGGCAATGCTGAGACCTGCTGTCTGGAGGACCTAGAGTCGGACAAAACTGCTTCGTGGCATCTCTGACAACACGGGAAGGAACGCGTCCGAATTCATGACTGCATAGGGTGAGTGCACTGCTTTTCTTTGCTGAGATATCACCAGGCTTTGCGTAGGATTGTAAACAAAGCAGTGATTTGGTAACGGTTGACGGAAGTATTGATAGTACGTCAAAGTTGTTTAGTTAAAAGAGTTAGCAGCACCAAGGACCGCCATGAATTTGAAGGGACTAAAAAAGCCAGAGTTGTTAGAGTTGGCCCGAGAGCTGGGCCAGGTAATTGCCGAGACGAAAAGAAAGCAGGAGATCATTGACGCCATCGAGAAGATCGGGGCAGATGACGATGAGCTGAGCGAATGCTTGGAGGCTATTACGCAAAGGAAAGAGGAGCAGAGGCTCCGTGAGGAAAAAGAGGAGCAGAGGCTCCGGGAGGAAAAAGAGGAACAGAGACGTCGTGAGGAGAAAGAGGAAAGAGAACGTATCGATCGTATGGAAATGAAACGCCTAGAAATTGAACTAGCAAAGGCTCAATCAATGAACGGAGCTAGCGCAGTGGCACGAGAAAGAGAGCGCCGAATGACAGATTTGATGCCATCCTACGCGGTAGGAGGGGACATGGGTCTTTTTCTGGTGCACTTTGAGCGCACGTGCGAGAGGGAAAATTTTGCTAAAAACACGTGGCCCCAGCGCTTGCTTACGCTGCTGCCGTGTGAAGTAGCTGACATTATAGCCCGTATGGGTAAAGAAGACGCAGACGACTATGACAGAGTCAAAGCGAGTCTGCTCAAAAAGTACAGACTGTCAGCGGAGGCGTTCAGGCGAAAATTTCGTGAGATCGAGAAAGCCAAAGACGAGTCATACCCAGAGTTTGCGTACACCTTAAAGGTAAATCTGGAGGAATGGCTTAGAGAGGAGGGTGCGCTTGGCGACGCGGAAAAGACTCTGCAGTGTTTTGCGTTGGAACAATTCTTTCGGCGTCTACCTGAAAACATTAGGTACTGGGTTCAGGATAGACAAGGAGTAGATACTATCACGAGAGCGGCAGAGCTCGCAGAGGAGTACGTAAATCGCCGTGCCCTCGAAGGCAAGGATGTCCCTAGGAGGGAGATTAGTAAATATCGGGCCGACAAGCCTCCGCGATGGACAAAGTCGGGTCGGTATATGCCGAAGGAGGGTTTAGACTCCAAAGGAAGCGGTGATGAGAAAAACAAGAGAAAGGAAGAAGCACCCGAGAAAAGGGCGGAAGGGCAACAGAAAAAGGCGTTCGAGGCCAAGAAGCCGATAGTTTGCTATAACTGCCAACAGACGGGGCATATTTCTTTGGGTTGTAAGAACCCGAAAGTTGTGTTAATGTCACTCTGTAGTAATGACGAAAACATGAAATTGCTAGAACCATACATCCGAGACCTAGTCGTGAATGGCCAACCGTGCCGCGTGCTCCGCGATTCGGCCGCCACTATGGATGTAGTGCACCCGTCCTATGTCGAGGAGAGTCAGTTTACAGGAGAATGCGCGTGGATAAGACAAGCAGTAGAGACAAACAGTGCATGTCTCCCAGTAGCAAGAGTCCGCATCGAAGGCCCTTTCGGTGTTCTAGACACTGAAGCTGCCGTTTCGGCACATCTCCCAGTGCAATACCCGTATTTGTTCTCAAATAAATCAGAGTACTTGCTGCGACAAAAAGGAATTGGGTTCAGTGAGGGTATCGTACAGGCCTTAACTCGATCCAAAGCAAGGGAGCTCGCCGCTCAGACAGTTTGTAAAGATCCGGTGGCAGACGAAACAGCTTCAGCGGCAGAGCCTTCTTTACCTGGCACGAAACTGGACCGCCCTATAATGGAGCCTCAAAACACAATATCTAAAGAAAGATGTAAGAAACCGGATGAATCCGAGGCATCTCGAGAAGTAGAATGCACCATAAAGCTGTTAAATGTAAGTCCTACAGAACTGATAGTGGAACAGGAAAATGACTCCACTCTCCGTAACTTAACGCCAGACGCGAAGGAAGGGGTGGCTAAGCAAAACATTCAGTTCACCAAGAAGGGGGGCGTCTTGTACAGAAAGTACACGAGTCGAAAAGGAGTTCGGTTTAATCAGCTAGTCGTACCGTATCCTTTCCGCAAGGAGCTGCTGCACCTGGTCCACGGAGGTTTGTGGTCAGGGCATCTCGGCATCAAAAAAACAAAAGAATGTTTGTTACGGGAGTTTTACTGGCCCGGCTGCTTTCGGGAGGTGGAGGCATTTGTAAGAAGCTGCGACACGTGCCAACGCGTTGGCAAGCCAGGGGATAAGGCTAAAGCACCTATGAAGCTGGTCCCCATTATCACAGAACCGTTTCGCAGGCTAGTTATAGACACAGTGGGTCCACTTCCTGTAACGCAGTCCGGGTACCGGCACATACTCACAGTGCTCTGCCCGGCCACGAAATTCCCGGAAGCAGTACCGTTAAAGGAGCTCAGCTCGGAGGAGGTAGTTAAAGCGCTTTTATCTATCTTTGCACGTGTAGGCTTCCCCGCAGAAATTCAGTCCGACCAGGGATCTGTTTTTACAAGTGCACTAACCTCGACATTTCTAGAAAAGTGTGGCGTTAAAATCATCCACAGTTCAGTGTACCACCCTCAGTCAAATGCTGTAGAAAAGGTACATTCAGTCATGAAACGGCTGCTACGCGCCCTTTGTTATGAGCAAAAAGAGGATTGGGAGGCTTGCTTGCCCGCAGCTATGTTCGCGCTTCGGATCGCTCCTCACGAATCAACAGGGTTTTCGCCTGCGGAGCTTGTTTACGGACGTGCTCTTCGCTCCCCACTTCGCATTGTTCGAGAATCTTGGAAGGGCCGGGCGGACGACCCTTCGGTAGTAGCATACGTGCTTGAGCTGTTAGACCGACTTCACGCAGCTCAAGAACTAGCGGAGCAGGAAATGCGCAGAGCTCAAAACAACGCTAAGCGCTATTATGACAAGACAGCCCGGACGCGAAGCTTTCGAGTAGGGGAAAAAGTGATGATACTGAAACCCTCACTGAAGAATAAACTTCAGGTCCAGTGGGAGGGACCTGTTGAGGTAGTTCAGAAATTGTCAGACACAAATTACTTGGTTACTGGACTGGGAAGGCGTAAAACGCAACAGGTGTACCACACTAATCTGCTCAAACCGTACCAGCAGAGGCATGCCGTTGTAAACATGTCGCTCAATCAACCGGAAGAAATGCCTATTGATTTCCCGGAGTTAACAACAGAAAACAAAGACATTGGCGAGACTATTAGTAACCTGGTAGAGCAGGCGGAGTTGGAGCCAGATCAGAAAGCGGAACTGAAGGAACTATTGTTTGACTTTAAAGAAACATTTTCAGACACACCTGGCAGAACCAAAGCCCTAGTTCATGATATTGAGCTGACATCTTCGGAACCAATTCGTTCTAAAGCTTACCGCGTTTCCCCGAGGCAACGGGAAATAATGGCCGCGGAGATAAACCGAATGCTTGAGCTAGGAGTGATCGAGCCAGGAGAGAGTGATTACACCTCGCCTCTGATCTTGGTTGAGGTCCCAGGGAAAGAGCCGCGACCGTGTATTGACTATCGGAGGCTCAACTCGATTACAAAGGACCAAACTTATCCAATTCCGCATATTGAGGAAAGGCTTGAGCAAGTCAGCAGTGCCAATTTCATCTCGACTTTGGATTTAGTCAGGGGATACTGGCAGGTGCCTCTAACTGAAAGGGCTAGTAGGCTTGCGGCGTTTATTTCCCCGATGGGAACATTTCGGCCGAAGGTCCTTAGTTTTGGATTAAAGAATGCCCCTTATTGCTTTTCTGGCCTAATGGACAAAGTGTTACAGGGTATGGAGGACTTTGCCCTCCCGTACCTAGATGATATTGCTATTTTTTCTTCTTCCTGGATAGACCACATGAAACACTTGCGAGCTGTGCTATGTCGTCTGCGTGAGGCCGGCTTAACAGTGAAGGTTGCGAAATGCCAATTGGGGCGCGCTGAGGTAGCTTATCTAGGGCATGTAATAGGCCAAGGCTACCGCCGGCCGTCAGAAGTAAAGCTGGCCGCAATAGACAACTTTCCCCAACCACGAACCAAGAAAGACATTCGGTCGTTTCTTGGATTGGCCGGTTATTATCAAAGGTATATCCCGCGTTACTCTGACATTGCAAGTTCCTTGACAGACGCTCTTAGAAAGACTGAACCCCAGACCGTAAAATGGGATGGGGCCAAGGAACATGCATTTTCTACGCTAAAGAAGGCACTAAAAAGTCAGCCAGTGTTGAGCGCGCCTGACTACTCTAAGCCGTTCATTCTTCAGTGTGACGCCAGCGACCGGGGTATGGGTGTCGTGCTTTGTCAGAGGGGAGAGAACGACCAGGAACACCCTGTACTGTATGCCAGTAGAAAGCTTTCTGTTCGTGAGGAAGCATACAGTGCCTCAGAAAAGGAATGTGCCTGCGTTGTTTGGGCTGTGCAGAAGCTAGCTTGCTACATCGCCGGTTCTAGGTTCACAATAGAGACTGACCACTGTCCCCTCACATGGCTACAGTCCATGTCATCGAAAAACGGCCGTCTTTTGCGCTGGAGCTTAGCTCTTCAACAATACACCTTTGATATCCATTACAAGAAGGGTAAACTCAACAGCAACGCAGATGGTCTGAGTCGTTGTCCCTAGTACCCCGAGGGCTTCAAACGATTTTCTGCTTTCTATCCTCGATTTGAGGCCCACTAGTTTTCTGTATTTATCCAAACATGTGTCAAGTGTTTTGTTTAATGTCTTCAAAAGTGGCTGATGTGGTGTTGCGACTCGGCGGGGGCCACAGGAATAAAGTTGAGGTAGAAGGAAATGCCTTCCACAGGTGAATCTAAGTCTGGTGATTCTGAGTAGGGAATTGCCGTGTGCTTGCTCGTGTGTGGGTGTGCTTTCGGCGCAGTTTCCGCAGTTCCTCATTGGTGGTGGGCGGAAAATATGGTGGAGAGGGGTCACCTCATCCCTGCGAGCAACGCCCTCTTGGTCAATGATCATCGGATCCAGTGTTCGGGACAAAAATAATAGAGGAAGAGCCGACAAGCTGCAATACAGATCCCGCTGCACAGTACCTGCTGGCCACTGCACCTCGGGATCTTCTTTCCCCGGCGGAGAGGCTGTTAGGACCGGCGCCAGGTCTGACAATGGATCGGCGTTCCTTTTGATGTTCCTTTTGAGTCGCCAAACGGGTGGGCGGCCGGTGTCCGCCATGTATTGTTCCCACCTGGCCGGAGGGTGCGGCGTCCTGCCGCCGCGGCGCCGTGAGCAGTTCGGGAGACCACCGGTGCAGCTTCTTCTTTGGAAGATGACGGCGGCGGCGGCGGCCGGGAATCGTCCCGCTAATTGAACGAGTCGTTCGGCACCCTTTGAAGCTTGTTTACGGCGGCCCTTTCGATGGATGCAGTCATCAACTCCAGACCCCTCGCCCAGCGACACACCTTGACGGGGGGGGAGCCGCGTTCGTGCCACATGGCCGTGCGGTGACCACGCTTCAGTTTTGAACGTTCGCGTGGACCGTGCGTGCTCGTCACCCTCGCGGGTAATGTGTGGTCCGTGATTGGACGGTGCCATCTGTACGCGGTCCCCGATCTAGGGATCTGGGGAGGACAGACCCTTTATAATGAGCCCCCACGGCTCATTCGGTGCTTTTTCGAGTGGAGAGCTCGCCATGTACGAAGAACGCCACTATATATCTAAACTTTCTTATTGACCTCTCTCTAATGTAAATAAACGTCTGTTCTCTGTTTTCCCATATAAGCATTGCTTCTCGCTATAAGGGACGAGTCCGATGGGAGCCAGCTACCAACGACGAGACCCACAGGACCCAGACCACAACAGAGCCCACTTATCACAACAGGGACTTGTGGTCCACCCTATGCGTGACAAATAACTGCTCGTGTATGCCACGTTCAGTTTAATTCCATCTGATTCGCGTCGGTATTCTTTCACGGTATCTAAGATCAAACGGAAGAGCGAAGTAGAATTTGAGGAAGGACTACATCCTACAACGTGGGTAGCTCACGTACGCAGACATTCGCACGTGTCATTCTCTTTCCATTCCCTCAGGCACTCATGGCGCAACTGGCAGCATGTGTCATCACTATATGCCTACGCACCGGCCGTAATTCAACGCCAACCAGGAAGGATTGCTGCTGTTGCGTTTTGTCGGCGATGGCATCTATTGGCTATAAAAAGGTAAGCTACGACTTTAGCGAAGCAGAGTGCATGGTCTTTACTGATGCTGGGACAATATGCGCATCATAATACATAGACCCACTAATATACGGGGTCGAAAGACACCACATCGCCGAAGAAAGGAAATATGAGAGACAATATAGCTTTTTTTCAGACCATTCCCGCAAGGCCGCTTTAGGTGCCGCAGCACAGGGCGAGGTCTGTAGTCTGTTTTGCAGATGCACGGACGCGAGAAACAGTCGATCGGACACAGGACGTTCACAACATACGCAAGAATGCTTAAACATGAAGTGAGTAAAAACTTTATTGAACATGTCCAGCGTCATTGAGCGGGCATGAAACGAAAAAAAAAAATTCTGTTACATCAATAAGGATAACAAACTAACAATACGGATTACTGGCGTGCTCAAGGTAACCGGCGTAGTATAACCTATAGGCTATTCCAACGGTAACTTTGAGTATACAGGCAACATACTGAACGAAGTATTACTTCTACCAGCATAATTGTCCATCTCTTATACTAGAATTGTTTTTTCACTCCCATATCATTTTCTTGTTCAAATACTTTCTCCCTCTCTTCTATTTATACCTGCCTGCGTAGTTCTCTAACTCTAACTTATCTCTGTACGTGCAGGCACCGTTGAAATTAAATCGACCACAGGCTCGTAATCAATCAGGTCAATGGCATACGGGCTATACCGATCCTAAAGATATGTATTTATTGAGACAGTGAAAACAGCATGTGTCAAGGTGAGAAAGAACTGGTTTTTCTCTACGGAAGGACGCGAGAAGGACGGTGACTCATGCCCGACCACGGCATGCACTAGTTACATTGCCCTCAAGACTCACAACGTACTCGAAATCCCCCAAAGCTTGAATCGGCGACCGGGAGAGACTTCCACGGAATCGATAGGCTTCCGGCGAAAGAAAACGCTGCAATACACTCCAACAACGAGAACGTAAAACGTTACAAGCAGGTTCGCAGGGGCGGCATCAGACCTCTCTTTTCTTCCCGAGGTGGTAGTGGGGTTTCAAGAAGAGTTATTTTTCGGAAATACGTGAAAGCTTTCCGCTCTGTTTTGGTCATGTTTGTTCGGGAGGTGTGCAAGGAAGGGGGGGGGGGGGACGATGAGACGAAAATTTTAGGGGACTGCAGCAACACTCGTCTTATGTGCCCTTTTCTGCGGCCAGTCATGCAAGTTCGTCTATAACCCTTACATTTTTAGCCGAAGACGGTTTTAGCCGAAGACCAAGACACGTCATTACACCTTCCTTTTGCATCATTATCCGAAGGAAGTACATAGTCCTTTGTCATTATGAACCAAGAAGCGCCGAATCGTGATCTGCTCATCCAAAATGTTTCTTTTCTTCTTTCTTTCTTTCTTAAAGCTATCGTAGAAGATCCGCGATGACCGCCGAGAAGGTTCCGGCGATTATCTCTCAAGCCCTTGAACACACACTGCGCACGCTCCTCTGATGCGAACGCGTTCGCGACGCAAATTATCGCGGTCAGGACCAACGAGATTTCCTTTGTTTTCTTTCAACTGAATCGAGTGCAAAGGCTGTAGCGCTTTCGCCACGTAACTTCTTTTTTCCTTAATTCTTTCACCACGGTACCCGCATGACGCTCCCGCGTGTATACATCGGTACCGGGCTGCGTGTGTCCTCACAAACAATGGCGTCATTGTTTCGTTTTACGGACCCAATGAAGGTGACACGCTGCGCGACTACGACTAGGAGTCGGGAAACGTGCATAACGAGTGCCTATGCGGCAACGTTCCCGGCGGTGTCAGGGTCGTGCTTCGAAGTGTGCGTGGGCCATTGTGCTATTCTATACCTCTGTACCGTCGTATAGATCGCACGTGACACGGTGGCGAATCCGGAGCACACTCACACGACTTCGATAAAAATGACTTCGACGGGGCTTCTCAACGCTTCGAAGAGAGTCTTCGACACATCTGCGAAAGACGATATGTGTCTGTGCTGTTATCGGCTGCGGGGCACAGTCCTTTCACTATCAGGTAAACCAAACACAGCTTCGTAGTCCGAGGAGCCGCTCGGCGACGCGATAAGATGTAGAAGGTCCACATCGGTGTGGTGCGCAGTGGTCGACGAGAAATTGTTCGGAATTGCGGCTTTGGTCACTCGGCTGGCAGTGTTAGATGCGATCGTCAAACACGAAAAGTGGCGTTCGTCATTAACACGAGTGGAACAACAAAACAATCGTCACGTGATGCCCTCACCCTGTGACGTCATCATGACATCACATATAGGCATAACTTGTGATATCATCGTGACGTCGCAGAACATTTATGTGACTTCATATGACGGGGAATCACACAATACCGTCGCTTGGTCATATGTGGGGCGATATCGGCGGCACATGGAGTACGGAAAGATTGTGATGACTCCGATTCAGTAGTTGGTCCAAAAACAACGCTAATTGTTGAAAGCCTTCAGAAACGATAATATACACTGAGAAGATGCACTTTGTTTTCGAGTCACATTAATCAATTGCATGATGAATGGCGTGAGTTTTTCGATACCACACCCTACTGACCGAAACCTACATTCTTTTCTAAGTGGGCCAATCGACTGACACGCGATATACAGTAAAGGACACAATTAACCAAGGGTCCCACTACAGTTTCTTACTTTGGGACCCTTGCCTGTATATTGTTCATGTTGTCATATCTTGTTTTGAAAGCAATAAACTGAAGCTGAAACTAAAACTTGTCTTCTGTCGTCTGCTAAATTGAGTGCTTTCAGCACTTCTTGAAATGTGACTACAACGGCTAATCTGACTTGCTCGTGTATTAGTGTATTCGCAAGCGTACTGTTTAAGCTAACACATAACAAAGCCAAGTAGAGCCATGACGTGGTAAAGAAAACTTCAATGGGCAAACAAAAAAAAGAATCATTACGCATTACACCAGCGTTTCACTACCGATTGTGGCACAGCGGCTCAGGTCTTCCTACGATCACATTCCTCGGCATTTATGCATGTATGAGCGCAAGAGCTCTCCCGCAGAACGTTCTCTAACGCCACACATGCGTGGTCGCGGATGTGGCACGCATGGGTAATGCGAAGGTCGTGGGTGCAGATTCCACAGGCGTTAAGTCATTTCTTTTTTCTTGCGTCACAACTTTAACACATGCAACAGTCTGAACCGAGGTAGACTGCCCACAACTATCCCGCTCAGGAATTCGATGGTCCAGTCATGCCTAGCCGCGGTGGTCTAGTGGCTAAGGTGTACTCGGCTGCTGACCCGCAGGTCGCGGGTTCAAATCCCGGCTGTGGCGGCTGCATTTCCGATGGAGGCGGAAATGTTGTAGGCCCGTGTACTCAGATTTGGGTGCACGTTAAAGAACCCCAGGTGGTCGAAATTTCCGGAGCCCTCCACTACAGTGTCTCTCATAATCATATGGTGGTTTTGGGACATTAAACCCCACATATCAATCAATCAATGGTCCAGTCTTCCAAGCGTAGCCGTTTGCGTGTGAGCATCCAGATTTCCGAAAAAAATACCGCCACCCTTCCGCCTAACCGTCCCGCCTGGCCTGTTTTATTACTTCATTTCGTTCGTTCAGTACAAGAACGAGTGTAGTAGTGGGTATCCTGTGCCTGTTTACACAGCTGACGCCTCGTGGCCCGCTAACTGCATGCATGCCAGAATCGAATAAGTAGGCTGTCATTCATATGTTTCTTTGGCTGTATGCGCCGTTTACTGGCGAGTCGTTGCTGGCGAGAGAATTCCTCTGACGAAGTGCGTCAGGATAATGCGCTCTACACCAAGCGGCTCGCGACTGTATACACGGCGTAGACGTTGGTTTCGGCTCACGCTTCTGTGGTCCGCATACACCTTTGCTCACGAGTGTTATACATACGCATCTGCCTATTCGCATACATTTGATGCTGTACAATGTGCTTTCAAGTGCGAAGCGCTTCAGGGGGCGTGGCTGTCATGCATCGTCGTCGCTTGGTGTATCGTTCCACGTGCAGCATTCTGAGCGCGTGTTCGCGCCGTGGAGAAGTCATCCTTCTCTTGTTCTTCGAGCGTGTCGACGATAATCACCTATCATAAGCAGGAAACAAAAAAAAAACTAGAGTACTTGGCGTAACGCAGGCAAACCCACGTATAAAAACAAAAAAAGGAATTCAGCGCGAAATAGAAAGGAATAGAAAGGGAGGAAAAATAGATAAAAAATAGGAAGCTCAAGAAAGAGAAAGAAAGATATAACAGATAATAAAAAAGAGAGAAAAATAAACACAGTAAAAAGCGGTAAGGGAAGAGAAAGAGAGAAGGGAATGGAAAGAAAACCGAAGAGAAACAAGAAAAGGTTGCCCAGCTATACACATCTCTCAGGCTTGTTTATTTTTTTTTTCCTGGTTCTCACAAGTATCTGCATTGCTTATCCGATTGCTGAACGGAGTTCAGTGAAAGTATTTAAACAACTTATGGGGCAAGCCACCACGCTGTGAGCGTTCGCATGACGCTCCAAATACTCCTATCCCACGGGCACCCGCGAACTGCCTCGTCTTTACGTCAACGGAGGTGCGGTCCGTGTCGCACGGTTTCCTTCACGCCAAGGAAGTTGAACGGAGTGTTTCGCAGAGGGAGTTCGGTGATCTCCGTCCGCGGCAGAATGGAGCACTCTCGTCGCCAGTAGTCTGTAACTGCGGAGAATATTGCAAATGTAGAGCAGCGCCTAATAAACACCTTGTGACTTCTGCCTAAACCTCGTAAAACTGCTGTGTGACATAGGCACAACTCCATCTCCATCAAACTCCCTGATTAAGTTTACGCTGATGAAGTTTAAGGGAGTTCTGTAGTGGCTGTGTGACTGAAGTATAGTTAATAATTATAGCAGGCAAGAGCGTATTTTTTGAACGACGCAGAATGTGGTCCAACTATACTACCGTTGGAGAAAGATTTCGTATTTTCATTCTGAAGTGGCCTCAGTTGTTACAAAGCAGGTTAAAGTTTTGCAGCTCCTTCGAAAGTCTTGAAACAATACAAGTGCCGAGACTTGCGCTCTATCGCGTCGAAACTTGATCCGGTAAAGTGAAACGACGTTCAGTCGTTGCTTTTCCGCGGGCAACAGAAATGCCACGCACAGCTCTGGGCTCGAAACATGGCGCTCATTCGGTGCGACCTTCAGCGCTTGTCAGCCTGACAAGTACAACGACTTCGGCCAACAACAGACCCAAAACGAGAACATTTTAGAGCTACCGAACAAAATGTCACAAGCATCGGAAACGTGTCCTCCAGTCGACGAGAGCCATCTAAGCTCGCGTCGACACACGGTTGTCTTACGAAATGCCTATGTGTTTATTCAGCGGCGTCAAGCATAGCAATGTGCACGCACATGCTGCAAGGCCGTTTTTATTTGTCACGTCTGAGGCCGTCTCAGGGTGACGGGACCATGCCGCCACTCAACAAAGTAAACGTGCACGAAAGACGAATTAAAATAAAAATCTGCTGTAACATTAGACTATGCTACTGTCTATACATTACTTGCACCGACATCACTTAAGCCGCCATGTTGGAGTAATAACATACTAAGATGCGGAGTTTTGGCACGTCACGTTAACTTTATGAGTAGATCGTGCACCCCTGCAGGATCTTTTGTTGTTTATGCGCAGATTCCAAAAAAAAGTAAACTGTTCCAGCGGTGCCGTTATTACAAAGAATCAGGTGGACTGTGACGTTATCGGGCTACCTTGACGTCGTCATGAAAGCCATTATGTTGGAGTAACAAACGTTCAGAACCTGCGTCAATGACGTCACGTGCGAGCTATATCAATAGGGCCGTTCCTTTGCCCGCGGCACAGTTAAGGTTTCTGTCGACATATGCGAGCGCAGTGTTTTCTCCGTTCAGGCGAGTTCTAAGTTTCATCGCAGCGCACCACATGTTCCTCGAGTCGAAAACAACCTTTGCAATGGTTGCAAAAAAAATGAAAATCACGCGGCAACGTGCGTCACACAACAGCCTGCTTTTGGTCTCCAGCTTTCCACATGTGGGGAAGTAAACACTTCTTGGAGCGCAAACAGCAAAGGACCTGGAGTTGCATCCATCGCAAGCGCCGGTGGACCAACAAGAAGATGAAGAAGCGTCGGCAAGAATACCAAGAGAGAAACGGGTAGCTGAAATGTATGGTAACGAGGTCTTTATGACATCCGTCAGTGTAAATGACAGCCTCCCACGAATGCATCGACGAAATCAAGTGATTTTACTGCTGCTCTAGTCTCCCCCGTATTCCAAACAATGGACCATCATTTCCGTGAGAAACCTGATGGGTCACTACTTTGCACCATATTATAATTTCTTTAGTGCGCAGCAAAATACAGAAAGAGGAGTTCGGTATTTTGTGCGCGCTAAAGAAGTTATAATATGGATACATACCAACACGCCCAGCTATCTGTACTATTGCAATTACGGGGTAGTTCAAAATGAATGAATACATGTGGCCGACTTGGCCTCCCATTTCGATTATTAAGACAGAAAAAAGGGAGGCGTCTGCCCTCCTGACCCCTGCCCGTCCACTATGGGCTCATTCATGTATATGACTGTATTATAATAAACGCCTCATGCCTCTTTTCTTCACCTTACTTTTTTTACTGATTAGTTCTGCTAAAAGCACGCACACCGACAATATATATATATATATATATATATATATATATATATATATATATATATATATATATATATATATAGATATATATATATATATATATATATATATATATATATATATATATATATATATATATATATAATGACCTTTTCATCGGAGATGGAGCACCTTATTTTATTTCTGAGATGCGCGGGAGTATAAAGGCCAGTGCATTTCAAATGGGTCGCACGCATTTACAAGAGCTCCCAGAGGGGGTTACGGATGCGTCTCTATAATACCGTGTTGAAAATGTTCATACTCCGACAAGGAGGTTTCGTACGCACTGATCTAGAGTTGAGTCGACAAGAAGGTATCCAACGCTGAACCTCCAGAGTAAATTTATACTCCTGATTTTGCGGAATCGCTAGCAATGCATGCATGCACGATGCGCAGGCATTTTGCTGTCGCGTGGCCGTATTTCGGTAAGCGCGAGTGAACGGCGGCGCTGCGCACTTACGCAAGTCGGACATGCAGTCTCTGAATGTCGCTGCAACTGATTGGATGTACAGTGATTTTGTGAATACTTGATGCAACCTCTTTTCTCCCCTTTATCCCTTCCCCAGTGCAGGGTAGCAAACCGGATGTGCGTCTGGTTAACCTCCCTGCCTTTCCTTGCATCTTTATATCTCTCTCTCTCTCTCTTGTGAATACTTGAAATGCGAGTGCGTACACAGACTAAGTAAGACAACAAGCTCGTCTTTGTTTTCATTATAGTTTGTATTATTTACTGTACTAGTGCTGACGTATTATTTATTGTACTTGTGCTGACGTATGTAACACCTTAGCCCGTGTATGCTTCTGTATTTTGCTCGTGTGCAGTTACATGTTATGCAAATTATGTACTTTAGCGCACGTATTTTTCTTTTTTGTGCTTAGTTACGCATTAAGCAAATTATGTACTAATGTATTCGCACCCCTTATGTAATACCTCTTTTGAGGTGTCCTTAAGGTAATAAAATGAAACGAAATTACGCGCTCGTATTTTGCCAACTCGCCCCCCAATCAGCCATATTGAAAAGATAATTTTGTATTTACTGTGATTGGTTTAGTTTACAGAGTTTAGACGGACAGTATTTTTCTATATGTATACCTTATATGCTGGAATATATCATCATGAATGAGAAAAGCCCGTCCAAAAATAAAATGAGTCAGGTGTTAATTGCATGTTAAGCTTTGTTGGCTGAGTAATGCTCGCACGTCTTTGCACCCTCAACCATCACTCTTCCACCATCATTTTATCATCTGCAGTGTCAGTATTTGATAAGCAGGATAAGCCGGCTGCGGTGGTGAGTGCTCGGTCTTTTTGTATCTAAGCAGCTATATAGCTGTTTGTGTACAGGGTCCGGTCAGATGTTCCCAGGGCACTACCCCATACCCCATACATTCTTTTGGCAGCGTGACATGGGAACTTTTAATGGGCCATGTACGTTACCTTACGGATATGTTGTCATGTAGATACTATATTGGGCCTATATACTGAATTCCTCTACTAACCTTTGTAACGACCCGTCACAGTGATCTATAATTATAGTGTTCAAGCGCTGACCCCAAAGTCGCCAGATCAAGTCTCGGCCACGACAGCCGCATTTCGATAAAGACAAAAACATCGGAGACTTGTGAGTTTAGATTTGCGTGCACGTCACAGATCCCCAAGGGGTTTCGGTGCAAACTTCAGCGATAAAGCTTTGACCATTTTATCTTTAGTGAGCATCATATAATGGTGAAATTGAAGGCAGTAGAGTTATCAAAGAACTGTATTTAGAGTAACACTAGAAGCATACCTAGTGTATACTTATAAGCGTATGACTGCGCAGTGTGAGAAAAACGTACTAAACACAACCGGCAGTGAATCAGACCAAAGTTTCGCCCTTGGTGTCGCTTTCCAGACCATTGTGCACTTACGCCCGCAAACACGATGTAAGACAAAAAAAAGTTTTTCCTTAGATCGTGGTCCGCAACAAACGTCCTCAAACTGTACACAAGAGCAGGCGCCAGCTTATCACGACATTGGACGTATATTCTCAGCGAAGGTGAGCAACCAATGAGAATGAGCTTTTTCGAGGGTAACATGGTTCGTGAATAGCTATGTGATCGCGCCAAGGCGCTTGCTGCTTTGACTGCAACCACTTCGCAGAACGAAACACGGCCGAGCTTTCGGGGCATTGTTTCGAGAGCGAGTGAGTGTTGCAGCGTGACAACAAAGACCGATTGTTGTCGGAGCAGACGTGACAGGCAAGGCGGACTGTCTCGCCGGAATATCCGCAAAATCGCGTTCCAAAAACAGCGGTATTGGAAACGTCTAACGTAAAATAAGAACGTCACTATACCATGCAAGGTCCTGTCGCTATCTGTGTGTCGCGTTCCATGTCTGCCACAACGGGGGTGTCGATGGGGGATTGTTGGTTGGTCATACTAGTACGACCAAGCTATGTTTGTACGCCTTTTCCTTTTGTCCCTGTCCTCTGGCGCCCTCAACCCGCCGTACAAGTCTGCCACTACATCGCGTCTATCCTCCGTAGCGTCCATGACGTGTCTGTGGGAGCACAACCAAACTACATGGCTTCGGAAAGTGGAGGCAATAGTGGTGAGCACTTTTGCTTGTCGCAAGTTAGTTTTAAAGAAAATAACAACATGCTGCATTGACAAATAAGGGTGCTAGCAAATGTTGACGGTGATCACCCTCTCTCCATCTGGCCGCGGAAATCTTCAGAGCTCAAGCCCCTATAACACGCCGACGTTCATTGCGTACTCCAAGTGAAAAAAGAGGAGCCATTTGACTCTTTTCAGAGAGTCAAGACACGTGTACTCTTTGAAACAATAGTCCACGTGTAATGACTCTTTTTAAACAAAATACCTCAACCCTCCTTGGAGGTCATTGTGCTTTCCTCTGAGAGTCATGTGACCTCTTTAAAGAGAGCCATACAAGTGGCTATAGTAAGAACTCTCCAAATGGAGTCACACATACTATTTTTTTTTCTACAGTTTATCGAAGTGTGAGGTAGCGCAGTTACTCAAGCGAATACACTTATTGCACCTGGTTATGAAGTGATTTCTTTGTGTTTGCAACATTCTGATACTGTCGACAGCTCGCGTAAGAATTTCATAAAAAATAAGTTGTGGTAATATTTGTTCATTAATGTTGCCTATGCGTTTCTGTGCAGTGCCGTTGAATAGTCATTGCGCAGCAACTAAGTTGTAATAGACTAATGATGTGTGCTGTGGTAAAAAAAAACAGATGTTTTCACACAGCAGCACGTCAGGTAATTTTGATCCTGTGATAAAAACTTCGCGCACCCAAGAGCCGTAAGAAAAGCCACGTGGTCGGATCTTCTTTCTCTCCGCATATTTCTTTCATACGTGCGGCGTTGCTTACTGGCATGCCCTTTTGGTTACGCGAGCTGTGACGGTCACACGAGAAGCTGTTAGCTTAATCATATCCCCTGCTAAACGGCGTCGTTTCTACGTAACCTGAAATGCAACACTAAAAGGCCAAGCCTTTTTTACTGCGCGTGCGTATAGGTGTCTGCGACTGACCTGTGCGTCGGCAGGAGTGTCAGAAAGGGCATTTTTCATATTTGGCATTGAGTACAGAGGCTATATTCACCATTATTTTCGTTCGTGAGCGTATTTTGACGTCCACTGGCTTCATTTTCTAAACATATAACAAAACTTCAATAAAATTCATTTGAGCCTAGTTGGTACATATCTCTGAATTAAAATTAACGGTGCTACACAGAGCACACCTCACTTGTCTAAAGCTTTTGCTGTGTACTCATGCACTGTGAGGCTGTCTTGAACATAAATATGCATTGACAAATGAAAGAATACAGCAGTTGATGTATAGTCAGTGCTCGTGCGTGTAGTTTCTTTCCTTTGTGGGACGTGTTCTGTTATCGCGCTCTTAATTTTAAAACAGATATCACCTACAACACTATTCGACCAGAGTTAAATGTCCCTTACAGTGTTATCTTCAGAACTTCCTAACGAACTTGCAACGTTAACCAGCAATTTTGCAGTCGTAAGCGTAAGAAGGACTATATAATGTAATTCACTGCCTTCTGATGTGTCGTTTGAAAGCAACTTGAAACGCATTGAACTGTTAATTCCCGCCACGAGCGTGGACTGTGAATCGATCTCTGGATGCTTGTGTGGCGGAATACCGTCGAGTCGTCAGCAAAGCTCTCTTTGCCGGGGGAAAGGTCGTTTGATAAGACGAGGAAAATACCGAGTCGATGTGGAGTCTCTCAGGCTTCATCGACAATACATCCGCACAATTTCCTTTTTTTTTTCTTTTTCGTCGAGTTATTGATTCTCGGGCGAGATTTCCACCTCCGTAATTAACGTGTGAGCTTACGAGAGGCACGACGAGTCTGACTTTCAGTAGAAATGGCAATACTTGACGTCAAGGGGCGCCGGCAGCGGTGTTTTTGCTTCTTCATTTATTTTTTCTACATTCACAGGATGGAGGACCGACTCGCGGCAACTGTTGTAGCTGTGTGGATCGCACACGGTGTGCTACATCGTGAGACAACGCGCTGACATGGAGCAGATGTAATTCGGTCTGTTTCCAGTTTTCGTGAAAATAAGAGCTGACCTCGAACGAAACATGTTTGATATTTGCCGACTATCATGGTTCAACAGCTGGCAAGAAGAATATAAATAATCGTCGAACTAAAAAAAAAAAAAGGCAAGCGAAGGAGAAGCCGCCGACAAGGCGTGCCGCCGTAGCGCAACACTCGGCTCCTTCTACGCAGGGTGACCCACCTGGTGTGGAATGTAAGCACTCCTCAGTTGACGACGCGGCTCCGGTAGGTAGGTGAGTAGGTAGGTAGAAGTCACGGTCGGTCACTGCTGTCGCAGGGCAACCACCCGATCGCTCAGCACACACGCGATAGAACACATACACCGGCCCGCTGCGCCACCAGCAAAGTGTCACCGGGACTCACCGCACGTCGCTCCCGAAGAGCACTCAGGTTCTCACATCAAACAGACGGCATAAAAAGAACAGAAAAAGAGGGAGGATGTGCAGCAGCAGACGACGACGCGTACCACGCCCTCACTCTCACAGCAAAAGAACACACCCCGACTAGCTAGCTTGTATGAAGTTTCCTCTTCTTTTCGCGTTGGCTTACGGACACTCCAAACCGTTCGCAGTTTAAAGTGGGGAGTCGCTACTTTTGCCGCCTTGCCGTGGCTTTGGCGGATGTTGCCGTAATCGCGGCGTCGCTGACGACGTCGGAAATCACGTGGCTACACGCGCGTAGGGAACGTCGGCCGCACGCCTAGCGTCGCTCCAACTCGCAGGCACGCTGAAGAGACGCGCGCGGCTGGGCTGCCGTGCGACGGCGAACTCCCTCCGCGCGTTGCGCCTTGGCTTCACCGGAATGTGGGCGGATCTCGCTTCTCTCGCGCTCTCCTTCTTGTTGGAAAGAAAACTGGTCGAGCAGGAGTGTCAGAGGGAGAGAGAATCCGTTGTCTCTCTTTCTTTCGCTGAAGAGAGGGCTGCCGTAGCGTCCCGTTTGCGGGCGAGTGCGCGGAGGTCCCGAGTCTCGGCTTCGTAGCACGAGTGGTGCCTGCGGTGCGCGCGAGCAGGTAGCTGCCGGTCCCCCCCCCCCCCCCAAATTTTCTCCCCTATTGCTCTGCCAACAGAAAACATATCAAAAACACGATATAACGTGGTCAAAAGGCAAGAGGAAGTCGCAAACCAAAAGAACAGTGGAATAAAAGACTTTCAGGCTCTCGTACGGAAGCATGAACCAATTTGCACTATGAAGCAATGAAAGAATGGAAGGAGGGAGGGTAATTATGTTAGCGCCAACTTAATGTTATTTTTGATCGGCGTCTTTCTTTTACCTTTGGCCATGATTGTTCCCGACCAGACGAGTTTTCGTCGAAATCTTGATTACATATCCAATACACAACTTTCCCGCCTTCTTCCACTCCTGATTGAACTCACTTGTCTATGCGCCCTCTCTCTCCCTTTCGCTTTCAGCGAAAAAAAAAAATCCTGCCATTGTTTCTGCTTCGAAGTTGAACGATCTGATGGATCTTCCGCAAATAAAGCGTTGAACGATGTGTACAGAAACGCTCGTGGGAGCCAAGGGAATGTTGACAATTGGCCATTTCGACACATTATCGAAAGCCACGGCCATCTTGCCTGTCTCGCTTCTCACAGAAAATGGCGATTGACAATTAACAGCTTTTGAATGAGGATATGGCCTTGGTCGGGCTCGTGTTCACTACGTTGGTAACTTTGAATGTGTTCGCATAAAAGCTGTCCCATAAAAACTCGTTCGCAAGAATCAAATATTTTATGAAAATATTAACCTACCTACCGTATGCGATGTCGCCTTCATCAAAAAGAAAATGCGTAAGATTTTGATAGCGTGTTTCATATGTGTAATAATTTCTGACTCAGTGTGAACTGACCTTGAGAGTGGAACCTGTGAACACATGAATCTAAAAGGCGTGTCTGAACTATCGTGTGATGTGAACCGACCTTGTGTGATGAAAATATGAACCTATTAGCCGTATGTGAACTGACCTGTGACGCTTAGCTGTTGTGCACTTTCACATAGAGTGTTGCACAGTCTCGCAATTTGTGCTTTTATTGTTTCTCTTACGGCATATCTTGTCTACTAAGAGAAAAAGCATAGCCGGTGACACCCTTATGAAACTATAACCTATCCTATCTCATTTTAATTTAAAAAAAGCCAAAACCCTAAGAGCTTTTTTGTGTGACAACGCCATACCAACTATACAACCTAAAACCTAATTTTCTGTTTTCAGATGCTCCAAAGTGAGTGTGCATTGATGCATTGAGACGAGGGTTGGCTAACTCAAAATGACAGAATGCCTGTAAATTGTTTCGTCGTTTAAGAGTGGAAACTGTAACCATCCGTTAGGTAGAGCCCCATGATGTCACCCTAAGGAGTGGCATCGCAGTATCCTTTCAGTAAGGTTCTTTGTTTGATACCTTGCAGCGTGCGCAATATATGGGTGTGCCATAAATTGTGACGTCTACAGCTCTCCCATACAAACAACATCCATCAAGTGGGTAATTAAAAGATAATTGAGAAGTATTCAGTAATTATTTTCAAAGTAAATTTAGCTGCTGCAGGATGTTTTCACCTCGAATTCATGTGCGAAGAGGACAGGTACCTTACCTGTTACCTTAAATTTTTTTAAATTAAAAATCGGCATTGTCCAAGCAAAGACACTTTGCTCGCCATAGCACTATTGTAGTGAGACACAGGCACAGATTCTCTGTATGGTTCGTAACGTATTAAATTTATTTGCGTTCTGTAAGCACTTTTGGCACATATCTATCTATCTATCTATCTATCTATCTATCTATCTATCTATCTATCTATCTATCTGTCTAACTTAATTATAACTGAGAGCCCCTGGTTTCCATTTCTCCCTGCATAAGTCGGCTCAAATGTACCACGATATGGTGCAAAACCAAATCAAACTAAGTTTACTAGAAATCCAAAACAACATTTCTCGACAGATTACAGTTCCGACACAGGTCTGAAACCCTTGGGAAAGCTATACAAACGATGCTCATTAAGTGGATACATGAAAAACGCAAGCCAATGCAAATTACCGATTACTTTTAGCTTTATTGCGCTAATTCTACCATGTAAATAAACGCGTTTTGGAGCATAATAGCGTCATATAGTTCACATGAATACATATCTCATATCAAGGTTCATTTCTGGCATATCACCGACTGTTCAATTAATTCTGTCTGCTGTGGGAGCTCCATCAACTTAATTGACGATCCACAAACGTGTAGTGGGGCCTCATTCACGATAGCGAGTCTGAAGGTGGCGACTTTTGGCGTAGTTCGTGATGTGTGGTGCGATGTCCGTTCAACCGCCCACTAATTGGATCTCCACGTAATTCAAAAAAAATTATAGTCACCTACGAGCTCAAATTAGCGAGCTTTTTACAACACACAGTTCAACAGAAAACAACAAAATGAAGTACATACGAGTAGCATAGGTTTTTTTTCTTTCTTTATTCCAAGATTATCCCGCATTGCCCGTAGGCGTTACAGCAGGGAGGTTACAGCAGTGACATGAACAATTCCTCGTTTTTACAGCGCACTTGCGTTTCAGACAACTCATTCTACTCTTGGTGGTTCTAACAAAAAATTATTTTGCGAACAGGTTCGTCTTAATACGCCATTCGCTTATTTTGAAAACATGATCAGTTCTAGATGAATTGTAATGAGGTAACCCGTAATGCCTCATTGCTAGTTAGAGCGAGGGAAGCACACTCCAATAACAGTATCGACGTGACACGCACGAACAAGCGCAGTCCTTTCACGCCGCACTTCACGTTTTTACTAGTGCTGGAACAGCAGTGTGCTACCAGGTCTCGCTTTATTTTTGCGCGAAAAAAAAAAAAACGTGGTCCTGCGCCGCCGCATCACCTGGGAAGAAGCTTAAAAGGGCCCTGCAATGCTTTTCCAAGTAAGCATCGAATGGGCTTAACGAATGAACCACCGCAAAAAAAATATTTTGAATTCCGACAAGTATGAGCGGAATCAGAGATTTTTCGCACGCTGTAATTACTTTCTTTCTCTCCCCCCCCCCTCTTTTTTGTCCGTACGAGCACCCTAGAAGCTATAGACAGTGATGGATGGCACGGGAGGGGGGGGGAGTGACGTCACACGTCCGTAATTATCTTGAGCACTTTCTTTCTTTTGCTTCCTTCGAACGTGCGACTTCCAGTGTGATTGCGAGCCCGTGAGTGGGCCCGTGGCGGCCTCCCACGGCGGCCGCGGTAAGTAAGCGGCTCACGATGTTCAGCTCAGCCCATGGTCGTAAATTTGGGTATATGGCGCAGCGATTTGGGTTTATAGCATCATTTGTAGAAAGGAGAGGGAACGATCTCGTCATGAACTTTAGTATCAATTGTAAATTCCAGGCCACGTTTTGTGCTGTGAAGTTTGGCTCACGTGTTCTCAGGACCCTCGATCGCACCAGTCAGCAACGTTGTCTGTCCAGCTTACAATCTTTCAGTATCATCGCAATATTTGTTAACGACCCATCCCCATCGCACACCTTGTAAGGAAATCGTACACATTTACAAATATTACAACGCCCACGCCACATTAGGGAGTTTTCGAATAGCGTATGCTAAGTTAGCGGGCGTTGCAGGAGTATAGCGTTTGCGTACGGGTGCCATGTGAGTTTTCAAATAGCGTTTGGCCCCGCAAACGCTGACTCACACTCATAGCACGCTCGCTCACCGCCATTAAAGGGACTTTGCAGGCATTGTAGGCCGCACGCTATTTCGGATTTATTGCGGTTGGAGCACTGGCACGGACAGTGGTTCGCGTTGGGGCGCATGCGCAGTGGCAGCGACCACACCGCAAAGACTTGCGGTACGCTATTCAAAAACTCCCTATTGACAGCTCACTGCGGATAACAAAAACTGATTTTGAAGACGATAGTTATAGCGCGAGAACAGAACGATGACAAAGAGACAAGAAGAACGCGAAGGACACGAGCGCTCCATCCCCATAGCACTCGTGTCCCTCTTGTCTCTTTGTCGTCGTTCTGTTCTCACGCTGTAACTATCATCATGCCATACCAACCAGCTCAAGCTGCCACACTTTTATGATTTTGAAGGCTGTGCTTTTGTTGACTGCATGCCCCAGAAGTGCACCGGGCGCTCTAAAACCATGGGTGGACAATATTATTCATCATGACACAATTTACCATTCTGTTCAAAAGCAGTAAAACCTCAATGTCAAGGTTGCGTTGTAATACACGTGTTAACTCTACTACCATCGCACGCGGCCGGCAAGGGTTATAGTCTTGACACTTTGAAACTAACATTAACTTTCCGACACCAGTCAATGAAAAAATTTTTAAAGATCTTCGAAAAGATACAATTTTCTTTTGGAAAGTATCACTCGGGACTTGTGCCACTAATGAAAAAATAAATAAAAAGAAGGAAAACAACAAAAAAGTCATTATGTAACGGTGCGTGTGGGCTACACGCATCTTTGGAGGTATTGTTTTGCTTGCTGCACAGATTTACATGGACACAAAAAAAACAAAAAAAAAAAACAGGGCAAGTGGTTGAATGTCGTCTGCAAAGCCCGTTGTCAAAGGCCTTGCGACGTCAAATGTTGAAGGTAGTATGGTTGATTGCACTTCGCAGCACTATACCCTTCAAAGGTTGTAAATATATGTATAAATGGTACCCGACTCACGCATCGGTGACAGCGATACCTAATTGAAGAAATATATGTTAATCTCGGGTCCATTGTTTCTGATTTCATGCGGCGGAAGCAAGAGTAGAAACCGAAACACGCCTCAAACAGAGAGCACCGTCGTTATAACGTAAAGTTTACTTTAATTTTGCACACATGTTTTTCATTTAAGTTTTAGTTGCACATCTCAAAGGTTATGCTTATTCAGAGCACGTGGAGGTACCCATAATCTTGATGTATTTTTTACAAATTTAGAGCAAACTGGTTTATTGTTGGCCACACTGATGAATTGACCTCGATGTCGATGCGTTGTTGTAAACGTTAGCAGTGGCGCGGTGGCATCCGTAGTGACAGTCTGAAACCAAAGTGATTAATCAATCGTATCTCGGCGTTCATGTATCAGATGGGCAGAACCGACTTGTGTGAGGTAGGGCATTCGTCCGCCTTGGCTGTCGGAAGCAGGCCCGTTTAACGGTCGAGTTGTCGAAATTCATTCGAAGATACTTTCCGCGTCCTTGACATGCCAGGTGACGATTGCATATCAGGTGCGTGTTGCTCGCCTTGTAGTAACCGATTATCTCTGCATGGATCCGTGAAATGCTGAAGAGGTGAGTAACCGTTCCACGGCAGGAGCTGATAAGCGGGAAACTTGCTTCGAAGTTGTTTATTTGTGCACACTTCGCGCAGCTGTCACGAAGCCGACTCAAAACAACTGCGAAGTTTGCGCAGTGCGTAGGTTTGTGCGGCTGACAGGATGTTACGTTGAATATGTATCCTGGTGCACGGTGACCACGTTCGAGCCAAGTGGCATTACACAGTCAAGAGTTCGACGAAAGCTCGTATGACCAGGTAGTAGGAGGAAGAACATGATGATAGAGTGTGATCAAGGATCCTGCACGGATCCCGACACATATCTCTTTTCACCTTGACTAGTCGTCGGCGCAAGTGCTCAGATTTGAGTGCATGTTAAAGAACCCCAGGTGGTGAAAATTTCTGGAGCCCGCCACTACGGCGTCTTACATATTCATATGGTGGTTTTGGGACGTTAAACCCCGCATATCAATCAGTCATCCGCGCAACTTCGTCGTTTAAACATATGCCTGGCGAATATTCGTTCACAGTTGGGGTGCCGTTATCGTTACATAGACAACAAACGTGGTTCAAGGTTATTTCACTGCGGCATCAATGTAAATCACTTTCGTTTAACAGCTGGCGAGTTCTTGTCGCTGCAGGGCAGCGATGTGTTTACATGACAGTGTATTCGAAAGTACCGGATGGCACTTTCGATCGTTCTGATCGCTTGACAGAAGATAAATTGAAACAACAAAGAGTAGCATGCATATATTGAACACGATGCAGGCCAAAATGTTGTAGGCCTGTCTGCTCAGATTTGGGCGCACGTTAAAGAAGCCCAAGTAGTCGAAATTTCCGGAGCCCTCCACTACAACGTCTCTCATAATCAGAAGGTAGTTTTGGGACGTTAAACCCCACATATCTATTCAATCTCTACTGAAGCCACTCATTGATCCTGTTTTTGTTTTGTCCACTGCCAGCAGGTCGTAGATTTAGCCGATGGACGACGAGCCTGCTATGTCAACAACGTCTAACGATTTTGACCTAAACGATGCTCTCGCCAAGAGCCATTTCTACACTGGCCTCATATTGGCGATCAGCTCAAGCGCCTTTATTGGCGCCAGCTTCATTGTGAAGAAGAAAGGTCTCCTACGCATCAACAGCAAGGGCCAAACGAGAGCAGGTATTGTACATTTCTGAGACATGGCTATCGTACATTCTTGGAACATGGCTCAGACATTGCTTTGCTTTTGTCAGATTTTTCGCTGCAGTGATTGTATTGCAACTGTCTTCTTACCCAGGTGCCGGAGGCTATGGATATCTCAAGGAATGGGTGTGGTGGGCCGGGCTCATTCTTAGTGAGTAAAAAGCAAAATCTGTCTCTGCCTTAATACTTGTTTCACTTCTTTTAAGCAAAGTGATTAGTTTGTAATTTAGCAAGCTGATGCTCAGTGTGTTTATTATTAAGCGTACTGCCTCATGTACTAGCCGAGCCAACGTGTTGCTTGTGAAAGGGCACACGATGAGATGTTTTCATTTCAACCTAATATCAGCACCCACAATCTCACGTGGTTCCCCACTCACATAGGATCCATCAGGGGATATCCCACAAACCTGAACGAGCTGTCCCACTCCAAGGCGTGAGGTCTCGCTTTCCGTGACTACAAAGAACTCCCCCGCCGGCCCGCAGTTGTGAGGAACAGAGATCAAGCGACCACATATAACGAAATTATGCAGCACTTTTATCTATGCACAAGAGAGTTTCCCTTTCCTAACAAGAAGTCAAATTGAGCGCAGGCTTTCAGTCTCGGGCTACTGCAGACGGGTTCGTATCCCAGCCTGGCTTTATTGCATAATATTTATCTGGACATTCATCATAATAGCTCTTGCAGGCACTGCAACAAATTTGCTAGCTTAGACCACATGCTCTGGCGTTGCCCCTTGCTATGGGGCATGGACCAATCCAATGAAGAAAAGTGGGTATCCGCTATCAAGAGGCCCGATGTCGGGGATCGACTGTGGGCTGTCCAAGAAGCCCACAATGCAGCGGTTGGGTTTAGCCTGACTGTCCCAACATGGGAGCGGCCTGCTGCACGTTGAGTCGTGCACCTCAGGACTTCAACTAAAGTTTCACATCCATCCATTTCAGCTTAGTGTTAGTTGTAAAGCAAGAGTTCTTACTTGAGTGGCAACAAAATGTGCTTACCACCAGTTTTGGAGCGGGCTTGTGTTTTCCACAGGTGGCTTTCAGCTAACTTGTGTTGTGTTGAGCATCAGAAATGACTAAGGATTGATGCGAGGGGTAAAGTGGGTTTCACGTTGGGGCAAAAATTTGGAGCGTTGGAATGCGGTGAGCACTGCAGTCGTACACTGGCACCAGCTCACACATGTGCAGGAGTTATGAGGGTGTAGTGTTGAACCGCATTGTCTACTATGACAGTGCTTGCTTTCCACAGTGTCATGAAGCGGGCTACATTCAGGGGCAGAACTAGGGCACCGAGTATGTTGTACGGACATTTGGGTGCCTTTTTTATGTTGCTGCGTATTATGGTAGAACACACAGTGAAGAAATATATTTGCATACTCTCAGTACCTCGGCTTTTCGAAAGGGCAAACACAGCCTGCTGCTGGAAGAAGTTTGGGGTACCTTACATTTTCCAGGGAAGGCTCAAAGTTTGGCGCGGCACGTTTAGTAAAGATTATTCACTGAGTTCTCAAAGTAGCGATGGAATCTGCATATTGCCCCTGAAATTGTGCATGCTTTCAGAAAATGCGATCGGCACTTGCTGCCACAGCAGGCGACGGGGCTTATGACTTCATTTTCAAGTGTCTGTGCATCTGCCAGCTGCTGCGGCTGCCTGACTCTGGTGCTCGGTGCATTGCGATGCCATGCACTTCGAGTATTCCTCTAAGTGTGACACAGCCAAAGGCTTTTCCTTTACTTGCACATAGAATAACTCGTCTGTGCTTTGTTTGAGGTGTGCTATGTTCATCTTCCAGTGGCCGTCGGAGAAGCTGCGAACTTTGCAGCCTATGCTTTTGCGCCGGCATCGCTTGTCACGCCACTCGGTGCCCTCAGCGTTTTAGTCAGGTGAGGTCGCATTGCTTGCTTCAGCGAACTTGCAGAGTTGAAACATACAAAGTGAAAGCATACTTTAAAAGATCACAAAAATATCTCCTCACAAAGCAATTGACTTGCATGGGTAGTAAACACAGGTATTGAGTGAGGTTTAAGTTACAGGTCATTGTGCTGAAATGTCCATAGTTACAAATTTCCGTGACTGAGGGTGGCAAACAGCATTAATCGAGTCCATCACAGCCATGGTGATTACGGCAAAGCAGCACTCTTGAACACCGATCTGCTTTACCCCATAGCACTTCTCAAATTACTACTTGACCTCAGTACAAAAGTGTTGTCGAGCCGAACATGCATGACGTTTTTTACCAAAGAATTGAAAAAGACCTACTGCCATGAAACATGGTATATGTTCTTTAAAAACCTGCTTTTCCATGTCCTAGCTCAGGTGTCAAGTCTACTTTCAGGCACTTAGAGCCATTTCAGATGTGGCTGTTGTGATTCAAGTGCTTGAGAACAGTGAAAAGGCACGTTTTCAGACGATTTCTCAGTCTTAAGGGAGTACTAAAAGCTGGTGTTGGTGATGTTTGCCATTTTTACATCTGTCTAAAACCTGCATGCATATAGAATTGAAGTTCACTGAGTTTCTCTACAAAGAAGCAAGTGTTACTCTGGCAGCGAAGTATCCTTGTATGCAACCAAAACACTTTTAGGCAGATCTTGCTGCAGAAACACATGGAAGTTCTAACTTCGATCATAAATCGATTGAAGCCATCTTCAGAATGGAGTTAACAGTCAAATTCCATCTATGCTTGCATGAAGGTGACTCTTTTTGTGATCAATTTTATAATGAGAAATGGTTGTTTGCATGATTGCAGTGCCATACTGTCTTCCAAGTTCCTCAATGAACGGCTAAACCTGATTGGAAAAGTGGCGTGCCTTCTATGCGTGCTTGGCTCAACGGTGATCGTGCTACACAGTCCCAAAGAGGGCAACGTTGAGAGCATGGAAATGCTCGGCGCAATGATTGTCGAGCCGGGTAAGCCCTTGCTGCTTGACAGCTGCTCCTGCACAAATTCGGGCCAAGTCTGGGTGTCCTAGCATGAGGCACATTGAGAGCATCTCTTACAAGCGCTGTCCTGGTGTCGTTATGCGATGTAGACAGGGCTGCTTATTGTGTGGACATAGGCTACCGAAAACTGAGGGCCTCAGTGATCTGCAAAACAGGAAAGAACAAACCAAATCTTTGTGTCCCACAAAAGGAAGAGGCCACAGGACAGGTCCTAACACCAATTACAAAAAAGTGTGGAACAAAAAACAATGAGTCTGCTGATTTGCCACTATGCAGGCATCTTTTGGATCTGCAGCCGCCATGTGACCTTTGGCTTGCCCGTGGCCTTTGGCTTGCCTCTTTGTGTTTCACGAGTTGCAAAAGCATCTGAACTCTGCCTCCATTTTCAGGGGCGACAGCCTGGTTTGAATCCTCTTCTCAGTGCAGCTTGCACTTAATGTACATTTTGAACTGTTGCGGTAAAATAATTTTTGTGTGGGAATAATTTACTATATAAATAATTACACCATATAATTAATTAGGTGGTAATGTGTGACATAAATCAAGGACTCTAGTTGTAATTAAGAAAAGCTGCAGAATAGTGTTAGAAAGATGGCTGAATGCGAGACAAGGTTCTTGTGTCAGGACGACTAGTAATCTATGCGAGTTAAAAAAAACAAGCTTGCATGCCATGAAAGTTAAGCTACTCTTTGCTTTGTAAAACATTTATGTAACAGCAGTTAAAAGAAAAAGGTCTGGAACTTAAACCATGCGTGTGCTTGCTACTAATGTTAGCATTTAGTCTTACTTTCTTCAACCTTGCAATTTTTTTTACTGATCATGTGCTATTCGTGGCCATATATAATGGTGATCTTGTTCCAGATTTGTGCGATCATGTTAACGTAAAATGTGAAAGGCACAGACAGAGCAATAAAACAGGACGAGCGCTACGTCCTTGGCATTCTTACTTTACGCTAAACTGAACAATTACCAACTTTCCTAATTGCCATCCTTCTAGATTTTCTCGCTGCGACATTAGTTGGCTTTTGAAGTACTAAAATGTCTCCTTGCTTTCGTTCGAATGAGCATTCCAATTTCTTTTTCTCCTTCTTTGCCATGCCATCACTCCCCCCCCCCCCCCCCAGCATTCATAGTGTATGTGATCTTTGTGGTGACGGCGGCCAGCATCCTGATGGTGATCTACGCGCCAAAGTATGGCACCTCGAACGTGGTCATCTATGTGGCCATTTGCTCGGTCATTGGCTCCCTCTCGGTAATGGGCTGCAAGGGCTTGGGCCTGGCCCTGCGTGAGACTTTCGCCGGTCACAACGAGTTCACCTCGTGGGTCACCTGGGTCTGCCTCATTGGCGTCGTCATCTGCATCTCAGTCCAGATGAACTATCTCAACAAGGTAAGCTGGTCGACCACGCACCTAGGATAACCTGCAAATTACTCGTCATTGTCTTCAAAGTGCTTTATGTCCTTGTGCAGTTTCTGTTCTCTCTGTGCTCGATGTGAAAATGTAGCTTAACTTTTATACCATATCATCATAATGCAGTTTTCTCCCTCACCCCCCTTTCGGCAAGTGCGACAAGAAAGGCTTGTATATATCTCTTTTCTATTCAGGTGCAGCTGTTTTTATAAGTCAGTCGGTATAACAAATATATGAGCTCTTGTAGCCACAGTGAAAAGCTGTAGTTTACTTCAGGTCGCTGAAGTTTCGTAAAAAAATATTTTATGATCTGTAAATTTCGGCTGAAAATCAACTTTAGCCAGTACCGTCCTCAACGCCAGCAGAGGAAAACTTATTGTTCTTCACTAAAGGTCATTGATTGCACTGTGGAAAGCTGCAGCCTCTTCAGTCAACAGTTTCATTAAGTCACTGTCGTCACCCTTTGAAAATTTCCAACGCAAGGCACTGTTTATGATGCGTAGCTGTTGGAAGTTATGCAGATGTTCTTAGTTTACATTACTGGGCAACCATATGTTTAAAAACAGATTTTTTGTATGTTGATACCTCAAGTTTTTCAGGCATCAAATTATAAAGGGTATTTTTGTTAATGGGAGTTTGAAACAGCAGTTTTAAAGATGCAGGCATTAATTATATACTAATTAAAGATATGACATTCAAATTTTTTAAAAACTGTTGTTGATACTTAGTGACCTGTGAACATTGGCGTAATAGATTTTTTAAAAATAACTTTTAATAAGGTAAAGCCAGGTACATTTTCTGTGGGTAATGGGATTAGAAAGGTTAACTTATTCTTACAAAGCCAAAATGATGTTCATGTAGGAATAGTCTCGCAGAATTAGTTTGGTTGGCGTGAAAGAGATTTGAGTAGGATGGGGGGGTCATGTGCCACTGTGCAACTTGAAGCATTGATGCGATGCATTTGGGCAGTTTGGTTTCTGTTTTTCCTGGGTCATCTCTTTGAGGCTGCAAGCTTGTTTCTCAATGCTTCTGAGTCCACTTAGTAGCGTTTATGAAAAGGAACAGAGTTTCTTCTATGTCACATTTGTATGAAGAGCGGACGTGAAGATCTCTAAAATCACTTTTTCAGGCGCTAGACGTCTTCAACACGTCCGTCGTCACACCCATCTACTACGTATTCTTCACAACATTTGTACTGATTGCGTCCGCCATCTTGTTCAAGGAATGGGGAAACATGAGCGGCGAAGATGTGCTTGGTGAGCCTTTTGAAGACGTTACATATTCACTGATGCCTAAGTGTTAAGTTTACTGTGTTAACATCAATGTATTAGCATATGGTTCAGGAGTGTGTAATCGTGTGTTCCATTAGAAGACTCTTTTTTTTTTTCATGCATCATTTTTTCTTACCCTATTATTCCTACGTTCAAAGTGAAACAACACGATTATGCGATTGATTTTGCTTTGCTTGAATTTGGAGGCCTTTCAGGACAAGTGTGGCCAGAAGACTAGCTTTTTATCTTGTCTTTGTAGTGACCCAATTACTCTGAATTCATTATATCTCAAAAGATCTTCGGGTCTTTTGAGTTGTTAAACAGAAACGAAGTTTACACTGCATTAGGAAATTACGTTGAAAAACTGCTAGCAGCTTCAATCAATGTGAGAAACTCAGGCTACTCTGGCCACATTATTAACATCACCTGCATCGTTTGAGTTACAGTATCTAGTATCCCTATATTGGCTTGTGACACTACCCTTCAGGGCAAGTATACTGATTCAGCTTATGCAAGACAAAAAAAAAAGTGAGCAGCGCAAGTCTCGTCACGTGTATGTCACAGGCATGTAGCTCATAGGGACATTAAATTCAAATTACAATTCAAGTCAGAGTGAAAAATCAGTGTATGACAACGTATGAAATGACAATGTTATCAACAGCAGTGCCCTACTTACTGAAAAATTAATGTATATGCACGAGAACATGTGCGCCGCAAGTAGACACATACGCAAAATAATCCCAGTGACGTCAGAGTTACAGCCTACAATTAATCATTAGTAATTGAACTAGCTGCACTAAATAAAGACCCCTCCATGCATCAAGAGACGTAATAAAATGCTAGTTTAGCATACTTTCAGGGAGATGAAGGCAATGGGACAGACAACAGCAGTAGGAGGAAGTGTGAGAAGTTGCATGTTACTTTGTGGCATTGACATTGTGAGACATCTGCGAGCTTTCTCGAGTGGCCCTGTTGGCTCAAGCTGTGGCATTACAATTGTATACGAATGGCGAGCTTGCAGCTCTGGGGAGTAGAGAGTCAATGACAGACAGGGTTTCACATTAGAAATGGAAAAATCATGAACAGCCTTTGCCCCTATGTTGAAAGGAATCTTAGATGTAAGCAGCATGGGGCAAATTAACTTCTGAGTCACAGTACTTGGTTGGGATCTACGTTGATAGTAGTGACTGCAAAAACAGCCTTGGTAAGACCTAAAGGATGCAAAAATGTTAGATGGTTAGCAACATGCCTCTTATCCAGCTTGGCAAGTTTCTTAAATATGCCTGGGCCTAGAGTGTCTGAATGGAAAGAAAACAAAAAATTAAAATGAAATATTTTTTTAATACAATGAATTTAAGCGGAATCAAAATGACATTGTATATTGTTTTGTTTCAGAGGGAAACAAATAATTATCGGTTTTCTGTTCAAAGGAAAATTTGGCAGTTTGAAACATCCAAGGCATTAATGAGTACGTCAGGCAGGAATTCCAAATTAAAGATGTGTCGAAAGTTTTAGAAGAATTACAGAATTTTTTCTTCTTTTCTGAAACCGAAATGGAGTGGAACTTTTTTCGCTGTCATGAGACTAAAACCAAAACGAAAAACATTTTGTTTTCACAGCCTGGCTAAGCGTTGGCGAAAAAATATTCCTCGGTATCCATAATAACTAGTGCATGTACTAACAGTGGAGTTTCAACTTACAGTTACAAAAATTTTGCATTTACTTCATTCTGTCATTCTGTTTTCTAATAACCAGGTCGTTACAGCTTAATGAAGGAAAGTAATTTCTAAAGAATCCCCTATCAATCTGAATAGACATCTCTGTTTCACTTTATTGCATCAATTGTGTTTATTGTGTCTATTGTTTATTGTGTGTATTGTTTATTGTGTGTATTGTGTCTATTGTTTATTGTGTGTTTATTGTGTGTATTGTGTGTAACGGATGGTGTTGTTCATCTACAGGCAGCCTCGCAGGCTTCATGACAGTAGTGTGCGCCATATTCCTGCTGAACGCCTTCAAGGACTGGGACGTGTCTCTCTCAAGCCTCCAAGGTTTACTCCAGAGCACACGTGAACAGCAGCAGCGCAACATAGTTGACGGTGCACTGCCGGATCTGACCACCGCCCTGCTAGACTCGCCACCGTCCTCGTCACAGAGGTCGTCAGCGCTCGTTGCTAGTGGGTACCAACGCATCAATTCCAAAGACGACCCACTTGCCGTTACTAGCATACACTGACAACGGCTCTCCTTAGGTCTGAGCGATAAATGCTCTGCCGAAATTGCAACTTACGATGTGCTGAAGAAGCCGAGCCGCTCAAGGCAGAGCTCTCTGAAAAGAAACGACTCGCCGCAGCCACGTGGCCTTGCTTGAACAACACCGTGGTTTCCAGTCTGTGCTGCAGCGTCTTTAGTGAGAGTGTGGTCGTTTTGAAGAGAGACGTTCGAGATCCTTTTAATGTCCAAGAGCGAGGGGAACCTTTCTAGAGGATGCATTCAGCCTTTAACTGTAAGGAGTACAAATGCTCAAGATGTTGCAAGGAGTGTGAATGTATGGCTAAAGGAATACCAGCAGCACTGTCCCGTAACATCTTTGAACGAAACATTGATACAAGACAAACACTGCAAACTACTTGCCTGTTAGTGATTTGCCTATTAGTATTTGCCTTTTTTTCACCATATCACTCAAAGATGTTGCATCGGCGAATGATATACATTGAGCCTTCAGTGCTGTCTTACCAACCCCCGCTGTTGGAAAGAGTGCTTGCATATGCGGAATCAGCTGGCCAACAGTGAAAAACCAGATGTGCTTAAGCCTCGCGTAGATAAGACAGGATGGGCTATAGCCATAAATTTTTATTTAAGGGGCAATAACAAGGTAAAGCAATGTGTTTAAATTAAACATAGATAATCAAATGAGAGAATGATATACGATACGACTACTAATGAACGTCGCGTAGTAAGAAGCCACTGAGGCAGTTGTTGTTTTTAATGAGTGAACTCTGCGACTTGTGATCTACTGATTTATTAGTGACTGCTCATTTCTTAGGGTGGCAATGACTGCTGTTATGACAGGACGAACGAACACAGTGTGGCCTTCCTTCTTAACAAGATAAAACACACACACTCGGGCAACATTTGTCTGATTCTCGATTAATGCACATGTCGTTTTACCAATATGTGGGTGATTGTTTTTAGGAGATGCTGTTGGTACTGCTGGTCAGTTATTCTGTAGTGGTACTATTATAAATTCTTCACCAGCATACACTAACAATCCTCCACTACCATACCAGTGCCAAAAAATAATTTGTTTACTGTTCGAAGCATACTTGGACAGCATTTCCCTTCTGCAATATACACTCAGTAACAACTTATCTTGGCGGAACAAAGGCTGTGTTCAGACAGGGCCCGCACATTTGTGTTACGGCAACTCGTTGCAGATAGTGCGGCAACTCGCTGCGTATTTCAGTTCCAGCTATTTTTGGTATTGCTCTCTCGCAGCGCTCGTCAACTATTTCGGTTGATGGTGCTTTACTCCAGCGTAGATGTTACAGATAACTTGCTTTGTTTGTTTTGACTGCCACTTTCTGTCAAAATTTAAGTAAATTTTTCTCGTGGAATGAAATGGCGAGTTTGCAGCTGCAAGCAGGCATTGGGGACACCGTGTTTACTGCAAACAGGTGTGCGGAAAATGTACTGTCTAAGAAATGGACAAAAAATTTAATGTGTATAATATGTTTTTTTTTCGCTAACTTCCCATTGTTGTTTTATTTTTGTAATGAAGAGAACTTTATTTATTTGAGGTAGGTAACTCTGAAAATTGAAAAATAAAAATAGGTTCTATTTATTGGCCCATGTGCAGGCAACAGTTTCGGTTCTGTAGCATGTACAGTACTGCCATGAAAAGTTGTCATTGAGTATAACACCTTACATTTGCGCGAAGCCCAAAGCAGTTGTCTCAAAGAAAGATTTCTCACAGTAATCACACTTGAGCAGTAATGTAGTAACATCCTAAATGAGAAGTATATTACTTGTCAAGAGCTCAGCAGGCTTGCAGGATTCCTAGGTTGGTAAAAAATGTTTCTAAAGTTTCAGGTAGAGCACATTACTCTAAGCGAAAGCTTGGCCAGGAAGCGAGAAGCTGCAACACTTTTTTAATATGGCTATTGCAGCAATGCTTATTAATGATAATTACGTACTAGGTCATGTTAGAGTGCAACAAGATGGTATGCATGTGATGCACAGAGAAAAGAATTTCTCGTTGAATTCTTGCATTCTAAGGTTGTGCAGGTATATTGTACATAGGTGAACCTTAGACATGTAAATGCAATACATTCAATTTAGATGTTGTTTATGTACAAATGTGAGCTTTGAATAGCGTAAAAGTGGGTCCCACACACCTTGGGATTTATGGCGCATCAACGTTATTAACTACGACAGCACAAGTGCGAAACATTTGAAAGTTATTTCATCTTAGCCTTCGTTTTTTCTAAAAGTAACACCTTTTTTGGTGAAAGTGCAAATACAGTTAAAACTTGATTTAATGAAATGATGACCACGCTCGAATTACTTTGTTAAATCAAGAAGCGTGTAGAATTGAGAAGTAGATCCTTTGGTCCTTCAAAATGTATTCTTGTAATGTAGAGACACTCGAAAGCTTCCGCGGCATTATTTTTGCAGCCACTCACGTGATGTTATGACAGGCTGTCGACATTTGAAGACACTGAAAACGAATGTAGTGATTGCGCAAGCAGGCACAACGAGACTGATATGAGCAGACGATCAGCGATATCTGTGGCATAAACCATAAAATACCGAAAGCAACCGCTGCTGCCCTCAGTATCGTCCAGCACGTGAGAGGGCTACTGACTGCAGAGTTCATTGTTCCATGCGTGGGCGGGGTGTGCAGCCTCGTCAAAATAGAGCTAGTGCCGCGACTAAAGTGACCAGATGTTTTAACATGATCTCGTTAAAGTACAAGCTTGAAGAAAAGCCTGTGTCAAATTAAAAGGAAATTGATGTTTCCTTTACTCCTATATATATTTATAAAAAACTTCGTTAAATTGTGTTTAGTAGCCAAGTTGCTTAGTTAAGTCTGGTTGATGACAACAGTGAACGCTATGGTCACTGCCGGGGAAAGAAAATTTCTTTGTTTGATCGGGTACTTTGTAAAATAGGGTTTCATAAGATCGAGCTTCAACTGTACTGGTTTGAGCAATCTCTGAATTTAAGGTCGCTTAGCCTTCCTCCTTAACATCTTTTTTTAATCAATAATATCTGTGGCATGGCACGGCCGGACTAGACTCCGCTCGCCCCATACGGCCTTTCCAATGATGGCTGTTGCTGCCTGCCGCCATAGCTCTGTGGTGGCGCTGTTAGCTTACTGTATCGCCTCCACAAAACGCGTTGACGAATGCGCTCCGGCCGGCTGCATGCCAACAATATCTCTGTAACCTTAGCTGCCAGACACGATTTATCTGTTAATTTAAGCTTGATGTTAATTTTGTGTGCCTGGTAGTATGATATGATGTGGACGGAACGGCTTCGAGCCTCTCCTAGAAAACGTAAGCTGGCAGCAGAGGACGCTAAAAAATTTAAGGGGAAGGTGAACCCAATGTTCACAATTATTGAGCCCACGTCGTTACTTAGGCCATATTGTTATTTAAGCACGTGCACATTGAGTTATAAAGTAAGAGTTCTGTGTGGCTACAACAAAACTTAGCTATTTACAGATACAAACTTTATTTCTGATCAATACAAATCGCTCTTGCACATTTTGGTGCCGACAACCTTCATATCATGTGCATTAAAGCCTAAAATGCTTTCTAGATGGCTTATGTACGTAAGCAAATGGTTTTTTGTATTCTTCTGTTACTATTCTGGTGTGAATAACTAGAAACAGCTTCAGAAACCTGTCAGCAATCATACTGGCTGTGCGGCTTCTGTGACCGTTGCCGACATTCTCTGAGCAGTTCAAAATGGGGGATTGTTCGAGGTAAGGTGTGACAAGAAGTTACAGCACTTCGTGCACTTTTGTCCATGGTAGGTGCTTTGCAGCTGTTTCAAAGAAAACCACAATTTTGTTCAAAAGTGCTAAGAACACCATATGGCTAATGAGTTTCACATGGTGCCCCCCAACATACACCAGACCAGAGTACGTCACTGAAGGGGATGGATCTAAAAAGTGTCCTTTCAGGTCCTGCAGCTGTTCAGTCACTTCCTGTCGTACGACTGTAGCGAGCTCTTCAGCTTTTGACATCTGCTGGACCTGTCTTGGGCGGATAGCCTTTTCTTTGACAATGTTATCAAGGGAAATTGTGACAGCCCTTGCATCAAGTACATCATTGCCGCCACACATGGACCTGAGCCGTCCGAAGAGAGCTTCAACTAGGCCGCTGTTAAACTTCCTCGTCAGAACGTACTTAATACCTTGCCCCAAGAGGAACTTTGTTGCTTTCACTGTTGCCTTCGTGGTGAAGAGCAGGGCGTGGTATGTTTTATTGGTCGATTCTCCTTTTCCTGATGCGATTGACACCTCCTGAACATTCTCTATGTAGCAGGTGAAATGCTTCTCCAGCCATACCATTCTGGGGTCATTTTCTTCAGAGATGGGCCTCTTGTTCTCACTCCCTTTGTACACTGTGTCATGGATGTCATACCATTGCTTGATCATCTTCATGAACAGAATTGTTGGGGTGACTTCTCTGAAACTGTAAAGGGCTAGGTTGTTGCAGCAGTTCTCTTGGAGGTGAGACAACGCTGCCATCGCTTGCAGAAAGAATGTCTGAAAGGCGCAAAGCGCATTCATCTCTTCTAAGTTGGATGGGTAAACGTGCTTCCTAGTTAGGTTTCTGGCCACATTCATGGTTTTGTCCTTCTGAAATTTGTACAATTTCTGGACAAACTTCCCAGTAATCACCCCTCCGCCATCTGTAAGCTCACGTTCCAGGAACTGGCTGCGTACATTTTTGAGTATATGACAAAGGTTAAAACTCGGGAAAATCACTCTATCTTAATCATGAAGATGGGGTACTACTGTAGGCAAACATCCACCTCCCATGTGTTTAAACCTTGTGACATTTGCCGAGTAATAATCTGTAACGACTCGGACAAATCCACAAGACTCCACAGCACGGATTACCTCCTTGGTCTAGGCAAACTAGTCTATTCCACTCAGCTGTATGGTGAAGTAGTTGGCACATGGTATTCTGCATGAATTCGCCACACCATGCAGAGTAAAACACAGTACTCTATTTGCAAGCCGTGTGCTCAGATTTGGGTGCACGTTAAAGAACCCCAGGTGGTCGAAATTTCCAGAGCCCTCCACTGCGGCGTTTCTCATAATCATATGGTGGTTTTGGTATGTTGAACCCCACATATCAAATTTATTTGCAAGCGTGTCTGTAGAGCTGCATGCTGCACTGTTTTCGGGCTTGTCTTTGATCCAAAAACTGTGTCGGCCTTTCTGTCCTAGACACATTTTGGCTTAATGGCAGCTTCGTCTATGATCAACGATGCCATGTGCTGTTTTCTGCTGAGCATCGATGCCTCAAGGATCAGCCTCTCCTTCATGGCAGGGCTCATACCTGATGACGGGCTTGGGCCCGCATACCTTTGAAGGGTGCACTTTGCAGGCAATGCCAAGAGGTCAGATTTTCGAGCGTCATCATAACCTTTTCGTGAAATGAGGTGCCAAATCACGCACTCTCTCTTTCAAGTTTTTCTGAATAATACGGTCGTTTACTACCATAGGCTTCGATCTGGTAACAGAGAAAAACAGCTTTTTTTTCTCACCTGTCTGTGAATTGGCCAAAATCTTCATGACAGCGGCACAGTGTTTGTCGTCGCTGTACGCTTTCATCTTATCTTCTTATACAGCAAGCTTTCTCAGGAGCCCCCCAACTTTGAGCGTTGATAGACAACTAAAGCCCAAAGCTTTTTGACCATGACGAGGTAGCCACTAGATCGGTTAGCGTTGTTACTGTTGGTTTGTGTTGAAACACAATTTAGCATGTCGTTTACTTCCTCCACCGTACCTAAGTCTTCATCAGGGGTGACACTGCTTTTTGCTTTAAAGGATTTCTAGGAGCTGTGAGGGTGACGACATGCTCGGTCCTTACGCTGTCTCTTTGCAGCTGGCTTCATGTACGACGGATATAGTTCAAAAACAGCACAGCTACATCAAGCAAGTTCGGTATTCGGCATCCGGGAACATAGTCACTTTCGTTGAAGTGTTTGCTATACACCACAGTTGACGTGGACTTGCCCTTGATGGCTAGATTTTCACGCAAAATGTTTTTTTGACACTTAGAACACTGTTCCGCATCACTAGGAAATTGGTGAAAGGACACACCTGATGTCTTTCTCTATTGAGATGTGCAGAATGGCATGCAACAGTACACCAGGGCTACAGCGATCGCACCTCAGGTAACAGAAAGAAACAACACGTTGATGTCTTCATTAATGCCATGGAGAAAGCTCGCAAGTCCAGCAGAAGCTAGCGCACAATAAACGGGGAAATCGGTGGCATGGACGAGTTCCTTCAGACTCCACTGTCAAACGCAGACATGGCGCAGTAACTGCATCCAGAAAAACATACCAGGGTTGCAGGAACCAAGTCTCATGCCATGGGCAACAGAGACGAATCTCATGAAAGCAGGGCGCACGATGAATCACAAATTTATGCAGGTGCGAGTCAAGAAATGACAGCATTGACGGCACTCCCACTCCGCGACTCCACCTTGCCCGAGCGCGTAGAAACGGTGAGCTGTAGAACAACTCGCCAAGGAAAAGTTCGTTTCACTCCCGTCGCGTTGCGAAGGCTGTAAGTGGGGAGCAGAAAGTCTAGTCCGGTTGTGGGCATTTTTACGAGGGCTCCGGCTGTGCTGATGTGTATACATACTTTTGTTACTGTCAAACGGAAGTAGCAATGTTGTCAATACTGCCTGACTGATTATGGTATAAGCAACTGCTTTAGTACTTTCAGGGTACTCTCGCCCATGAGAATTTCGTCAATTCTTCAAGATGTTTGATCTGTCTTTACCTTTTTTTTTCACAAGCTAGCCCAAGTTTTCCGTATGAAGAGTCAGCACTCCATAGTAAGCAAGCTCTTTCCATTTTGTAGCTCTTGTTTTGTTTATCAAAATAGTAAACAAGCCGATAAGATTAACCTTAGTTCATTCGTTTGTATGTATTGCATACAAGTGTTCTATCGCTAATTGTGCGAATTTGCTGATGCTTTCGGTACAGAAACAAATTGTTCACCTTTTTTTTCCCCGCAGTGTGACTGTTATGACACTAAAACCTCGTTATACCAATGGCGAATTCTATTGAGAGAACAGGAGTAGAGGAGCAGGGCACTGAGCAGTGAGGGGCAGAGCACTGAGAGCAGGGCCACTCAACCTGCCACTGGAATGCGGCGCACTCCCGGAGGGCAGGTGAAGGGGGTGATGAGTGGGGAGGCCATGTGGTCGAAGCATTCCAAGCCCCGTCATATTCTTTGTGGGGAAGCAGCAAAATACACGTGAAACCGGTCAGCCACACGTACTTCATTATCCTAATACCTAGTATGTTAGCGCAACGACGCTAATGACGCATTAGGCAGACGCTCAGCCCGTACAAAACAGCAGTGTCAAACTACACACGGTTGCTACCATTGCCGCTGAAGAAAAGTCGGAGGCTGTGACGTTCAAGGGCCATGTGACTCGTCGTACTGCGAATACTCCTCTTTTCAGGCGAGAGCACTGCAAACTGCTCCTGGCTGCTCTCAGTGCAGCAAAAGCACTCTCGCTCTACCAATGGATGACAGTGCTCCTACACTTGTTCGACCACTGAAACACGCCGGCTCCGAAGAGAGCACTTTCAGCGTGCTTTTGAGTGCTCCTGCTCTCCCAATGGAATTCGCCACAAGTTGCATCTTGCGCAAAAAAACCTTCATTATATCTGAAAGTTTATTATATACATTTCTAACACTATTGTTATTGCAACACTATTCTTCATTTACTTTGTCATAACAGTTGTTTGTTATATCTGGACTTTTTATATTGCGGTTTGGAGTGTATATGAAAGATAACATCTGCCTAGCCAAGTAAATATTTGTTATGATCAATTATGCATGATGAAAGCCTTGTACATTGCATGCATGTAACTGAGCTATGTGTGTCAGTAATAGGCATTTTGCATTGTTGAGGCTGAGAAATGATTTGGCCAGCTTTTTTAAGACTTTTGCAGCGTGATTTACCTAGGTGCTCCATGGCCAGAGTAGGACCGTGTACATTTTTGCCTGCCTAACATATGCTTTAATTGCCAAATGGACTACAGTCACTACATGAAATGTGCATAGGAATCCTGTGCAAGGTGTATTCGTGTTAAGCTATAAATCTGCAGCGGTCTAATGCTGTCGCCAAACTTCATTTTTTAAAGTTGTGCTGGACCTGCATTTTTTCTCACCTACGTTGAAAAAGTGAAAGGCTCAACTAAGCGCCCCTTTCAATTAAGCACTTGGATTGTCTTTAATCAAATTTTCTACTGAGGTGAACTTTCGCGATGGCTTCTTTTTATGTGTCACGTGTTTCCATCAAATGTGACAGTACCAAACTGGGAAGTCCTGTAAGTTTCTGAGTAGCACTGTCTGTCCTAAAAGCAGTAAATCTGCACAACATAGTCAAAAAAGTTTGAAGCTTTGGTTTCTGAGTGGATGATCATGTCACTTCTCATTGTACTTGCAAAGATATTTTTAAAACCATATTTTCATTTGCACAGACAATGTACATTGCAGCCAGGATTGATAGTGTATAACGAAGTCACGAAATTTGAGCATTGATAAGCAAACTACTTGACTGGAGAAGTCATTTCTTTATTGTTGCAGTGTTTCTTACTGCAGAATAGTTCTAATATATTTTTTTTGCATTGTATATAGTGTACTGAGGAAGTGTGTGTGAGAATTCCTACAATAGTTGTTGGACAATAGTGTTGTTTCACTATATATATATATATATATATATATATATAGTCACGTGTGTTTTTAATTTACACTTATGTTTCATTTGTTTTCGGCCACAAAGCCTCTCTGGAAATGCTCAGTGCAAACTCGCCTCATGGTTCTAAAAGGTTCAGATGCCACTGGGTCGTGATATGGACGAAGGCAGCAGACTTTAATTACAAGATGAAACTCTTCTATTCGGACGAGCTTGTGGCCTCTAAACTGAAGGCCAGATTACAGCCATGCCCACTGGAACTGATAGCGGCGAACGGAGCGTCGGCCGTCTATCAAATGACAAGCGGTGAAGCGCGTCACTATCTGTACACGTGGCGTTGAACATTCTAGCGTTATCGCTAGCGACTGCGTAGCTTTCAGAATAATCTGTAATGTCCGCGAAGGGGGCGTAATCTTAATGAAACGATCTACTATTAGTGAACTTTCTAGAACCATCAAGCGCAGTTTGCACTGAGCATGGCAGACAGGCTTTGTGGCCAAAAACCAAATGAAACGTAAGTGTAAATGAGAAACGCGCATGGCAATATATATATATATATACACCAATGAGGCACCACAGTCATATATGCCAGTGCCAATGTCGTCTTAGAATTGCCGTCATGCTTGAATTTTTTTTTCTGTAGCTCTCCCATGAGGCGTTTTGGGCTCTATGCAGAGCCTCAGTGACTTGATGTCTTCAATGTACAGCAAGTTTGTATTTTGTATTTACCACTGTGCTGACCTGCCTTCAAATCTTTCCGTTGCATTTCATTTTTGCATGGCTAGTGAAAAGGCGGTGCTTTACTTAAATATAGCTCACTAGTACTATTTACCTTTCACGATGTCTTGCTTTCCATAGCTTTTGATGTGGTGGTTATGCATGTTTATGGGAGTTTTTTTTAATTATGTGAACCTGCGGATATGGGTCAATGCGCAGGTTGGGGTACGACATGTGTTGAAGACAAGTTTTGCAGTAAAGGTTGTCTTTATTTGATCTTCTCGACTACTTATAGAGACGTGGAATTGTGCATCTTTGTAGATTTATTTGAAGATCTGTTCTTTTTGTTATTCTCTTACAGCCTGTTTGAGTACCTGCTACCTCGTAGCATGTGACCTCTATGTATTGTACAGTAATGTTCATTTACAAGTTCAACACCTTACGAGAGCAAAATCTGCTAGTTTTCAGCATTCCTTTCAGATGCAGTTTGAAAATAATATAAGTGGGTAATAACAAAGTATAAATTTATAGTAAGGCATACTGGTTTGTGTTTTTACACAGAAGATAGCTTCTAGGCTCATATCAAAGGAAAAGTAGTGACTGGCAAAACGCCAAGCGCTTTCATTAGGAGTTGGCCGTACCGTGCAATTTCTGTGAAATTGCATTGTTTTTTCTGTCATTTGTATAGTTTTCTGAACTTTGAAGCATCACTTGCAGTTTCTTAAGTACTTTATTTTCGGAGAAGTGATGCATTGTTGCTTGAGAGTTTGGAAATGTCGAGAATGGAGGATTTCTACTTGTCTGCATCTTTCCCTAGATGCCTTTGCGATGCCTTTGTCCATGTAGATCATATTTGCATATCTGTTGTCGTGCACCTGTGTGCCAGCTGTGCAGCGATAACTTCAAAAGAGTTCTGACGCACCTGTCGTGCAGTGCTTTTGGTGTAATACACATCTAATCGGTAGAGTAGCTGCATTTGCAACTAAATACACGGAGAAATTTTTTTATTTCATCATTAGAAAATTGCCTTGTTTACCAGCATCATAAAAAGATGCAGGTATTCCGCGCGGCTGATCATACAATGCGAGCACAAAATGTCAACACAAGTTGTGTTGATGTCTTCTGCATTACTTCAATAGTTTTCCACAGCCTTCAAAGCCAGCTGGCTTGCTTCTATGTTGCCATATGTTGGCAGTGTTGTAAGCGAGTACGAATACCACATTGCGTGACTAGTTGTTGAGGCTGTTGCTAACTACCATCCCAATCATGTGCCCCTTGTCTGAACCATTCATTGCTAGTTATCCGGCCGAGCATTTGTAATGCATTCTGTGCATGCAGTGTTTTGACTGAATGATTGTGTAACATATGATGCAGAGGTGTGTAATGCTTGTAAATAATATAACCAATTATAGCTCTTAACGTACGCCTTTACTTTGTTCAGTTTGGATCGCTAAGGATTGTTTATAGCTAGCAGAACATAGGAGACATAATGTGCACTGAGAACGAAGGTACAATTTTTGTGTAAGTTCACTCGACAGTTGGTCATTTGTGATAGCAGAAGTACCAATGAGTGGTGTGGAACTGAACCCATAAAAAAAATGATTTGTCAGGCTTCTAACTGCCTGACATCAAGCTGTTTCACCGGTGTTTTTTTTTGTCCTAACATAGTTATGTAACCTTTTCAAACAGCCATTGTGTTCTGGAATTTCAAAAGTCTGCTTATAGGGGCATCCATCAGAATCATTGAAGCTATTCACTTTTGGAGAGTCCATCTTTGTGCATAAGGTTACCGAACTTAAAAGCGCTTTTTTATCATTGTTATTCACTAAGAATATTGCTTGTCTTTATTAAAGCATTGTGGTTATGTTTACGATTTGCTGTCACTGCTTTCTCTAGCTCACCGGAATGCCTGCAACTGCCTCGAGTATCGCAGACATATAGTGTTAGGAAATTGGGACTTTTGCAAAACACATCATTGATTGCGCTCTTTGGGCAAATTGTACATGTTAGAACGCAGCTATGTGTGCTGCACGTAATGTGCGCAACGAAATAGTGTGCTGTCTAGCTCTGACCAGTTGGTTACATTGTTGGCTAAGTTTATGAGAATAATAGAAAGTGTCAGTATTCCTGCGTCCTGCACATACAGCCTAGATTTGCAGAGCTGTGCATGCTACAGTCTTCGGGTGCATATTTCAAAGAATTGTTTGTTAATTTTTATTCAGCAAAAAAAAAGAAGAATGCTGTAAATGAGCTGCGTGCTTGACCTAAATGGTCTGTGAAACAGTGGTGTGGGGAGTCATCATTAAATAGCGTGAGCAACGAAATGCATGAGATACTGCACTGCGTCCTCGGAAAACCCACGCAGCAGTGTGATGCAATATGATAGATGCCCGTCAATTACTCTAGAAGTTTGTAAGTTGTGCTGGCACATTTAGTGTTGGCGTTATTCATTATGTTATGCTTCCGAGCATCGCTCAACTTTTAGTCGTCCACAAGAATGTGTCGTGCAGTCGGCCCCACCAATAGGCGTGCGCATGAGAGTGGCAGGGGGAGCGGCTATTTTTCTTAGGTTTTTTAGAGGGGGGCTTGAAGTCGACCCAATACATTGTCTTGATAGGGAAGGGGGGGCGCTAGAAGGAACCCGCCCCCCTGAAGGCATACCCTGCGCATGCTTACGGCTCCTCCATGTTCGAGCATTCATGCCGAAAAAAAGAAAAACTAGGCATTCGTGCTCATGGTGTGTATGTGCCTGAAAAAGAACACTAACATCTTTGCGTTGAAGCTCTTATTTCTTTTCAGTCTCTGCTCTATTCATGATTCCCCGTGTCATGCAAACACTAAAAGCTAAGAAGCATTACGTGTAAGCAAGCCCATGTAGGTTATAATTTCTTTATTTTGCACCATATATACCTTGCCTTTTCACTGCTTCATTGTAATTTTCTCTATTTTTCTCTCTCTTTCAGCTGTGAAGGCTATAGCACTCCAGGTAGTACAAACTGTTTTTTCTAGTGGGGAAGCGCTGCTTACTATCAGTCTAATGAATTTCCAAGTACGTTTACCGGTATAAGTTAAAGGGTCACTCACTAGGCCCCATAACAAATTTTAATTAGATCATGGAAGTTGTTGTGTGTCTGATGAGCATTATGCCACAAAATTTTTTCAATTGGTTTATTACGAGCTGAGAAAACTTTTTTTTTTTTTTGAAGCGGAGTGCAACGAGAATGAGAGGAGATGAGCTCGAAACCCTTTCCACTCCCCCGCATAGCCTTCGCGAGTCAAATCTCTTCTCTACCCTCTCCAGCATTCGACCAAGAGGTCACGTGCGCACGACGTGCTTTAAAAAGCTCATCCCCCGAGCGTGCGAGCGGCGTTGTTTTGTTGACCAGCATTTGTACCAGCATTATTTTATGGCCTACTGCCTCTTTCTGCGGGATGGTTCGGAAGCGCTGGCTTAGACGCGGTAGAATAGATGAGCACAATGAGTGTGCGGACGCGTAGAAGCGTTACTTTCACTTCCACGGCGGTCGTCTGCTCGATGCGCTGACCGCGGGTACACGAACGGATGCGAAATGCCTGCACATTAGTTCCGCATCTAGTTGCAATCACAAGAGAATATTGAAAAAAAGACGTGCACATTCCCTTATTGCGTCTCATTATTTATCTCGAGTTTTATTAATATCTTGAAGCAACAAATTACGTAAACTACGCATGTAATGTTAAATAATTGTGGCCATGTCACGTGCTACCGTAGGAAACATCAGAGCACAGTCGTCTACGTAGAAGACCATCGTCACTGCACTGCCGTGTACGTAGGACAATTCATGCGTGCACGTCATGCCTATATTCTCTAGGCGCGCGCCCACAAAAGGAAGAGGGACCAGCATTCATCCTGAAACTTGACCCATTTCCGCAGTGCGTAGCATTGCAAATTTTGACACATGTGATCATGAACGCCTCATCTACACGTTGCACTTTTCAACTCAAAATTTTCAAACCTGGTGAGTGGCCCTTTAAGAGAGCAAGCACATTGCTTTCCGCCTGTAACAAGTATTTTGGAAAAATCAGTTTGCCATTACCGAAAACAAGCAAAACTTTTTTTTTTTCACATTTAACATGTAAAATGTAAACTTCGTGTGGAAGCCTGCTGTCAAGTTTAGGGTCATCAATATTCTATTACTCATTCCTTTCCTTGAAATAAATGCAGTACTCGCATTACTAGGCATGATTATTAATCATAGCTAACAGGTAACGATGCCACGGAAAGCAAAGGGGATGATATCAGTAGTAAATATAATGTAAATATGAAGTAGAAGTGGATAAAAAAATGACTTTCCCTCAGCAGAGACTGAACCTGCGACCTTCGAATTACATTTGCTGCTAATAACATCCTCCATCCTTTCCTTGGCATCATAGTTTGTTATTTCTCATTACTATTTTGTTTAACAACGAACGAACCACTAAACTTACTCTTCTTTCTTCATGAATGAACACAGATATAACGAGTTATCGGTTATAACAAAGTAAATGAAAAAATGGTCTTGCAACAAATACAGTGTTAGGAATATAGCTTTATAACGCATTTTCGGATATAACGAACCTATTTTTGCTAAATATACAGCTTTGTTTTGATGAGGTTTTAAACACCATAGAAAGAAAATGGTTTGGAACTGGTCTCGCACTCCCAGAACTTGAGTTATGTTTGTTATTAGCAATTACCGCTGCAAACCTCTTCCCCTCTTGCCAGTCAACACTAATGGCAGGTCTTTTTGATTACCAGCAATCAGAAATGATATATAAGAAAAGCATTGTAATTTTGAATCCAAATGCTTATGATAGATTGAAAATATAGCAGCATGTTAAGGGCTAAGTTGGCACCTTTGTATTCCCACCCAGAATTGTGCACTTAATAATATGTAACTCCTTCTCATTATCCGAAAACTTTTTTAGCGTGCAAAGATATTTTTACAAGCTATGATAAACATTAATGTATTACTGACCCCACTTTTTTTTGAGTACTTGAAAGCAAATTAAGTAAAGCAAGCCAATAATGGTACGAGATCATCTCGCAGAAACTAGCTAGCCCCGCATTCACTTATGTATTGAGGGGTACTGGTCACCCTGGTTACTGGGGAAGTATTCCTGATAACTCTCTCTTGGAGATACAGTCACTTCTGTGATGTTTCATGTGACTAAACACCAGATGGGTTTGAGCTTACAGAGCACTATTGTGCTTAGAACAGTGTGATAAATAATGTCACATGTGAATGCTGTTGCATTTGGCACTAGGTATGTGAAATATTGTGCAATTTACTTCATTTACCAAAGTGGCCACATTTAATTTGCCTTCATAAAGAGCTATGTGGTTCACGAGGCCAGGAAATGTACCTTTACTGTACCAATGGTCGGCTGGATATGACCAGGGGATGTTGATTTTGCGTCACCTGCTCAGAAAGATACTTGGCTTTGGTCACTGACAAAACTGCTTTGTAGCATTGTTAAGTGGTTGCAATTTTTATGTACTAGTGTTTTGTAGAGTGTTGCAACAGCTACTGCAGTTACACAAAGAATAGATGCTGTTGGGCTAAGCAACATTTCTTGGAGCATTAGTTGCATGTGTTATTTCTCGTACTTGACAAACTTAATCTTAATAGATTTGCAGCGGTCAATTTGTGAGGCAATAAACTAGATTAATAATGCCATTCAACAGTCACTTAGAAAAGTTTTGCAGGGCTTCCTTAAGGAAATGCTTTACAATCAAACTAACATAAGTTAGATAATCCTAAATGGGCCCTGTAACACCAATTCAGCATACCGCTTTCATTGCTTCTCCTGCCATAATGGAATGCGGCAGTATCGGAGCGCAAGTAAAAACCTCGAAAACCGAGTGATTATAATTTCATTGTTAAGTAATAGAAGCGCAAAAGGTCAGAGACAAGAAAAAAGCAACACGAGCGCCATATTTTCTGGGTCTTTTTGCGCCTATTTTATCTGAGAATGAATCAGTACCAACTCGCTTGCCTTTCTGTTTTGGTTATAATTTAATTTGAATAGAGAAATTCACCGTCTTCTACTAGAGTGATAAACAGTGATTTTTGGCATTGGAAGTGAAGTTTGGCCATGTGACAGCAGGGCCAATGGCTCTGCTCCAGTCGTGAAAGTCATATCGCTGAACATGCCGTGTGACACATAACTATGACATGGACTCAGCTAGGCCATGCTAAAGTGTACTAAAATATATCAGGACAAGCTCTATACTGCATTAGATATAAAAGGATAGTCATTTCTAAATACATATACATTTTGAAAGCAATTGCAACGAAACACTTCTAATACACTGTGCAATTGTTTCCAATGCGGTCACCATGAAATCAGATGTGTTAGCACATTCCTATAGACAATTTTACATTCGACACGACTTCTGTAACCTTGGGCTGATAAATCTTTATTTTGGTATGTCGTGATGTGAAATTAACAAGGTCATCAAACGTCTGATTCACCAACCCAGCCATTTTCATGTGTATGCGTCTACCGTAGCACTGTTCATTCAGCTGTTGAAGATACAAAGTGCGAAATTTAACGACCCAATATGGTGACACCTGTGCTTATCGGTAGAATAGTCTATGAGAGCCGTAGAGTGAATGGAAGCAAGTCACATTGCTGGGTTAATATTCTTCACCAGGCAAGTGCTGCATGAAAGTGAACATTTTCTTTCGTCATATGTTCGGGTTTTCAACTTTGAAGACCAACAACCATAGCCTATTGTTACCAGCATTGTTTTCCATGGTAGTGGTACCACTCTAGAATATGTAGCTCACCAGTACGAACATGTAGAAGTTTAGAACCATTCGTGTCTGCACATTATTTTTGGGCTGCTGGAAAAGCAGCTGAAAGCATTTATTTTAGAGCTGTGGTAATAGCAAAATTTCTGTTGTAAATCGAATTCAGATACTGAATTTTGTGTGAATTGAATATTTTTTTAACACTTTGAAGTGAAATTGCAGAGAGAAAATTTGGAGAGGATTATTAAGCTTATTCTTAGAACATAACAACATGAAATTTTTTGGCTATCTTGACTGGTGGGGTGAGGTTTCAGTTGCCTTATCAAGAATGAGGCAGTACGGCAGCCAAATCGAGTTTATGTGCATCATTTGGTGCAACCTAAGTGCTGCTGATAAGACTTCAGATGTGAAAGGCAAAGGTGCTATTACCTCAGTCTATCCGCCTCTCGACTGCGGAAGCCCAACTGATGTGGCCGACATGAGTGGGCTCCCTTCAAGTCCGGAGTTTTATGAGAACATCTCAAATTTCGGATGCTAAAAATCTCTGGCGTCCAGATTTTCTGACTTCCTGCCCAAATTTCAGGTCCGAAACAGCCTTTATAGAGCCCCCGCCTCTGCCACATCTATCATCTCCATGTTAAAACATCTATCATCTCCATGTTAGTGTGCAAATATTCGACCTTTTGAATATTTTCCGAATAGCCCTTGTTATTTGATTCAATTTATACTGGAATTTTTACTATTCTATCTATTTGAACTTCCCGAAGACAAATGCAGTCAACCTTCGATTAAAAGTGACCCCTTCTGATCTTTGGTATGCTTCACCTCATCACATTCTCGTATTGTGCAAAGCTGTCGTTCAAGCACCGCTATGGTCGCTAATGTATTGACTCAAGAAAACGCTGGTTCCAACATGAAGATTGTAGATGTGGCAGAAGTGGGGCTGAATTGATGCAATTCTAGACCTGAAATTTGGCAGGAAGTCCGAAAAACAGGCGCCAAAAATTTAGAGCACCCGAAGTTTTATATGTTTTTGTATTTTCACGTCTACGAGGCAGACTTGGAACTCGTAGCATGAAAAGGGTACACCCTACCCTGTCACATCGGTTCGGCTTCCACAGAAGTTGTTGGAAGAGGAGAGAAAAAAAAATTGCCTGTTAAATGTGTAGTGTTGATTGATATGTAGGGTTTAACATCCCGAAACCACCATATGATTATGACAGACGCCCTAGTGGAGGGCTCCGGAAATTTCGACCACCTGGGGTTTTTTAACGTGCACCCAAATCTGAGCACACGGGCCTACAGCATTTCCGCCTCCATCAGAAATGCAGCTGCCGCAGCCGGGATTCGACCCCGCGACCTGCGGGTCAGCAGCTGAGTACCTTAGATACTAGACCACCGCGGTGGGCGAAAATGTAAAGTGTTGTCAGGGACACTTAAGTTGCACCGAATCATGTGCCAATACAATGCAGCCTCTGCATTGCCTCGTTCTTGACAAGCACACTATGAAATACTAACCAACCACCGCTTCATTAACCTAGCAAAAGAAACGCTTTCATGTTGCTGTATCTCACAAAAATATACTTGGGAATCCTGCCCGAAATTGCACTTTGAACTATTCGAAAAATGTTCAAAAAATGTTCAGTTTGCACTCACACTTCAATATTGCAATTTGTATTGCGCCCAAAATTTTGCTATTCGCACAACTTGAGTCAATACATTTGCAGACACTGCAGCAGAACTTGAAAGACAACTTTGACACAATGCGATAGTGTAACGGGGTGAAGCATATTAAAAATCTGAAGGAGCCATTGTCAATTAGCTGTTGACTCTATCAGTGTTCGGGAAGTTCGAATAGTAAAATTCCAGTGCTAATTGAATTGAGTAGCAAACACTATTTGAAAGATATTTGAAATTTCGAGTATTTGCACACCCGTAGTTTACTTACTTCTTGTGAAAAATTGCCCAAACTTTTCGGGGAGAAATCTTCAAGATAGGATTGTCAGTGGAGCAATCATTTCAGGAAGAAGACTGCCTTTGGAAGTTTACTTTCTGAAATATCGATTCCAGTGACATTACTGTTCATAAAGCTCCACCACTTCAGTATTCTACCTTTCTGTGTAGCTCTGTCTTGCTTGAATAGCTTAGCAATAAAACTGAACTTACGTTAGGTTTACATTCCAACACAAATAGAACAGGTGACATTGCTTGAATTGTCCCGTTTTCGTCAACAAGAAGGCATCTTCAATGTTTTCACAAGGGATGGCTTAACGTTCACATATAGTCATCCTTGGAACTTCTGTCCCAAGTGCATGCCCTTGCCTTATTTCCAGGTTGAATGCAAACTGCGCCGAGACTCTATCAACCATTGGGAAGAGAGCACCGTGTAATAGCATCTGTCGATTGTAGCCTCATCTCGCCCAGACGGCAAATTTGTACATATTAAAAGCTTGACATTCATGATTGAAGGTGCTTCGGTATGTCTCATTATTCTGTACGTGTCTATGCCCATTATTTTGTGTGTAGAAAGTAACTAGGAAGAACTGTTATTCGGAGAGAAAATATAGTGTGGGTACTACAGTCAAATAATAAATGCCAATACATTTCCTAGTCAAGCTATGTCGGGCGTCCGTTGGGATCTGTCCACTGCCCTCTGCTATAGCAACATCTGCGGGTGCGCGCGCTTATCCTCACCCCTATCAACTGGAGCCTGTAGTACAAGAGTGTAGGAGAGGGTAAGTGCACTGCTTTGCCATTCTTTCTCTCGCCATGCACTCTCTCTCTTCCCTGCATCCCATTCTCCCGTTCGCTCGCGCCTCCCTCTCGACCTTTCGCTAGCTGGGCGCTTCTCAAGAACATCCGGGAATGTGTGCTCGAGACGCCGCTGTGAAACACCGATGCTGAACTGAGAATGCTGTTTGTTTTGTTCACTTCATAGTATTTTTCTAACCGTGCATGCTAGCTACTAGAGCAGGAAACGCATACCGCGTTTCTCGCGGCAGGGAAATGCCACTTGCGGCGAACGACGCTATTGGCTGCACGGTGTAAGAAAAGCAAAATGTTGTTCTTCTAACACTTGGTTCTCGCGTGCGAAACGCCGTTATGGACGCTTCACATTGCATTTCCTCACGGTTCCCGTTGGGGGAGTGGGGCCATTTTTTCCTGTAGCATCATTTTCCATACAAAAATCAACCTGACAACACTGGCCCGCACGCCGTATGTTCTATGTGCAATGCACAGCGTGCGATGGTCGCGGCTCAAGTAGAAACTAAACACCCCGGTCATCTCCACGATCCGTAGACTGCTCATACCTTTCCGTGTTGGGCTCCCATCACAATGTTTACGTTGACATAAACTGCACTAGGGTTGCTTAACTCCCTGATGTGGCCAAGTTTCCTTACGCCGCCGTTTCATTCTTACACCAGATCACATGCTAAAGTTAACATTTCAATGTGTTGCTATCGCATTTGTTGCTTTGCCATTGCAAAGGAACTGACTTATTTTTGCCTATAGTTATATAGTGTTCAGATGGAGGGGAAGGCTCCTAGGCGGAAAAATCATTACAAGTACTGCAGTACAAGCAGGGAATTTGTGTACCTGTTGTTTTCACATGGCGGTGTACTTCCACTGCACAGTTGTAGTTGCCCCCAGATCCTACATCATACCAGCGTGACGCCTACAAAAGTGTTAAAAAAACTCTAGTTCAAAACTATGCCTAAGCATTGCTATCAGTCCTTTTCATGAATTACAGGTTTGTGTGAATAGTAAATTTTCGGTTCAAAGTGAATGGCATTTGTGATCTAATAATTTTGAATCGAATTCGAATAGTATATATCACATATTATATTAAAAAAGAAAATGGGCATATTTGTCATGACCCAACTAACTTGCACATTATTTTCAAAGATTTAAACAAGGCCTGTGTAAATGCTGTTTTTTTTCATTCAAAAAAAAATGAAAAAAAAAACAGTGGCACAATTTCGCTTTTTTGCACAGTGAAAGCGATCACCTGCAATATGTGTTACGTTGTAATATTCTCTATACTTTTGAGCATTTAAGACCATATTGCAGGCTTTCAAACTTTAAATGATGAATCAATGTGAGCATAATATGTTAATTGAATCTTGAAGTGGTGCTTCGTGGCAGAGCGGACCTCTCTTGGATAGGTGTCTTAACGTTTTAGCACCCCTTCATTGCAGTGAAACTACCTTTACAAATAAAAAAAAAGTTACATGCTGACATACATTAAGATAGGTGCTTTCACGGTTTAGCACTTTGCCACTGCAGTGAATCCACCTTTAGAAGGAGTTACATGCGGACTAATTACACCGAATCGTTCGCTTCGAATACTTTGAAATTTTCAACAATTTAAGTTCGAGTAGAATGCAGTAACCTTTATTCAAATATATACACAAGCCTAATAAGTTAACATCTTCGGTGTTATTCCTAGCAACATATGAGCTGTGAGACTGCATACTCGTAGTACAATACAATGTGCCCTCAATGTTGTTCCACAGTATTTCTCGTATCTTTGTGTGCACAGACAAGAAAGATAACACAGTTTAATGATGTTTTGTTTTCTTATTTACAACAGATGCAATTTAGTTTCGCCTAAGTCTCTAGAGACTCTTCTTGTCTCCGAGCTCCTTTCCCTTCTGCTAGTCTTCTTCCTTTCCGTTTCCTTCGGAGGAGTCGCTGCTGTTGCTTCTTGCGTTTCTTGGCCTCTACTTCATCTGGATCGAGTCCCTGTAGGATCAGCTTCTTGCGCCAATTGATCAACTTGCGCTCCTCAAAGTCCTGTTCGTCCAGGCGAATCTCGGCCTCACGTAATGCCACCGACACTTGAGTCAGGATCTTCAGCACTTCCGACTCTGTTGAGGCAAGATGAAAAACATTCTCTCACAAGCAATAACAAAAAGGATTATGTAAGAATGTAAACGTTAATTTGATCTATTAGGAGCTACGAATACTACAATTAAACCGTATTTCTGGATTTCTAACATGCCCTCAATGCAAGTACCATAAAAAAACTAAGGTGACGGGTGGCAGGTTGTATATGTGCTTGTTACCTAAAGAACGTAAAGTGACCTTCCACTATCACCCGCACCACTTGCAAAACCATTTCTAGTTACAACTCTCAACCTACATAAAATCTCCCTGCTTTAAAATAAAATAACTGTAATAAGACGGACGCTGCACGCTGTCGGTAGCTTGGCCTGCATCTACAATTGTAGCATATATCCTTTCCTTGCGTTATATAAGCACCAAGCCAACGGTCATTCTGCAAGTCACTGCCATCACCGATGTGGGGGACAGATAATTCTGCAAGTAGCTAACTATTACCAATTTTTCTAGGTACACATGTCAATCTGTCTATATACATAGCAGGCACACAAAAATTTGCTCTCACCCTTCGTAGACTGAAGCACAAGCTTAGTCTTGATGAGTGTCTCAATGGCTTCCACCAGGTGAACGTCATGTTGTGTCACGAGAGTGATCGCCTTTCCGCCACGGCCAGCACGTGCGGTACGACCCACACGATGCACATAGTCCTTGGGTGCTGAGGGCACATTGTGGTTGAGAACGAGCTCCACGGACGGGATGTCCAAACCTGCAGGCGGTAATGATGGCAAAATGAGTTTTGTTATTCCCAGCATGACAAAGCAGTGTTGCACATGTTGCTTAATTACCAAGCAGTACTGGTGTGAACCAACTTAGCCTCATTTTCGTAGCACTCGCAATAAAGAAGCCCACAGTTTCGTTCAAAAGACCAATGTTCCTTTAAACATTACAGTGTTCACATTCCACCTAAACTTTATATCATTGCACTTTTGTAAACCCAGAGGCCACTATCACAAACTCCTCAGTTGTTTCAACTAGGCTGTCTAATAGGAAAACAGTGGAATACGAAAATAGAAAATGATACTACTGAGCAATACTATAACATATTCTGCAACTAAGTAACCATAAAAATAATGGCTATTGCATGAGTACAATTAGACTTTGAAACTTAGTTGGAGATCAACAAAAGCAAAGCTGCTTTGTCTGAGCGCAAGGGTCAATTAGAATCATGGCCTCGAGATCAGATGGCACAACAGGCTAGTGTACTAGACACACTGGACCAATGATTGAGGCTGAGACATTCACTTCAATAAAAAATCTCCAATACAGGAAAAGAGAAGACAGGCACTGTGGGAATACCTCTGCTGGCAACGTCGGTGGCCACTAGCACACGAGTTGTATTCGACTTGAACATGTTCAGCGAAGCGAGCCGCTCTCTCTGTGGCATCTGTGAATGCAGCGGTGCATTTGGAAAGCCAAGAGACTTCAAGGCAATCGAGAGCACCTGACATCCCCTGAAGTGAGAAAAAAAAAAAAAACAGCATTGTTAATATACTAGTGCGCAGCAAGTAATGCCTTTTGAGGAGCACCCCAATAGAAAAAAATACTTTATGTGTATCAATGAATCACCTTCTGCAATACTCAAAATGCTGAATTGATGTTTGGATCGTGCACAATAAGCCAAAAAAAAGGGGATGGCAAATGAAGCATGCAATGGCATCGAACTGGCAAATGATCCAGTTTAGCATGCAGTTCAGAGACTGGCACTGCCACACTATGTCCCCAACCTAACTTGTTGACTAACTCAATACTGCCATATGTGGCCCATTCCAAAATGCAAAAAACAGTACCTGCCGCTCACTACTTTGTGAACCACTTCTTTCAGAGGCCACAAAGGGCTGGCAATACACGTAAGTGGTACTGTTTACGTACTCTAAATCAGTCCTACTGGTGCCAAGAGTTCCTGGAAAATCTAAAACATGTTCCATTTATAAGATTAACTTGATTAGAATTCATTTAATTACAGCCCTAAAATATCAATGGTGTCAAGTTAGGCTGCTGTACAGTTCACTGCTCTTGATCTTTGCATTTGCTAGGACAGATCTCCAACTCAAAACTATATTTAGGAGACAGGAGCGAATTGTGGATATGAAAACGTTAACTGCAAAGCATTTAAATTCACTCTCACACATTTTAAACAAAATGCATTCTAGGGTTTTACATGCCAAAACAATGTCGCAGTGTGGCATAGCTAATTAGTTATGAACGCATCGGGTTCTTTAATGTGCATCCTAGTTAAAGTATATATGGGCATTTTTGCATTTGGCTCCTATGTAGCTGCTGTGGCTGGGAATCGAATCTAGGTCCTCAAGCTTTGCCGCACGACAAATTACTCGCATTTTGAATAAGGAGTCGACTGTACAAACACAAACAGTGCTAAAATGAAAAGGTGAAAAAATGGTACGCATACTTGCAAGTGCCTGTGAAGATAATGACCGAGCCCTTCGGCATGGAATCGAGAAATCTCTTCAGTATGTGCACCAGGTAAGCCTCTCGCACAGAAACTGGCATCAGGACGTAGCGCTGGTCGAGTTCTTCAACTGTCACCACATCAGCAGGGGCCGTGTAGAAAAAAGGGTCGGTCATGGCAACGCTGCGAAGTTCCTCTAAGGTGGCTGTGATGGTGGCACTGAACAGCAATGTTTGCCTCTTCTTTGGCAGTGCACCAAATATGGTCTTAAGCTGTGTAACAGAACATAAGAGAGAAAGTTCAGGCGCGGCTTCGCTTCACGCCACACAATCGACATCTACTTGACAGAGCACAGTACTCAGCGATGCTTCAGCACACAATCACTCTCACTCCCAACCAAACCCCACTTGGATAGTTTCTCAGTGGTGATTGGCCCCTCTCGAGCAAGTTATGGAAGGGTGCAAAATGCAAAGAAGGCCAATCTTGATTTGACAATGTTGCGTGTGGCTGCGGTACGATGCATTCGCAATTGAACAAGCGAAGCCATGTTTCAGCAACAATATATGTCGTCTTTGCAGCTTGAGCATTGTGATTATCATAGCTTCATGGACGAATTTTCGCGACTAACACCAAGCATGTATAAACATCAGTAAAGTGAACAAACCTGTTCGTTGAAATGACCTTCAAGCAGCCTGTCAGCTTCATCCAACACCAGGAAACGAATCCTTTTGAGCGTGAACGTGTTGCAGCTTTCCAGGTGGTCAGCCAATCGTCCTGGTGTGGCCACAACAACATGTGGACTCTCGGCCAGGACCTGGCCCTGTGTGACCATGTCCATTCCTCCTACAATGACGCATTCCTCGAAACGAAAGAAAGGAGAACGCAATGAACCGCTGGAACATTCTTTTCAGCTGCGGCTAGCCCTGGTGAAGCCGTGTCGTAATGCAGTTGAAGCTTAAGTATTTTGTTTCTTACCTTCAGGCCAACCGCTTTGCCGACAACCTTGAATTGGTCACATATCTGAAATGCTAGCTCACGAGTTGGAGTTAAGATGAGTGCGAAAATCCCGTACGGATCCTCGAAAAGCTTTTGTAAAATCGGCAGTGCGAAAGCAAGCGTTTTTTCCACTGCCAGTTTTTGCACATCCTATGCAGTCCTTGCCGTTCAGAATAGCAGGAATGCAGTTTTCCTGGATTGGTGAGGGTTTGCTGATGCCTGAAAATCGGTAGCAGAGAATTAACCATCCGAAAGACTGCGACGTCAGACAGGTGATACAACACCAGAAAATTTGTGATCAAAATCGCTTCACGCAAATATAACATTCAATTACTCTGTTTGGATAGTTGCATAACTGTCGGTGTTAACAACAAACTGTCGCGAAAATTAAACGACAGGAACATTTGGGGAAGCATGATGACCAACGTCGCTTCACGTCAACATTACTACAGCTTCTAAAATCACTAGCAACTGACATTTTTTAACGGCAGCTTTTCCAAAAGTACTAAGACCAAGCATACCTAATGTCTCTAGTTGGTCGATTATCCACTTGTTAAGCTTGAGATCCGCGAAATTGACGGTTTTCGAGTGTTTGACAGTGGACATCATGCCATCCTCACTGGAGGCGGCCATGTTAAAAGAGGTATGTACATGGACAGATGTAACAAAATTGAGGAGACTGTGCACATGACCTACTACACTCCTGACCTGCCCAGAGAGCACCTCTTCCAGCGCCCACGTTCTAGTTCATACCTTCTGCCGCTAGGGCCGTAACCTACGAGCGGCGTGGCGCTAGTCAGCACCTGCTCGCTGACGTCATCTTCACTCTTTGTGGTCAAATTTTGACCAACAAAGCACTCGTAGTGCGTATTTATGATCCAAAATTTAGAATTATTCAGAAATAATAATACTAAAAGACATTCAGAATTTTTTTGCAATAAAATGCACGCGACCACGCATAGGCTGCCCTACATCGTGTAAATCTACGGGTTCCCACGTTTGTCAACCAGTGTGCTATAAATACTCAAGCGCTCTGAACACCTTGCTTAACCAGCAATGTATGGGAAGAAATAGTCACATATATGCCGCCAGTTCACTGCAGAATGCAGGCATTCTTATACCAGCGCCTACAAAACAACCGTAAAGAAACAGACGAACAGGTTATAGGTAGCGCCACCTACGGCGAGCGATTGAACGAGAGCGGGGACACGCGCTCCCATAGGAACCCCGCTATCTGAACAGGTCAGGAGTGTAGTAGGTCATGACTGTGCAACGGTATGTCTAGTGCTGCCATCTACGCACGTTTGTTTGTTGCCATGCGTCACCCGTGCTCCCCGCTTCCTGCACGCTGCCATAGTTGACGCTGCAGTGGAAAGAGCGAGCTGATCGAGTGGCGAGGAGAAAGCAACGCAAGCAAGTCTGGTCAAGTTTGCAGTGCACATTCGGCGACGATCAGTGTCATGAGCGAGAGCACGATTGCTGGTGACGAGAAAGTTAACAGGGACCGTATTTCTTTGCTTACCCCTCGCCTGCACAGCAGCCTCCAAGAGCTAGCCGCCCTGCGGACCAGGTTTGTGCTTTGTTCTGGTCTGCACTAGCGGACACTTCGACGTCGTTTTTCGGAATTCGCGGGAGCCGTCGTTGCTGGTCTGAGGGCATGACTCATACACCACCTTGGCGACCACCACCAGCGGACGAAACGGCTTTCCTCTGTTATTGTTCTGCAGCTACTACGGCGCTTGCCATCGTGCGGCTAGCTCCCTCTTGTCTATTGGCATACTACTAACTTAGTGCGCGTGTTTATTCTCTTGTTCGCCATCAAAGAACTTGAAACTGGAGGGATATGGCAAGAAAGCTGGTCGAGGTTTCTGACGATTCCGCTTCATCGTCGAGCAGTGCCAACAGTGGCGGTACGTATTTGTCATCAGTTTTCATGCACTTTCCATTCTCCGATCACATGCACTGCAACATAGCCGCCGCACCCCGCTGATCTCCCTGCGCTTTCTTTAGCACCTGGCCCGAAACGTTGATGGAGCGACGGCGTTGATCCGCAATTCTTCGTTTGCGCTGCTTGCATTTTAATTCTTGCACCGTTTGCTGCTGCATGCACCCCGAAAAGATGCAGAAACGCCCGCTTGATCTGCATCGTTTGACCGCTTTGTTTACTGCGCCTCTTTAACCCCTTGGCACGCTGCGCGTGCGTCGCGCGTGCCGGGACCTGTTGCAACAGCGCATTGTGCATGGATAGAGAGGCCGGGGCATCGCGCGACACGGTGAACCTGGCGCCGACGGCAACGTGAGTCAGTTCATCTCGCGAGTTCACGCAGTTCATGCACCTTTTACTCCGGCGGCGCGTTTATTTCACGGTCGGTCGAGTTCCCCAACAGTGTACGAGGATGAAGTGGGCGAGAGTTACGGGCGAATTCGGGGGCCCGCCGGAGCCCGCTTTCGCGGACATGATGCAACATGCCCTTCCGTATATTCGCCTGATTGCGTATTAACCAACAATCGGCCTGAGCGTATTCCTGGAAGCGCACCAGGCTCCGCTGGCGCCCTGTCCTCCCGACTACGGCTTCCTTTGTTTAGTTTTGCTTCTTCTGATTGCCTGCGGCGGTGTTTGGTTGTGTGGAGCTAGGGAAGAGGTGTTGGTTTTGTTTACTTTTTGGTTTGCTTTCGGTGGAGGGAGAGGAGTCTCATCGCAACGCACGTGCGTTTTGTTTGTTTGTTTTCGGGTATGGTCAGGCCGTGCGTGGCCCCCCCGTTTGGAAGCTTTTGAAGAGTGGCTTTTTTTTTTTTGCTTGGGAAGGTACGAAGTGGTGCAGATATGCTTGTTCGACAGTGGACGAATTGGGAAAGGGTTGGAAGCGGTGACTGTCTTCGTGCGACGCGAGCTTTGCTTGTGGAGTAGCGGGTCTCCGTGGGTTGGTGGTTGAAAGGGAAGTCGTGGTGAGGGAAGTCGTGGCGTAGTAAAGCACCAACTTCTATAGGAAAAACACAAGGGATACTGAAAACGAAGGCTTAGTAACTCGCGTTAGTCCGGCTTCGTCCCATCAGTTCTGTGTCTATCGTTATTTAGTTGGCTGTTCACTCTCAGTAAGGTGGTTTAATTGACTAGAGGGGATATTCAGCCGTCTTGGGAATCATCCCATTCAGTCATCATGCCGCGCGTCGTCGGCCGACTACTATGTACAGTTTACTAGTTCTTCCGTGCACTACGACGTAACTCGAGCTATATAATACCCAATATATGTTGACGAATTTCTACACATGACGCACCAATTTTAGTTAGGTAGATGTTGCCCCCATCACTTGATAAGGCTAGGCAGCCTCAAAAGCCATTTCTTGGTTTTATCCTTAGAGTCAGTTGGTAGTTGTGCAGGGAAGAGGGAAGGGTGTAGTTTTTGTTAATTGTAGAGATTTTTTTCTATTACAATGCCACTCCATACAATGTAACGATCACTGTAGGGCGATTACTTGCAGATGCAACAATGAAGAGACCCTTTGTGCTTGTTTCATAATCATGTTAATCAATCTGCTTGTTATGCTTGCAACATGTCATGCTAAGAACAGCATTCTCTCGAGCGCTCTTGCATTGTTTACTGGGAAAGGAAGCCGTGAAACACGTTCCAAAAATCCAAGGTTTAGTGGAAAGAGATCTGCGTATGGCAGTGATTCAGAGTCACGTTAGTGGTGGTGATGGGCTTTCCATCGGCACTTCCATGAAAGAGGTGCCTGTCGCACACATATCCGTTGCACGGCATTGTCTAGCGTTTTGCGACACGAGCGCATGCCAGAAGGACGGCAGCTCTCTGTTCTTTCCTGGATTTTCTGCGCACGTTGGGTTTGCTTTTGGTGGTGTGGTTCTGGATGACCTTTTCGTTTCTCCTTGAAGCTGCACATGTTCGACACCGATTTTTGTGCGTTTGTGCACCTGTTCTTCTTTTTCCATCAAATGTGACTTGCTCTGAGCTTGTTCATCTTCAATTGTTGTTGCATTGAAAGTCTGTTTTGATAGTTGTCTTCAGGAAACCCTGAGCAGCATAACAAGCACTTATGCTGTGTAATCTCATGCAGGACATGACTTGGTAATTTAACGAGCCTTGAGCATACTTGACTGTGCAAAAGCACGTTATTTCTTGACAGAATGGAAGTGAAGCTGTGCAAAAGAAAGCCTCGGGTTTGGGAAGTCTGTTTTGTACCGCTGAAGAGGTTACCCATACTGCTCATAAAGGCACAAACAGGAGCACAGTGTTCCAAGTACTGCATCCTAACATGAGACTTTCAAGCGTTAATAGCCTTTAGTATGATTATAGCATCTCCACTGGTTTAATTTTCATAGAGTAGAAGTCATAACTGGCATAAGATTTTTTTTTAACTCGTTCAGCATTTCTCATACATGCCTTGTGTAGTGGCTGTGTAAATGGATAGCGAGCTGCTAGTGGATTCAGACAACAGTAGTTCAGCGTACTCTGGTTGAAGACAATAGTTAACCTTTCTATTTTACCCAGCATTGTTACCAGTTTAGTGTCACTTGACTTTGAGTTCACAGAAGTTAAAAAAACAGCGCTAAAAAGACGGGACAAGAAAGGACAACAGGACAGGGCGCTGACTAGCAACCAAATATGTTTATTTCTTCAGTCAGCATACATATATACCACCGCACTATCGCAAAAAACAGCCTACGCAGCGGCATGTGAGCCTGCGCAGAGGCATTCAAAAAATTAGTTTGACAGAAATTTGACCTCCTTAGGAAGGAGGGAAATGGAAGGGAGGCTAACACATGCCTCACCACTGTTATGAATGTGAAAAGCTTCCGAAATGAGACGTGCACGTTCATCGTGGTAGTATGATAAGAAAATGGTATCTTTAAAAGATGGGTGGCAACCGCAGTTGTTACAGTGAAGGGAAAGCTGACTATCTGTAGCGCGATTATGAACTTTGTTTGAATGCTCGCGCAAGCGGTCATTAGCACAACGGCCCGTTTGCCCTATATAACACCGACCACAGGAAAGAGGAATCTTGTAAACAACGCCATGACGACATTTCACAAACTTGTGCCTGTGCTTCTTAGTACATCCTTTTTTGTACGGTGCCTCACGATTAACATGCTGGCACAAGCTGCCTAGCTTATTTGGGCAGAAAATAGCAGCTTAATGCCTGCCCTGGCGACAACTTTTTTTAGATTGTGCGCTACCTTGTGCACATAGGGGATAACTGCTACGCTTTTTCAGCCAGCTTTTTTTCGGACTGCACAGTGGCCAGGCGCTTGTCCTTACAGACTGCTACTAGGCTTTCAGCAATACTAGTCAAAAGCGTTGCAGGAAAACCTGCAAGCTTCAGGCGGGTCAACTTGCGAAAAGAAACACTTTTCCAACTTGGTGGTCACAGGACCTGTAGAGCGCCGCCTTCATGCAAGCTCTTGCAATGCCGCGTTTAACAATTTTTGAGTGCGCCGAAGAAAAGGGAAGAAGGGCCTTTTTTTGACCTGGGTGCGTAACCCCAACACACGTGGCTGTTTGAGAACGACAGTTCTAAGTCTAAAAAGCGTAGTTTGTTATCTGAAGGATGCTCAGTCTTCAATTCAAAGAACTTAATTCTGCGCGGAACACACGTCAATTATTTTAGAAGCAGCAGGCTGCGCGTCAGGTGGGTTAGTGCGGTAAAAAATTAAAAAATCATCCCGTAGCGCATCACTTTTACCGTGCTCGTCTGATCTAGCTTGCTCTCTAGATTGCGGTCATAGCTAGCCAATAAAAGGTCACTCAGAATGGGGGCGATGCAAGACCCTATGCACACTCCTTTTACGTTGTATAAAAAGCTTATCATCCAGGCAGATGAAGGTCGATTGCATATAAACTTTAAAGGTGCTAAAAACCGATGGACAGTGATTCCACAAGCGTTTTGGAACTTAAGAACCCCGAATCTGTCTATGCAATAGCCTACTCAGTACACACTTCTTCCTGAGGGAGCGAATAATATAAGTCCTTAATGTCTATGGAAAAAGCGCGCACACCTTCTGGACACTCATCCTGGAGAAAGGTAGAAACAGTACCTGGCGCCCTTATGAGGTAGGGGTCGTCGACGTCGAGAAGGCCCAAGAACCTTTGCAGAAAACACTCCCATCTCACGTTGCCAGGTTCCTCGCTCAGAAACTATAGTCCGGAACGGGCACAATTCTTTATGGTCTTGGCACTGAAGAAAGCTGATAGGCAGGTCCTCTTTGCAGGCGTTTTACAGACTTAGCCAGTTTTGCAAAGTCCGGCTTTTTCGCACAGCTGGACGGCCCTTGTCTTTACCTTCGCAGGAACCACTCCTTTTACTTCATTTGAAGTTCTCAAGAATGGCCGCGGCTGCTTTTTCTTTGTAGAGACTTCGAGGCAACACGACGAATCCCCCTTCCTTGTCGGAGAGAGAAGCTTCAGCCCTGCTTCTCGAAGAGAGGTAACCATAGTGCGAAGCCTGGCACTGTTGGCCTTTTTTTACCCGCTGAGGTAGGCAGTCCACGCTTCATCTGACGCAACTGTCAGATTCAATCCATGCTTGCTCTACCCAGCAGCTGTCTCACCAAGTGAAGCAACTCTGTCTTGTCCAGATCAGGGTGCTCACAATAC